>CM045761.1:16528487-17728487 GCA_025200525.1 Camellia lanceoleosa
AATATGACTTCGCCATGGCGGCTACATTTTCTCTCTATTCTGGGAAATTGATGTAATCGGAGAGCTGCCACGCCTTAAAGGGTCGAATGGGCATGAGTTCATCCTTGCTGTAGCGATAGATTATTTCTACGCGGGGTTGAGGCTCAACGGCTATGCAAAGGTTGAAAGCTTCACATCGCGTAAAATTCATCGTAAACAACATTATCTCGTCGTCACACGAGTCCCAAATGAAATAGTTTCTGCATAATGGTTCCCACTTCAAGGAAGGAGGTGATTGATTTGTTGGAGAAATACAATACGTGGCTTTTCATAAGTCGCAGCTTACTTACCGCCGCAAAACTAACGGAGTGCAGCTTGAGGCCGCCAACAAGAACATCAAGCGTTTATACTATGTAAGATGGTGGAAACCTATCTGGATCGGCCGTGATAAGTCATTGCTTTGTTCTGTGGGGCTACGGTGACTTCGATCGTAATCTTCACCGGGCAACTCAGACTATTGGTCTATGGGATGAAGTTGTCGCTGGCTCTTGCCTATTGAGATTGAGGTCCCGTCAAGTCACATGAAAAGTATTCTAGGGCCGAAAGTCAGCCGATGTAAGCGGATTTATCAAGCAAAAGGTAACGTATTCGAGGAACTCCATGCTTTTCGGATGAAAGAAGGTTGCTGAAAGCACTGCATCACGGCCCAAGGTTATCAACGCAGTAATCGCCTGGAAGCTTTTAACAAGAAAGTTAAGTCCGGAAGAACTTGAAAGAAGGAGATTTGGTACTAAAGACAACCGAAGTTCCCATCCACGCACCATGCGGGCAAGTTCGCACTCCAATTGGATCCGGGTCCTTACATCATCAAGTCAACTGTCATCAAAAGTGGAGCTGTGATTATGATGGATCTAGATGGCTTGGAGTTTTCCCAACCGATCAACATTGATGGGACAAGTTGAAGAAATACTACCCTAAGAGGTGAGGCTCGCTAGGCCGAAAACCCGAAGGCTGCACCTAGGCAAAATTCAAGAGCATGTAGAAAATTTGAAATTATAAAAACCGAGTCAAGAAGGTTGAAAAACTCCGCAAAGGGCGTGCCTTGGCAAAAGTTAGAGCGCTAAAAGGAGAGTAAAATACCCGAGCTTAACTCTAAGCTCTAACTACGAAGACTTGATTCCATCTTTGGGATACGAGGTGCCTTCATCTTGAAGTTCACCACAATCTTTTCCCGATCAACTTTGTCCATTCTGATCATCTCAAATGCATCTCTATTCATCAAGATTTATTGTGATTCCGTAGACAAGGTTATTCGTAGACTAGGGGCAACTTTCCGCTGTAGGGCAACTTTCCGCTGCTATGAATTGCCGAGACATTTGTCGACTAGGGCAACTTTCCGCCATAGGATTCGGGGTCAGACATCTCAAACATGATCTCAGCGTGGTCCAGCTGGGACTATATCGAAATAGTTTTGAAAAGTTTTAATAAAAGTTGACTTTGTTCAATTAATCTTTTCACAACTAAGACCATTTTTGGACCAAAGCTGAGAATTTTCAAGATTCATAACCTTCAATTTCATTGATTTCAAAACAGTAGTTCTCTTGCTCTTACATATAATTGAAGTTGCTTTTTATTACATTCATAAAGAAAACTTGAAAGTACTAATAAAGCAATAAATCAGAATAGTCAGTGTCCTCGCTTCTTCCAGAGCTAGTTGAAGCCTCTGATGCCAGCCTAGGCCCAACCTGTCCTTTCTCGTTGAGCCAATCCCAAAGACTAATCGATAAAGTGCAACTAAAAGTAGGGCAGGGCCGGCTTTCTAACTCTCCATGTCATGGCTCGCCGAGCCACCAGGCGCCGAATCGAATGTAGCCGATACTCTATCCTCCGTGGCAGTCCGATCGCGCCAAACCGGCATACTGAAGGGAAATAGAACACAAAGGAGTCAAGTCGATCAATAACTCGACCGCCGAGACATGTCAGAGCTCATTGTCGGAGATTAAGCCAAGGGCGCCAAGCAATGTGTTCGGCCGACAAATTGCACATCCATTCAACCACCAGCCTCATCAAGGGCATTGACTAGGCGCTGCCGAAAGAAATAGCCGCGAAATGAAAGTAAGCAGGCAAGAGTCCACAACTTGCAATTTATCCATCAACCATATCTCGGGAGGGATGAAAAATGAGAGAATAAAGAATAGAGAGATGCCAAGAGGAAAAGTAAGATGAGGGTTTTATGAGAAAAATCGAGCCCGAGGCCGAAAGGACGGAGCAAATACATATGAGAGCTTGGTGGGAAACATTACCGCAGCAGAGGGACTCCCCGCAAACCCGGTTGTCTCCCCGCCAGGAAAGCATCCAAGCCCATCGCTGTCTCGCCAGAGTCATGGCGATGCAACTTTTCCTTCTCTCAAACCTTGGGCGACTTCAATCAACGGATGTCGTTTCTCCCGGAGCCCGAGACAAACGTAAAATGAGACACAGCACAAACAAAGGGCGTACGCTTAAGCCTTGCCAATAGTGGTTGCACGGCCACCAATACGGAGAATCGTGAATCGTGCCTGAATATCCAACATGCCGGCCACTAATCGAGATCGAGCATCATGCGGAGAGACTGCGACATCCGCCTCTAAGGCTTGGGCATAGCTAAAATTGAGTCATGACTCTCGCCGCCGACTCCACCAAGGCTTGAAAATCTTCAAAAGTAGGACATACCTCTTGCCCGGCCAGTTAAAGACGCGTCACCGGTTCCAAAACCTTGCCGCAGTAGAGAGGAAAGGAAGATGCAAGGAGTCCGCCTAGCGTGCCAATAGTGCATTCAAGCCAAAACCCCTAAGTTCAATCCTCCGAGCCATCTAAAGAAGAAATCTAAGATGTGAGATTTTCTCGAGAAACGCCCATTTTTGTAGGAAGAAAGGTGATGAAATGAATAAGTTCCAAGATCGGGCTTTTATAGAGGCTAAAACACTATTCAAGAGACACTTGTCAAAATTCTCGAGGTTATGGGGAAGTGGCCACCGCCACCTATCCTAGTAGGCCGCCACCTTCTAGTCTCCAAATGCAAATGTTTTCGGCCGCTGGTCCCGCTTTTGTTCACGGATGGAAGTTTAAAGCATTTCTAGGCATCGAATATCGAAGGCCTCCATTTCATCAGCCGATACGCCCATCATCCGCATTGTCCGTCCTGAGTATGCTTTTGTTGTGTTTTGCTTATCGAGTTGTTGTTTTGTTTATCGAAGTTGTAAGTTTTGTCGAAATACGTGATTTTGTGTTTTTGAATTGTTACTTTTTGGTTATACAATGTTGTTAAGTCTTTGTTTATCGAATCGTTAACATTGTTGTACTTTGTTTATCGAAGTTGTAAACTTGCTAAGATTCTCATATTTCTTAGTGAGTCGAAGTTATTTTGATTTGTTATGCTCATTACTCCTAATCTTGCAGAATACTTGAGGCACATTTTCATCCAATTCCATTTTGTGCAAAAATGATGCGATGCAATGCTAAGAGTTTTCAAATACAAACATCTTTTTCAAAAGTCGTTTCATTCCATCATATCTACAACAAAATAAAAGGTACAAGTTTTACAGTAAAAATAAACCGCTTAATAATGTGCAAAGTGCTACAAACTACTAGCCAAAAAGTAAAATAAAGCAAGAAATGGCATCAAGTTGTCCTCGAACGGAATGAGGAGGTCCTCTCATCCTCTTCTCAGGATAATCTTGCATCATCATCACCACCCCGGACGTAGCCGCCATCCTCCGGATCCTCCTGCCATTCTCCGCCTCCCTAACCAAGACCGGAGCCTCCTCCTGTGAGATGTCTCGGCACACGCTCATGACCTCCTCCTCTTCATCCTCGGCAATGGGTGCCCCACGCCCCGCGAGACGACCCCTCCTCGAGATCCCCAGAAGGCCCGATGGCCCACCTCGAGGCCCAAAGACTGAGTAAGGTTAGCACCGACCTCTGGAAGGTCTGTGGCCCACCTCGTGGTCAAGCATATACACGAGGCATCTAAAATGAAAAGTGCAATACATCACCAAACATGAAAACAAGTACGTAATGTGAGTGGGGTGTGTGGATGTGTTCTACACAAATCATCAAGCAAAGAATGCTCAAAACCAAAGATGTTAACAAGAATATGATAAATGCAAGAGAGATGAAGGTACCGAAGCCCATGATGGACATCTCAGGCCTCTCACGCAAGACCATCCCTCAAGTGAGGCCACCACCCCGAGCATCCGTCTATGTACTCCCGAGGTGGTCATGACACAAGCTCAAGTCATCAATAAATAAGCAACCGCCAAAATGTCTATGTGATAAATGAAAATGGTGGAACATACCGGGTGAGTCGATCATCGACATATCTGTGACTGTGCATCGGAGGCTCCATAGGATCGAATCGGAGAAGTAGTCCCATACCGCCAACTCGCCAACTCTGGCATATCCGCCATCCAGATGATCAAGAGTCGGAGCGATCGGAGGAATCGAACTGCCTCCACCTCTAGATGTACCGCCCCGCTAGAAGAGGGTATGTCTCAAGACGGCACGACTCAAGATGGTGCGCCACAGTTGCCTCTGATGGAGCCCAGACCGCCATAAAGGCATCGATATATGCGCGATAGGTGGCGAGTTTCGATGAGATGTAATAAAGCATCGCCTCAGATGTCCCTAATGACCTCCTCAAGAGATAGCCCGCTTCAAGATTCGATAGTGGGTGGAGGCACAGCGGAAGGGTCCTGAGAATCATACCCCCACACCGACGCCGAAAGCGCTCCTCAGAACCAAAGTTCTACCAACCGTCCTCGAAAGCAGAACCTATATCGAACTAGTCGACCTCCAGTAATCGATTTTCCAGATCATCGCCAAAGATCGCTTAGGGTCGCCAGTGATTCAAGGATAACCAAAGGTATAAGTCAATCAAATTAAGAAACATAGAGCGATCAAAGATGAAATGAAAAGAACCGAGAGTTCAAATACCGGCCGCCTTAACAAAGGTCAAGCATCGTCGAGATGGAAGAGAGTCTCGAGGCCTCGATAAGTGCTCGCCTCAAACATCAATGAAAACGGAGTCATAGGAGGTCCCGCCACCTCCATCTCCTGAGCCAATGGGGAAATATGATACCCATAGCCGAGAAAAGAAGGCGTAATGTGAATACAAAGTGCTAAAGGCGTAATACGTAATGCAAGTGCGCCAGATGTGCAAATGAATAAGTAATGAGGAGCAAAATGTAAATCAAGAGGACAGATGTACCTCCCAAGCTCTCCAAGAGTCACGAGTAAGTCCCTCACATGTAGAGATCACAATATGTAGCAATAAAGGGTAGCCAAAGCACGCCTAATCATATCAACGACTGCGTGATAGGTCTACCAGAGCGCCAAGAGATACAACCCGACCATGTTTCTATCGGCAAATGTAGTGGTGCCAAAGAGGAACATGAGGAAACCACGGTATATCGCCGACCTCCTGGAGACTCAGTGCTCCATCTCCGTCACGAAATGGGAAGAGACAGTATACCAACCCTCCCAGACTGGTTTACAAAGGAGTGCCCCCAATAGATGCAAAGCCAAGCCCCCACCCACCCATATCTTCGCCATAGGAATGGGTCCACCGCCTATGTTCAGGCCGGTGAGTACAAATAAGTCCAAATGGTCATAGTCATGTCCCCTGGCGTAAAAATGGAAAGAATTGGTGGTGTCCCACCATCTCTCAAGTAGAGCAAAGAAACAATGTCCCATCGATAAGACAAAGGAGATAACCTCGCAGTAATGGTCCGAATCCCGCAAAGTCAACTAAGTCTCTGACAGCGAAAGCTCAAGATACCACTCACAAAGGAGCCATATCCTCAGATCAGGCGAAGGCCACTGATTTAGAGTGAAAATGAGCTGTGTGTAAATAGCTGAAAATGAGTTGTGTGCAAATGAAGTGAATCAGCCAGGTAAATTTGGTATTTGGGTCAGGTTCAAATTTCTGTAGAAATCAAGGGTCAGTGGTGTTCAAAGAAATCGAGTTTAGGGTCAGGTGTTCTACTCTTAATCGGTCGTGTTCAATAGGTTCGCCCAACTGTCCGGGGCTGTGGCCCAACTGTTCAAGAAATCGAGTTTAGGGTCAGGTGTTCTACTCTTAATCAAGTAATGTGTGTTCGCCCAACTGGCCGTGTGTTCAAGAAATCGTGAGTTTAGGGTCAGGTGTTCTACTCTTAATCAAGGGTCAGGTGTTCGCTTCAAATTCAGGTGTTCAAGAAATCGAGTTTAGGGTCAGGTTCTACTCTTAATCAATGGCTTCGTGTTCATTTCAAAATGGTCAGGTGTTCAAGAAATCGCAGTTTAGGGTCAGGTGTTCTACTCTTAATCGCAATGTGGTGTTCGCTTTCAAATTTGGGTCGGTGTTCAAGAAATCGAGTTTAGGGTCATGTGTTCTACTCTTAATCGTCAAGCTGTGTTCGCTCAACTGGGTCGGTGTTCAATCGTAGTTCAGTATATCGTAGGTTCTATTCCTTAATCGCTGGTCAGTGTTCATTTCAAGTCCGGCCGTGGTGTTCAAGAAATCAGAGTTTAGGTCAGGTGTTCTACTCTTAATCAAGGTGGTGTTCGCCTTCAACTGGCCGGTGTTCAAGAAATCGAAGTTTAGGGTCAGGTGTTCTACTCTTAATCAAATGTGGTGTTCGCCTCAAATCGGGCCGGTGTTCAAGAATCGAAGTTTAGGGTCAGGTGTTCTACTCTTAATCAAGGGTGTGTTCATTTCAAATCACGGCTGTGTTCAAGAAATCGAGTTTAGGGTCAGGTTTTACTTTAATCGGATCGTGTGTTCTACTTAGTCAAGATACTGTGGTGCTCATTTTCAACTTCGGTCAGGTGTTCGGTGAATCAATGTTTGAGCTGCGGTGTTCAATTTCTAACTAATGCGCACTATGCGCTCACAATCAGCGATGAATTATGTGTTCGTGAAATTCATGGCTAAGTCACATGCTCGATGCAAGTAAAGCATCGCGGTCATAAGCTAAACTATGTGTCTAAGCATGGCAAAGATACAAAATGCACAAAAGATACAGAAATAAAGTAAAGTACCTCTGATCGGGAGAGGTGCCGCCCTGCTCGCAGTAGGAGATCCCCTGCACCCGATCGCTGAAATCCTGAAATGACGAAAAACGGCCATGAAGCCTCTATGTAACCATGACGCCGAGAACAAAAGGGCGAACCCTCGAGCAATGTCATAATATCAAAATCATCTCCCGCCGGAAAACCTCCGCCGTGGAGGAAAGTGACCCGCCATGTCGAGAAATCAAGAAGAGAAGCAAAATGAGCAAAATGAGCCAAAATTGGAAAAAGTCAACAAAAGTCAACTCCTGTGAAAATCTTCCAAATATTGAGACAAAATTACCTCAAGTGGTGAAAATGAGAAGAGAAACCCCAAGTCAAAATTTAGTCGGCTCAAAGTGCTTAAAATCAAGGATTTCACAGAAACAACTTGTGGAAGTCCGAGGGCGTGATAAAATGCAGATCCGAAGAGAAAATGGTCCTGGGAGCAAGAGGAGGAGTTTTCACAACTTTGGGAGGATTTCGAGGCAATGGGCAAGCATATATATAGAAATGGCCGAAGACCAAAATGCCTCGCTGGGGCAAGGCCGTCC
This sequence comes from Camellia lanceoleosa, assembly GCA_025200525.1. Classification (NCBI taxonomy): domain Eukaryota; kingdom Viridiplantae; phylum Streptophyta; class Magnoliopsida; order Ericales; family Theaceae; genus Camellia; species Camellia lanceoleosa. The sequence goes on from CM045761.1 coordinate 16,536,092, forward strand.
GCCCTTTACTTTTTTTTGGTTCTCGCCGATGGCCTCTCCTAGGCAATGGGCTGGCCACCATGGTCCCCACCCTCCCTATCTCTCTGCAAATTTTGAGGAAAATCTGAGTTCCTGTGACTCAAAAGTTTAAGAAAAGTGCACTTTCGCTACCAATTGCTCCAATCGAACTTCAATTGCAATTTCGACATGTGTCTCATCATTATTCATCAAAATTAGAGTGTATCCTTTTTAAATATGTTGTGACCTCTCCGGAGGTGAATCGAGGTCATGATCGAAGTTGCCATCGCCGAAATGCGCGCTTCCTACCATCATTTCATGTCAAACGCACCCCGATTTATGCTCATTTTGCATTGTTTTGCACGAATTTGCATTCTCATGAATGTTTTGCATTATCATGCATGATTTCTTGATGTATAATACTTGCGGCTTGAACATGCGTTGTCGCGATTATCTTTTCTCACATTGCGATGCATTCATTCACGACACCGTGTGTCCAACTCTTGGAATCATAGGAATCGATTGAATATATGTTGTTAGCATATTGTTCTTGTTGAATTTCTATTTTGCGTGCACGATATTGTATGTACGGTTCATTTGAGGTCGGTGCGACTAGACTAATCGCCAGCAGTATCGTGATCTTCTCCGTGAGACGCGACGAGAATTGAATGATTCTCCGCATTCCTAATCGCATGAAATGTAGTTGTTTTTGCATTCTTGCTTAAAACTGCTGCATCTATTTGTCAATACTTGTTTATTACAACTTGTCGCACTTGCATGATCACCGGTTCGCGCCTATCATTTTGCATTTTGCCCCCACTGTAAGCATACCAGGGCGATATCTCTGCTTATCTTGTATGATTGTCTAAGTCTTCTACTTTGTCAAAATGGGTCGCCTCGGCTTTGACATTCACTCGCCCTTCTTGACTTCCGAAGTTCACAAAGAGGGCAAATCAGAGACACCCCATTTTGACCGACCTTAAGACTCGACGCCACCGATTGAGCGCTTGGTGATGTTGCATATCGTGCTCGTGGTCTCAGAGTCGCGTGCGCCCGCCTCCTGACTTCAACTCTTCAGGCCTTGTCTCGCTTAGAACCAGACTCTTTTCTCTGCTTTCTTTCCCGAGGGAAGGGAGTGGTCCCAGAGGGCTATCTCACGGTGGCCGTATTACATTTCGCAGGTCAGAGGCCATTTTGCCCATTTCGGAGTCTTGCTTCCTGCTGACCGCTGTGCCGCCGTGCTCACGGACCGCCTAACCATCTCCGATTTCTGGTTTTGGCATGCTGCTTTTATCATACCAAGGAACACTGGGGCCTTTGATGCTCACTTCAGGTCAGACGCCGCTGGCGCTATACCGGTTTTCGGACTCGAATCGCCGCCTTGCTTTTGGCCCCGAAGCCATTTTGCATCGGTTTTGTTCAATTTTGGCAGTATTGCTTAGCATCAAGAAGATCACCGAGGGTGGAAGGCCAGAATTGTTCCAAAACCACTTTCGCTCCTCCAGCCTGCTTTTGCTCACTTCCGGGCCAATGTTGAACACCCTGGGGATATTTTCTTCGAGCCGGGACTACATATTTGTGATGAGGGGACATGGGAGGACCCTAAAAGTGCATGGTCGGCCAGTAATTGTGAATTTCATTTTTGAGCCTCTCCTTCAAATGCAATATTGTGACTCATGTTCCAGTGTTGCCAAATTCCAGCCTTGGATCCTTGTTCTACACACATGGGAGGACACCAAAAAGTGGTGGTCGGCCAGTAATGGTTGTTTTCATTTTTGAGCCTCTCCTTCAAGTTCTATGTTGTGACTCCTGTTTCAGTGTTGCCAATTTCCAACCTTGGGGCCTTATTCTACACACTTGGGAGGACCCTAACACATGGTGGTCGACTAGCAATTTTCCTCTTCATTTTTGGGACATGGCCGGCCGGCCAGGGTGAGTGGCTGGCCGACCAGTTGGGGTGGCCGGCCGGCTACCTTCCAGAAACCACCGCCGCCACTCGCTTCCAAATTTTTACAATGTCTGATATTTTTGTAAATATCCTCCTGGGATATTTTGGGAGGGAAATCTTGCCTCAATTTCCCTCCCCTTTTACACCCCTTTCTTGCTTATTTAAAGGGCTGCCTCCTCCTTTGCTAGGGTTAGAAATTTTGGTCTCAAATACCTCTCTCAAAACCTCCATTTTCTATCTCCAAAACTCAAAAACCCTCACATCTAGGCCAATCCTTCATCAACCCTAAGCACCACCATCAACAACTCCATTTCAAAGAAGAAGGAGTGATTTTCAGAGGCCAACAAGCAACAATTTCAAGTCAAGAAGCCACCAAAGTTTGATCTCCAAGGGTAAGCCTCTAAATCCTTTTTTCTAGCATTATTTTCTATCAATTTCACTTATTTCCCTTTTGTTTTGGGCTTTGACCCCACTGGTTTTGTGCTTATTTTGAGCCCCTCTACAACATTGTAGAAGGGCTCAACCTCACTTGGTGCCTCTATCATACACCCTTTCAATATCACCCTTTATGCTAATTATTTGCATGCTTTGTTTGGCTTTTGAATGATCTGATTTCGAGCCTCATATATACTGTTAGTGGGCTTATATTGAGCCCTTCTTCAACATTGAAGAAGGGCTCCATCATGTTTGGTGGCTCTAGCATGCACTTCCTTTGAAATTCTTCCATTTTACCGTAAACTTGCATGCTACTTTTTAGCCTATATGAATTTATTTCTGAGCATGCTATAAACTGATTATGAGTTTATTTTGTGTCCCTCTACAACATTGTAGAAGGACCAATCTTGTTTGGTGCCTCCATGAATGGCCTCTCTTTGTACCTCTCTTTGGCCATGTTTTGCATACCTCTTTGAGCTTATTTGGTCACTGTTTTGAGTCTTCATCAGGCCTAAAAAGAGCCTTATTTTGGCCTTCTCATCATGTTTTGTGAAGAGTCTTAGGCCATTTGATGATTGGTTTTGGTACTTCATGTTATATCCCTCACATTTTCCGTAAAATTGGATGCTTTGTTAGGCTTGCTTAGCCTCTGTTTTTAGCCTTCATCAGACTTAGAAAGTGTCTTATTTTGGCCCATTCTTCATATTTTGTTAAGGGTCCAAAGTTGTTTGGTGTATGCTTATGGTACCTTGTGTTATAGCCTTCATTGGCTCATTATTTTGCATGCTTTGTTTATCATATCTACATACTGATTTTGGAGTTGTCATTCACTGTAAATATGCATATTTTGGGCTCCTCTTCGAAGTTGTAGAAGGAAATTTTGTGATTTGAATTTTCTATATACTACTTGCTTAATAAATCCCCTCTTTTCCCCCATTTTTGCATGCCATTATTGCCATATCTATGCTCACAATTTGGCCATGTTTTGTACTAAAAAGATGCTATTTTGGGGGCTTCCTTGCTACTTTTTTTGCTTTCATGTACCAATTTTGCATGTTTAGCATAGTCAGAGGGCCATTTCGGTACTTAAAATCACATTTCGATGATTTCATGCATTGATTGTCATTTCGTATCATTTCGGGCTGTTTTCCCTTCATTTAGCTGCTGAAATTTGGTTTGCATGCTTGCATATCATTTTCCATGTCATTTCATGCCTTAGTGCATTGTTGACGGTTTATGCGTGCCGCACGCACTTCGAGGCACTCCGCTTTCATTCATTGGCTTCCTATGTGAGTAGGCCGAGGCTCTCTCATGTTGGTATAAGCCCATCATTGCATTCCGTATGCCATTTCATACATTCTCGGTTTGCGCGTCTGCAGCACGATTTCGAGGCGATCTTTTATCCGATGGCAATTTATGCGAGCGGCCGAGGCCCTCTCATGTTGGTATAAGCCCATCATTGCATTCCGTGATGCCATTTCATCGCTTCGGTTTACGTGTTCGTGGGCACGATTTCGAGACACTTCGGTTTTATTCGACGGCATTTCACATCATCGCTTTGCTTACGCTGCTGGGCACGATTTTGAGACACTTCGATTTTATCCGATTTGTATGCCATTTCATCGCCGATGACGTGCTGGTACGATTTCGAGACACTTCGTTTTATCCGACGGTATTTCACATCATCGCTTTGGTTTACGTGCGTAAGCACGATTTCGAGACACTTCGATTTTATCCGATTTGCATTTCACATCATCGCCTCGATTTACGCGCTGTGCCAGATTTCGAGACACTTCGGTTTTATCCGGTTTGCATTCACATCATGACCTCGGTATGCATGCTCAAGGCACGATTTCGAGGCGCCTCATTTTCATCTCATTTTCTCGCATTGTGCATACTAGGTTGTATCTTAGATTGCATTCATGCATTTTCTGCTTATGCGTGCCGCTGCACGCATTTCGAGACATCTCATTTGCATAGCATTGTGCACGCTAGGATACATATTAGCTATATTTCATGCATACCATGCATATTGCATCGTGTTCGAGATAGGTGTTAGCCTGAGCACGGGAAGCGAGGCACGTTTCGTACTCCGAGTGACGGAACGGGTCTCAATTCCCAAGTCACCGACACTCCGGATTATCCATGATGGAGTTAAGTTTTGTTGTAGCATTCATCTGCATTCATCCTATATTGAGTTGTGCAATCCGACTCCTCGGCCATCATGCATCGAGATGCGTGATTGGTGGCACGAGGATCGAGGCATGCATATATTTGTGAAATACATTGCTATGCCCTTTTCCTGCTCTCTGTTACAGCAAAATCGAGGACTAACAACTTTTCAGAGTCCGGCGCGCATTTCGAGAAATACTACAAACAGAGGCTAATCGGGGCATCCCATTGGATTTCCGAGGCAATCCAAAGATACATTATTCATCAAATAAGGCAACCGGGCTTGCATGCCGCCATCGCTTTTGTTAATTAATCGTAAATTTGTACTTTATCTCAGATATTTCTGACCGTAATATTCTTTCATTTGGGATTGTATTATTTATTCGCTTCATGCGAGGGCAAAATTGTAATAAGGGTGTGTGAGTGTAATGTATGTCTTCCAACCCCATTTCTTTCTCCCTTTATTTACCTCGCTTTTATAGTTAGATATAGGCATATTTCAATTAGCATACAAGATGACAAAGATGTTTGCATCATTCATCTGCTTTGCACGCACTGCCAGTTTCACAGATCATACAACCGTGATCAGATTTCAATTCCAAATTGAATACGTGATAGTTATAGCATTCCACGTGCCATGTTTAGAATAGCCGAGCCTGCTATAGTTGCATTTTGCATATGTTGCATTAGGCATTTCTGTACATCTAGGATCATGCATGGATTTCTAATCAGCTTTTGTTTTGGCTTAGAGTACTTGGTGAGTTTTATGCTTTAGCATCCTTGCATGCGTGCGAGTGTTGCCATGAATAGCATGCTTACCATGAGGCTAAATGCTTATGTGATATAACTGCCTTGAATGCCTGTGGGTGGAGGTTGAGTTATTTGAATTGGGACAATTCATCGACTGTTTGTTTTAAGCCCACTAGATAGTGGCAAAATCATGTTTTCTAAGCCCACCTGAGGGTGGCAAATTCGCGTCTTAGCCTACTTGCGGGTAGCACCATCAAACCATTTTCAAACAAACAAATATGAGATGTTCAGTTCCAATTCAGACGATTCAGTCTATACTTGTATGCTGTGCGCATCATATGGTAACCTAGGCTAATAACCGGAATAAGAACTCACAAAGTTTTCAAAAACAGATATCATGGTTAGTAGAGGCTTGTCTTTGATCGGCGAAGGGTGCTCACGATGTGACCTTCCCTAATCGCATCAAGTTCCCGAGCCAACTTTGGTGATGACTTACACGTGGCCTTTTGGCACCGAGTCGTGGTTTCCTAAATTTCCCATTTTAAAAATATTTAGGTGGCGACTGTTATCCGCAAAGCAGTCCATGTTTGGCACTTCTTTCAAAAAATCTTTTCTCAAAACGATTTCGGATTTGGACTCTTGGTTCAAGATTAAGAACCGCAACAAAATCGAAGTCCGAATCAGAAGCGAGGTCCTCGCGCTTGTTACAATAAGCTTGCTCAAGCTCTTCATCATCACTTCGAGGATTCATCATCGCTGGCATTCTCAACCGGTCTCTTTGATACTCGCTTGTCCTTCAGCTTTAAGCCACCATGAAAGTAAGGAATTGTTTATGTCCCTCTTCGCCTTGATCTTCATTGTTACGTAAATCTTTATCAGATTCGAATTCATCATCCCAAGGGATAACGAGGGCTTTCTTTTTCCTCAAACGAGTGGGGCATTCTTGAGCAAAGTGGCCAAATCCTTGACATTCATAGCATTTGGATTCTTTCAGAGTTCCCTTGTATCTTTCTTTTCTCCTTCTTGGCTATAGAATTAATTTTGAGTTTATCTTTGCTTTTGGATTTATGAGTATGAGTAGAGTCCAAAAGATTAGGATTCTTTTTCAAAAAAGATTTTTTAAATTGTTTTACAAAAGCATTCAGAATCATGGAATCTATCTCACAATCTTCATCAGAATCCTCTCCAACTCTATGTGCACTACTAAAAGCAATAGCATCTTTTTGTTTCTTTTTTAAATTCCTATGTACATCATAAGTTTGGAGATTTCCGACCAAATGATCTAGATCGAGATTGTTAACATCTTGAGCCTCCTTAATAGTCGTAACTTTTGGTTGAAACCGATTGGGCAAGGACCTCAAAATTTTTCCTACAATCTTGGATTCTGGTATTTTTTCACCTAAATTAAAACTAGAATTTATAGTGTCACTCAACTTTGCATAAAATTCATCAAAGGTCTCACTATCTTTCATTGAAAGGTTTTCGAAACTAGACGTGAGCCTTTGAAGTTTTGAGCGTTTAACAGGAGGAGTGCCCTCATGAATAGTTTGTAAGATATCCCAAGCCTCTTTGCACTTCACAATTACAAATACGACTAAACTCTTCGTGTGACAAATAAAAGAGAGAATCGATAGCTTTACTATTCCAGCTACTATTTTGGTAATCAATTGTGTCCCACTTATCAATTGGTTTGGGGAAAGTTACTCCATCAACGGTAATCGTTGGTTCGGTCCACCCATACATGACAGATTGTCAAACTTTTTCATCAATAAATTTCAAAAACGATCTCATCCGAGATTTCCAAAAAGAATAATTGATCCGCCAAGTAGGGTGGTCGAACCATAGAATTTCCCTACGATTGAATCCATTATCACAAATCAAACAAGATCTCGCTCAAAATTTTTAAAAAACAAAAGAGCGGCCCGCTCTGATACCAATTGAAAAATCTAGAAATCCGCTAGATATTGATTTGTGATTATGTATCAATTTAAAATAATAAAACAATCCCAATCAAACAATCAAGACAAATTGACACAACGATTTTAATGTGGATAAACCATAATTGGAGCACCTCCAATTGTGATAAAAAACCACGGGCAACAGCCACAAAATAATCCACTAAGAAGACATAAAGGAATTACACAGGTATACGGTCAATTACCTAGCGAATCTATGTCCGAATTGAACCAACCCCTATGTGCCTCTTCCAGTCCCGTCTTCACCTCGGAATTGTCTTGACGATGAGCCACTCTGCATCCGCTAAAGCTTGCTCAATTCTTCAGACCCACCAAGAACAACTCTCTTTTTTTGGAATAAACAAACAATTCTTTGATGTATACTTTTTAAACCATGAGCTGAACACTCAATTAAGCATCAAAGAAAACCAGCAAAATATTCCTAGATATAAACCTTAATATCCAAAAAGAACATCTGAAGAAGTTATCCTAAAATCTAATAGAAACACGTACTTATAGAAATCTGGGACTGCGAAACTCGCTCAAACGAAGACTCTCTTGCTCGAGCGAGGAACCAAAAACGCGTGTTTTCCATAAGTGGCTTCGCTCGAGCCAAACAACCTGCGCTCGAGCGTAAAATCATCATTCTCAGGTTTTTTACAGACGCAGCTTTCGCTCGAGCGAGCAAAAGTGGATAGGCAACTTCGAAAGCAATTTTGCATTTTGCTTCGAGGGCGCTGCCCCTCGACTCGGCCTGGGCATTGCCCCGGACCCACCAAGGGGCGCTGCCCCCTAGGCCCCCACGAGCTGACCGGGCAGCTCAATCCCAGTCATAGTCCGAAGTGGCAATCTTGAAAGTATTAACATCACAAACTTCTCTGCAAGGCACAATTCGGGTTGGATTCGCATCTAAAAACTCATAGCCTCACTGAAATAAAAAGTGCGAAAATAAGTACAACTGAAAGGAATTTTGTCAAATAAGATTGCCAAAAATAAAAACCTACCACTAACTATAGGAATAGATAAGTATACAGCTAACAAGTTCTATAGACCCGAGAAAATGGGCTCCATTTGAACCAGAGGAAAATCCAACTATTTAAAACATCAATTGAATTCTCTTTATTTGCTCACCTAATTTTGGTTGCCATTGTTGAATCTTTTATGTTCAAATTGACCATTTTTGCAAATAATATCACACTTAACCCTAACAAATCAGAAAATATGTAGTCTGGTCCCAACTATCTTACGAGTGCTTGGCTTCTGGTTCCACACTTTAATTGTAGACATTTCGAAACACCTTGTTTTATGAGTTGTCCAAACACTCAAACCCATCTCATGCATTCCAAAAAGATGTTGATTTAAAAGCTTCTTGAACAAGAAAAAGTCTATTAAATCATTCATTACGTTGGATGGTGATGTATATGCAATCGAAATTACAACTGGTTACGTGTCTCGCCGAGTTGTTTATATTTATACTATTTCTTTTATGGATTTGGTGATGGTGTGCAACTTACACCTTACACCTTATACCTTACACTTACACCTTACACTTGCACTTTTTGTGAAAAATTAAACCTTACACTTACACCTTTTTTTGAGGTTGCACACCATATGCAACCCACTTACACCTTACACCTTACACTTACACCTTATACTTATACTTACACCTTACACTTACACCTTTTGTGTAAGTGGCACATGGTGTGCACTTGCACACTTAAGAAAACTCCTTCTTTTATATGTGAAATTTATATCTTATTTGTCCTTTATAAAATTATAATAGTACCTCTCTTTAAATTATGTAAAATTTTGTTGTATTTTAAAAATTTTGAAAAGTACTCTACTATATTTTTTTTGTTCAATCTTTTATATTATAAACTGGAAAGTTAATGATAAAAATTAAATTAATTGAACAATTCTTTCTTATTATCATATTTGTTTAGTTGATTATTTTTCTCTATTGTAGAATTTTTTTATTTTTATTTATTTATTTATTTTTGAGTTGATAGTGTTGATTTTATTAATCATAAATTTAATTGGGTTGTTGATTGTGATTTCTAAGCTATATTGATGTAATTCTCATGAAAATTGTAATATTGAATCTTAACAATGGATCCAAAAAATGTATAAATTTAGTGGTATCTCATTGTTATTTATTGTGGGTGTGTTTCCTCTGCCTTAAATTTTTGACTCCTCCACATGATGTTTTCAAAATTTAATTATAAAATCATGAAAAAGTTTATAATTTTACATATTAATATTTATAAAAAATACCACTAATTTGAAAATATCTTTTACCAACACACTGACGTGATGTTCCCCATAAATAAATGTTGCAATGATCATTTGGAGTATATTATCTTATCACCTGATATACTAGTTTAATCATGTATTAGGAATATACATTAGTGACGTGGGTAAATAAATAGAGTATATTGTCTTATCTTCTGTCATATCAGTTTAATTATGTATTAAAAATATACATTAGTAATGTGGATAGATAAACGGAGTATATTGTCTTACATCTGACATATCAATTTAATTATGTATCAGGAATATACATTAGTGATGTGGGTAGATAAACATAATATGATATAGAAAGCTATGGTTACACAAGTGCTTGTAAGGGATTGATAACGCTCTCCAAGATCTAATCTATAACATAAAGCCTATAGTGTCGGCTTGACCTTTCAAAACTGAAGATAAAATAAATTGTCTCTAATAAAGGGAAAATTTTAATATGTGTTTTTAAAAGGAGATGCATCATATGTATTTTTAATTAAGTTATTTTTTTTAATTATAACTATTTTTTTTTTCTTTAGGTATGACATTATTATAGTTATAATTTATTAATTCTTTTGTTATGACTCATGTTGAATTTAATTAGGATACAAAATTCACCAATAGAAAGAAATTTTCACTTCTTGAGTTGGGGCTTCCCACAAATTCTTGAATAAAGGAGATACGCCAAAGATTCTAATAAAATATCAAAGGATGCCAAACTTGTTTGATCTTCACAACCTTCGCAATCATCAATTCTTCTAGTATAATTCGGGTATGCAACAAGCGCTTCTTGGACAAGTTGGTGGAATCTGATGAGGAGATGGGACAACAAGATGAAGATAAGGAAGAGGAGTATAGATTCCTTTTGGCTGAAGCAACAAAATTCTTGCAAATGGGCCAGAAATTGCAGATTAATTTTGGTGGTGGAGAAGATATCTTCCTGAATGATTTTATCGAGTTAGAGATAAGCAACAAAACCAAAATCAAAGAGAAAACTCTGAGTTAGAGATAGAGAGAGAGTTAGTGGGGTGCAAGTAACGAGATTGGTGTTGGAAAGTGGGGGAATGGTGTTTTGTCCTGAGTGGTCTTAGTGGTGTGTTTGGTTTGAAAGGAGATTTATTTTATTAGAGGGTTGATGTTGTGATGGTAAGCAGTGGATGGTGTTTGTTCTGTTTGGGGAAAAGTTGTTGTATTATCATTGTTAGTGAGTGGGGTGTGGTTTGGTGTGAAAGGGAGATCTGGGTTTGGGGAAAAGTTGTTGTATTATCATCCTTAGTGGGGTGTTGTTTGGTGTGAAAGGGGCATCTGGATTTGATGTGTTGGAGTTGAGTTCTTCTTAACTCTTTATTTTTGTTTCTTGTTTTTGTTTTTTTGTTAAATAAAAAAAAAATCTTTTTTTTTTTTTCTTGTTTTAAAAAAATTGTAAAGCCGAGGTGTTGGTTAGATGGTTGTAAGTAGCCGTAGTAGGAATAGTCTGTAATTTCTCAAATCTCTCTCGATGCTTGTCATTTTCTCAGACCTTTAATTTTATATTTTTTAATGAAATTTTTCTTTGCTAATAAAAAAAAAATGTTGGGTTTAATTATAAAATATATATATTTAGTTATGACTCAAAAAATTGAAATTATGTTATTTTTCTTTTTAGTTATAAGGTGTACATGGTACATATCTTTCCCTTAATAAAGATAATTAATAATTAACTTTTGCTAATAAAAAAATAATAGATAAATAGATAACTTATACTTTGTCCCATTTATGTTTGGTCATTTTTACACTTAACCGTGCATTTTTTTTTTTTTTTTTTTTTTAAAATATCACATCAATGGGATTTTGAAAAAATAATTCTAAATCAATTAAAAATTTTATAAATATTAATAATTAAATATGTGAATTTTTTTCATGAATATATATATATATATATATTTTTGGACATCCACCGGGATGTAATTACCTTCTTTTTAAAATTTTTAATTTTTATTTGACTCTTCGTATTTCAAATTAAAATTATAACTCCTCTTTAAATTTTTTGCACAAAATTTTCAATCACTTTCAAAATGTTTAACTGTCCGTCTTTTTTCTTCTTCTTATGGATAGGAAGTCGTTATATTTTTATATGAATAAATTATACTTCGTACCATTTATATTTAGCTATTTTCTCATTTTGACCCTTAATTTTTTTATTTTTTTTCATTTGACCTTTCATGCTTTAGTTTTTTCAAATTTATGCCTAAAATTAATTTTTATTCAAAATTAAACAAAAAATGTCACACTAGTTGTCACATTACAAAAAAATATATTATTACATTGATATTTATATTTTTAAATTGTATCGAGAATTGAGTTATATATAATAAAATATTTTCAAGTCAAGTGACTCTCAATGTGTTATTTTTTTTTTTTATCTAATTTTGGACATATGCTAATTTTTTAAATAAATTAAAAAAAACTTAAAATTTGAAATGTCAAAGTGAATTTTTTTTTTAAGGATCAATGTAAGAAAATAGGCAAATATGAAAGGAGGCAAAGTATAATTTATTCATATAAAAAAATAACGACTTCCTATCCATATACAGCTAAACACTTTGAAAGTGATTGATTTTCATATCACTATCTCATTTATATGTATTGACTTTATATGCGGGTGATGGCTTCGTGGTTTACAAGTTAATTTAGAAGAAAAACAAGTAGGGTTGAAAGGCAAAGACTTATAAATCTAGGCAATCGGTGAAAGTCTAAAGTGTCCCAACACAGACTAAATTTTGATAGATTAAAGTCATCTTTGCCTAAGGTGGAAGGTTGATTTTGACAAAATTAAAAATTGAATTATGAAAACTTGAAATTTAAATACAGATGATTGAATTTTAAGAGTAAGATTGAAGCCGGGACAATAACAGGTTTAATTTCAATATTGCAGCCACAAAGCTTAATAATATATATATATATAGAGAAATGTTAAGGATCATGAAAAATTTATGATTCTTAGATTACCTTATTTAGTGTGTGATACTTTATTGTAAGTGTAATTCAAAGGTCATAAATATTTCATGACTATTTTCATAAAAGATTTTTTATGATACCTAACATTGCTGAGATATATATATATATATTTTTTGGGGGGAGGCGGGGGAAGAGAGGAGGGGGTGATTGTTATGAATAAAAATAGTGGTGGAATGAGATTAATCATGCTTGACACATGACGAAGATCATCGTCCTAGGAAGTTTTTATTTTTTAATGTTAATGGATATTTTATAATAATAATAAAAGAAGACCAATAACAGGTTTGATTTAAATATTGCCGCCACAAAGCTTAATTATATATATATATATATATTGGTTGGGGGGGGGGGGGGATGATTGTTATGAATAACAATAGTGGTGGAATGAGGTTGATCATGCTTGACCCATGACGATGATCATTTTCCCTAGAAAGTTTTTATTTTTTAATGTTAATGGAAATTTTATAATAATAATAATAATGAAAAAAAGACCAATAAAAAGTTGAGACTTTTAACAAAATTGGAATTTATTATATAAAGCACAATTATTGTGGTTCATATAAACGAAGTAACTACACTTGCCAAAGATTATGAACATTGGAATATTCATAATATTATTTTACACCAAAGAAAGTGAACTTAATACAATTGAAAGAATAAATTATTGGCCACCTTTATTACATGGAAAAAAAAATGACAGAAAATAATAAAATGTAGAACAACCCTTAACATTTGGGTAGATCTCCTGGAGGCGGAGGCAACGTAGTTGAAGATGTTGGCCCATTCTCAACCACAAAAGCCATCGATAGGCCCCACGGGACGTGTATATCCATGTGACAATGCATCAACCATACACCTGTAAACATCAATTTTTTCAAAAAGCAAAAATTAGTATACATGTACAACACACACATTAAAATGATAGAGCCATGCATAATAAAACATTATATTTACCAGGATTGTTTGCTTGAAATCTGACAACAACCCACCCTCCGGCCGGCACAGCAATGGTGTTACGTGCTTGTGGATTGACTACATTGAACTTTTTGGGATCATTTATTGGGTCATAGTTTCCAAACCCCATAGCCAACACATGGAAGTTGAATCCATGCAAATGCATAGGATGGCTCTCTATACCCAGTGAGGCTGTGTTCTGCAACACCATCTCAACAGTTGAATTGAACTTAAGTTTCTTCACTTTGGTTGACTTTGATGTCATTATGATCGTTGTGTTGAAGTTGTTGTTTGAATTCGTGTAGTCAAATACCAATGGTGGTTGGTCGGGGAAATCAGTCGTGTAGATTCCATTGACATTGTTAACAAAGGCTTCCATCATCGACAACTTGGTGTTGAACTCGAATGACGCGTTGTTCAAGCTTGCAGCTAATCGCTGTTGAAGTGGGCCAGTACAGTTGGAACCTGCTTCGCATGGGATCAAGCCCAAACTTACAGTCACAAACATGTGTTCATCAACATTGAGTGGGACTGGGACCCAGTGAGGCGCGTTCACTAGAGCAGTTAAACTGCTATAGAACTTGTAGGCTGTTGGTGTGTCATTGAAGGCTGGTAGAACCGGCATTTGTGGGGTTGATGACATGGCATTCTCATAGACAATGATCCCAGTGGTAGAGGTGGTAGTATCAGGTACATCTTCTGAACTAACGTAGGTATGCGCTGCCATGTAGTAAGAGGCTGCTGGTTGGTCGGCTGTGAGTAGTGCATCGATGGTCTGGCCAGGAGCAATAACAATGACGTCGGTCACCATCGGAGTAGTGTAAGTGGCGTCAATGGCAACAACTGTCATTTTGTGGTTGGCTATCTTGAAGAAGAATTGGTTATTCATTGCAGCATTGATGATGCGTAGGAGATATGTTTTACCTCTTGCCACATTTACCTTATATGTGCCTGAAAAAGAAAAAAAAGAACCATATTTTATACAAAAGTCTATGAGAGGTTAAGCAAAAACTAATACTAAACATCTAAATATAACTTGGCAACTATATCTACAATATTAAAGTGTAAAGTGTGGTAGTACTTACTATTTGATGAGCATTGATAAAGATCGCCGGGCTGACCATTGATGGTGAAAGCGGCGGAACTATTAAGAGGAGGACCACCGCTTTCAATCATTTGATTCTCGACGTCAATAATATTAGTATTCCACCATTCTCCTGTGATTACAATTTAATGCATGATTAATCTTATAGGCATTGCAAAAGTATGTTTTCTAATCATTTTGAAGTCAAACCATGCAACCAAATATTAGCTAAAAGTTCTGAACCTCATGATTATGGACTTTACATTCATTACTATTTCCATTTTTCTATTATGCGTCTGTATGTCCTTATTGACTTTTTCCAACAAAAATGTGCAAATGAACTATCGTAATTTGTTCTTTGAAAAAAATTAGTATAAAAATGTTTCATACCACTAATTTAACACAACTAATACACCACTAATGACATGACATCAGGTGAACCCCACTATTGATGTGATAGTTCAGCCTTTATTTTTTTTTTTTCTTTACACTTGCCAGTTCATTAGTGGTACTTTTAGAGCTGCTGATTTAGTGCTCTAAATCGGAAATGTAATTGTAATTTTGAAGCACAAAACTTTTAGAATAAATATTTAGTTGGTTTGAATTCTATACGATTAGAAAACATTTTTATTATACTAATGTATGTTAGGTCACTAAACTACTCCCAATTACCCATTACTTTTGAATATTTGAAAAATCCTGAACATCTTATATATGGGTAATAAACTTGACAATAAAATATTAGTAACATGTCTATTATTTTGACCGCTTTTGCACATGTTAATTTTTCCTTATCAAGTATCATAATAAGTGTACTAATATATGAAGCACAACAAAGTTTCTAGTGGAATAAACAAAAGGATTGATACCTAAAAGAATTGGGAATTCTCTGTAGGGTTTCAAGAATGGGTATGAGTGACCAACTTTCGGACGGATGATTAATGCCCCATAAACGGTTGCACGAAGCCATTGACTATGTGCGTGCCACCATAGGGTCCCTTCTTGTCCTGTAATGTTGAATCTATAAGTATAGCTATTTCCGGGACGTATTGGACATTGAGTAACATATTCAGGTCCATCGGCCCACGCACTCAATATTTGAAAAATTCCATGCCTGCATTTATGAACACATACTCATATCAAAGTTAGTCTAATATAAGTTAAAAGCAAAATAAAAAAACTCGGAGCAAATTAAAATTTTATATTACCAATGAATAGTAAGGTTATAAGGAGATTTATTAAAGACATGAACAACAAGGGTGTCTCCCTCATGAGCCAGTATTGTTGGGCCTGGGAGGCCTCCATTTACAGCAGTAATTACTTGATTGTGGCATAGTCGTTGAAAAGTCATGTCTTTTACCTGAAATAATATAAATGAAATAAGTTATGTTATCAAATTTAAAATTTTCAAGTTTAAGTAATGATGCACATATTGAGAGAAAAGAATACAAAGGGCATTGTTTTTCGAAAGCAAAAAATTAAAGTAGGATAGTTTATTTTAGTCAAAGAGAAGCACTAGTAACTATATTAAGCAAGAGTAATAACTTCTTGTTAGTCTAATGGTATAAGAAAAAAAAAAAAAAAAAATTATTTCTAAGACTTAGTGAAGTTTTATTTGTTACTAATTTTTTCGCCACGGTTTTATATCACTTCTATATGCTGTGAAGAATTTTAGGGGAGCAGAGATAAAAAAAATAAAAAAGTATAGTAACCGATGTGTGAGCTAAAATGAGAGAATGAAGAAGCAATGCATGTTAGAGAAAGTGCCGTCCTCCACAAGAAAGGCTTTCAAAAACTAGTAAGCCGAGCATACCCAACTTAGAAAAAGTGCACAGAATAAACACAATTAGAAATGAGTCCCATACAAAGTGACAAAAAACTAAAGACTGAGAAAAGTTTTAAAAAATGATTGAAATGGGCATGATAAATTACTTCGAAAGAATGCTCCACAATGTTAGCAGAGGCGAGTGAAGCAGCCAGAAGAGCTGAAACCCAAATGAGTAAGAACACAGGACGTGTCATGTTAGTTGACCGAACAATAGATGACTGAGAGCAAAGAAACAAAGATAAACAGAATCTCTTTCCTCTCTCTTTTATGTGAGAAGTGCTCAAAATTTTTGTGAGTAGGTTTGTATTTCATACAAGGATGTTGTTTGTGTTTGTTCTGCAATTCCTTGACATATATATAGTAGTTGGGCATGTAGATAGACAAGCCTTACCCTTTACCAATAACGCGTAATTTTAATGTGACTTTGAAATTTGAATGTGTCAATCGTGGAAACTTTGTAATAAAATAGCTAGAGTTGACAATAAATAAAAAAAATATTTAAATAAATCCCAAAGTCATAGAATGTTGGCTGTTTATGCAATTACAAGGGGCTTGATTTGTGTAATGCCAATCCTACGTCATCAAATGTTTATTTTGTCCTAATTTTAGTGGTTAGTTATGTTATTACACTATCATTATCACAAGGCACTAAACAATAACGGACCGCCGTCTTCGAAAATAAGAAAATTTGAATGTAAAAAAATTCTATGATGGCAAGTTTGATTAGGCAAGTTTTAATTAGTAATTTTATAATTTTATGTATAAGTAGAGTACTGCTTAAGTATTATTTTGTTACGTTCTCCTTAATTTTTTATTTGATATTGTAGTTTTAGATTTTTTTTTTTTTTCTTTTTCTTTTTGTAAACTGGATTTTGCTATCTTTGTAACTAAGTTTTAGGGGTCTGGCTCCCTTTTAGTCTAAGATACTTGATTAGAGAGTGCTGTTTAGGCTCATGGAGCTGAACACGGATCTATTTTTAATTATTCAAATAATTTATTTTATAAAAACTTTTGTATAAATCATACACACACAAAATTAATTTAATTTGATAATCAAAATCTATTTAATTTATCGAATGTCTAAAAAAGTAAATGACATGTGTTTGAAAATAGAATACTTATTTTTTTTAAATAATGATAAAATATAACATTACTTTTTTTGATATATATAAATATTTGGGTGCCTTTTATACCTGTTCATCACTGTTATTTGATTTTACCTTTTCATATAATTGGACCTGTATATTTTGGCACCCATTGAAATTGAGAATAAGTAATTATTTCTTTTTCTTTTTATTTTTTTTAATTTTTTTAAGATTATCAGTAATCTTTAGCTTCAGTTTTTCAATTTTTTTAAAATTAAAATTTTCATTTTTCATATTTTGTTTTGTTTTTAGTGAATTTTTAAAAAATTTTAATTAAATTTTTTACTTTTTTAAACACACTTAATATAAATACAATTAAAATGTATAATATTTGTGAAAAAAAATATTTAAAAAATTCACTAAATACCAAAACTACAAATATATATATATATATATATATGAAAGTTTAATACATTTTCATAATTCTTATGTATTTATTGATTTTTTAAAAAAATATTTTTTAGAAATAGTTTACTTTTTAGATACATCTAGGTTAGATGCATCAAAAAAGTAAAAAAAAAAAAAAAATTTCTTTAAATTTAAAAAAAAATCACTATAAACAAAAAAATACGAAAAATTAAAAATTCAATTTTTTAAAAATTAAATTCAGAAAATTGGAACCAAATTAGGATACGAGATTTTATTTTTTATTTTTATAATTCCAAGAAGTGGAACCGTTAGTGAGATTTCCTTCCAGTTTCAAATTACTTATGATAGTGGGTCACCAATATTGTCCCATTTCCATAATCAATTCTATCTGTTTTATAACTTTTTGTACATAAATCATTTATAAAAAATAAAAAAATAAAAAAAATTACATTGATATTATATTAGTAATTACTTTTAAAAATGAATAAAAAATATAATTTTAAAAATAAATATAATAAAATTGAGTGATTATAATTATTGAATAAATTAATTTTTTTAATAAATAATTTACACAAACATCAAAAATAAAAATATATATTTTTTTATAGTGAAATAAGTGATAGACCCACCAAGCCAAACTGATCGTGTCTAATTATTTCCTTAATTGGAAATAATCGATTTCCAAATTAAATAATGATGATTCTAATATAATAAATTAATTAAAAGAAGTAATAAACAATTAACCATTGGAGCGGGACTTTCATGTGAGCTTCTAGAGGAACTATTAATTGTATTGTATCCCATACTTATGAATATTTTATTTTATATAGTCGCCTTGTCACTGTGCTATTTTCCTTCTAATGATTAAAAAATAGAATAATTTATAAATAAGAATTCTGTTGACAAGTGTCCTAGAATATAGAAAAAACATAGAAATATATATATATATATATATATAATTCAATATATGTTTAAAAATTTTTACAACACTTTTATTTATTTTAAAATTTTTAATTTTTTTTATTAATTTACACTAATTTTAACATTAAATAATACAAAAAACAACACTCTTAGATTTATCTATAAATAAATGTTATTGAGATTATAAAATGCTAAGAGTCGATATGGATATGTATGGTAAGATTAGTCGTATACAATTAGGTTAGTCAAAGTAAGCTTCAAAGTCCCATTCTTTAATCATTCAAATATGTTTTAATATGATACAGTCAAAGTAAGCTTCAAAGTCCCATTCTTTAATCATTCAAATATGTTTTTATATGATACAGTAAGAAACCACAATTTTATTTTATTTTATTTTATCTATTTTATTTATTTATTTATTTTATTACATCAATAAAGAAAAAAAAAGGAGAATGAGTGCAAAAAGTATCATAGTGAACCACATCAATTCGAACTAAGTTGGCATCGATAGACCGCCCCAATAACATGCTAGTACACCATCAAAAGTTAGAGAGAAACCAACCATAGCAGCCAACTCAAATGAACATCCAGTAGCAGCAACAACTTGCATTAGCTCTGTAGCAATAGCAACATCCAACTAGCATCCGCTCTGAAGCAAGAACCAAGAACAAAAAACTAGCATCACCAAACCATCACATACCAGTAGCATACAGCAGCAGCATGCACTGATATCCTTGAGACTCCAACTTGCAACAACTCAGTAAACTAATCATTAAATCAAACTAGCATCAGCTCTGTAGCAAGAACAAAAACCTAGCCTCTCCAAACCAGAATCAACTCAATAGACAACAGCTTCATACATAAGTAGCATATAGCTTAGTAAACTAATCATTGAGAATCACTCCCATAGCAGCAACAAAACACATTCCATCCAATTGGCTAGCCTCAGAACCCATATCATTCAAGCACTTTTTTACAAGTTGTTCAGAATGTTGTAACATTTTGAACAACTAAAAGTCAATTAAATCTTTTTTTTTTTTTTTTTTGGATAAATTCAAGCGTCAAAAAATTAAATTAGTCTAATACAAAATTGTCGTTTTGACATCTAACGCAATCCTCTACTCCGCTACCTCCTTAGCTTCTGATCCACCACTCTTCCCAAATCTCCCCCTTCTCGCCTCCGCCTACCTTCTCATTCTTTTTCTTCTTCTTTTTTTTTTTCATAGGTCTGAAAACCATAAATCTCTATTCACTTTCTCTTATTGTTTCATATGTTAGAACTATGGGACACCAGAAATCAATCACACACAATAAAACAAGAATATTTACGTGGTTTGGCAATTGCCTACGTCCACGGAGAGCAATATATTATCCGGAGAAAGATTATAGTACTCACTCACATACATTCTCACTCTTGGTGTTCTCTTTGTGTTATCTGCCTATTTGCTCTCGTCTCAGCCTCTCCATTTATACACCAAGATGGAGGAAGCTAGAGAGCACAGCTGGCCCAACACATGGCCAGCTGTGTACTTGCCTTTTGGTTCCTTTACTAAAGGTGGTCGTTCACCTTTCAAGCTGGCACAACACATCATATGGGAGATCAATCTTATGAGCTGGAGCTAACAATTCTCTCCTTCCACGCCCATAAGGATAACTGACTTCTCACTTGAAGTCCATTCCAGTCAGATTCTTGCAAACTTCCAGTTTGTCTCTGGTGACACCCTTGGTCATCATGTTTCCGTGTGAATCTTCACTAGCTTCATCAGCTACTTTTCCATCACTTCTCATATCTAATGATACTAGACATCAATGTGTTTTGTATGTGAATGGTACATGGAATTCTTGCTCAAATCAATTGCAGTCTGATTATCACAATGTACTTTGTATTCTTATTGATGTGGACCCAATTCTTGGAGAAACCACTTTAACGACAACATTTCCTTTCCAACATCTGCGGCAGTAATGTACTCTGCCTCTGTTGTAGATAAAGCAACACACTTTTGTAGTTTGAACTGCCATGAAACAGCTCCCCCTGGAAAGGTGAACAGAAATCCTGATGTAGACTTTCTAACATAAAGATCACCTGCCATATCGGCATCTGTAAAACCCTCCAAAATTGGTTCAGCTCCTCCAAAACATAAACACATCTTTGAAGTTCCCTTCAAATACCGAAGAATACATTTGACCACCTCACAATGCCCCTTTCCTGGATTAGTGAGGAATCTGCTCACAACGCCAACTGCGTGAGCTATATCTGGCTGGGTACACTCCATTGCATACATCAAACTTCCTACTGCGGAAGAATAATCTTAATTTCTTTCCTTGCAGAGCTGGTCGTGGGACACGAACGCTTTGACACATTGAAATAGTTGGCCAGTGGTGTGCTGACTGTCTTGGCATCTTTCATGTTGAACCTTTTAATTACTCGTTCAACATATTTCTCCTGTGATAGCCATATCTTCTTGGCTTTCTTGTCATGAACAATCTTCATGCCCAAAATTTGCTGTGCTGGGCATAAATTCTTCATGTCAAAATACTGCGACAAGTCCTTTTTCAACTTGTTGATCATAGTAGTATCATGTCCGACGATCAGCATATCATCGACATATAACAGTAAGATAATGAAGTTTCCATCCGAAAACCTTCGGAAATATACACACTGGTCTGCTACCGTTCTTGTGTACTCGTGATCCACCATAAATGAATCAAACTTCTTGTACCATTGTCTCGGCGCCTCTTTCAAGCCGTAGAGACTTTTCTTTAATTTGCAAACTAGATTCTGTTTTCCTTTAACTTCAAATCCTTCTAGTTGCTCCATATAGATCTCTTCCTCCAAAATCACCATGGAGAAAGGCAGTCTTGACATCCATTTGTTCTACTTTCAGATTCAAGCGAGCTGCTAATCCCAGAGCTACTCGAATGGAAGTCATCTTCACAACTGGGGAGAAGATCTCATCAAAATCAATTCTTTTTTTCTGCCCAAAGCCTTTGACCACCAAACGAGCTTTATGCTGCAATAGTTTACCATTTCCATCTTTCTTCAACTTATACATGCATTTGTTCTTCAAGGCTCTCCTGTCTCTTAGAAGTGGAACAAGCCCATAAGTGTGGTTCTTCTGCAAAGATCTCATCTCCCCCTTCATGGCTTGCATCCAACAGTCTTTCTCTGTATGACTCGTGGCTTTCGAAAAACTCTCGGGCTCCCCCTCATCAGTAATCAGAATATACTGAGAAGCGGGATATTTGGTTGATGGCACAGTAGTTCTTCCAGATCTCCGCAACTGAGGCCCAGTTGCCTCTGGTTGAGGGGGTTGCTCCCCTTACTCAACACCCTCTTCATCTGGGTCTTCATCTCTTTCCTCTTGATCCTCAATTTTTGGCATAGGATCCTACAACTCTGGCACTTCTTGTTGTACATCATCACATCTAGCATTTTCTGATGGCTCAGGAGATGGAAACAAGTCTGAAGTGATGACATCTCTAGACTTTGTAGATTTCTCAAAATTTGCTACTGTCTGGTCTTCTTGGAACATCTCTGCTCCTGAACATCTTATTGTTCACTGGGTCCCACACCTTGTACCCAAATGCTGCATCTGAATAGCTCACAAATATGCATGGAGTGGACTTGTCATCAAGCTTCTGTCTGTTTTCCTTGGAGATATGTGCAAAAGCTTTACACCCGAAGACTCTCAAGTGAGAATATGATACCTTTCTTCGACCGACTTCTCGTATCGCAAAATTCAATGGGACCAAGGCGACTGTTGATGAGATAACAGTCAGACGGTAGCTTCAAATTGAATGACTTTGGCAACTTTGCCATTTTGAGCATGCATCTGACTCTTTCCATAATAGTGCGGTTCATTCTTTCTGCCACACCATTGTGTTGTGGGGTGTCGGGAACTGTTGTCTCGTGTCAGATACCTTTGTTGGCACAGTATGCTGCAAAAGCATTGGAAGTGTACTCGCCTCCATTGTCTGTGCCAAGACACTTTAACTTCTTTCCAGTCTCTCTTTCCACCATTGCACGGAACTCCTGAAAGTGCTGAAATACCTCATCCTTTATCTTCAGGAAATACACCCATAACTTCCTTGATGCATCATCAATGAAAGTCAGAAAATACTTGCGGCCGCCATGTGTCTCTACTTTGATTGGGCCACAAACATCTGAGTATACCATATTAAGAACTTCTGTTTTCCTCTTAGTCGTTGAACTAAATGATACTCGATGTTGCTTGCCATAAAGGCAATGATCACACGGCTTCAGGGCACTCCCTTTGGATAAGGGTATCCTGGATTGCTTTGCTAATAGATGCAATCCCTTCTCACTCATGTGAGCTAGTCTTCTGTGCCATAAGTCCGGTGACTCCTTGTCTTCTGCTACATTAAGACTTTCTAGACAGATCTTCGTTTGAGTTTTATACAGTGTTGAAGACATCTCTCCTCTGGTGATTGTCAAAGCTTCTCATGTCAGCTTCCAACGACCATTTCTAAATGTACTTGTATAGCCCTGTCGGTCCAGGGCGCTTTCGGAGATAAGATTGAGGTGCAAATCTGGAACATGCCTCACATCTTTGAGAACCATCTTGTTCTCGACATTAGTCTGAATGCTAATGTCGCCAATACCCACAATCTTCGAATAGCTAGAATTCCTCATTCGAATAGTGCCAAAATCTCCAACGTTGTACGAGCTGAAGAGTTCTCTGTGGGAAGTGGCGTGATAGGATGCAACTGTGTCTATCACCCATTCTATGTAACTGTGGTCAGCCATGTGAAGACAATCCTCCTCTTCACCAACTGCAAGAAGTATTTCATCAGTTGTTGTGGCTGTTGTGTTCTCATCTCCCTTTGACTTCTCGCTTTGGCCTTTCTTTTTCGCTTGGTAGTTTCTTTTTATGTGACCCTCCTGGCCACAGTGAAAACAAGTGAAGTTGAAGTTACCTCGACCTTTGTTGTCTCTGGATATACTCTTGTTGTTCTAGCTGGCTCTACTTTTGCTTCTTCCTCTACCTCTTCCTTTACTTCTTTCTCTGCCTCTATCTTCTGTGACAAGAGCATGGGACTGATTACTTCCCATGTCTTTCATTCTTGTCTCTTCATTGTACATGGCGTCTGTGACTATGCTCATGGTCAGCTTCCCTTTTGGTGCAGAGTTGCTGAGAGAGACCACCAACGTCTCCCAACTGTTCGGTAAAGAACTAAACAGTAGTATGGCTTGCATTTCATCATCTAAGCGCATCTTGACGGTTGTAAGCTGATTCACCAGATTTTTGAATTCACTTGTGTGCTTGGCGATATACATTATATTCTTCAACTTCAAATTGACAAGTCTTCTCATTACCAAGGCTTTATTTTGAACGGTCTTTGAAAGGTACATGTCGTCTAACATTGTCCATAGAAAATAGGCATTTGTCTCCTCTGCGACATAATGGTACACAACGTAGTCTATCCATTGTCTGATACAACCGATAGTCTTGTGGTTTATCTTTATCCAGTCATCATCTTTCACTCCTTGAGGTTTAACCCCTTTTATAAAAATAGGGTCAAATGGGTCTTTATAAAACAGGATGTCTTCCATCCGTGACTTTCAAATTGCATAATTGGAAGGAGTCAACTTGAACATAGATCCTGAAGTTGATGTGGATTTCTCCATTGTATTATTTCTTTTTATAGAAAACTCCGAATGAAAAATCTAACTGTACGGATGTGTCCGAAATATGTCAAATAGTTGAAAACTACTATTGGATCGTCAAAAATAGACTCAAAATGGCTCAGATCAAGCCAAAACAGTTTGGACAGTTCAGATCTGCAGGTGTACCTTAGTCGCACAGCAGTGGATAACTCTTTACCTCCGGGTTGATTGGTCAACAAGGATACTGACGTGGGCAGCCACGTGGCACTGGCTCAGGCTGACCTGGCAGACACATGTCAGTGAGATGGCGCTTACGTGTCAGACACGTGGCAGTGACCTGGCGATAACGTGTCGGCCACGTCTCAGTGATGTGGTGCTAACGTGTAGCCATGCAGACAGTGACGTGGCGTTTGACATCACACACACGCACAACACACTCGTCTTCCTCCTTGAGCAGCGTGTGGGGCGCGGGCAGAGCGTGATATTTACGCGTCGGCTGTTCTCCATGGCGCGTATAGTGCGTGTAGAGTGTGAGATTCACGCTCCTACTTCAGAGAGCGCGTGCAAGCTCTTCTGGGGCTCTTCTTCGCTGTTCTGGACTCCTCTCCACCAGACCTTGCTTTTGATATGCTCAAAACCTGATTTTGAGCAACTTGATTTCTGAACAGTTTCGAAAAACACTCTGTTAGACTTATTTATTTTGATGATTTATTTAATTATGTTTTAATTTATTTTAAAAAGAAAAATAGAATCCAAAATTTATTTTGATGATTTATTTAATTATATTTTAATCAAAATTTATTTTGATGATTTATTTGAAAGAGAAAAATAGAAACAAAATTTATTTTGATGATTTATTTGAAAGAGAAAAATAGAATCAAAATTTATTTTTTTCCATTATTTCTCACCTAAACCTTTATCCTAAATATTGTTAGAATGTATTTAATATTTGATTAAATCAGGAGTTCAAACAGCCCAAAACAAAGGTTCAAACAGCCTAGCATAGCAGCAGGCTAAAAGGTTCAAAAGGTTCAAGTGGAAGATATTCAAATTAGTAATGATGGAAGTACAACGGCTATAAAGGTTCAAAAGGCCAAAAGGTTCAAAAGGTTCAAGTGGAAGATATTCAAATTTGTAATGATGGAGTGGAAGATATTCAAATTGGTAATGATGGAAGTATAACGGCTATAAATTCAAATGACTACAATGGCTATAAACGGTTATAAATTCAAATGACTACAATGGCTATAAACGGCTATAAATTCAAATGAATACAACGGCTATAAATGGCTATAATTTTCATTATATATACCAAAGCCTCTAATGTAAACAAGTTACAACAAAAAAATCTGAAGATAATCTTTCATCTATAATCACCCACATCTATTCTCAGAAATTATACACTGAGCCTTATAGCTTTAAGCATATCTTTTCTGTGTGAGATTTACAGAAAAATCAAAGGTTCATTTTATATATCTATCTTTGAGAGATATTTATTGTAAGCTTTCTTTGAAAGCAAAAATACCATTTCATCTTGTAAAAGTGTTGCAAACACTGTGTTCTTGAAATCTTGAGAGTGATTGTGAATCACCTAAGATTTGCAAGGGTTTGGGCTTGCAAAGTCTGTGTAAAATCTGTGGAGGATTGCTCCATTTGTAAAGAGGTTGCTAGCACCCATGTGAAGCTAGAAGATAGTGGAAAAGCTCAAGTGAAGCTTGAGGAGTGGACGTAGGCCGTGTTGAAGCCAAACCACTATAAATTTGTTTGCCTCTCTCTCCCTTATCTCTTTATTTTATTTTAAATTGCTATAACTATATTTCACATTTTTACTGTGCTAAAATTATTAACTGACATAGCTGTTAAGACACTTGTCTTAATTATTTTTATATTTATCTATTGTGCTAGTCATAATTTTTATTTAGGTCTTATTAATTTTTAATTGTAAAAACCTAATTCACCCCTCCTTTTAGGTTGTCTTTTGGGTAACACACTCTGTTTTTGTTCCGAAACGCAACTGACGAGGCTCTGATACCACTTGTTAGGACTATGGGACACCAGAAATCAATCACACACAATAAAACAAGAATATTTACATGATTCGGCAGTTGTCTACGTCCACGGAGAGCGATATATTATCCAGAGAAAGATTACAGTACTCACTCACATACACTCTCACTCTTGGTGTTCTGTCTGTGTTATCTTCCTATTTGCTCTCCTCTCAGCCTCTCCATTTATACACCAAGATAGAGGAAAATAGAAAGCACAGTTGGCCTAACACATGGCTAGCTGTGTACTTGCCTTTCGGTTCCTTTACTAAAGGTGGTCGTTCACCTTTCAAGCTGGCACAACACATCACATGGGAGATCAATCTTATGAGCTGGAGCTAACATCATAGAGGTGCTCCAAGAGATTATTAAGCTGAGGTGAACGAGAATTGTGGAAAAGTCATAGTTCTAAGGGACTGCAGGAAGTGGAGGGTGGTTGTGTTGGAGATAATGGTTTTTCAAAAATTTTAATTTGAAATTAAAGTAGGATTTAACCGTCAGTTGAGGTGAGTCTGAGTGGTTTTGTATTATCTTAAGTGAGAAGATAGCAATACAAAAATAATGAGCTAAAACCATTGTTGTGAATAAGAATTGTCTCATAAAGTGGGCATTAATAAAGTTGGGATTAAATTTGGACTTAATCTTGGTTTAGACTAGGCCTAGGCTTGTACTTATGCATGTGCTAGGTTTGGTCTTGGACTAGGACTTGGATTTAATCTTGAGCTTGGGCTAAACTATATTGTGTTGGGCTTACCTTGTACATATGTTTGAGAATTGGGCTTGGATCGGATTGTGACCCAACATTAGTATCCATTTTGTGATCCATCCAGTTGGTTTATTCAAACATCATTATATACATATTTATTTGAATATATTAAGTACATAAAAAATGTAAATTTTTGTAACTCTCATCTTTTAATGATGGAGTTGATGGCCATATTAGTGGCCATAGGTTTTCAACAATTGTAACTCTAGCCCTAATGGTTAGAGTTGATGGCCTCAGTTAATGGCATTTGCTGGCTCTATTAATGTATAGCTTTCGTGGCCAGGGATTCTCTTACTTGTATAAATAGAGGCATTTCCCTCCCAACTTGGTAGGATAATTTTTTGAGAGATTTTTGATGAAAAACAGAGATGGTGTTTTGAGATAAAAAGTTGGATATGGTTTTTTTTTTTTCACCAAATTTGTTTTTTCCTATATTCTTTTGCTAGACTATTTTTTGGTTCTTGTTAGAGAGAGCGCTGCCATTGTCAAGTTCGCTGAAACTATTCAGAAGATGCTTTTGTAGTAGCTGGTTTCGACTGTCGTATCTTGGGAGACAGATGCCGGCGTACCTCTAGCACCCATCGGGAGGCGGTGAATCTGTTTTAAGGAAACTGTGTTATCACACAGGTTTCGGTTTGCATATATTATCTTTTCTTCTTTAAACTTTTAGATTTGAACTATTTCTCAAATTATTTTACATGTTCACAAGAATCCATCTTGTAATATATTCCATCAATGTTTTAAAAACTGGACCGGTAAGCGAACTAGAAAAGGGATTGGGTTGACGAGTCACCGGTTTAACTGTTGAGTTAAACCGAAATCGAACTGTGACGTAATAAATATATTAAAATTATATTTAAATAAAAATATAAGTAATAAAATTTTAAATTAAAAATATTAAATTATCTTAAATATTTCTCCTAATATTTTTTTTTACTGAAAAATATAATAATATATTTTAAAATAGTATTAATTTTGATTTTGGAAGAGGAAATCAAATATTCAATATTCCCCCATATGATTATAATTCAAATAATTTAATTGAAAGAAAAGTAAAAATTTTGGAAGGATATCAAAATTTCAATACATTTCATTGAATCTCACATGGATTTTTTGGCTTTTTCTAGAAGAATTTTTTTTTTTTTTAATAAATAGGTCGAGACTTTCACAATAATTTCAAGCTCTTATTGGGATTCCTCATAAGAGGAGACCCTTGAAAGAGAGTTTTTAATTAAAATTTTCTTATATATATATATATATAATAAGTAAGAAAGAAAGAAAAGAAAGAAAGAATAAAAAAAAAGTTAGAACAAATCAAAAAAAAAAAATACAGATTTCAATGACCCGGCAAACCGTTCCCGGGTCGACCGGTTCAACCACTAGTATTCCCGGTTCTCTCTAAATTGACCGATTTTTACCTTCGAACAGTTTATAGGGTATATCCAGATCAGAACCCTGATCGATCGACGGTTCAACTAGTTGAACCGGCTAGTCCGGTCCAATTTTCAAAACCATGTATTCCATGATGTAATATAGTTTATTTATGTATTTTTAGTTGTGCAATTTGTTATATATTTCATTCTTTAATAATTAAAAAAATTTGTTTTGTCATTTCTATTTATTTTATTGTACATATTTTTCTTATATTGTTATGGAAAAATACCAACAGGTTGCAAGGGCAAGGAAGGAGTAATGATCACAAGGTAAAGGAGGGTTGGAGGTAGACAGAGCTGGGGTGATGGTCAGAAATAGAGAAGGGAATGGCTTTAGAGTAAGGGTTTGGAATGACAAGGGGTGTAAAAAGAAGATGAAAAGTTAGAGATAATGTTGTATTTAAAATTATAGAGGGTGTAATGAGATAAAGTGAAAATTTTAAATTTTAGAAAAGGAAGTAATTACAAAATTGGTGTAAGGAGTTATTTTGTTGTAGAAATAGAAACTCTCATTTGCGTCCAATTTGAATTTATTCATTATCTTTTACATTGGACTAATGGGTTGGTACATGCGTTGTACGTGGCATGTAATTTTTCGTCAATTGTTAGTACTGTAATTATACGTGTCTCTTAAATTGGCATGTGATATACATACAATGTATGGAGATTTGTAGGGATAAATTGATTTGCATCTAAAATACAACCAAGCAAAAAAATTAATACATACTCGACTGAAAAGTTTAAATGATAAATGAGAAAATTTATAAAAATAAATATTAATTTATAACTAGATTGTTGAGATCACAATCTTATTTTAAACAATAGAAAATAAACAAGTCCTTTAAATATATAGTATTACACAAATCTTTTTCTATCAACTTCCTACTTCAATTTTCCATAATCCATACATGTAATACAATTAAAGGCACAAAATTAATTGCACAATTACACAATTTTGTTTAATAGTTCATCTTATAATATAAATTTATTGAACCCACTATTGCATATTATTTGCATACTATTGGTATAAGAATGCATTAATATCAATATGTAATATATTTTAATACATCAAGAGTTATTCAGTCTTGTTTCTTATGCCACGAATATCTTGCATGATGAAAAATATAACATTAGTCATTAGTATATTTTCATTTATGTAAAAAATGTGGAATAATTTTTTTTAAGAAAATGGAATGATATTGTAACTTAGTATTTCAATTGATGTATGAATTTCATAATTATTTTCACGATATTTAAAGATCCATGGTTATAAGTATTTACATGGTCACTTTTATGAAATTATCAAGTTACGTAATTTATCATGTCATGATTATAAGGCTCAAACTAAACTACTTGGCTGTGGAGGTAAAGAAAGAACTCAAAGCAAAAAGGGTGCAGAATGTAATAGTGAGAGAAGGAGGAGGCCGTGATGTAGTCATTACATTCAGTATTAGGGAGGCTTTGAGCAGTACACATAGTCTGCTGAATGTTTGGTTCCAAGGCTGGTGCGAATACATCACAGAGTGGAAATCTGGAATGCAACTACAGCCGGAGAGATACGTTTGGATTAGCCGTTATGGTGTACCCCTGAATCTTTGGAACTCAAATACCTTCAGGAAGATTTGGCGGTTGTGGGGGGAGGTGATAAACTTAGATCGAGACATTAGTGACCCAACATCATTTCGGTGCGAAAAGGTAAGAGTAGCCACAAGTGCAATGAACCTGATTAATACAAGTCTGAATCTAGAATGCAAAGGAAGAGTTTACCCAATCAGAGTCTGTGAGGAACAAATTATCAAGGGAGTGTTGACTAACAACAAAGGTACTACCACTGATGATGGAGAAGAGGATGTTAGCTCCAATGTCAATGAGGTGTTACAATCAGCTGTAGAGAGCAAGAGGGAGAAAGAAGATGATGATAAGGCTGATGAGGTGGATGATAATATGGCCAAAAAAAAGAGCAAGCAATAGGTGATTCAGTATCTAGAATGAAGGAGGTGAGATAGAGGTAGGTGACAGTTGACTTCAAATATCAGTATTGAAAGAGACTGAAGAGTACATGGGGAAATCAAATGAAGAAGGATCAGGCGTGGGAGATACAATGATGGCAGTGGAAAGCATGCAGCAGCAGTAAAAGTGCAATCAGTAATTGGGAAAAGTTGCTGAGGTTCAAAAAGTTGATGGGTAGATTGTCACTTCGGGATTCATCAGAAGTTTAAGTGGAACCCAAAAAGAAAGCCTTGGAATTAGCTTGGAGGTAGATCTGGGACAAGGTCCAACTAGGCCTCGGCCTCTTGGGCTAGCCCAGTATAAATACAAGGGAAATGGGTCCTTTGGCAAGTACATGAGGTGGACCCATAGGGGTGGGCTCTAAATCAAAAGTTAGTGATACCATTAGTAACTCTAGTAATGGATCCACTAACAACCAGTTTAAGAAAGGCAAAAGGAAAGTGACCAACAATGGTGGAACTAAAAATCCGCTGTTAGTAGGTGGGTTTTCTAGGCTTGCTAGAAGAATTGGATAGAAAAGAGTAGGAGCATGACGAAGCAAAAGCTTTCAGAAAAGTTTGGTGGCTAAAGCTACAATTGTGCCAAAGCCATTTGCAATGAAGAATCAAACTAATTGTGAAATAGGTAAATTACAAGAGGCTCAAGCAACATTACTTCTGGGGAAAAGTTTGGGGCTCGAATGCAAGGGGCAGGATGTAGAAATTATCAACAAATTTGTACAATTGGAGGAGAAGGATTAGGAGAGGATAGGTGGGGGGATTGAGGAGGCTGTGTAATCAGTAATGTTGGGTAGTTGTAGAGCAAAAATTGTTGTTATGAAGATACTA
Source organism: Camellia lanceoleosa (assembly GCA_025200525.1). Taxonomy (NCBI): domain Eukaryota; kingdom Viridiplantae; phylum Streptophyta; class Magnoliopsida; order Ericales; family Theaceae; genus Camellia; species Camellia lanceoleosa. The sequence goes on from CM045761.1 coordinate 16,567,640, forward strand.
AGTTGGAATATTATAGGGGTTGGAAGACCTGATAAGAAGAGGAAGATTAAAAAACTGTTGTTTGATAGAAAAATTAAGATGTCCTTATTTCAAGAAACAAAAAAAATCAAGCATGTCCAGCTCGGTTGTGAGAAGTTTGTGGCCTAGAGATAAGATTGAATTCATGGTTGTGGATGCAATGGGTGTGGCTGGTAGATTGTTATGCATTTGGGATCTTGATGTCTTTCAACTCTCATTATCTTGTAGTAATAAACACTTCATCTTGCTCTCAGGTACCATTCTTAATTCTTTTGATTGTGTGATTTTAAATATTTATGCTCCTAATGACATTATGAGGAGAGCTCAGTTATGGGAATCCCTATTAAATCTGAAGACTTTCTTTCCAAAGCCATGGTATCTTGGTGGTGATTTCAATGAGATCAGAAATCTGGGGGAGAGAATAGGTAACTCAACAAGGGATAGGGGAATGAAAGATTTTAATGAGTTTATAGATCGATGTGAGGTGGCTGATATACAAATGGTAGGGAGAAAATTCACTTGGTGTAATGCTTATGCTGGAAATAAATGGAGTAGAATTGATAGGTTCCTTCTTAGTCCTGAGTGTCTTGAAAAATACAAATACAAATTCAAACTATGAGGTTTGCCCAGGTTGGTATCTGATCATTGCCCAATAGTGCTTATGGAGGATGAGAGGGATTGGGGTCTCAAACCTTTCAAATTCTTAAATGTTTAGCTCTTGCACTCAAATTTTGTCCATTTTGTGGAGAAAAATTGGAAGGAATTATAGTTTCAAGGGACTGCTAGGTACATTTTGCATAGGAAATTACATTCTCTAAAGGTGGCACTAAAATAATAGAATAGAGGGGTGTATGGCAATATTGCAACAAAACTTAAAGAATCATAAGATGAGTTGAATGAACTAGATTTGAGGGCAGAAGCTAGACCTCTGGAGGATGTAGAAGTGAAACATAAAGTAAAGGTAGGGAATGAAATATGGAGATTAAGTAAAATGATGGAATGGACATGGCTTCAAAAGTCAAGATTGGATTGGAACATGAAAGGTGACAGGAACACTAGATATTTTCATGTTATGGCTATAATAGACAAAATAGAAATACTCTTAACTCCATTACAATTGGGGATGTCATGATAGAGGAACCAAATCAGGTAAAGGATGAGGTGTGCCTTTATTATCTAAAGCACTACTCAAAAAAGAGGAGGAACAGACCTGTGTTAGGGGGTGATTTCAAGAGTGTAAGGCAAAGTTCTTCATTTCAACAGCTCGAAATAGAATTTTCTAAAGATGAGATCTGCGAAGCTATTAAAGATTGTAATGGCAACAAAACTCTGGGACCAAATGGTTTTAACTTACTGTTTTTTTAGAAAAATTCGAAGGTGCTCAAAGAAGATGTGATTCTATTTATGAAAGAGTTCCATGAGAGGGGCAGATTGGCCAGTGGTCTGAACAGCTCTTTCATCACCCTCATTCCAAAGAAAGTTAATGCAACTAACTTAAATGAGTATAGGCTATCAGCTTAATAGGGTCAGTTTATAAAATACTCACCAAAGTCCTAGCTAGTAGACTTAGAAAAGTCATGCCAGAGGTGATTGGTGAATCATAATCAGCATTCATAGGAGGCAGAAACATAACTGATGGGATATTGATTGCAAATGAAATCGTGGATTGGTGGAAAAGAAACAAGAAAAGAGGGTTGCTCTTCAAAATTGACTTTGAGAAGGCTTATGACTCCATCAACTGGGAATTCCTCTACTCAATGCTATCGAATTGTGGCTTTAGCTTAAAATGGCTCTCTTAGATGAAAGAATGTATCTCTTCCATTAGAATCTCAGTACTTGTAAATGGTTCACCAACTAAGGAGTTTAGTCCTCAAAAAGGCCTTAGACAAGGGGATCTATTATCATCTTTCTTATTCAACTTGGCTGCAGAAAGTCTAAATATCTTACTTGTGAGAGCTAGGGAGTTTGGGCTGTTGAAAGGGGTAGTCTTTGGGGATAATGAAGTGGTAGTTTCTCACTTACAATTTGCAAATGACTCATTATTGTTTTGTGATGCTAAGTGGTCAGAAGTGTTAAATTTAAAAAGGATCTTAAGGTGTTTTGAAGTTGCATCAGGTATCATAAAAGTGTGGTTTGTGGTTTTGGTATTTCTGACTCTATGCTCATAGAGTTTGCCTCCATGTTAAACTACCAAACCCAAACATTACCACTAAAGTACCTTGGCTTGCCATTGGGTGCTAGTCTAAGTAAAAAGTTGATGTGGAAACCTGTCATTGAGAAGCTTAAGCTTAGACTTACTGGCTGGAAAAGGAGATTCCTCTCCTTTGCAGGCAGACTAACTCTGGTTAAAGTAGTGCTATCTAGTTTGCTAGTATACTACCTCTCACTGTTTAAGATGCTAGAAGGGATAGTAAAAGAAATTGAGAAATTACAAGCCTCATTTTTATGGGGTGGCTCTAAGGTGCAGAGGAAAATTCATCTACTGAAATAGGAAGATGTAAGTAAAAGTATTAAGTAAGGGGGCTGGGGGTTAGAAGAATAAGAGATATGAATGTTTGTCTATTAATTAAGTAATGGTGGAGGTTCGCAAATGAGAAATCAGCTCTGTGGAAGAGGGTGATTTGCAGCAAATACAAATTTAAGGGTGGGAGATGGCTACCAAATCTACATTCAGGTAATAGATTTTCCAAGATTTGGGGAGATATTTTGTCAATAGCAAATGATAGGGTCAAGCTTACTGTAGTTTTATGTCAGTAATCTCCAGATTAGAGTGGGAAATGGCTGTAGAGTGAGTTTCTGGCATGACTATTGGAATTGTGGAGTTAATCTTAAAGAGTTATTCCCTAGACTCTTTAGGTTGTCTAATGAAAATGATAGGTCTCTAAGGGCCTATGTTGTTAAAAAGGTAATTATGAGAATTGGGTTTTTAGTTTTAGGAGGGCCTTATTTCAGTGGGAAAATGAGGAGCTTCATATCCTTAATTAGCTTGTTAGAGTAGCCCCAACTTTGAACATAAGTGCTTAAGGATCAATCAGTTTGGTTGGCAGCTAAAACAGGGCAATCTTTTGTCTCAATTCTCTATAATCACACTAACTTAGATTACAGTGAGCATAAGGCTTCAAGTGAATTGGTGTGGATCAAGTACCTTCCCTCTAAAGTACAATTCTTTGGGTGGCTTGCATGGAAACACAACGTCAAAACGTCTGTATTCCTGTAAAGAATTGGAGTGCTAGATGTCAATGCAACTACCTTGTGTATATTTTGCAAAGTTGATCAAGAATCAATAGGGCACGAGCTATGCCCTATGGTTTGGAGAGTTTGGACAGGTCTTCTGAAATGATGGGAAGCTCAATGGATGGTGCCTAAAATAGTGAAAGGGTTGTTGCAGTGGTCGGCAAGGAACAGATTTATGAAAGCTAAGAGGAGAATTTGGAATGTCATACCTCTAGTGACACTCTGGTCCATTTAGAAACATAGGAACGATTGACACTTTAATGAATGCTGACCAATGATGAAGGAGCTACAGGAAGCTATAATCATTAAGCTTACAATCTGGCTGAAATTTACAACCAGGGACTTCCAATACTCCATCACTGACTTTTTGTACAATATTATGTAGATTAGATTTTGTATTGGAAGAAGGGTGTAGTGTAGCATTGTTCTAGCTGTATTGAGGTGTTTTGAGTTGGAAACTCTCTAACTCTTTATGGGGCTTTGGAAATGCACATGATTAGTCTTGCTTTGGTTGCTAACCTTATTGGGATGCTTAGTTTTGACAATGATGCCTCTTCTTTCCAAGCTATGCGTATCTTTGTTGATCTAATAAAATTTTATCCTCTTTGCTGTTCAAAACAAATCTATAAGTAAGTAGCATATGACAAAAATTGATTGAAACTTTTTATTTGATGTACTTACTTTTTGCATTATTAAGTTGCTACGATAATGTTTAGGTATCATTTGATTTTTTCCTTGTAATTTGACTAAAATATGTACATGAAGTACATTATTGTTGTTGTTGTTGTTGTTTTTTTTTTTTTTTTTTTTTGAACTTCACAATAGGTATGACAATTCCTGCTTTAGATCATCTAACTTTGCTTAGAGAGTATGTTGTAATAGATTTTTCGTAGTTTTTGTTTCACCGTCTTCTTGTTTTTCTTCTTGCTCACCATTATAACTCATTATAATAAAAATATTTTGATAAGTAAGAGTTTGAAGCGATGTCATATTGTTATGAATTTCAAAATCTATTTTCTCTCAATAATGTGATTTTTTTCTATAAAGGGAAAAAAAAGTACAATTATTGCCATGATTGAGATGTTTTGCAAAGTTTTAATTTGTTATTGAAAGTATTTATTATGGACGCTTATTCGTATGCCATGTATGTATATGTGTAGGAAAACAATAGATAATTTTACAATTTTTTCCTAACAAATATAACTATATTACTAAAATAATACATGTTAGAAAATAAAAATATCCGATGGTAATATAATATTACAGATTGACAATATATGAATACAATAACATATATAAATTTACAATTATATTATATACATATATATTTATATATAGATATTGACGTATATAACATATCACAAAAATAATATGTGAAATCTTTCACAACAATATAATACAAGTAACAGTAAAAAGTTAATTATTCATAATTTAATAGTTCTCCATAATGTAGATGTTTAGTGTTATATTTTTGTGTGTATGTACCATTTTTTAGTTAGATTATTGAATTCACATAAAAATTGACAAGAATTTATGAATAATTTGTGTAAAATTAGAGATTTGTGAGGAAAGATTTTAAAAAAGAGAAGTTTATAGTGTTAGTGTTTGGTTTGGTTTGGTTTGGTTTGGTTTTCAAACTTTTGTTTTAAATTTTTTGATTTTGACTTCTTTGTTGTTGTTGTTGTTGTTCTTTTTCTTCTTCTTCTTTCCATCATTTTTTTTTTTTTTTGGTCTTTGACACTATTTGTTCTAATAACCTTTTTATTTTTATTTTTTTTTAGATTCACTTAATTTAATATATATATTTTTAATTTTACTTTTAGATTTAGATTCACTTAATCTAAATACACTTAGAAAATAATTCGTTGTATATTTTTTTTTAAAAAAATTATTGATATTAAATAATAATAATAATAATAATAATAATAATAATAATAATAATAATAATAATAATAATAATAATAGGACATGTTTGAATCTATAATTTTTTTTACCAATATTTTACTTTTTAATTCAATTTAGACTATTAGATATTAGATTTTCATGTAAGAATATAATTTAAATATAAAATATAAAAAAAAAATTAGTATCTTTAATCACCAAAACTGAGAAAATTAAAAAAAATTAAAAACTGAAAAACAGATTTAAAAACTAAAACGGATGAAAGTGGTTCTTATTTATAATTTTAACATTATAAATTTGTTATTAAAGTATCATGTAAAATATTACAGTTCATAAAATATAATTTAAACAAAAAGAAAACGTATAAAGATAACTTACGAATTTTTGAAATGCAACACAAATCTCTGTTTCAAAAACTTATGCGCTTTCCTCTGTCTAAATTCATATGAATGCATACAATTTTAATATTCAACTAAAATTATTCATAGTAAATTAATCCAAGATGAACAATTGTAAATATTATGTATATTAGTATAGAAGCATATACAGGAAATAAAAAGGGTTAATTTTTTTTGTTCTTCAATAATTATCAATATAAAAAATAGGGTGACTTTTGTTTTTTTTTTTTTTGATAAGAAGGGATAGGGTTGTCCGCGGTTCGGTTTGGGACAGTTTGCGGTTCGGTTTGGACCTGCCCGCATGTATGCGGTTTGAGGAAAAGTCAACCCGCAACCGCCGGCAATGCGGTTTGCGGTTGCGCGGGCAGTTGCAGGCGGTTTGTGGATTGAACTTTTTTTCAAATTTTTTTTGTTAAACCCTTTTTTTTTCCTACCATTTTAGACCTTTTGTTAATCAATATTTCTTTTAGACCTTTTTCCTCCCATTTTCTAAAATACTCTAACATTAATAATTAATGAATTAAAACTTATAAAAAAACTTATAAAATAAAAAACACAACAAAATCAATTCGTAACCTAAACAAATCATTCAAAATTTACTTTCATCATTAACTTGCATTCATCATTCTTAACCCAAATTAAAAAATCCTACATTCATCATTCCTAACCCAAATACAAAAAAAAAAAAAAAAGAAGGTAATTCTTCATTAACTTACATTCATCCAAAATACAAAAAATAAAAAAAAATAAAAATAAAAGGGGTTTTTTTGAACGGTTAGATTTAAAAAAAGGAAAAAGAAAAGAGTTTTATGCGGGCGGGTTGGGCGGGTGCGGGTCAAACCCGCCACCCGCCTGCAACCCGAAAATTAGATAAAATCCAAACCGCACTCTACCCTAATGTGTTTGCGAAACTGCACTCTACCTTCTGAAGGGATACAGTTTGTTTGTGTATATATATAGGATTCTTGGAAGCAGATATATCGTTTTTGAGAGTTCAACTCCAAAAATAAATAGATAATGGATTTATATAGGACTCTTTATGACTTTTAAAAAATATAGTAGGTTTGAGAGGGTAAAATTGAAATTTTAAAAAGTTAAAAAAAATGGACAGACTTTTCATATTTTTATAGTAGTAGTAGATTAGTCTGTCCTTGATTTCTAATCATTTTTTTATGAAAGTTATCAATTGAATTAAATTGATACAATATAAAAAAAAATAAAAATAAATAAAAATAAAAAAACAAGTTCAAAATCAATACAATTAAAATTACAAACACTGAATTGATAAAATAAATAAATTTAGCCTCCGTTTGAGAAGTGGGTTTTTTTTTTTTTTTTTTTTTTTTTTTTTTTTTTTTTGCTTAAAAGTGAAGGTTTTTTTTTTTTTTTTTTTTTTTTGTGAGAGAGGAGTGTAATGATTATGAGTTGGATGTGATGTTTTGTTTTTTGTGACTAAAAAAATCTATTTTATTTTTTGTGACTAAAATAATTAAAAAAATCTAAAAAAGCTCTTGCCAAACGAAGGCTTAAGGAGTTATTTGCCCTAAAAAGGAGTCGAAGGATATATATAGTTTTTTAAAAAAAACAAAAGCAAATATTCGTGGGATTTGGTCAGATTCACAATGCTGCAGGGTTGACCAAATGGTGTGTAATTGGACATTTTATTAAATAACAAGTGTACTTGGTCTCAACATGGTGCAATGTACTGAGATTAGATATAATAGTCAGTTTGGGATAAATTTTTTTAGTTTAGTTTTTAAATTTTTTGGTTATTTTAATTTGATTAAAAAAATTATTTGTGATAAATTTTTATTTTTATTTTTTTGTAATTGATTTGATGATTATAAGAGAAAAAAATAAAATTATTATAATTTGAATGTGATATTTTATTTTATTAACTAAATTAATCAATTTTATTTTTTATTAACTAATTTAGCCAAAACCCATATCCAAACGAGTCCATTATGTTAAGTACCACCTATCAAGGAGTCAAAGGAGACTTATCTCTTATAATTCTTGTCATTATCATATTTATATAACTAAATTCATGTGGGTGATGGTTTAGTGGTTTACTGGTTTAGGAGGAAAACAATAGGCTTGAAAAGTAATCTATAATTTTTAAATTTCACAAGCCAAAGACATATATCAAAGTCTGGTAGTTTGGTGAAACTTCATGATTGGTTTGGTTTTTAAAATTTTATTTTAATTTTTTTAAAGAATTAAAAATTAATTTAGTAAAAGAAATAATAAAAAAAAATTAAGATTACTGATCATTTTTATATAATTTTCTATTTTTAATTGGAAGCCATAAATAATTTTTTTAATACTTATTTTTTTCAAATTTTTTTATCAGCAAAAAAAAGAGCAAACAAATGTATTAATGAACAATGGGATGTTACGTCAAAGTAATTCATCAATACAATCGAAACATGAAACAACATGAAACAACATAGAACAACCAGCCACACTACCACATTGGAGACGTTCCAAAATTGGTAGCAGAAGCATAAAAGACACTAAAATAAAAAGAAACAGAATGAAAAACAAAATTTGGAAACACAAATATCCCAAACTCCTTCCCAAAAAAAACTTTAATGGCAACGCGATATTTGATACTGGCAACTTGGCAAGAAAGCAGCTGTGCAAATGATGATGCTCCAAGCTCCTTGGTTAGGGTAACGTTAGATATACTATATTTTTTATTAAATAAATTACTAAATGTCTCGTATGTGTGAGACATTTAGTAATTTATTTGATAAACAATTTGGGGCTTATAGTATTTTTCCTTTGGTTAAACTGCCCTAAAATACTGCCCGGAATTTAATTGTTAGGTCCCTTAGTTTTGTCAATCCCACGAACAAACATTGTTAATCGAGTTGTAAGTTTCTTGGTTGTTTTGCCTTACTCGCTCGGGCGAAGGAGTCCTGGCTCGAGTGAAGATATCCTGCTCTCAGAATTTGTATATGTCTGCAAATATTCTGGGAAGGAAGACTATGCGCTCGAGCGAAGGAAGCTTGGCTTGAGCGACGTCACTTAAGGAAAACACGTGTATTTGGTTCCTCGCTCGAGCGACCTTCACTGCCCCTGTTTTCTATAAGTACTTGTTTAAGTCAGTTTTAGGGTTATGTTTTTTAGATCTTCTTTAAAGGTTTTAGGGTTTTTTTTTTTTTGAGTTGTTTTGCTAGTTTTCCTTGATGTTTGATTGAGTATTAAACTCATGTTTTGATAAGCACACATCAAGGAGTTTGATTGTTCATTTTTAAGAATGTTCTTCTTTGGTGGAATCTGAAGATTCAAGCACGGAGGAGTCGAAGGAGTTTGATGTTGTGTGCAGTTGTTGATTTGACAATGTATGTTGTGGATTCAACATCAATCTGATCAATTTCGAGATGAAGGTTGCGGTGAAAGATATACAGATTGTTGATGACAAATTGACAGAGTTTGGGTAATTTGGTATATTTGTAATCTTTTTTTTCTTCAGTAGTGAATTGATTCGTGGCATTTCGCCCGTGATTTTTTAATCACAATTAGAGGTGCTCCAATAGTGACTTTTTTTCCACGTGAAAATTGTTTGTGTCTATTTATTATTTCTGAAACAACAATCTAAATCACTTTCGTATGTACTTGATGATTTAGATTGTTAGTTTTAATTGGTTGGGAATTGACACAATTAAATCTTGATCTAATCACGAATCACTTAGGTTTTTCAATTGGTATCGGAGTTTTTATCAAAACTATAGGAGTGTGATTTAGTGTGATTGGTGATATGGATTCAATTCACGATGGTAACTCGACCCATAGACTTCAGTTACTTGATGGTACAAACTATTCTTATTGAAAAGCTTGTATGAGAGCGTTTTTAAAATCTATTGATAAGAAAGTTTGGCACTGTGTGATATATAGGTGGAGTGAACCTATTGTCACCATTAATGGTGGTTATATTTCCAAACCTCTTGATAAATGGGATGCATTTGACTATCAAAACTCGAGTTGGAACAGTAAGGCTCTCAATTCCCTTTTTTGCTCTGTCACACCTGAAGAGTTTCGTCGTATTTGCACATGTGAGGTAGCAAAAGAGGCTTAGGACATTCTTGAAACAATTCACGAGGGTACTACTTCTGTTAAAAGGTCAAAACTTCAACGTCTCATATCTTCTTTTGAAACTCTTTTTATGCGTGATGATGAGGCGTTTGATGATTTTTATGCTAAATTTAGTGACATTGTGAATTCGTGTTTCACACTCGGTAAAAAAAATCCCTGAAGCTAAGGTTGTTGGAAAAATTTTGAGGTCTTTACCCGAGAGGTTCTAATCAAAAGTTACAGCTATTGAGGAGGCTCAGAATGTTGATACCCTCAAGCTTGATTAGTTGGTTGGAAACTTACAGACTTATGAAGCACACCAGATTTCTAAGAAAAAACAAAAAGATAGTGTGGCTTTTCCTAGTGCTCATGAGACTGCTAAGACCCATGAGATTGAGTTTGATCTAGAGTCCAAAATGACGGCAATGTTTACCAAATAGTTCAAAAAAAAATTTAAAGAAGAAAAAGCCTAATTTCAAGGATCCTAGTTCAAAACATAAGGGGAATGAAAAACTTAAAACTTTTCCACCAAAAATTGCTCCAAAACCTGAAAGAAGACTGTGAATGGGCAAGGTGTCAAGTGTTACGAATGTCAAGGGTTTGGATATATTGTTCTTGAATGTCCTTTGAAAAAGAACCGAAAGAAAGTCTATACAGTGACTTGGGATAAAGAAAGCAGGTCAGAGCAAGAACCTGAAGAAACCGAATCCGATGAAGACGAAGATAGTACTTACATAGCATTCTAGTCTACTATCACTCAACCTCCTCCAAAGCCAGTAGAATTTGCTCGTGGTCAAAATCTACACGGTGCTCCTACCTTTGATGGGAGTAATTACTTGTTCTGGAAGATCAGAATGAGGATGTTTCTGAGAGCTTACGACCCTGAGGGCTAGCAAGCCATTGAAGAGGATGTTGAAAGTGCTGACAATCCGAGTAATCAAAGAGTTCTGATTACCATTCGTGAAGTAATTTCTGTCAAGCAACGGATTGCTCACTGCACAAAGGCCAAAGATGTATGGGACATTCTGAGTCAATTTCATGGAACAGAAGAGTCACCTTTACCACCATCTATCAATTTTCATGCCTTAGTTGCTCGACTAGATGAGGTCTAGGAGAAAGAGGAACAAAAAGAAGATGATGAGACCTCGGAAGACGATGATGAGACCTCGGAAGTCAATGATGAGATTGATGGTGATAACCTACAACAAGCTTATGAAAAGCTTTACTATGAATTTCTGAATTTATCCAAGATCAATGAAAAACTCACTCTCAAGCTCAAAGCATGTGAAAGCGAGAATGTCAAGCTAAAAGGAGAGATTGCAACAGCAAAGTAGAATGTCATCAAGATCTCTAATGACATGCAACACCTATGAGGAAAACTTCTATTGTGTGAGACCGAAAGGAATGAACTTCTAAAAATATATGTCACATATGAAGAGAAGATTGAAAACCTTGAGATGTCACAAGCTACATTGAAAGAGATGGTTTGTCAAAAAGATAAAGAACTCAGAGATGTTAAAGCCATAATTGCTATGTGGAACAAAGGTTCTAAGACATTAGAAGACATCCTCAGATCTCAACAAATGGGTTGTGACAAAAGTGAGCTAGGCTATAGTAATGTGATAGTTCATAAGGGACAGGCCTCTACATCACATGACCTGAAGACTTAAACAAAAGGAAAACTGAAGATGCAACAGGGTGATCCCTCTTTTCATCTGCCTAACAAGGGTAAGATCTACAAAAGGGAGGTAAAACCTATTTTTATTTGTCATCATTGTGGTAGGTATGACCACATTCGTTCATATTGTTTTGAGTTGTTTGGTAAGGTGTCTCAAAAAGATAGAAATTCTAATACTGTTTGGGTTAGGAGACAACCTTACATGTCTAGGCGGAACACCAAAAGTCATGTCAGTGTTCACAACACTATGACATTTACCAAGATTGCCAGTCCTGATTTTACTAAGACTAAAAAGATATGGGTGAGAAAGGATGACTTGACTTGTTTTGTTCTTTACATTGCTCTGAAAGCACGTGACTCACACATGTGATATCTTGATAGTGGGTGCTCTCATCATATGTCTGGTGACAAATCCTACTTCACTTCACTTGAAAAATATGAAGGAGAAATTGTTACTTTTGGAGATGGTGGCACTTATAGAGTCATTGGTAAAGGCTTTATAAGTGTGGCTAGTCTTCCCAAGCTCGAAAATGCATTACTTGTTGATGGCCTCAAAGCAAATCTTTTGAGCATCAGTCAAATGTGTGATTCCCACCATGACGTATTATTTTCAAAAAATAAATGTGAAATTTTAGATAAGAAGGGAAATACTGTTATGTATGGGGTTCGCATATCTGATAATTGCTATGAGATTGTTACCACTAATGATCTCACTTGCCACTCAGCCATTATAAGTAATATTGATTTGTGGCATCAAAGATTAGGTCACATGAATTTCAAAGACCTAACTAAGATTGCCAACAAATAGCTTATGAGATGAGTACCTAAACTGGGTAAGAATATGAATCATGTGTGTAGACCATGTCAACTTGGGAAGCAAACCTGTGCCCCTCATAAAAAGGTGAACAGCTTCATAAGCAAACGTCCTCTTGAATTGGTTCATATGGATCTTATGGGACCCACTCGCACTGAAAGCATTGGAGGTAAAAGATACATTTTTTTAACCTTTGATGATTTTACTCGTTTTTCATGGGTAAATTTTTTAAGAGAAAAATCTGATACGTTTGATGCTTTCCAGGCCTTAGTCCTTAAAATCCAAAATGAACAGGGTGTTTTTATTGGGCGTATCATAAAAATCCGAACTGATCATGGTCGTGAATTTAAAAATAGTTCGTTTTCGAATTTTTGTGATATGCATGGAATTAAGCATGAATTTTCTGCACCAATTATTCCACAACAAAATAGAGTTGTTGAGAGGAAGAACATGGTTGTTCAAGAGATGGCTAGGGTCATGCTCCTGTGTAAGAAAGTTCCTCCAAAGTTTTGGGCTGAAGCCTTAAATACTACCATTTATGTTGTGAATCGTATATATTTAATACCCATCACTTTACAAGTTATAGCGATCCCGATTTTTCCCCGTCATATATTGTGTTCCGGACTTAGGTTCCGTGGTTGTTTGTTGTTGTCTGTATCTTGTTTCCATCCTTTAATTCCTTGTATTTGAGTTTTGGGATGTGTTGGGTAAGTTTGAAGCAGGTTGGTTGTGTGTTGAAACAAGTGGTGGCTGCCCAGGTTTTGGCTTCTTCGCTGAGTGAGGCTTTTTGCGCTCGAGCGAGCCTTCAGTATTTGCTTCTTCGCTCGAGCGAAGGTTCTTGCGCTCAAGTGAGTTTTGAGGGTCTTCAGGTTTCTTTTCAGACGCAGCTTCCGCTCGAACGAGCTTTCTTATGCTCGAGCGAGGTCTGCGTTATTTGTCCCTTCGCTTGAGAGAGCATTATTGTGCTCAAGCATGCGTCTGTGTCTTTGAAAAACCTGAACGTTGGTATTCTTCGCTCAAGCGACACTTACGCTCGAGCGAGCGAGCCTTATGTTTTGTGTTCCATCGCTCGAGCGAGAACTCTTGCGCTCGAGCGTACTTCTGCGTTGCAGACCTGAAGCTTTGAATTATGCGCTCGAGCGAGGTTCATTTGTGTCTGGTCGCTCAAGCGACGACTTCTTCACTCGAGCGAGCCTCGCATATATCAGATAGCAGCAGCGATCTTCTTCTTCACTTTTGGATCTTCTTTTTATTTCAAACCCTAGATCGGCTATCTCCCTCTCTAAAATACCCTATTCTCTCTACAAATCCTTTTGAATCAAAGAGTTTTTACCTTAGTCCCTTTGTTAAAAAGGTAGAGAATTGCGTGGGCTATATTTGATCCGAAAAAGCTTAGATTTGGAGCATCTTGTTTTTTTTCTCTTCATCTCCTTTGAGTCTCTTCATTGGAGGTAAGGATAATCTACTCACTCCTATGAGTTTTAACCCAAACGTTGGTCATTTTGTATAAATGGTTGGTTTGGGTAAAGTCAGGATTTTAAATTTGAAATAATAAAGAGGGGTTTTCTATTCTTGGAATTCTATATGTATATGAGATCATGAGAATGGGGAAATCTGTGTATAATGAGTGAGATTTGGTCTTGGGTTCAATATTTGGGAAGATGGAGAAGAATGCCCTAATTGAAATTGTGTAAGTTATGGATATGAATGATGAAATAAATGTGGAAATTGAAATTGGATTGGAAAGTATGAAATTGGGAAATATTGTGATTAAATGGTGTAGTTGGATTAATAAATCACTCATCTATGGAAAATGTGATAAATTACCTGTTGAGAAATTTATTTATCTGTTTAGATATATCTGTTTTGGGCTATTGGTGGAGGATAGCCATGATTGTTGTAGAAAATGCATGATGATTAGGTAAACAAAAACTAATCAAATGAACTAAGTCATTGAATATGACGGATGGATAAACACATTGAACATGTGATTTGTTTGGTCATTGTATATGACAACGTGTTTAAATACATTGCATATGTATATTTGTTTGGAAGGAAATATGGGATGTACTCCAGTGTTTGGGAGGAGATAAGAGATGGACTCTATGGATAATTAAGTTGGCCAGAGTGTCCAGGGTGAAAGTTCCAAAACTTTATTTATGTTTGGGTGCCTGTTCCCTTAGACGTAGTTCCGTAAAATGGCAAATGAACTGAAGTGTACAAATGATTTTCTGATAGAAGTGTTGTTATATGAGTTGTAGCCTCATTTGAATTGTTTGGATAAACATACTATGTCAATGAATTGAATTGGAAGCAGAAATGAAAGCGGATTGAAACATGAATATTAATGTTGATGGATTATAGAAATGGTATAAATTGGTTTACATGGGTTAAACATTTATCAGATGCTAATGTTTTAGCTAATTCTCATATTCTGTTTAGTAAATCTCTATTGGGCATTGGCTTACCCTTCTTGGGACACCATTTTCAGGTACAGATGTCATACCACCTCCAAGGTCTTAGCTTGGGAGGTTTAGGAACTGAAGGCTTCATTTTGTTGTTTTGCCATTACCTGTATTTAATTGTAAATCTGAGCCGAGGGCTTTACTTGTAAAAGAGTTAGAACTCTTCTTTTAATGTAACCAAGTGACAACTTGGAAAGATGTAAGCCCGTAGGGCATTTTACGATGTTGTAAATATTTGGAACTTATATGAATTACCTTTGTAATATTGACTCTAGTGAATGGAAATGCGATTTGTCTATCATGCTTATAGAACTATTTTATGATGGCCCTTTGTATTTTTTTGAGGGCGTTACAAACTCCATATGAATTGTGGAAGGAATTGAAACCTAATGTAAAATACTTCAAAACTTTTGGGAGTGAATGTTACATTTTCAAAGATAGAGAGCCTTTGGGAAAATTTGACTCATGAAGTGATGAAGGTATTTTTTTAGGGTATTCAACCACTGGTAGAGCTTTTCGTGTTTATAACATGCGAACTTTATTTTTAATGGAATCGATCAATGTGGTTATAGATGACATAGGTTCTCTTACTTCAGCCATAAATGAGGAAGAAAATGAAGAGTCTCCAATCCTAGATACTGAACCACAAAGTCAAAGAGAAGCTGAGGTCCAAGCACAAGAAGGTAAGCCAGCATCAACTTCTAAGGTAAGTCAGAGTCCAAAGAGTGCACAAAGAGACACCACTTCTGATGCCTCTGTCACCACAAGTCCAGAGTTCAAACCATCAGTAAGGGTAAAACTGAATCATTCGACTTAACAGGTGATTGGAAGTGTCTCAGATCAAATAAAAACCCAAAGACAAATTCGGGAGGAGGTATCTCATATATGTTATGTTTCATTAATTGAACCTAAGAATATAAAAGAGGTCTTACTAGATGATAGTTGGGTCAATGCTATGCATGAAGAATTAGGTCAATTTGAACATAACAATATTTGGACTCTTGTCCCCAGACCTAGTGACATGAATGTGATAGAGTGGATCTTTAAGAATAAATATGATGAGAATGGTACTGTAGTTAGAAATAAAGCTAGGTTGGTTGCTCAAGGCTATACTCAAGTAGAGGGTGTTGACTATGATGAGACATTTGCTCGAATTGCACGTCTTGAATCTATTCGTATTTTACTTGATGTTGTATGCTTTCTAAGTCTCAAATTGTTTCAAATAGATATGAAAAGTGTCTTTCTGAATGGGTACTTGAAAGAAGAGGCTTATGTTAAGAAACCAAAAGGGTTTGAGGATCCAAAATGTCCAAACCATATCTATAAGTTAGGCAAGGCCTTGTATGGGTTGAAACAAGCCCCTCGGGCTTGGTATGATAGACTTACTACCTTTCTTCTTGATAATGATTTTCAAAGGGGTAGTGTGGATAAGACTTTATTTGTGAAACATAATAAGTCTCATATACTTGTTGCTTAGATATATGTTGATGATATTGTGTTTGGATCCACTGCTGATCATCTTGTGAAATATTTTTTAGATTACATGACACATGAGTTTGAGATAAGCATGATGGGAAAGTTGCCTTATTTCTTAGGTCTTCAAATTAAACAATCTCCTTCGGGTATGTTTGTTTCTCAGAATAAGTATGCCAAAAACCATGTGTCAAAGTTCGGTTTTGAATCGACCAAACATGCTCATACTCCCATGAGCACCAGTTTTCACCTTTCCAAAGATTCATCTGGTACTGATGTTGATCCTACCCTTTACAAGAGTATGATATGAAGTCTTTTATACCTCACAACCAATCGACCTAACATTGCATTTAGTGTAGGTGTTTGTACCTATTACCAAACCTGTCCTAAAGAGTCTCATCTTCTTGCAGTCAAACGCATCATTAAGTATGTTAATGGGACATTGGGTTATGGGATTTGGTTCTCGACCGACATTACAGCTGAAATCACTGGTTTTTCCAATGTCAACTGGAGAGGGTGTGTTGATGATCATAAGAGCACATCTAGGGGGGTTTTTTTACCTTAGGAATAATTTGGTTTCCTGGTATAGCAAAAAGCAAAATGCCATCTCTCTTTCGACCGTTGAGGTTGAGTACATTACTGCAGGAGTTGTTGTGCCCAAATGTTGTGGATCAAGCAAATGCTTTATGATTATGGCATAGACCAGAACACTCTCACCAATTTTTGTGATAACACAAGTGTCATTAACATTTCTAAAAATCCTGTCTAACACTCTTGCACCAAACACATTGACATTTGTCATCATTTCATTCGAGAGTTAGTGGAAGAGGGCCTTGTTGTTCTTGAACATGTACCCACTGAGAATAAAAAAGTTGATATTTTTACAAAACCCCTTAATCTTCTTAGGTTCGAGTTCCTTAGAAAGACCTTGGGCGTAATGCTCAGTCACTAGGGAGTTACCTGTTACTTGAGTGGGTGTGAGTGATTGGTATTATGTGTACTTAGATACTATAATCTCATTTTCATTGATTCTTGTCATATCTGCATTTAGACTCTTATGAACACCTCTCATGTTGTTTGCAAGATTTTATTCTTCTTTGTTCATAGCTCATTCTAAATGCACATGCTCATTGACTTCATGATCTCATTCTGTACACATCTTCAAGATAAACTATTACAGGGGTTTCCGCACAAGTGATCAAAGTTCTCTATGGACCACTAACTGTGTCTCTTTTACATTATTGGAGGAATTGACCAACACTGGCATATCTTGGGTGATGTTGAGTCTCTTAACCATCTACTATCATTTTTTCACTTCCACGGTTCCTTTCTCAGTTTATTGAAGTCTGGGTATTAGGAAAAGGCTACCTCAGAGACACCAACCAGGTTATCCTTATTGATTTCATGCTTTTCTGGTTTGGTTTCCATACTCTTGAGCGTGGATGCCACCAGTGAGTGCCCACGGGAAAGAAAAGTCAAAAAAAGAAAATAAAAAAGGAACTCATTAATTAAGGGGAAGCCTCCTCGTTTACTCAACAAATACCCATTGATTTCTAGTGGTTTGAATTTTTTCATTGATGTTTAGTTACTATTGTCGGAGGTCCAGCCATCCGATTACTACGAGGATTAACTCTAGCTCTGTGGCCTCTCAAGGATTGCACAGACACACATTCATTATGTGAGCTCTCATGTTTGTTTTCGAGTTATGCATTCTCATGTAGCTTATGTTCATTGATAAAGTTTTATCTGATTTGCTCATGATATTGTGCTTCTTATTGTCATAATTGCAAATTTGCGGGCTTCACGGCTTGTAGATTATCTCATCTTAATGTCACATTCCTGCTACTGGGCTCACTTCCTCTTGTTTTAGGTTCATCTTAATAGTGTGAGTGTTTTGTTTTTGCTCAAAAGGATGTTTTTAAGGAGTTTTTTTTTTTTTTTTTTCTCTTCGCTCGAGCGACGAGGGAGTTGGCGCTCGAGCGAGCATTACTTCAACCCAGTACTTTTGCAGATGACACAGATTCTAGGAGCATGTCTTTTAGGCTCGAATGACAATGTCTGGCTCGAGCGAACTCGTGCGCATATGTGTCTTTACTTAAGCGAAACGCTTTTCACTCGAGCGCCTTGTCATGGTTTAAATACTGTTACTCCATCCTTTTACTCCATTTTTTCCCATTTTGCTCGTTTCATCTCTCTCCTAGGGTTTTTTTCCTCTCTATTGCTGTTCGTCTCTTGGTCTTCACTCATTTTTGGGAGGCGTTTCTCATCAATCCGTTTTGCATCTCCATTATTGGTAAGTCTTTCTCTTTCTTTATCGTCCTCCTTCTGTCTGTGTGTTTGCTCTACTTTGTCTGTGATTATCCTGGGTTCTTCTTCATTGTTTGGAATCGTTTATGATTTTAGTCTTGTTTTCTCACTATTTAATTTTGTTTAGTAGTTTGTTGCATTATTGCTAGGGTTTTGCTGTCTCTCTATTGAATTAGGGCTTTATTTTTTTTACCTTGGTTTTGCCATGTTTTTCAATTACTACTGTATGATGGTCTTAGTGAATTGTATTGATATTGGTTTCCATAATCTATTATCTATATATCTCTCATACTGATGCATTTGATTGATTTTGGAAATTGACCTAGCACTGTCTTTATGTTTCTTTGATCTTACAGTCTTGAATATAATGCTTTGGTTTTGTGATTTTTGGTTTTTCTAACTCTGTTGGACTAATGATGTTTGTTGTGCTCTTCTGTTTTTTTTTGGGGGGTTCTAATGCGCTTTGGGTGTTCCTTGGTTTTTGGTGGGTTGGGTTTGGTGGTTGTCTTTTTTCTTTTTCGGTCAGTCATGGCTGAGTCCTCTAAACGTCGTAAATCCACCGTGTATCATCCCAATTTCAATATTGAAAAATTTCAATCCAAGGAAAAATCCAATCTTTTTCGGGATTTCTATGTTTCTAGGAAAGTTCACTTAGAACGCAATGTCTACCCGAGTGCCTTTGAGTCTATTCCGATCCGTTCTTTGTTTGATGTTCTAGAGGGTGACCAGGTCCTGCTTTTCTTTGGTCTACAAAATCTTAGCTTGGTCCGAGAATTCTATTGTAATATGCACTCCGTTTGCAAAGAAATAGCTCCCTTTTTTCACACCTGGGTTTGTAACAAAGCCTTGGTTATAGATGACGAAGTCATTAGGCAGTTTCTTGATCTTCCAGAAGCCCGGAATTGTTATTATCCTTTTATTACCTGTAGCTCTGTTGATTTTGATCAAGTGGCCACTGAACTTTGCAGCACTCCCTAGACTTGGGTTACCGGGGCTCTTATCCAGCAAAAAGAGATTCTTCTCCGTTTCCATCTCCTAAACATCATTGTTTGTGCCAACATTTATGTTACTACTCATTCTTCTCACATTACCCAAGATCAAGGTTATGTGTTGTATTGTATTGACCACCGCCTTCCCATTGACCTGTCTGAGATGATAGTATCCAAAATGATTACTGTTTTTGAGGGTCGCAAGTCTTTGGGTCTCCCTTATGGGTGTTTCCTCACTCGATTTCTTACATTTCTTGGGTGTCTCTATCTTTGATGATAACGAGTTTGCATCTCTCATTAAACCAATCACCAAGTTGACTGTCTCATAGAGTCAAGCTCATGTTAGGGGGGTTCATCAGGAGTCGGGATATCTGATGCAGGTGATGATCCACTTGCCGAGGAGGCCGAGATTGATGCAGCCACTACCGATGCACCTGAGATGCGTCATCGTTTGTTTCATGGCTAGCTACAGCAGTTCGAGCAGTCTATCACTCATCACTTTAATCAGCTCAATGCTCGACTTGATACACTTGATGGCCACCTTGATCAGCAGTTTGCCATCTGACTCAGATCCTTTCTTTGCTACAGATGTAGCCGCTGCCTCCACCAGACTCTTAGTGATGTTTGTTTTTGGACAGTTCTTTTATGTTTGGCCTATATATTCTTTTTCTTTTGTCTCTCCCAGACAAAAAAGGGGAGTATGTTTTTGTTTTAGGTTAGGGTATCTATATCTGTTTGCACGCTTGGGGTATATATTTTTGTTTGCATGATGGTTGCTTTATTGGGATATAGTTGTGAATTTTGCATACTGGACATAACATTTTTGGGATTTTGATATAGTTTTGATTCATTATGTCTTAATATGGTTTTTGATTTTGATTAACCACTCTCTCTATTCCCATGGTGTTGTTTATTTATTTTTTGCAGATATTTTGTCAAGGTTGTTTAGTTAGTTGGGTTGGTTGTTTTGAGTTGGTTTGTTTGTTTAGTTAGTGCGTATGTTTGCTAGGAAACTATATTAGAATGTTTTATCTGGGGAATTAACAAAGGGGGAGATTGTTAGGTCCCTTAGTTTTGTCAATTTTACAAACAAACATTGTTAATTGAGTTGTAAGTTTCTTGGTCGTTTTTCCTTGCTTGCTCGAGCGAAGGAGTCCTGGCTCGAGTGAAGATGTCCTGCTCCTAGAATTTGTCTATGTTTGCAAACATTCTGGGAAGGAAGATTGTCCGCTTGAGCGAAGAAAGTTTGGCTCGAGCGACGCCACTTAAGGAAAACACGCATATTTAGTTCCTTGCTCGAGCGAGAGAGTTTTCGCTCGAGCGACCTTCACTGCCCTTATTTTCTATAAGTATTTGTTTAAGTCAATTTTAGGGTTACATTTTTTAGATTCTTTAACGGTTTTAGGGTTTTCTTTTGGGACTGTTTTGCTAGTTTTCCTTAATGTTTGATTGAGTATTAAACTCATGTTTTGATAAGCACACATCAAGGAGTTTGATTGTTCATCTTTAAGAGTGTTCTTCTTCTGTGGAATCCGAAGATTCAAGCGCAGAGAAGTCGAAGGAGTTTGATGCTGTGCGCAGTCGTTGATTCGACAATGGATATTGTGGATTCAACATCAATCTGATCAATTTCGAGACGAAGGTTGCGGTGAAAGATATACAGATTGTTGAAGAGAAATTGGCAGTGTTTGGGTAATTTGTTTAGTATATTTGTAATCTTTCTTTCTTCAGTAGTAGATTGATTTGTGGTGTTTCGCCCGTGGTTTTTTAATCACAATTAGAGGTGCTCCAATAGTGATGTTTTTTCATGTAAAAATCGTTTGTGTCTATTTATTGTTTCTAAAACGACAATCTAAATCACTTTTGTATGTGCTTGATGATTTAGATTGTTAGTTTTAATTGGTTAGAAATTGACACAATTAAATCTTGATCTAATCACGAATCACTTAGGTTTTTCAAATGAGTTTGAACAATTCCTCCCAATCTGATTGTGTTCCATTGAACAAGCACTGATTTCTCTATCAGTGGTGTTATATGCACCAATTAATACATCAATTAATATACCAACTTATGTTCGAAAATGGCCACTTCAAAACTATAGACCCACACATTATACAAATTACAAAAATTCGAAAATTTTAAAATTATGTCACATTATCTTTTAATACATGTGTTTGATTGGACGGACTGGATAAAGGGGGATTAGAATCCATCAGACTTGAGTTCTGGGACTGTAAATGCCCCGGACTATTTGGTTGGAATGAATATATATCTTGTGTTTGTTTTTTCATAGGATTAGATGTCTGGAAATGACTACTTTTAGTGAATCCAACGTTTGGTTGGATGGACTTGATAGGATAAATGAACAAAAGACTATTTTACCCTTTTTTAATTGTTTACTAAGTAATAGCAATATTAAACATATCTTGAATATTTTAATTATTTTTAGCTAGATTAAATTAAAAAATTTATTTTATTTTTTACACAATTAAATAAATTTGTTTTTTTAAATTAAATAAATAAATAAATAAAATATCAATAAAAATTTATATTATTTTTTTAATTAAAATTTTCAATAAATTTGTTTTTAAAAATAATAATAATTAAACAATGAAATTAAATAAAACATCTATTAACATTTAACTAATGAAATTAAATAAAATATAAACAAAATTTTAAAATAAAATATCAATAAAATATCTATAAAAAATTATTTTAAAAAAATAAATAAAACATCAATAAAAAGTTAAATAAAATTATTTTATTTTTAAATTGAGACATTTAAATTTTATTGAATTTTACTAAATATAATACATAATTAAATTGTAGAGGGTCAAAATGGTCATTTCACTATCTAATACCAACAGTAAATAATTTCCTCCCAAATTGTCTCACACCCCCCCTAGGATAGTATAATCCCCCATATGGGGATAAGAAGTCCGGCCGGACTAAAAAAAAACAAACATCAGATTGGATGATTACCCCGAATTACAATCCGCACAATAAATAATCCCCCTCTTATCTCCCCAATCAAACACACCCTAATTGTCGTACTAATCAATACATATAAGTTTATTCTTTTTCAACCCCCAAATTGACCACATGGCAGCGAGCGGAATGAATTCCTAAGACTATTTTTTTTTTGCTTTTCGGCACTTCCAACCTTGCCACCAAATCTTTACTGGCCGTGGAATTACCCACACCAACCCCCACCACTTCATAATCTTTGACCACGTGACCCAAGCGGGTTTGCACCAAAGTAGTCCGTGTTCAGGTGTCTCGACCGAGTCCCTACAGAATTTGCAAAGTCCCTCGTCAAGGTTATTGATAATCCTCATCCTCAACAATCTATCTGCTGTCTTAATTCTATCATTCCAAGCCAACCACCCAAAAAATCTGACTTTTTATGGAGCTACATTTTTCCAAATCAATTTTGCACCCTTTTTCTTCGATACTGTCATTTCTTCAAAGCTTCTCAATCTAATTTCCAATTTTTTTTTCTAAAAAACAAACCTAACATGACATTAGTCTCTGAGAATTATGACCACAAAGACAAGAAATTTTATGGATTAATACCTAACTCATCAATGTAAGAAAATAATATTTAAAATTACCAAATTTAAAAAAAAAAAAAAATGAAGATTTACATGTAAAGTCGTTATGTATCACTTGTTTTATTTCACCATTTTATATCATTGGGGAAGATGGAAAACTATTATTTGATTTTATTAATTGCTTTATAATTATTCTAAATTAGAGCACAACTAATCATAAGCATTCATATTACATATAGACAATGATATAAAACATTGACAAAAAAATTAATGACTTTTAATATTTCTCTTGCATGTATATATACAACGTTCTTCTTGCTATACCAATGGATAAATAGCCAATTAAATTCTTTCAAATGCGTACAAGAAGATTTAAAGAATTGGGTTGTGATTAAGTATGGTTGAATGACATTTTTTTGAAACTTCTAAAAATGAACTATCAAATTATAGAGATTATAGATTTAATTATCTTTCAAAAGATATTTTGAAGTATCAATAAAATAGATAGAAGAAGCAATGATGGTATTTAGAGAATAAGTATCGACTAACTTTGCGCTAGCATTAGTCGTAATAGAAATGAAGAAAGTTTTATTTGGAATCATTGGACGTAAATCGTCTATAGATGGCTTAATTTTAAGTTCGCTGTCAAATCCTAGGGGTCAGCCCTGGATATATGGTAGAAAACAAAAAATGAGTTTTTAAGTCTATAGGGCTATATAAAAATTTGATTATAATTTGATATAATTTCTGTCCTTTTCTTTACTGATCCAAAAATAAAATAAAAAAATAACCACCCCGCAGAAAAGGAAGAGAAAATAGTATAGAGTTAGCGCATAAACCAAAATAGCATGAAGTATGCACATGTGTGACAACCATCTAAACTTCCATTTTTTTTTTTTTAAAAAAAAAAAAAAAAAATCAGAAAAAATAAAATTTTATTGATGAAAATCAAGATGGCTACATGATATAATATCAATAAAGAATTGTGAGTGCAAAGGTATCATAGCAAGCAAAATCATCCCAACTATATTGGCACGAAATGCAAGTCCAATCATATGCTAGTATCACACTGAGTTACAACAGATTAACAAGCCAACAACAACCACTACTAGAAAAAGAGGCTTTAGACGCAGAACTTTTTGCGACGGTGTGAAAGTCATTGCAAAGAGCAAGCTTTTGCGACGGCAAAAAAGACTGTTATGGAATTAAGTTTTTTGCAACATTTGACTGTCGCAAAAAAAGCACCGAGTAAATACTATTATTAAAGACAGAAAATCTAAGACCATGGTAAAAAATAATATTATACGCGATGATACATTACCCGCCGTTTGGTTTTTTGTGACATCCTTTGTTAATCTGTCGCAAAAAATTTTATTTTTGCTCATTAGCAACTAAAAAAGTTAGTTGGAGAAAAAAAAAAAAAAAAAAACAATGGTGTAAAATGAAGGACTGAGATCACTTGAAGAACCAAGGGTTGAGATGAACACCTCACTAAAACGACGTCGTTTTGGTGAAGTTGAAAATAATAATAATAATTATATAAAAAAAAAACTCTCTTTGTTTTAGTCGTATTTCAAACGAGAGAGAGAGAGAGAGAGAGAGAGAGAAAAAGGGCTGAGGAGTTGCCACTCCTACCGTCCCGACCCCTGCTCTTCCGTTGCCGTTCAGGAGTGGTTGAGTTCGGATTCAAGAAGCTGGTATTTATTCAACAGATTCAATAGTCCTCATTTCCCGTCGTTACTCTGCCACCCTCCATTTTCCGTCGCTACTCCATCGCAAAAAGTGTTTTACAACGACATGTGAACCTTTTGCGATGTTTGAAACCGTCGCAAAAAGTCCGATCCTTAATAGTGAACCAAAAAATACACTAACTAACCCCCCAAATTACAATAATTGACAATGCTAAAAAGAAGACTCTACTAACACTAATCTATTTAGCAGCAGCCACAGCCATGACTGCACTCCAAATTTCCCATCCATTAACTTCCAAAGCCAATGCCCTAGCAAATCAGACAATAGCTACCACTAGAAAACATCCCCCAAAATGTTCAACAGTGCAATCCAACTAACTAAATCAACCAACCTAGAACAAAGCAAGCAGGGCATGGAAACTGCCATAATGCCCTTATCCAAATTTCAACAATGAAAGACTCCACAAACCAAGTGACACACCTAATTGGCAATACAATAACTGACTTACTGAGAATCTTCTAAGCTCTGGTTTCAAGGAGGCCCAAAAGTGTATACAATATTTAATAAGGTCCAAGAACTCACCCCAGTTGGGTTGAACATTATTGAACACACACTGATTCCTCAAGCCCCAGACTGACCATAAAACAGGAAAGGGATTGATCTCCTGTACTACTTTTCTTGCTTTCCTAAATTTCCAGCTCATCCACCATTCCAATAAAGCACAAACTGAGTTTGGAATCACCCAAATCATCCCCCACCAATACAAGATTGCAATCCAAATCCTCCATACATTTTCACACCAGATTAGTACATGCTCTATCGATTCATTCTCAATACCGCCGAATCTACAACGCCCTTCCTCTTGGTTACCAAGAATTCCCAATCTGACGAACCTATCAGAAGTTATCACCCGCCCCCGCCATGCTAACCATCTACTACAACATATAAGAGTTTTAGAAACCAAATTTTTTGTCTCTAAAAGCAAAAATTTTGTTGCAAAAAACATTTAAGGACCAATTTTGTTGCTAAAAGGTTGTCCCGAAAAGTAAAAATAAGACTTTTAGTGATAAAATTTTGAAAATGTCACTAATAAATACACTTGTAGAGACAAAATAATTTAGTTTCAAAAATGTTTATTTTTTAAGACAAAAAATTTGGTTCTAAAAGGATAATAATTCATCACTAATATTTAATTTTCGTTGCTAAAAATATAATAATGACACTTTTCGCAACAAAAATATTTGGTCCTTAAAAAATAATTTTGTCCCCAAATTTTGATCTCTAAAACCTTAACTTTTGTAGTGAGGAGGAGAAGCATTCCTCCAAATTAATTTCGTTACTGCTTTGTTTGGTCCTAAATTAAAATCAACTTCAAGGCACTTATGCAAAGATACCACTGAGAACATCAACTTTGATCAGCTTTCTATCTGATTGTATCCTCCTCCCTTTGTTTAATTGCAGGGCCTTCTGTTAAGAGGTTGCTCAAAGTGTTTACCTTATCCTCTTCCCAAACAAGCAAAGATCTTCTGAACTCCAATTTTCATCCTGTTCCAACACACCTTGAGTTCACGAAGTCGACAGCACTCACTTCCCTGTTTCTACTAAAGTTGGTATAGCCTTGGGAAAATATTTTTCAGCACTACTCCTTCCCTCAACCAATCATCCTTCCAAAATAGCAGCCTATTCCCATTTCCCAGATTGCATATGATATTATCCAAAAACAAACCGTAGATTGTAGAGCATCTCTCTCTTACCATTGAAATATCCTTCCAGATTCAGAAAGGAAAATTGAAAGAATCGAACCAAACCGAGTTTGGGAATATTCTGTTGAACAATCTTCACTGTAATTAAAATAATTAATTATGTTTGGGTACTAAATGACAAACAGAATATAAAAGAAAAATAGAAAAGGAGAGAGAATGTTTGATTACAAAAATCAAACTAGAAAAAGAATTAAATAAATAAAAACAGATTTTATTTTGTTACATAAACAAAAATAAAATCTGATTTAAATAAATAATAAAACAAAAAATAAATAAATAACTTACTTGACTAATATCTTGAATATTATTCTGATCAAATCCAGTGTTCGACACTATGTCCTTAAGACAGATTCGTTCTTTCCACAGTGCTATCAGAATATAGACATCTATCTCCCAGGATGAAATGATCAACAACAAATAAATGCAGCACTACAATTTATTTGTTCAACGAATACACTTAGTGTATACACTCTTTCTGACAAGGAAAATATTAGAATAAATGCAGCAAAATGCAGAGATGAATTTGCAGCAAGGAATGACGAAAATTGTAGTAAATTATCAAATGAGGGACTTGTCTATTTATAGGAGAATTTATGGCTGTTGAGTTTGAATTAAACAGGTGCAAAACCTGTTTAAGTAGGTATGATACCTGTTCAGTTTGAATAAATAGATACAAGTCTGTTGGATTCAAATTTGAACAGATAAAAAACCGTAGGGCCCTGTTTGGCTGTAGGGAAAAACCAGAACAGTATATTTTCGGAATTAATTTGAATTCTGGACAGTTGGACAGATTTTATTTCAAAAAATAAAATTAAATCCAAATGTTTTTTGCCCAAAAAGATTAGTATTGGGTCGAACAAGCCCAACCACACACCACGTACCCGCGCCCAAGCCCAGCCCGCCCACCTGGACGGACGGACGACGGTGGTGTGCGTATGTGGTGATTTTTGGGTCCAATGGGGCTAGCCCATTTTGCCCATAACCTCCTTCTCTAAAAAACTTGGGTACCCCTTGGGGCACACCCCAAGTTCCAATCTCATGCCTTATAAATCCACTCAAAACTTCCCACCAAATCAACGTGGGACAAGCCATTTTCCAACCTTAAAGAATTTCTAACAAAACTCCATTTCCATAGAGCTCACTTTGGCTTCAATTTCCCATTCACCCGATAATGGTTTTGAGCAACCAAATATACCACGTGAATCACAACGCGGCATAGAACGCGTTACCAGTTTGACCCGCAAAAATCGACGCTCGGGTCCCACCTAAAAAATAGACCAAACTTAGGAAAAAATTCTGGTTTTACCCAGAATTTTCGCAACCATTTTTAACAATCCCCCACATGAATGGAATTTGATGACAACGGAAATGTAACAATATGCAGACTTAGTCGAAAGAATATAAGTCGAAAATATCTTGCATCAGGATAGGTAGCTTTCGACCTTGAACCTTTCCTAGTGATAACCTATTGGACTTACTAGCTAACCAATGGACGCGATGTCTTGAATTGTTCAGCCGTTTGTGTAAGCCAAGACAATAGATTTCACACAAAATATCTTCTAACACATCGTGGTTCTCATTGTTGTGTTCATTTTGGCCTTGAACGCTTCTGGTTTTCATGAGTGCTTCTAGAGAATTTAACCTCTTCATTCTCATAGAACTGGCCCCAGTTCAACACTCATATAGGTGATTCTTATTATGAGTATCTCCTTATACTCGTCTTGATTTTATGCCTAAATCAAGATATAAGTAATCATTAAAAGTAAAGCTTATCCTTATACCCTTGCAGACAACACGTGTTGCAGATATCACTCTCACCATAAGAATGGGTAGGGAATTTTGATCCCTTGGTGATTTCTGTCGAGCCACACATAACTTAGTTGTCCCTTTGAACTTAGTTCTTGGGATCTCCAGTAATATAAGTAGGGTTACCATTATGATGACTCTTATGTAATAGGCTTTAATCCCATCCCTTTCGATGAACTATACACTAGCTCTTTTGTCAAACATTTTGTTAACGGATCCGCAATATTCTCTTTAGATTTTATATAATATATTGAGATTATTCCATTTGACAACAATTACCTTACGGTATTATGTCAACGACGAATATGTCGTGACTTACCGTTATACATATGATTCTATGCCCTGCCTATTGCAAATTGACTATCACAATGAATGCAAATAGCTGGCACAGGTTTTGGCTACATTGGAATGTCTTCTAAGAAATGACGAAGCCATTCTACTTCTTCTCCTGCTTTGTCTAAAGTAATAAACTCGGATTCCATTGTGGATCGTGCAATGCATGTTTGTTTCATGGACTTCCAAGAAACAGCAGTGCCTCCAGAGTAAAGACATATCCACTAGTGGATTTTGAATATTTAGTATCCGATATCCAATTGGCATTACAAAAACCTTCGAGTACTGCTGGATATCGAGTAAAGTTCAAACCATGATCACGAGTAAATCTTAGATATCTAAGAACCCGAATGATCGCTTTCCAGTAGTCTTCTCCCGGGTTTCTAGTGTACCTACTCAATTTACTGATAGCATAAACTATATCAGGACGAGTACAATTCATTAGGTACATTAGGCTTCCAATGATTTGGGAGTATTTTAACTGAGACACTGCATCACCTTTATTTTTCAATAAATAAAGACTGATGTATGTAGGTGTTCTAGCTATATTCAAATCATCCTTGATAAATTTATCAAGAATTTTCTCAATATAATGAGATTGAGATAACGCATATCCGTAAGATGTTTTAGTAATTTTCATGCCTAATACAACATCTACGACTCCCATATCTTTTATATCAAATCTTCTGTTAAGCATTTGCTTAGTTGATTTGATCATGTTTTGACTGCTTCCAAAGATATACATGTCATCCACATAAAGACAAACTATGAGATATCTTTGGTCAATGTTTTTAACATAGATGCATTTGTCACATTTATTTATCTTAAACCCATTAGTAAGCATTGCATGATCAAATTTTTTATGTCATTGCTTTGGTGCTTGTTTTAATCCATAAAGAGATTTTACAAGCCGACAAACTTTCTTTTCATGCCCCGGTACTACAAACCCTTCGGGCTGCTCCATATAGATCTCTTCATTTAGATCACCGTTTAAGAAAGTTGTCTTAACATCCATTTGATGTATTTCTAAATTAAACAACGCTGCTATAGCAATAAGTATGCAAATGGATGTTATTCTTGTCACAGGGGAATATGTGTCAAAATAGTCCAAACATTCCTTTTGTCTATAACTTTTAACTACAAGTATTGCTTTATACTTGTCTATTGAACCATATGCCTTCATTTTTCTCTTGAATATCCACTTATATCCAAGAGGTTTAGAACCAGGTAGAAAATCCACCAATTTCCAAGTATGATTTTGCATAATGGATTCAATTTCATTATTAACAGCCTCTTTCCACAAAGGTGCTTCAGGACCTGTCATTGCTTCCTTAAAACTTTGAGGTTCATTTTCTAACAGCTATGTCAGAAAATCTGGACCAAAGGATTTTGATATTCTCGCTCTCTTACTTCGTCTTGGTTCATTATCAGTTAAATCCTGTTGGTCGAGACCATTACTAGTCTCTTGTGTTTGATTGTCACTAGTCTCTTAACTTTGTGTACAATCATAAGTTCTTTTCTGTGAACTTAATTCACGTCCTTTCTTGTAAGGAAAGACATGTTCAAAAAACACAGCATTCCTTGACTCTATAATAGTGTTCACATTTATATCAGGTATTTCTGATTTATAAGTCAGAAACCGATATGCACTATTATTCTGAGCATAACCAATAAACACACAATCTACTGTTTTTGGTCCAATCTTAGTCTTTTTAGGAGCAGGAACTTCAACTTTCGCCAAACACCCCCACACTTTTAAATATTTGTAGGAAGGTGGTCGACCTTTCCATAATTCATAAGGAGTGCTGTTGGTTTTCTTGTGGGGTATTCTATTAAGAACATAATTAGCAGACAATATTGCTTCCCCCCACAAATTCTTTGGTGAGCCTGAACTTAGTAACATGGCATTCATAATTTCTTTTAGGGTTCTATTCTTCCTTTCAGCAATTCCATTTTGCTGTGGAGAATAAGGTGTTGTAGTTTGGTGAATAATGCCATGTTGTGCACAAAATTCATATAATGGTGCATCATATTCACCACCTCTATCACTTCTAACCATTTTAATGGTTTTACCAAGTTAATTTTCAACTTCTGTTTTGTAGAATTTAAACATTTCTAAGGCTTCATCTTTACTTCTAAGTAAATAAACATAACAATATCTTGTGCAATCATTGATAAATGTTATGAAATACTTTTTGCCTCCTCTAGTTTGAACAAACTTAAGATCACATACGTCTGTATGAATTAATTCTAGAGGTTTGGTTTTCCTTTCAACCGATTTAAATGGAGCCTTAGTTTTGCTTCTACACAAATTTCACATTTATGATTAGAATTAATTTCAAACTTTAGTATATAATCTAAACCAATTAATCTACGCAAAACATCAAAATTCACATGTCCTAATCTACCATGCCATAAATTCAACTCAAGAATATAAGCAAAAAATGTGTTATTCTTATTCATAGCAACTTTCGGTACAACTGTCATTACATTTAATTTGAAGAGACCATCACTCATGTATCCCTTACCAACATACATACCACTCTTTGATAATACAAATTTATCAGACTCAAATACAAGCCTAAAACTATTTTTACTTAACAAAGAGTCAGAAACCAAATTCTTCCGGATGTCAGGTATATGCAGTACGTTGTTGAGGATCAGTTCTTTCCTTGATGTCATCTTCAAGATCACCTTTCCTTGTCCAGTCACAGTAGAAGTAGAAGAATTTTCCATAAAAAGTTGTTCACCATTTGCAGCCTCATTGTAGGTAGTGAACATCTTCTTGTTCGCACAAATGTGACGAGTTGCTTCAGTGTCAACCCACCACTCCTTGGGATTTCCAACCAAATTAGCCTCAGACACCACAGCAGAGAGGTTGATGTCATTCACCTCGTCAGAGATGTAATCTAATTCAGTTACATTGGCTTGATTGATAGTCTTCTTGCTTGTACTTCCGCGATCCTTCTTAGGGCGGCGGCAATCAGAAGCTCGATGTTCAGTCTTGCCACAGTTATAGCATTTTCCTTTGAATTTCTTGTTGCCATTGTTGTCGCCTAGTTTAGGACCATCTCCAGTAAACTTCCTCTTTTTGTTATGTGGTTTAAGAACTTGTTCAACCACATTAGCCTTGGACTTAATGGGATTTTTCTCATTCCTCTTTTCAGCCTTACGGTTATTTTCCTCAATTCTCAGTCTTACAATAAATTCATCCATGGTCATTTCTTTGCGTTTATGTTTTAAATAATTTTTGAAATCTTTCCAAGCTGATGGTAACTTTTCCACTAGAACAGCGATTTGGAAAGACTCGCTAAAAGACATACCTTCTGAATAAATATTATGCAAAATTATTTGAAAATTTTGAACTTGAGAAATTACCGTTTGAGAGTCCACCATAACAAAGTCCAGAAATTTACCGACAACAAATTTCTTCATGCCAGCATCCTCTGTCTTGTATTTCTTCTCCAAAGAATCCCACATTCTTTTGCTGACTTCAAAGGACTATTAACATTATATAGCATGTTGTTAAGGCCGTTAAGGATGTAGCTTCTGCACAGGAAATCTAAATGCTTCCAAGCATCTACAGCGGCAACAACTTGCCGATCACTTTCACCATTTTTAAGTGCTGGAGCCTCTTCACGGAGAAACCGGGCCAAATTAAAAGTTGTAAGATAAAACAGCATCTTCTGCTGCCATCTCTTAAACTCAATACTGTTAAATTTTTCCTATTTTTCTCCATGATTTATTGGTACTTGAACATGGTTCTGGATAGGGATTGGAGTTGGTGTAACAGTTGGAGTACCACTACCAGTTGCAGATTCAGTTGTAGTAGCCATAAAATCTGATTACAAAAATCAGAAAAATAAACCACAAATTAATTTTCTAGTTACTAAAACTAGAAAATAAATTATAACACAAAATAATTTTATTTTCCTTGTTACTAAAACCAGAAAAATAAAATACCACAATAATTTTCTGTAACACCAAATAATATTCTGCAATTGTTAATGACACCAGTATATTACTACTAGTTGTCAAAGAAAATAAACAGTATATTACTACTATCTGTCAAACAGTTTATAATACTATTTGTATTTTCCAACTAGAATATCACTTTGAAAACATAGAAAATTAAATACAATGAAGACACCAAAAATATTATGTCTTAAGATTGTTGGACAATCTTCACTGTAATTAAAATAATTAATTCTGTTTGGATACTAAACGACAAACAGAATATAAAAGAAAAATAAAAAATGAGAGAGAATATTTGATTACAAAAATCAAACTGGAAAAGAATTAAATAAATAAAAACATATTTTATTTTGTTACATAAACAAAAATAAAATCTGATTTAAATAAATAAATAACTTACTTGATTAATATCTTAAATATTATTCTGATCAAGTCCAGTGTTCGACACTGTGTCCTTAAAACAGATTCGTCCTCTCCACGATGCTATCAGAATATAGACGTCTATCTCCCAGGATGAAATGATCAACAACAAATAAATACAGCACTACAATTTATTTGTTCAACGAACACACTTAGTGTATACACTCTTTCTGACAAGGAAAATATTAGAATAAATGCAGCAAAATGCAGAGATGAATTTATAGCAAGGAATGACGAAAATTATAGTAAATTATCAAATGATGGACTTGTCTATTTATAGGAGAATTTATGGCTGTTGGGTTTGAATTAAACAGGTGCAAACTGTTCAGTTTGAATAAACATATGCAAGTATGTTGGATTCAAATTTGAACAGATAAAAAACCGTAGGGACCTGTTTGGCTATAGGGAAAAACCGGAATAGTATATTTCTGGAATTAATTTGAATTCTGGACAGTTGGACAGATTTTATTTCAAAACATAAAATTAAATCTAAATGGTTTTGGCCCAAAAAGATTAGTATTGGGCTGAACAAGTCCAACCACACACCACGCACTCGTGCCGCGCCCAGCCCGGACGGACGGTGGCATGTGTGTGGTGATTTTTGGGTCCAATGGGTCTAGCCCATAACCTCCTTCTCTACAAAACTTGGGTACCCCTTGGGGCACACCCCAAGTTCCAATCACATGCCTTATAAACCTACTCAAAACTTTCTACCAAATCGATGTGGGACAAGCCATTTTCCAACCTTAAGGAATTTTCACCAAAACTCTATTTCCATGGAACTCACTTTGGCTTCAATTTTCCATTCACCCGATAATGGTTTTGAGCAACCAAATATACCACGTGAATCACAACGCGGCATAGAATGCGTTACCACTTTGACCCGCGAAAATTGACACTCGGGTTCCACCTAAAAAAATAGACCAAACTTAGGAAAAGATTCTGGTTTTATCCAGAATTTTCCCAACCATTTCTAACATATTCAGGAGAAGGTGAAATGTATTGAAGATCAGCTACTCTTTGGATTTGGCAGCAGAGGATGGTATCTTGCAAAGTCAGGATCTATTAAGAAGGAAGGGGTTAAAAGCGGAATTGTGGAAAGCTTTATTGAGGGCTAAATGGTTTTGGCACCAAAAATCACGGGCTCTTAAAGGTGATCATAATACAAGATACTTTCATATCATTGCAAATAGAAGACAAAGAAGGAATTTTTTAAATTCTGCATTAGTGGAAGAGAGTAGTATTGAAGACCCATAAGGGATTAAGTTAGAAGTGTTGAATCATTTTACAAAGTTATTTTCAGGAAAATGGAAAGTAAGGCCATGTTTGGGTGGCAATTATGGGGCTGAGATTGGTGATGACATGAACAGGTTGTTAATAGAAAATTTTGCTGAAAATGAAATCTGGGCAGTAGTTAAAAGTTGTGATGGCAATAAAGCTCCAGGTCTGGATGGGTTCAACATGCTATGTCTGAAGAAGTGTTGGAAGATAATGAAGGAGGATATAGTCCAATTGTTTTCAGAATTCCACAACAAAGGGAAGCTACTAAAGAGGCTAAATTCATCATTTATTGTGCTGATTCCAAAAAATGATAACCCAGTATCATTAAAGGATTATAGACCCATTAGTTTGGTTGGAAGTATCTACGAAGTGCTATCGAAAGTGCTGGCAGCAAGAATTAAGGTGGCACTTCATTCTATTATTGGCGAAGTAAGAACTGCCTTCGTAGGGGGAAGAAACATCCAATATGGGATTCTTATTGCAAATGAAATAATTAACTATTGAAAGGTCAAAAGGATGAAGGGACTAGAAAAGACTAGTTAGATCTCCAAATAATTAACTATTGAAAATGCCTAGTTAGATCTCACACCAATAATGTTGGAGGTGAAAAATAAAATCATTTTTACTGAAAAATCCCTTATATTGGCCTTTGCTTTTGTCCAAAAAACTACCCTTACTTTGATTAAATCCACAATCCCATTTCATTAAAAAACAGACCCATTGAAATTGTGATTAAATTCACAACCAAGCATAAGATTGTTGGATTACTATGAATAGAAATTGAGCTCGATTGAAAATCATTTTTAATGAAAAATCCCATATATTAGCCTTTGCTTTTGCACAAAAAACTACCCTCACTTTGATCAAATCCACAATCCTATTTCATTTAAAAACAGACCCATTGAAAATGTGATCAAATTCACAACTAAGCATAAGATTGTTGGATTACTACGAATAGAAATTGAGCTCGATTGAAGTTGGGCATGCAAGACCCATCATACCGATCATAAACTAGCATTTAAAAATAATAATAATTTTATTGGGTTTCGCATTTACTTTTGCTAAACAAGTGAAAATCCACACAAAAGCCCTCTACGAAGTTTAAAAATATATATATATATATAATATAAGTGTAAATCATCAATAACTTCTAATAGTTAGACTTAATTCTCATAAAGTCCTATTGAAAATAAGTTATAATAAAATTATCATTAAAAATAATTTTTAGTGACGATTTTTTGGATATGTACTAAAAATTAACAATTGCTAACTTTTTTTTTTTAATTTGTCACGATTTTTATAAATTGTCACTAAAACTAAAAATTAGAGACGCTTTTCTGTGATGAATTTTTTAAATTGTCGCTGAGAGTTAAAAATTAGTAACTTTTTTATAACGATTTTTTTAAAAATTAGTGACATTTTTTGTAATAATTTTTAAACTGTCGTTGAAAATTAACAATTTTTTTTTATCAGTAAAAACAAAAGCTTTATTAATGAAAAGAGACAAAAAACATGAAAAATTTACATCAACAAAGAAGGAAAATGCAAAAAACATCATAGTTAACCTCAACAATTCCAACTAGGTTGGCACTGCAAAGGAAGCATAATCATATGCTAGCACTTAACCCAAGAATGGTGAGAAACCAATCAAAAGTAGCCCAAAAAAACCAATCAAAATTGACCCTCTGTAGAAATCCTAAGCCCTCTACAGCAACACACAAGAAACCAGTAACAACCAAACAGAACCAGTAACAACCAAATAGAAATCCTAAGCCCTCTGTAGCAACACACAAGAAACCAGTAACAACCAAACAGAACCAGACTTAATCCATAGCATTTAACCTCTAATTCTGATACACTACTTCACCTAACAGATTGTGAACCAAAGGAAGCAAAACCATCAACCAAGGCCAGACCCAAACTGCTGCTGCTTCATTTGTATAAACTTCAATCTTCAAAGCTTTGCATGCTAACTACTCAGGTCAACTCATTAAAGTTATGAAAAACACATTTTGGAATATCACCTTCCAGTAGCAGCCATGAGAGATTGAAGAAGCCACCATTCAGCCAAGCACACAAACCCCTATGCTAACAGAGGACATACAACACAAATGCACCCCTGCCAACCAATCCACAAATAATCAAGACAGCAGAACATAAGATAATAAATAACACTCAGCATCAGGGTACCACTTGAACACCCTCCACCCCTATACACCAGGTCACCACTTGGCACTCAAACCACCATTCTAGCGTAGTATCTTCCTAAAATGCTGCAAATTTGACACCAGCTCCTGCACTGAGTAGAAACAATCTCTTAAATCAGCCTTAAACCATAAGATAACTCATGTCTTTATCAGTTCCAATAGCTTCCCCATCAAAGGTTGTTTCCTATTAAAAACACACTCATTCCTCATCCTCCAAACAGACTAGAGAGTGGCCAATGAGATGACCTTCCAGATTATGCCTTCAACCTTCCTCTATTTAAACCCTTTCCACCAATCTAGTAGACCTCTGAGGTGAAACCCATTACATCCCCCACCACTTTAGCAGATTTGACCATAGTTGCCAAACAACAGGACACAATAACATAACATGGTTCAAAGATTCTAATTCCTCATTACAGAAAACACAATCAGTCATAGTATTTTGATTTAGTAGCCCCAAGCTATGCAGATATGCTCTTGATTTAATTCCTACCTTTCCAAACAAGCCAGCAAAGGAATTTTACCTTTGGTGGCGACACATTCTTTCAAATGAACTCAGTGGCAATGAAAACCTGCCCAGATGTAAGTTTATTGTAAGAAATAGCAGTACTAAACTTATTCCAAACCAAAGCATCAGCTTTCTCTGCCGTACATGGGGTACTACTATTTAACTTATCCATGAGTCTTTCAACTTCAAGTTCTTCCCAAGCCCTCAATTTTCTCTTAAACTTCAGGTCCCATCTTGATATAATCCTTTTTTCTTTCAACCAGATGAGACAGAGAGACCTCTTTCTCCAATGACAACTCAAATAACCTTGGATGCTCCTCCTTAAAACATTTTTCACCAATCTAATGGTCTTTCCAAAATCTGATTCTAGTTTCATTTCCCACTTGAACGTCACAGTTTGCCACATAGAAACCGTACAACTGAATGTTACTGACAGCAGTATTGAGAATATCTCCCCAAAGTTTCGAACTCTATTGACCATCCTCAGTAAATAGTGGCCATCTTCCACCAACGCTACCGTATTTGCTAATTAATATTGGCTTCCACAATGACCTATTTTCACACCCATACCTCTATCACCATTTAGCTAACAAACAATCATTAACCATTCTTAACTTCCTAATACCCAAACCCCCAAAGTCTTTGCTCTTTGAAACCTCCTCCCATTTTACCAAATGCAACTTTTTTTTTTACCTCTGAGCCACCCCACAAGAATTTGGCCTGGATCCTGTCAAGAAGTCTTACAACACTCTTAGACATCTTAAAACTGAAAGATAATAGATAAGTAAAGATGACAACACTGCTTTAACAAGTGTTAATTTGCCTCCAAAGGATAGAAGCTTCCTTTTCCAAGAAGCTAATTTAGCCTTGAATTTGTTAATTATAGGCAACCAAGTACTTCTGCTCCATGGACTTGCACCCAGTGGTAACCCAAGATACATAAAAGATAGCTTTTGACACAGGCAGTTTAGTTGTTTCACATAAAGTTCCCCAACATCCTCATTGACCCCAACCCCGTAAACATGACTTTTATGAAAGTTAATCTTCAACCACGATAGTTAACAATTAATGACGTTTCTTAATAGTATTTGATGAAAAATACCATTAATTATCACAAGACTTATTAGATAATAAGTTCACCTATTAGAACCTACATGTAAGTCCCCTTATGTATAAAATGATAATACGACAACAAAAGGATACTAAAAAATTGAGTTTTAAACCAATCAAACGAAACGACACTTAATTATGAATACATGAATAGTCTCAAAAAGTTTATTAGATAAAGCACAATCATTGTTGTGTACATAAACAAAGCAAGTTTCACTTGCCAAGATTACACAGATAAGCAAAATTCATTTTACTAACCCCCCAAAAAAAAAAGCAGCAAACTTATTACTACAATTGAAACAAAAAAATTATTGATCGCCTATATTACATGGTTGTTGTAACGAATAGGAAGATAAAATAATTGAGAAATTATTAATGTAGAACAACTCCTAACATTGGGGTAAATCTGGTGGAGGTGGAGGCAAAATAGTCGATGGTGTTGGCCCATTCTCAACCACAAAAGCCGTCATCAGGCCCCATGGCACGTGTATATCCATGTGACAATGCATCAACCATACACCTGTAATCATCAAAATTTCCAAAAATCATAAATCAATATATATGTACAAAATGTGTTAAACACACATATATTTACATATCATTAGAAGATTTTTAAAACTGTATGGACAAAGGATAATTGACAAGTAATTAAGATACTATATCAAAATGATAAGGCCATGCATGATAAAACATTAATATTTACGGATTGTATGCGCGAAATCGACAACAGCCCATCCTCCGGCCGGCACACCGATGGTGTTACGTGCTTGAGGATTGATGAGATTGAACTTTTTGGGATCATTTACGGGGTCATAGTTTCCAAACCCTTGAGCCAACACATGGAAATTGAATCCGTGCAAATGCATAGGATGGTTCTCTATACCCAATAAAGCTGTGTTTTGGAACACAATCTCAACAGTTGCATTGAACTTAAGTTTCTTCACTTTGGTTGACTTTGAAGTCATTATGATTGTCCTGTTGAAGTTGTTGTTTGAGTTTGTGTAATCAAACACCACTGGTGGTTGGTCGGGAAAATCAGGGGTGTAGATCCCATCAACATTGTCGAAGAAGGCTTGCAACATCGACAACTTGGTGGGGAGCTGGAATGATGCATTGTTCAAGCTTGCAGCTAATCGCTGTTTAAGTGGGCCTTGACAAGTAGCATTACCTTCGCATGGGATCAAGCCTAAGTTTATTGTCACAAACATGTGTTCATCAACTTCAAGTGGGACTGGAACCCAGTGAGGAGCATTCTCAAGAGTTGTTAGACTAGTATAAAAGTTGTGGGCTGCTGGTGTGTCATTGAAGGCTGGTAGGGTCGGCATTTGTGGGGTTGATGACTTGGCTTTCTTATAAACAATAATCCCAGTAGTGGTGGTGGTTGTATCAGGCACACCTTCTGAACTAATATAGGTATGTGCTGCCATGTAATAAGAGGCTAGTGGTTGGTCGTTGTGAGTAATGCGTCAATGGTCTGTCGAGGGCAATGACAATGAAGTCGGTGACCATCGGTGTAGTGTAAATGGCATCAATGGCAACAACTGTCATTTTGTGGTTGGCTATTTTGAAGAAGAATTGGTTATTCATTGCAGCGTTGATGATGCGTAGGAGATATGTTTTTCCTTGTACCACGTTCACTTTATATGTACCTAAAAAAATACAAAAAACCAAATTTTATACAAAAGCCCTAGACATTTCAAGTTAAAACTGAGACTTGATATTAAATATAACTTAGCAACTAAAATTGCATTATTGCATTATTGTTGGACCATAAAGCAAGACAATACTTACTGTTTGAAGAGCATTTGTAGAGATCGCCAGGCTGGCCATTGATAGTGAAAGCATTGGAACTATTAGGTGGACCACCGCTTGCAGCTGCTTGGTTCTCGATGTCAATAATATTAGCATTCCACCATTCTCCTATAATCACATTTTAATGGATGACTAATCATGCAGAAGTTCTAAGGCAAACCATTTAACCAATTATTAACACACACACACAAAAATATATATACATATATAGTTGATACCTAAAAGAATTGGGATTTCCCTATAAGGTTTTAAGAATGGGTATGAATGACCAGCCCTTGGACGAATGATTAACGCCCCATAAACATTTGCACGAAGCCACTGGCTATGTGCATGCCACCAAAGGGTCCCTTCCTGTCCTGTGATGTGAAATCTGTAAGTATAGCTATTCCCTAGACGTATTGGACATTGAGTTGCATATTCAGGTCCATCTGCCCAAGCACTCAATCGTTGAAAAATTCCATGCCTGCAAACATGTTACAACACAACAATAAGAATTTATAGTATAATAAGAACACTTGCTCATGTAGTCAATGTGGCTATTTTTTTCATCTTGTGTAGTGATTGTACAAATTTTCAACAACAATGAAAAGGATCACTAGTATAATGAGAAAATGTATAATAGGTTTAAGTTGTTGGTGTTGTGACTAGAAAAATAGTTTTTTTTTTTTTTTTCTTTTAAATTTTAATAACAATAACAATAACAATAATAATAAACTCATTTTATTTCTTTCAATTCAACAAGTTACAATGGACGAAATATGTGAAACAAATCGAAGACAATAATAAAATGTCATGTTAAATCTTGAAAGGGATAATGAAAAACAAAGTTTTTTGTTTTTTTATTTTTTTTTATAATTATGAAGTAAATGGTGTCACTTTTAATTAACTCAATATATATATATATCAAACTTTGTCTTAAAAAAAAATGTAAATTGAAAAGCCATATTACCAATGAATGGAAACGTTGTAGGGAGACTTATTAAAGACATGAACAACAAGGGTGTCACCCTCATGAACTAGAATTGTTGGGCCTGGTAGGCCTCCATTTACTGTAGTAATGACTTGATTCTGGCACAGTCGTTTGATAGTTATATCTTTCACCTGAAACAATGTAAATGTGATAAATTATAAAATTTGAATTTTCAAGTTTAAGATGATATTTTTTTTGAGTAGTTATGAAAAATTTTAGAAAAGCAAAATTATTGATGTTTATCTTAAAATGAGAAAATGCAGAAGCAATGCACTTCAAAGAAAGTGCTCTCCGCATGGAAGGTTTTTAGAAACTAGAAACATGTAATTCTAGCATACCCGACCCAAAAAAAGTACACAGAACAGATACAAGAGAAATGAACCACATACAAGGCGGCGGCGCGCGGGGGGGGGGTTGGGGTTTTTTGTGGTTTGTGTGTGAAGTTTAAAAATGATTGAAATTGGTAAGATGTATTACTTCAAAAGAATGCTCCACTACAACAGCAGAACTGAGTGAAGCAGCCAGAAGAGCTAAAGCGCATGCCAGCAAGAACACAAGACGTGCCATGCTGTTTAACCGAACAATGTATGACAAAGAGACAAAGAAACAAAGATCACAAAAAGCAAGCTCTCTCTCTCTCTCTCTCTCTCTCTGTTTTTTTATCTGAGAAGTGCTCAAGATTATTCTAGTAAGTGGCTTTGTATTTCAAACAATGTTCTGCGTTTGTTCTGCAATTCCTTTCCATATATATAGTAGTATGTAGAATGACAGATCTTAGCTTTTCCTTTAGGTTTTGAATTAGACTTTGACTATGTCAATTATGAGCTCTTCTTATCAAACAGCTTGAGTTGACAACAAACAAATAAATAAATTTAATACATAAAGTAAATCGCATAGTCGTAGAATGTTGGCTGTATATGTAATTACAATCTTACGTTATTAATTGTTTATTTTGTCACAGTTTCCATGGTCACTTGAAAAATTGTACATTGCAATAACAAAATTGACATAGTTGAGTTTTTTTTTTCATAAGTGTTCACTTAATTTTATTTGTCCTTTTTCAAAAAAATTTATTGTCAAGTGATTACGAAGGGCTGAGGGAAAAAAAAAAATCGAAGCAATCGTAATTCGATTCAATACATTATGTTATGCATCATTTTGTTTTTCGGTCACCGCTTCATATAATTTATAT
The DNA here is from genome assembly GCA_025200525.1 of Camellia lanceoleosa. Lineage (NCBI taxonomy): Eukaryota > Viridiplantae > Streptophyta > Magnoliopsida > Ericales > Theaceae > Camellia > Camellia lanceoleosa. The sequence goes on from CM045761.1 coordinate 16,609,621, forward strand.
GGACTATTGCAATTCATTTCTTATTTAGAAATATTATTAAAAAATAATAAAATCGAATAATAATTTATCATATATTTTTATAATAAACATGCATATATAATCATAGAGAGAAAAAAAAAAGAAAAAGATAAAATTTATAATAAACATCTTCAATTTTGATTTATACTTAGTGATTAAAATTACGCATCGTGTTATAGTAATTGCTTATTTTATTTTATTTTATTACACATCACCTCTTTGTTGGCTTGTTTAATTTGGTTGCCTTTGTTGAATCTTTCTGTCCATTTAGATTGAAGTTTTGTAGTAAAAATAATAGAAGTGACAAACCATTAAATATTTATTTATATAGCCTCCACGTTGCAATGTTATTTTTTTGTTCTGTTGCATTTGGACTGACTATTAATGATTAAAAAAAATGAACAATTTATAAATAAATGCTACTGAGATTATAAAATGCTGACAATTAATATTGATACATATAGTATAATTAGTCATATGGGTTAGTGGCCTCATTCATTTAAAAATGTTTTTTACAGTGAAATGATGATACCACAATATCAGTGGCGAGTTAGTCCAATCACCCAAAAACCCATCTCATTCAAACACTATTTTTTAATTTGTTTAAAATGTTGTAGCTTTTTGAACAAGAAAATGTCAATTTAATCATTCACTGCATTGCTAGTATATGTATATAAATAGCAGGATATATCAAGTTTTGAAAAAGAAAAAAAAAAAGATAAAAAACAAAGAAAAGGGAAATTTGGCTATAAACCACCCTTACCTTTCTTTCATTGTTAAAAAAACTAGGAAAAAAATTATACTTTCCAAACCGGGTATTGGTTAGTAAATGTATAATTTTAAAAAATGAAATTGACTATTGGCGATCAATAATTTAATAGTCAAAACATTTATTTTTGCCGACTAAACAAAATTTAGTAGCTAAAGGTAACATTGCCAACTAAGAAAATAGTAGCCAAATGTTGCACTTTTAGCGACTAAACACGCATTCAGTCGCTAAAACATTCGCCGACAGGGTTTAGGCGACTAACTTGGCGACAAAAAAATTTAGTCACTAAATGGTATCAGTGACTAAAAATCCGACCTTTGGCGACTAATATTTGGTAGCCCAAACTGTTATTTCTTGTAGTGCCCCCTCATAATTATAAAGTCTTCTATAAAGGACAAAATTTATTATTTAAATATTTTATCAGACTATTATACCCCTCAACTAGATCTCACCTTCTTCATCTCTCTCCTTATCCGCTCTACCAAGATCAACGACGAAGAGCACAAATCTCACGCCCTGTAGTGGTGGTGGATCTAGATCTGGAAGCCACAGATCTAGATTTCGTAGCTGAGCAGTAGCGACGACAGATCTAGATTTTCGATTCAGCAGCAAAGGCAACGTTGAAGACGAAGACCTCGTTGACAGTGGAGTAAAGGATGACGGCTCGAAATGGAGGATGGTAAGATTTAAAGAGAGAAATAGAGAGAAAAGAGAGTGAGCGAGTGAGTGAGTGAGTGAGAGAGAGAGAGAGAGAGAGAGAGAGAGATCTAAAGAAGATGAGAGAGATGAGCCGATGGTGGTAGATCGATTACGACGGAGGTGGTGGTCCATCGGTGGTGCAGTCAATTGGTTTCTTTTTTTTAATTTGTTTGTAAATCTTAGAGTAAAATTTGACTCTAGTTCATTCATTTAGTATGTATTTTATTTTTTGTAACAGTAAAATTTTACTCTAGTTAAAAGCATGTTGATTTGCTTAACAATATAAAATTTTACTTTGAATCAGATTATGATTCAAAGTAAAATTGTACTTTCAGAGTAAAATTTTACTCTGGTTAAAAACATGTTGATTTACTTAACGATATAAAATTTTACTTTGAATCACAGTAAACTTTACTCTGATTCAGAGTATTATTCCGAATCAGAGTAAAGTTTACTATGACTCAAAGTAAAATTTACTTTGAAATTTTACTCTGGCTGAAAACATGTTGATTTTCTTAACGATATAAAATTTTACTCTGAATCATAGTAAACTTTATTCAGATTCAAAGTAAAATTTTACTCTGGTTAAAAACATGTTGATTTGCTTAACGATAGTAAAATTTTACTCTGGATAAAAACATGTTGATTTACTTGACGATATAAAATTTTACTTTGAATCATAGTAAACTTTACTCTGATTCAGAGTGAAATTTTATTTTGAATCAGAGTAAAATCAGAGTAAAGTTTACTATGATTTAAAGTAAAATTTTACTCTGGTTAAAAACATATTGGTTTGCTTAACAATATAAAATTTTACTTTGAATCATAGAAAATTTTATTCTGATTCAGAGTAAAATTTTACTTTGAAATACACTGTGAAGATGGCTTAATAGGAGAGCTGATAAATATGAGGGTAATATAGTAAAAGAAACAAGTTTTAAAATATTAGGGGGTTTTGAAAGTACCTATATAATTCTTGTCTTTTTTAAAAAACAAATTAAACAATGAGGGGTCTATCACCAAATCCTCCAAAAAAAAAAGGATCTTGGAATTGGGAAGACTCACAATGCTGCAGGGTTGATCAAAATGTTGTGCAATTTGAAAATTGAGAATAATACATATAGTTTAGCTGTTGTGTTAATTTGATTCTTTTAATTTTAATTGCTTCAATTTTGTTCTTTAATTTTTTGAATTGTGTCAATTTAGTCCAATTAATAAACTGTCTTTAAAAATTGAACTAAAATCAAGGATAGAATAGTCAATTCACTATCCTCAAAGTAATTGAAACTATATAAATCAAATTGATACAAGAGGCAAAATTACAAGGACCACAGTTTCAATTTGCCCTTGAACATTTTATCAAATTGTTCACGCAATTTGTCTCTTAAGAGGACTTGGGTCAACATAGTGTAAAAAAAATTAATTAATTAATTAATAAATAGATATTAAAAATGTTAAGTACTTCCAAATAGTAAAATTTGGTCAATTGTTAGACATTGGGAAAGTGATTGAAAATTTTGTGCAAAAAGATTGAAGAAGACTTATCTCTTATTATTAATTAACTTTATGTGCGTGATGGTCGTGTGGTTTACAGGTTCTTTTAAGTTTAAGAGAAAAACTGTCACGCCTCGAAATAATACCAACATGGATAATACATTAACTACGTACATTCATCAATTACAACTATTCTCCATTCTCTATATCAAAATATCCATGGTTTGTACAAGGATTCTACATGCAAATATACATTCAATGATAAGAAAACACCTGAATTTATAGCATGTGAAACAATTAGTCTCCAACAATAAACAAAATAAAAGAAATGCCCTTATGGGCTTACATCTTCCAAGGCAATTGCCCGGTTACACAAAATGGTCTTTCGAACCTATACCAAATTAGTCCTAGGCTTTACAAAAATTTCAACAAAAGAAAGAGTGATCTACTCTTCATCAAAACATATCCCCACCCTTAGCTTGGCAGGATCACAACATCTTTACCTACACCAATCCCATAGGGGTGAGCACAAAGCCCAGTAGAGAATTCTCACAAAGTATATACAGTTATGAAACCCCAATTAAAAATGCAAATGTCAATGCCATGCCATGCACTTTTTAAAGCAAATCCATTTCATACCTTTTGAAGATTACCATATTTTCATAAAATTTACACTCTCAGCTTATTTCAAACTTCAAATTTTTAATCAATGGAGGCAGTAAATACGACACTGGTAATCCCTAGGCTAGTGTCAGCAAGTAGACTCTACAAGTACTATCAAATTGTCATTTTTACCGGTGCTAACCGAAAGGCTCGACACCTATCTGCGCGGGGTTCTAGTCTTTCACCATGAACACTCAGGCCAACTTATCAAATTCAACTACACCCCCTATTCGGACTTACCACGTATTTACCCCATTCACATTACCATAGTTCTCATTTCGATAAATATGTTCTTTTCTTGAAGTAAATGTTTCCATTCAAATTTCACAATGCATAATAATAATAATATGAATGAGTATGTAATGCAAAGATTTTCCCATATCTCATAACATTTCTCCAATTCGAGTAACTTGACAACAATATCAAACAAATACATTTCTTATTTCCTTTCTTCAATGCTATTTCACAAAATAACTTATATGCCATCAACTCATAGCAACATCAATTTCTCATCATGCACGATTTCTACCAAGTTAGTCTCTTCGAGACTACATGTGATGTTTCAACATTAATCACCAATGATTTCACAATTTTCACAATCCATAGTGCACACCAATTAGTTTACTTCTCAACTATACATGCTTAAGTATTGAACAAGAGTACTGAAATAATTCTTCATTGTTCATAAGTCAAAAGATTGCTTTAAAACAATTTACATGATAATCTACACTCTTTCATTCATTAACACATGAGAAAGGAAAATCCATAGGTTTTGCCCATAAGCCCCAAAATCCCCATTTTCTAGGGTTTTTCATCAAGACAATTCACTTCCCATTTCCTTGGTAAAATCCAACCAAAATCACATTTCTTAGGTGTTATAAATGAATAACCATCAAGGAGTAACAAAGATTGAGTTTTGGAAACCCACATTTAAAAACTCTCTACCTTTTGAATCAAAATGTAAAATTAACACAAAACTTTAAGAAAACCTTTAGATCTTCAACAATGTAGCAAAACATGTATATATAACTCAAGAATATCCCTACCTTAAGGTCATGATGATGGAGAAGGATGAAACCCTAACTTTAATGGTGGATTCTTCAATGTTCCACAACCCCAAGAGGAGCCCTCACTTGGATCTTCAAGATTAGAGAAAAATAGGATGATCTAAACTCAATGGATAGCAAGAATCAAGTTGTTTTAGGGCTTTGGTTAGGGTTTTTTAGAGAGAAGGAGGAGAGAAAATGGTCTTTAGAGTAAGAGAGTGAAGCCCTAAAGTGAGACATAACTCGGCCAAAATGTTAGAAAAATGCAGATTTTCGAACTCAGGCCGATGACACGTGCGGCTCCCATCCCTGCACGCGCGGCCCTTCATGCACGCACCTTGCTTCGCACCTGCATATTTTGCAGTATGCAAGCCAAGCAAACCCCTGAATTCTGCACGTGCGACTTGACCTCCCGCACGTGCGGCCCTGGGCCCCCGCACATGCAGCCCTGGCCCAGCAGTCCAGAATTTTCTGTCTTGCTTCTCGGGCACTCCGGACCTGACTCCGCACTTTCCGGTAGAAAGAAACTTCAACGCCAACAAGAATAAGAATGAGAGCTTTAATTTGGAAAATAACTTCTTAATGTTTCAACCCAAGGGGAACAAAAGAAGATGAAACCAAAGAGAATGAAAGAAAGAGAGAAAGAGAGAAAGAGAGCCCTGATCATCACAACCTCCCCACCATTGGAAATTTCGTCCCTGAAATTTAAATACGTTTACCAAACAACAGAGTTCTAATAATTGCAATTATTTCAACAACCCTCTCAAATTACAACATCTATGTTTAACCACCTCATCATCATTATATCAAAACACAATCACCAAGCTAGAAATGAAATGAAACATTTATAACAACATCATCTTTCCATAACATCATGCTCCATTCAACAATACATACAACATCATGTGATCAATTTTCTCAACACTTTTCCCTTCAACATTAGGAAACATTAGAAATTTAGAACAAAACCACTAAACAAGATCAAATAAATTCGGATATTTGGAGCGGACCTCCACCTCCCGTTCCCAAGTCGCTTCCTCAACCCCGTGATGTCTCCACAACACCTTCACTAACGGTATGGTCTTACCCCGCAACACTTGCTCCCGGGTATCTAAGATTTGAACCGGTCGCTCTTTGTAAGAGGCATCTTCATCCACCTCCAAATCAACCCAATCTAGCACAAGAAATGGGTCGGGTTCGTACTTCCTAAGCATGGACACGTGAAACACATTGTGAACCCCCAAAAGTTACGGCGGTAAAGCTAATCGGTATGCCACCTCCCTAATTCTCTCCAATATCTCGAAAGGCCCAATGAACCTCGGAGACAACTTACCACTCTTGCCAAACCGCATTAAACCCCGTCTAGGTGAGATCTTAAGGAAGACATGATCGCCCACTTCAAAGGACAAAGGTCATCTCCTCATATCAGCATAACTTTTTTGTCGACTTTGGGCCGTAGTAACCACTTCCGAATGAGAGCAACTTTCTCAGTAGTCTCCCTAACAATCTCCGGACCCAACAATGGTGCATCCCCTACCTCGTCCTAACAAACCAATGATCTACAAGGGCGACCATACAAGGCCTTAAACGGTGCCATCTCGATACTAGCTTGATAACTATTGTTGTAGGCAAATTCAATCAACAGTAAATGCCTTTCCCAAGACCCCTTGAAATCTAGGACACAAGCTCTAAGCATGTCCTCCAAAATCTGTATAGTACGTTCCAATTGCCCATCGGTTTGAGGATGATAAGCGGTGCTAAAAGTTAACTTAGTCCCCAACGCCTCCTAACGGCTTTGCCATAACCGGGCGGTAAAATGAGGATCTCTATCCGACACAATGGTTACTAGAACCCCGTGGAGCTAAATTATCTCTTTAATATACAATTCTGCCAAGTGTTCTACTGAGTCGCTAGTACGCATTGGAATGAAATGTGTGGACTTAGTCAACCTATCAACAATCACCCAAATGGCATCATTGCCCCGCTGTGTTCTTGGAAGCCCAACTACAAAGTCCATGGTAACATGCTCCTACTTCCACTCGGCCATAGATAAGCATTGTAACAAACTCGCTGGTCTCTGGTGTTCGGCCTTCACTTGCTGGCAAGTAAGGCACTTGGACACAAAAGATGCGACATCTCGCGTCATACCCTTCCACCAAAACTGACGGCTAAGATCGTGATACATTTTGGTGCCTTCCGAATGTACCGCAAGGCGTGAGTGATAGAACTCCCGAAGCACTTCTTCCCTATAAGATTCAGGCACAAACAGACGATCTAGATAACGTACACTTTGATCCAAGTGAATGTTCAAACCCTTGTCTTATTTCCCATTGGAGATTCTATCACGAATCGACTCTACTTCACGGTCTCCTTGTTGTGCCTCCACAACTCTACTAATCAAGACAGGTTGAGCACTCAAGGTAAACAATGTTGCACGCCATTCGAACTCATTCAATTGCAATTCAAACTTGTTGACTTCACCCAACATGACCCACTCCTGAATGGCTACACTCGCCAAACTACTCACGGGTTTTCGACTTAAGGCATCGACCACTACATTGGCCTTTCCCGGGTGAAAGTGTAACTTGAAATCATAGTCTTCTAAAAACTCTATTCACCTCCGTTGGCGTAAATTCAAGTCTTTTTGGGAAAACAAATATTTCAAGCTCTTGTGGTCGGAGAAAACCTCAAATTTCTCATCATACAAGTAATGCCTCCAAATTTTCAAGGTAAACACTACTGCGGCTAATTCCAAGTCGTGGGTAGGGTAATTCTTCTCATGGGCCTTCAACTGCCGTGAACCGTAGGCTACGACCTTTCCCTCTTGTATCAAGACATAACCAAGCCCATCCCGAGACGCATCACAATAAACGGTGTAACCCAAGCCTCTCTCCGGAATGATCAACACTAGTGCCGTGGTCAATCTAGTTTTAAGTTCTTAGAAAGACTTCTCACACACCTTACTCCATACAAACTTAACTCCCTTTCTAGTCAACCTAGTCAAAGGTGCGGCTAGTCTAGAGAAGTCTCTCACAAATCGCCGATAGTACCCCGCCAATCCCAAGAAATTTGCGAATCTCAAAAACATTTTTAGGTTGCTCTCAATCCTATATAGAGTCTATCTTGGAAGAATCTACGATTACCCCTTCACTTGACACTACATGGCCCAAAAACTTCACCTCGGTGAGCCAAAACTCACACTTCTCAAACTTGGCATACAACCGGTGTTCTCTAAGCAAGTCAAGTACTCTTCTCAAATGAGTCTCATGTTCCTCCTCGGAAGTCGAATAGATTAGGATATCGTCTACAAAGATAACCACGAAATGGTCCAAATACTCCCTACAAATTCGGTTCATCAAATCCATGAAAGAAGCCGATGCGTTAGTCAACCCAAATGGCATTACAAGGAACTCATATTGGTCATAATGCGTGCGAAAGGCCGTTTTCGGGATGTCCTCCTCCCGGACTCTCAACTGATCTCAAATCTATCTTGGAGAAGCAACAAGACCCTCTAAGTTGATCAAACAAGTCATCTATTCTGGGTAAAGGGTATTTATTCTTGATAGTAACCCGATTCAATTTACGGTAGTCGATACACAACTGCAATGACCCATCCTTCTTCTTTGCAAAGAAAGCTGGCGCTCCCCAAGGTGACGTACTAGCGCGAATGAAGCCCTTGTCTAGAAGCTCTTGGAGTTGAATCTTCAACTCATGTAACTCCGCGAGTGCAAATCTATACGGTGCCACAGAAACTGGTGCCGTTCCAGGCACTAGATCAATTGTGAACTCAATCTCCCGGTGGGGTGGCAAGCTAGTAAGGTCTTCGAAAAACACGTCCGGGTATTCACACACTACCCTTGGTAGCTCAACTCGAGTTCCGCCACTCTCATTGTCTAGAAGAATAGCAAGAAGACCACTAAGCTCATTCCAACTACGAGGATCAAATACTGGCGACAAGACCTTATCAACTCGGTCTCCCAAAAAGTAAAAACAATCACCACTCAATGTGCACATTGTGACCCTCCGCTAAAAATAATCAATCACTGCACGGTACGAAGACAATCAATCCATGCCTAGGATGACGTCAAAACTCGACATGTTTAACAACACAAAAGCAAACGGGAGTCTACGCCCAGTAACCTCTATCTCATAACCATGACAGCCCCGATCTAGGTTAATTGTACCCTCAACTGGAGACTCTACTCTGAGTAGAGACGCTAGTTGTGTCACCTCTAGCCCCAATGCAAATGCGAATGCAGCAGATATGAATGAATGGGACACACCCGTATCTATCAACACACTGGCCAAAGAATTACACACAATGAAAATACCTCTCACTACCGAGGATCCCAGCAACTACACCGGCGCAGTAACTGCATATACGTGCCCCTGTGGCCTCTGCTCGACCTGCTCATCCCTCGGAGCATAGGCCTGTTATACTAACTGAGCAAAAGCGGCTCCCTGATGAACTCGTAAAGCTTGAGCTGAGTGAGCCAGCTGGTGGCTCTGTGTCTGCCTAGACCCTGAAGCGCCAGACGTGCCTCCCAACTGAGGGCAAGCTCTCTTCATATGCCCTGACTGACCGCACTGATAGCAAGCTGTAGACACCCCATTTTTGACCGACCTTAAGACTTCGAGCGTCCGAGGGTTGGCGCTTCGGTGATGTTGCATATTGTACTCGTTGAAGCCTCGAGTCGCGCCGTCGCCCGCCTCCGGACTTCGAACCCTCTTACGTGCCTTGCCTCGATTTGCGAACAGACTCGATTTTCTCTGTTTTCTTTCGAGGAGGAGAGGTCCGTAGACCATCTCTCAGTGGTCGTGGGCTACATTTTGTGGCTGTAGGCCATTTTGCCATTCGGAGCCGGTTCTCGATTTTTGAGCCGTCGGGCCGTGTGCCTCGGTTGGGACCACCCAACCATCTCCGATTCCTCCAGCTTTTGGCATGCATCTCATTTACTCCCTTCGAGGGACACTGGGTCTTAGATACCCACCGTGGCCAAACACCACTTTGCTTATGGCGGTTTTGGGACCCGGCTGCGTGTTTTGGCCCCCGAGCATTCGTTTTGCACCGTTTTTTGTTCATTTTTGGCAAGTACCTATGTTTTATCACCAGGAAGATCACTGGAGGGTGGGAGGCCAGCAATTGTCTCAGCAACCAATTATGCTCTCCTGGCGCCCCTCGGTGCCCGTTTTTCTCACTTCCGGGCTAATGTTGAACACCCTAGGGTCATTTTCTTCGATCCAAAACCACATATTTGTGTTGTACACACATGGGAGGACCCTAAAAACACATGGCCGGCCAGTAATTCAATTTTTCATTTTTGAACCCCTCCTAAAAGTGGCTTGTTGTCTCTCCTGTTTCAGAGTTGCCAATTTCCAACCATAGGGTCTTGTTGTACACACATGGGAGGACACCAACCTTTGGTGGCCGGCCAGAAATTCTCACTTTCCATTTTGACCCCTAGCCGGCCGGCCACCTGCAGCAAAAGTACCTAGCCGGCCATGCTCCCCTCAGTGCATACTTTACAGCTGTATAGCTGTTTCCCCCAGAAAATATCTATATCCGGGGGATATTTTGGGAGGGAAAGCTTGGGTGCATTTCCCTCCACTTTTACACCCCTCCTTTTTTTCCATATAAGGAGCCTCCCAGCTCTGTCCCTAGGGTTAGAAAAATTGGTTTGAAGATATCTCTCTCCATCTCTCTCAAATTCTCAAATTTTGGTTCCATTTCTTCATCATCTTCAAGCTCTACCACCACTACTCTATTTCCAGAAGCTAGGAGAGCTTTCCAGAAGCTAGGAGGCATCCATTCTTCAAGCAAAAGGCAGCCAAGACTTGTCTACAAGGGTAAGTTGCCATCTCCCTCTTTTGTAGCATTTTCTTGCTTCATTTCTTAAGCCTACTTGCTCACTGTTTTGGGCTCCGACCCTAACTGAAACTAGGCCTTTTTTGAGCCATTCTTCATGTTTGTTCAAGGGCTCAACCCTATTTGAGCCCTCCATTTTGCACTTGTTTCAATATCCTCTTATATGCCATTATTTTGCATGAAATTTATAGCCTATGAGTGATCTGTTTTCGAGCATAATGTAAACTGTAAGTGGGCCTATTTTGAGCCCCTCTTCAACATTTAAGAAGAGCTCAACCATGTTTGGGTCCCCTATCTTGTACTTTCTTCACAATCTCTCCTATTTACCGTAAATTTGCATGGTTTGTTTGGCTTATATGTAAATTTTTTTGGAGCATGTCATGAACTATGAGAAAGCTTATTTTGTGTCTCTCTACAACATTGTAGAAGGGATCAATCTTGTTGGGGGTCTCCATGTTATACTTGCCATTATACCCCTATTTGACCCCCATTTTTGCATGCTCTTTTAAGCTTATCTAGCTTCTGTTTTCGGCCATCATCAGAGCTGGAAAGAGTCATATTTTGATCTTCTTGACATATTTCATTAAGGGTCTTTGCTGGTTTGATGAATGTTTAGGGTACCTCATGTTGTAGCCTTATGTATCCCCAATCTTGCATGACATTTTTAGCATGTTTTCATACTGATTTGGGGGATGTAATCTACTGTAAATGTTCATATTTTTAGTCCCTCTTCAGTGTTTAAGAAGGGTATTTTTCCATTTGGGCATCGTATTTATCACTTGCTTCAGTACCCCTCTTGCGAAGCCATTTTTGCATTCTTGCTTAATCCTATGTCTGCTTGCTGTTTAGCCCTTTTTATGACTGAAAAACGCTTTTCTTGGGGCCGCCTTGCTACTTTATTTTCATTCCATGTCTATATTGTACATGCATTGCATGGCTATAGACCATTTCGGGACTATTCCTTGCATTTGGTGTCATTTCGCCATCTTACGGGGCTGTTTTCCCCCATATTTCAGTGCTGAAATTCCATTGGCATGTTTGCATATCATTTTCTATGTCATTTCATGCCTTAATGCTATTACCTCGATTTGCGTGCCCGTGTGCACGCATTTCGAGGCACTTCATTTTCATCCGACGGCTTCTTATGTGAGTGTGGCTGAGGCTCACTCATGTTAGTGTAAGTCCATTTTGCATTCTGTATGTCATTCTAGCATCATTGCATTCCGTATGCCATTGCCTCGGTTTGCGTGCCCGTGTGCACGTATTTCGAGGCATCTCATTTTCATCCGCCGGCTTCTTATGTGAGTGTGGCTGAGGCTCACTCATATTAGTGTAAGTCCATTTTGCATTCTGTATGTCATTTTAGCATCATTGCATTCCGTATGCCATTACCTCGGTTTGCGTGCCCGTGTGCACGTATTTCGAGGCATCTCATTTTCATCTGCCAGCTTCTTATGTGAGTATGGCTGAGGCTCACCCATGTTAGTATAAGTCCATTTTGCATTCTGTATGTCATTTTAGTCTCATCGCATCGTGTATGCCATTTTCTCAGTTTGCGTGCCCATGGGCACGCATTTCAAGACATCTCATTTTACTCTCATTGTATATCATATTTCAGGTCGTTTCATGCCTTTATGTTATTGCCTCGGTTTGCGTGCCCGTGTGCATGCATTTCGAGGCACTTCTTTTTTTTTATCCGACAGCCTCTTATGTGAGTGTGGCCGAGGTCCACTCGTGTTAGTGTAAGTCCAATTTGCATTGCGTATGCCATTTCATGCCTTAGGATCATCGCCTCGATTTACGTGCCCGGGTGCACGCATTTCGAGACATCTCTTTTTCATAGCGTTGTGTATGTTAGGATTGTATCTTAGTTGCATTTCATGCATATCATGCATATTGCATCATGTTCGGGATAGGAGTTAGCCCGGGCACGAGAAACGAGGCACGTTTCGTACTCCGAGTGACGGAACGGGTCTCAATTCCCAAGTCACCGACACTCCGGATTACCCATGATGGAGTTAGGTTTTGTTGTAGCATTCATGTGCATTCATCCTATATTGAGTTGTGCAATTCGGCTCCTCGGCCATCATGCATCGATATGCGTGATTGGTGGCACGAGGATCGAGGCATGCATATATTTGTGAAATACATTGCTATGCCCCTTTCCTGCTCTCTGCTGCAGCAAAATGAAGAATTAGCAACTTTCCGGAGTCCGACACGCATTTCGAGAAACATTGCAAACAGAGGCTAATTGAGGCATCGTCGTGGATTTCCACGCAAAGCAGCCCAGACATGCATCATCTCATTATCCGGAGCGGAGTCAAGGCAGCCCCCTGGCTTGTATGCCAGTTTACAGTTTTCCTTAGTTAATTTGTTAATTAATTAGGAATTTGTATTATTCGGACTGTATATTTTGGACTGTATTATTCTTTTATTTGGGACTGTATTATTTATTCGGACCCTCTGTGCGAGGGCAAAATTGTAATAAGTGTGGGTGAGTATGATGTATGTCTTCCAACCCCACGTCTTTCTTCCCTTTTATTTACCCGCTTATGATGGTTAGATATAGGGCATGTTTCAATTAGCATACAGTATGACAGCATGTTTGCATCATTCATCTGTTTTGCACGCACCGGGCTCGGTGCATCATACAAACTGCACTTGTATTTCAATTCCAAATTGAATACGTGTTAGTTGTAGCATTCCATATGCCATGTTTAGAATAGCCGAGCCTGCTATAATTGCATCTTCGCATTTGTTGCACTAGGCATTTCTGTATATTTAGGATCATACATGATTTCTAACGAGCTTCTTTTTTGGCTTGGAGTACTCGATAAGTTTTATGCTTTAGCATCCTTGCATGCGTGTGAGTGACTGCCATGAATAGCATGCTTACCATGAGGCTATGTGCTTATGTGATATAACTGCATGAATGCCTGTGGGTGGAGGTTGAGTTATTTGAATTGGGACAATTCATCAAATGTTTGTTTTTTTAAGCCCACTAGATAGTGGCAAAATCATGTTTTTCTAAGCCCACCTGAAGGTGGCAAATCCACGTCTTAGCCTACTTGCGAGTAGCACCATCAAACCATTTTCAAACAAACAAACATGAAATGTTTTATTCCAATTCAGGCAATTCAGTCTATACTTGTATGCTGTGCGCATCACATAGTAACCTAGGCTAATAACCGGAATAAGAACTCACAATGTTTTCAAAAACAGATATCATGGTTAGTAGAGGCCGGTCTTTGGCCATGGCGGCGAAATGCTCCGCAGTGACCTTCCCCAATCGTACCCAAGTTCCTGAGCCGAGGCAACTTTGGTGATGATGGACACGTGGCCTTTGGCGCCGAGTCAGGGTTTCCTAAATTTCCCATTTAAAATATTTAGGTGGCGACTCTGTATCTGGCGAAGCAGTCCATGTTTAGCACTTCTTTCAAAAAATCTATTTTCAAAACGATTTGCCGAATTTGGACTCTTCGGTTCAAGATTGAGAACCGTGACATTTGAGTCCTTCGAACTGTAGTGGCCCAATATCGAACCAGAACGGGGGGGACTCGCACTCCCTTCCCCCAGGATGCGTTCAGGGACGTCTACACAAGCAGGCTCCTAAGCCCTACTCTAAGACTGACTCTGAGATCGGTTAGGTGGTGGTGGCAACATCTGTTGTCCCCTTCCTTTTTTTGCACAAGCAAAGGCCTTGTGACCCGGCTGGTCACACTTGAAGGAAGAAAACCCACTTGGTGCACTCTTCCCTGGGCCCGCACTAGGCAAGGGGTAAGTAGATCTAGACTGCTGCAACTAAGACTGGGATGAAAAGGTGCACTTACTCTTCTTGTTGGGCCTAAAGTCCCCTTGTGACCCTTGGCCCCTAGACTTTGAATTCTGAAGTCTCTCCTCCTCGGCCTCCACAATAATCTCCACATGTGCAACTGCCTCCACAAGGCGATCATAATCTCGGATCATGTTCCCGGCAACCTTGAATAGGATCTTAGTCCTCAATCTCTGCTTAAACTCGATGCAACGGCGCTCTTCCGTCGCTACCAATTCCGATGCAAACCAGGACAAACTAGAAAAGGCCGCTTCAAACTCGGCCACCGACATGTTAAGTTGTTTAAGGTCCTTGAACTCCTACCTCAACCTCTCCCTAGCAGTAGGAGATAGGTATTTGTCTTGGAAGGCCACCACAAATACCTCTCATGTTGGTGCTATTCGATCCTTGGTATACTTCCACCACTGTCCCGCATCCCCTTTGAGGTAGTAACTCGTAAGAGTCACCTTCAATTCACTATCTTCTATATGGAGCATCTCAAAAGTCTTTACCGTTTGTTCTAGCCATTTGTCTGCCTTCTTCGGATCAGGGCCACCATGGAAATCATCCGGTTTGGCCCGCAAAAACTCCCTCGTGAGGAAGCTCGCTCTTGTTTCCACAACATTCTCCCTTGCTTGGGTCTCCACCCTAAGTATGTTCATGGACTCCTTTAATGCCCCAATCATCTCCCGGGCTAAAGCCCTCATTGCGACTTGGCCGGCTTGCCCCAGCACCTCCGCTTAACCCACTTGTTCAGCCATGTCAACTTGGTCTAGACCCTCTTCTTGTACCGGAACCTCGTGGACCGGTATCTCATGTACACCCCGACAACCTCGACCTCAACCTCGCCTTCTACCCCTACCACCTCGTGTTCGAACTCTTCCTAACATCCTAATTGAGGGACAAGATAAATAATTTAGCACATAATTCCAAATGTGCTCGCAACTTGCCTCACACGTCAAACTATAATCATTATATACATTCTAGCACACAAGCAATCCAATTCACTCCACATAAGCACGTAGTCACATAAGTACAAATGAATTATCCTTTAATGATGAGATTCGTCCCATGAGAAACTAAGAATTCTTAGTAGAATGAGTATTGATCAGGTACCCTTTCTAATAAGACCTCAAGGAATCTAATAGGCACAACTAACATCCCAAAAGTCTAATCACATACCCACATAGTCACATAAGCATACTATCACATAATCACATAGACAAGACATTTCCTAATCATGCGAAATGAACCCATTGTAGTATGGCAACCACTTCCGCGAGCCCTAAGTATTCAAACCCGGAAGCTCTGATACCCAGTTGTCACGCCCCGAAATAATACCAACATGGATAATACATTAACTACATACATTCATCATTTACAACCATTCTTCATTCTCTGTATCAAAATATCCATGGTTTGTACAAGGGTTCCACATGCAAATATACATTCAATGATAAGAAAACACCTGAATCTATAGCATGTGAAACAATTAGTCTCCAACAATAAACAAAATAAAAGAAATGCCCTTACGGGCTTACATCTTCCAAGGCAATTCTCCGGTTACACAAAATGGTCTCTCAGACCCATACCAAATTAGCCCTAGGCTTTACAAAAATTTCAACAAAAGAAAGAGTGATCTACTCTTCATCAAAACATATCCCCACCCTTAGCTTGGCGGGATCACAACATCTTTACCTGCACCAATCCCATAGGGGTGAACACAAAGCTCAGTAGAGAATTCTCACAAAGTATATACAGTTATGAAACCCCAATTAAAAATGCAAATGTCAATGCCATGCCATGCACTTTTTAAAGCAAATCCATTTCATACTTTTTGAAGATTACCATCTTTCCATAAAATTCACAATCTCAGCTTATTTCAAACTTCCAATTTTTAATCAATGGTGGCAGTAAATACGACATTGGTAATCCCTAGGCTGGTGTCTGTAAGTATACTCTATAAGTACTACCAAATTGTCATTTTTACCGGTGCTAACTGGAAGGCTCGACACCGATCCGCGCGAGTTTCTGGTCTTTCACCATGGACACTCAGGCCAACTTATCAAATTCAACAGCACCCCCTATCCGGACTTACCATGTATTTACCCCATTCACATTACCATAGTTCTCATTTCGATAAATATGTTCTTTGCTTGAAGTAAATGTTTCCGTTCAAATTTCACAATGCATAATAATAATAATAATAATAATAATAATAATAATAATAATAATAACATGAATGAGTATGTAATGCAAAGATTTTCCCATATCTCATAACATTTCTCCAATTCGAGTAACTTGACAACAATATCAAACAAATACATTTCTCATTTCCTTTCTTCAATACTATTTCACAAAATAACTTATATGCCATCAACTCATAGCAACATCAATTTCTCATCATGCACAATTTCTACCAAGTTAGTCTCTTCAAGAGTACATGTGATGTTTCAACATTAATCACCAACATTTCACAATTTTCACAATCCATAGTGCGCACCAATTAGTTTACTTCTCAACTATACATGCTTAAGTATTGAACAAGAGTATTGAAATAATTCTTCATTGTTCATAAGTCAAAAGATTGCTTTAAAACAATTTACATGATAATCTACACTCTTTCATTCATTAACACAAGAGAGAGGAAAATCCATAGGTTTTGCCCATAAGCCCCAAAATCCCTAATTTCTAGGGTTTTTCATCAAGACAATTCACTTCCCATTTCCTTGGTAAAATCCAACCAAAATCACATTTCTTAGGTGTTATAAATGAATAACCATCAAGGAATAACAAAGATTGAGTTTTGGAAACCCACATTTAAAAACTCTCTACCTTTTGAATCAAAATGTAAAATTAACACAAAACTTCAAGAAAACCTTTAGATCTTCAACAATGTAGCAAAACATATATATATAACTCAAGAATATCTCTACATCAAGGTCTTGATGATGGAGAAGGATGAAACCCTAACTTTAATGGTGGATTCTTCAATGTTCCACAACCCCAAGAGGAGCCCTCACTTGGATCTTCAAGATTAGAGAAAAAGAGGATGATCTAAACTCAATGGATGGCAAGAATCAAGGTGTTTTAGGGCTTTGGTTAGGGTTTTTTAGAGAGAAGGATGAGAGAAAATGGTCTTTAGAGTGAGAGAGTGAAGCCCTAAAGTGAGATATAACTCGGCCAAAATGTTACAAAAATACAGATTTTCGGACTCAGGCTGACCACACGTGCATCGCCCATCCTCGCACGCGTGAGCGTCTCTCGACGCGTGCTCCCATCCTCAAGACGCGGCTCTTCACGCTACAAGACCTTGCTCCACCTGCATATTTTGCAGATGCAAATAAGCAAACCCTTGAATTCCGACGCGGCGCTTGACCTCCCGACATGCATCCCAACCTTGCGTGTGGCCTGGGCCCTGCGTCGCAGCTGGCCCAAAGAAATTTATTTTTTTCTTGCTTCTCGGGCACTCCGGACCTAACTCCGCACTTCCCGGAAGAAAGAAACTTCAACACCAACAAGAACAATAATGAGAGCTTTAATTTGAAAAATAACTTCCGAATGTTTCAACCCAAGGGGAACAAAAGAGGACGAAACCAAAGAGAAGGAAAAGAAAGAGAAAAAGAGAGCCCCGATCATCACAAAAACAATAGGCTTGAAAAGTAAAATGTAGTTTTTAAATTTCACACTCCAAAGACAAATAGTTGGTGAAAGTTTAGTCTCGGATAATTATCAACACAAAGACTATTTTTTAATTTGTTTAAAATGTTGTTTCTTTTTTAACAAGAAAATGTCAATTTAATCATTCACTGCATTGCTAGTATATGTATATAAATAGCAGGATATATCAAGTTTTGAAAGGAAAAAAAAGAAGAAGAAGAAGGGATCTTGGAATTGGGAAGACTCACAATGCTGCAGGGTTGATCAAAATGTTGTCCAATTTGAAAATTGAGAATATTACACATAGTTTACCTTTTGTGTTAATTTGATTTTTTTAATTTGAATTGCTTCAATTTTGTTCTTTAATTTTTTAAATTGTGTCAATTTAGTCCAATTAATAACTCTTCTTTAAAATTGAACTAAAATCAAGGGTAGAATAGTCAATTCACTATCCTCAAAGTAATTGAAGGATTGACGGGTCTAACTTGAAATAGTCCATTTCCTTTTGAATAGACCATTTTTCCCTTAATTTCATTTTAATTATTTACAAAAGTAATTAGTTAGACTAAAATTGAATTAAAGGCTGCAATGGATATAATTGAAACTACTTGAACTAAATTGATACAAGAAGCAAAATTACAGAGACCACAGTTTCAATTTGCCCTTGAACATTTTATCAAATTGTTCACGCAATTTGTCTCTTAAGAGGACTTGCGTCAACATGTTGTAAAAAAAAATTAATTAATTAATAAATAAATAGATATTAAAAATGTTAAGTACTTCCAAATAGTAAAATTTGGTCAGTTGTTAGACATTGGGAAAGTGATTGAAAGTTTTGTGCAAAAATATTGAAGAAGACTTATCTCTTAATATTAATTAACTTTATGTGGGTGACGGTTGGGTGGTTTACAGGTTTTTTAAGTTTAAGAGAAAAACAATAGGCTCGAAAAGTAAAATGTAGTTTTTAAATTTCACACTCCAAAGCCATATAAAGTCTAGTAGTTGGTGAAAGTCTCGGATAATTAAGACTGGAATTTTGATTAGCTAAGAAAGTTAATTATACACAATTCTACTTACTGATATCAATAAATATTTTTTTTTTTCTTTTGTTTCTAATTATCTCGATATACTCTTTTATTTTGAGTTAATAAAATTTATCTCCATATACTCCTTTAATTTGATAAGCCTTTGACAATTTCGGTTTAATATTAAACACTTTAAAATTTTGGGCCTTATCAACATCTAAAACATAATATATGATCCCAAAAGAAGTCAAGCCCCTAAAACATTATGTGTTTGGCTTGAGTTTTTTGTATTAAGTTTTTTGAAAATTGAGATTTTATTTTTTGTTTTTTATTTTTTTATTTTTAGTGAATATATTTTAAATTTTAAGCATTTTTTTTTTGGATGCACCATACTTAGATGTATCTAAAAAGTAAAAAAATTGTAAAAAAATATTTTTAAAAAGTAATAAATACATAAAAATATAAAAAATATACGGAATTCTCAACACTACAATATTAAATGGGAACATATGTTTACTTTATATAATTGAAACAATTCACTTTTTCCTTCTTTTTCTAATATGGGATTGTGTAAAATAAAAATTAACAATTGTTCGGGTAGAAAGTTTATTTCGAATCAAACAAAACATTTATATTTTGAGAAAACTGCTGAGATAGAGATTAAACCAGCGAATCAGTTAAACAAAAAATGATTCAGCTTAATCGGTTAAGTAAAAGACTAACCAACTTATATAAAAATTAATTAATTAAAACTTTTAATTGTTATTTTAATTTTAAAATTTGAACTGTCTTGAACTAAAACATGCACAACACTACAATATTAAATAGGAACATAAGGTTCATTTTATATAAGTGAAACAACTCACTTTTTCCTTATTTTCTCGATGTGAGATTGTAAATTAAAAGTTAAAAATTGTTTGGATGGAAAGTTTATTTCTAATCAAGCAATCAGTCGTTCAATATTTAATCAGGTCAATCTTTAGTTTATTTCGAATCAAACAAATCCAACTAATATATTTTTGACAAAACCGCTAAAATAGCAATTAAAGTAGGGAATCAGTCAAACAAAAAATGATTCAGCCTAATTGGCTAGATCAAACAATCAACCAACTTATACAAAAATTAATTAAATAAAACTTTCAAATTTTATTTTCAAATTTAAACTATCTTGAATTGAAATATGGACAATACTACAATATTCAATAGAAGTATAACACTACAAGAAAACTGGGTATATGAGACGGAACTATTTGCGACGGCACACTTGCCGTACTCTCATTTTTTGAGACGGTAAATAGTGCCGTCGCAAATGCTCTGCTTTTTTGAGACGGCAAATGGTGCCGTCGCAAATACTCTGCTTTTTTGAGACAGCATTTTCTGCCGTCACAAAAAATGGCTTTTGTGTTTTTTTTTTTTTAGTGAATATTTTTAAAATTTTAAATATTTTTTTTAGATGTACCTTACTTAGATGTATCTAAAAAATAAAAAATTTATGAAAAAATATTTTTTAAAATTAATAAATACATAAAAATACCAAAAAAAATGTATTGAATTATTGTATTTTTTTTATATTTTTGGTATTTAGTGAATTTTTAAAAGATTTTTTTTACAATTTTTTTAATTTTTAGGTGTATTTATGTTAGGTGTGTCTAAAAATTTAAAAAAATACTTAAAATATTAAAAAAAAAATCAGTAAAAATAATATAACACGGAAAACAAGAAAGTATAATTTTCTCAAAAGAGTTTTTGGAAAACTCTAACCTAGCATAGTGATTGTGGTTTTGAGATAGCTTCATATATATACAGTCACAAAATGGTTTGAATAAATTCAACAGTATTTTTCTGTCACAAAAAAAATTAAAAAAAACAATGTCGTCTTACTCTTTTGATATAACATTTCTCTTTTCATTCATTTTTTCATCTTCCTGTCTCTCTGTCTCTATCTCTCTCTCTTCTCTTTAGCTCTTTTCATTCATTTCTCTCTATCTCTATCTCTATCTCTCTCTCTTTCTATGTCTGCCTGTTTCTCACTCTCTCATTTTCTCTCTGTCTCTCTCGCCTATCTCTCTTCTCTCTCTCTCTCTCATCTGTTTTCTCTCTCTGTCTCTTTCGCTCATCTCTCTTATCTCTATCTCTCTCATTTCTTTTTTTTTTTTCTCTCTCTCTCTCTCTTATCTTTCTATCTCTCTCGCTCATTTCTCTTCTCTTTCTGTCTCTCTCTTTTTCTGTGTCTCTCTCTCGCTCATCTCTTTTCGCTCTATTTCTCTCTTTTTTTTGTCTATCTCTCGCTCATCTCTTGTTTCTCTCTCTTTTTCTATCTTTCCATCTCTCTCTCTCTCTCTTTCTCTCTCTATCTCTTTTTCTGTCTATCTCTCTCTCCCTGTCTCTCTCTCACTCATCACTCTTCTCTCTCTCTGTGTCTACTTGTCTATTTGTCTATTTCTCTCTCACTATGTTCGCATTGCTCACTCTCTTACTCCCATCTTCTCTATTTATCGAGCTCCTTCTCGATTTTTCCATCTCTCTCTCTCTTTCTCTCTCAATACACTTTTAGCAACCACTTTGTCTATCTTTCTCTCTCGCTCATCACTCTATCTTTGTCTCTCTCTATCTCTCTTCTTTATCTGTCTCTCACAAAATTAAAATATTTTTAAAATATTTAAATATTTAAAATATTTAAAAAATTGATTTGAATTAAGTTTTGAACAAAGTTTTGAATTATTTGTCTTCTTTATTTATTGAGCTCCCTATAGATTTATCGATCCACTACAAGAAAATGCTCTTTTCGCTCTCTTTCTATATGTCTCTCTCATCTCTTGTTTATCTCTATTTTTCTATATGTCTCTTTTTATCTATTTCTCTCTCTGCCTCTCTGTCTCTCTCTATATCACTTTCTCTCTTTATCTCTCTCTCGCTCATCACTGTCTCTCTCTCTCTCTCTCTCTTCTATCTGTCTCTCATTCATTTCTCTTTCTCACCACCCATCTCCTCTACCACCTTCACCACTACTGCAAACACCATTCCACCACCACCATTACTTCTACTGTCGCCACTTCACCTCTACGACTACCATTACTACTACTATCGTCACCACTCCACTACCACCACTACCACTACTGCCACTACTACTACCATTACCTCTCTTTCACCCCTGCCACTCCATTTACACTACCACTACCACAACTTCACCACTAATCTCTTTCGCCATCACCATCACCACCACCACCACCACCATCATCTCTTGTCCACCACCTTCACTACTGCTGCCGCTCCTTTTCCTCTACCACAAAAAATTAGTTCATGATTTTTAGTAATAAAAAAAATAGGCCGCAAAAAAATATTTTTCATTGACTACAAAAAATTAACTTTTATTTTAGTGGAAAATATTTTTCATTAAAATATATATGAAAGAAATAAATTTTCAACCTTAATAACGAAAAGAAAATAAAAATTATTATTTATTTATTTTTATTATTTAAATATTCATTTACGATGAAATTTTTTATTATTTTTATTATTTTATTTTTTTCCCGCGCCCCCCAAAATCCCCAATCTCTTTAGAACTAAAAAAAAACCCTAAATCTAATCGTCTTCCTCACATCACTCTCTCTCTCTCTCTCTCTCTCTCTCTATCTCTCTCTCTTTCGTTCATCTCTGCACCGATCACTCTCTCACTCTCTCGTTGTTCATCTCATCGATTCACACCCATCATCGCACCGCGGATCTACTCACAGGTAAACTCTCTCTCTCAATCTCTCTCTCTCTCTCTCTCTCTCTCTCTCTCTCTCGGCCTGATGGTTGTTTTATATATATATATATATATCTGATATATATATATATCAGATATATCTCTGATCTTAGTTGATCACACTGTGTAATCTGAAATCTGATCTTAGTTGTGAAATCTGATATTCATCCAAAGCAAACAATCAGACCTGCGTAAAAGTAACAATTGTAAAAAGTGACTTTTGTGTTTTTTTTAGTGAATATTTTTAAAATTGTAAATATTTTTTTTAGATGCACCTTACTTAGATATATCTAAAAAAAAATTATGAATTTTTTTTTAAAAATTAATAAATACATAAAAATACAAAAAAAAAATGTATTGAATTATTGTATTTTTGGTATTTAGTGAATTTTTAAAAGATTTTTTTTACAATTTTTTTAATTTTTAGGTGTATTTATGTTAGGTGTGTCTAAAAATTACAAAAAATACTTTAAATATTTATCATTTACCACAAAAAATTAATTTTATTTTAATGAAAAATATTATTCCTACTTCTATCAAATAAAAAAATAATAATAATTTTTTATTCATTAAAATAAATATGAAACAAATAAAATTTTAACCTTATTAAATGAAAAAAAAATCATCAGCTATAAAAATTATTTTAATAATTTTTTATTTTAATAAAAAATTCATTAACTATAACATTTGTGGGTGTATGTAGGGTTTTGTTTGAGAACACACACACACAACAGAGCCGTCTCCTCTCTTCCTACTCGCTCTCTCTCTCTCTCTCCATCTAGGGTTTCGCCTTCCTCTCTCTCTCTTTCACACAACGACGGCGCCGATCATCCATCACCGCCGATCCTCTCTCACCCCCGATCCTCCCTCACCGTCGCTCGTACCTTACTATCGATCCTCCTCCCTTACCGCCGTTGCTGCCTCCCTCTCTCTCTCTCTCTCTCACAAATGACGTTGACGGTTGCTCGCCCCTCACCACCACTCCTTCCTCGCCGGCGATCTTCCCTCACTGCCGATTTCGAAGGGTATCTCTCTCTCTCTCTCTCTCTCTCTCTCTCTGTGTCGGGATTTCGGATATAGGGGGTTTTAACACACACACACACACACACACACACACACATATATATATATATATATATATATATGAGTGTATATAGGAGGGTTTTTGATCTGTTACATATATATATATGATCTGGTTTTTTTCTTGATCTGTTTTTCCCATACAGATCTGCCTAGGGGAGTTTGTTTTTGGTATTGAAGATCGATTTGTTTTTGTTTTTGTTTTTGCTAATGGGAGTACTAAATATGATTTGTTTTTGTTTTTTCCCATGCTTTGCAGAAATCTAATGTTGTGAGAAAATATTAAGAATGTTATCACTGAGAAAGAAGAGCAGATAGTGACAGTTAAAATAGAAATTTCATTTTAAATCTGTTTGGCCATTTTTCCTTGTTTAAGTAAATATTTACAATGTTTATGTATAGTTGCCTTTACTCTTATGCTAGTAGTAACATATTTTATTTTATGTTAGTTTTTGTGCATTAATATTTGCTTGAAGTAGTGCAAGTGTCACAAAATAATCGCATTCACATTACATTTGAAGACCTACCAGCTTCTTTGGAGTTCAGAGAACTTAAGTTTTCACTTATTTGAATTTGAGACCTTTTTCATTTTATTGTTTAAATCTAAAAAGAAAAAGAAAAATGCCTGGTAGCTCGAAGCTACCAGGCTCGAATTGGCTCGAGAGGAGAAACAGAAGAGAGGAGGAAGAGGGAGAGAAGAGAGGAGATCACGCAGAGGAGATCGCGCAGCACCACCACCATGGAGATCGCGCAGCACCGTCGTCCCGTCGCCCCGTTGCTGCTCGTCGCCTCGTCACCTCGTCGCCTCGTTCGTTGCCGTCGTCGTAGCTCCTCCACCTCTGCTTCCTCCTCCGTCGCAGCCCCGCCGCAGCTCACCGTCTGCCTCGCCTCGCCTCCCACCGCCATTTTGATGGCCCCCTCCTGTTCCTTCTCCCTCCTCTCCCCCTCCTCCTCCTCCTCCTCCTCCTCCCCCTCCTTTCTTCCTCCTTCCTTTTCTCTTCTTCTCCCTTCTTCTTCTCTGCTTCAACCAGTCTGCAACAAACAGAGGAAAAAAAAAAAAACAAACAAAATCGACGCCAAAACGACGTTGTTTTGGCATCGAGCCACGATTCGAGCCCCGCGATTCGAGCTACGTAGCACTTCCGAAAGAAAAATTCAGTTTTGGAAAGTATTTTTTCATCTTGTAGTATTTAATTTTCCCTTTACTTTTTACTATGAATTTCAAGGTGGAAGTTCCTTTAAGAATTTTTGCTTAGGTGCATGATTGCATTTTTTTGCTTAGGTGCATGATTGCATATTATCATGAAAGATAATATTGTCGTTGCCTAAAGGCAAGATTGCATTTTTTTTTTTTTTTTTTTTTTGTAGATGAGGGAGCAGAAATGGGCTGCTCTTTTGAAAGAAAAAAGGACCTCTAGTGGATTGACAAGCCCTCCCCGTGTCATTGTGAGTATCCTGTATATGATATTTTTTAAAATGTTTGTATTGTTTGGACTCAGATGAAATATTCAATTAATTTTGGTCAATAGTGTGACAGCTTTTCAACACCACGTCAACTAAACTATCGATTAATTAAATAAATAGGCTTGAATCTCATCTTATTGGACTAAGGATGCATACCATGAGCCCGTCTAGGCTAGCCCCTTTGGGTAGGGTTTGAGCCAAAGGTCTTAGCCCACAATCCTGCCCTGCCCATAAGAAAACTGCTCATTGGGCTTAGCTTGCGGGCGGGTTTGAACACACCATTTTTGCTACCTAACTTGATGCTGACCTTTACTCCCAACTAGCTCACAAAGATGGGTTAACATTGTCTATCTACTTGTAAAATTTTAATTATATTAGTTGAAAATATCACATGGACAATATCACATGTTATTCCGAGACTACTAAATCATTAATGGCAAAAGATGAATCCTAAGAAACACAACATGGCTTTTAGTCTGCTTAACTAACACTGTTTAATAGTTGGATGATGAAATAATAATTCAAACACTTTTCTTTAGTTATGTAGCCTTTATAAATTCTATTTTGCTTTCTCGCCATCATAGTTGAAGCTATATTCATCAAATATGAATGACTTTTTAAATTTCTATTCAAACTCATGATTTAAATACATATGTATCTGTAAAGTGGAAAGTATTAAGTAAAACATCTCAATTAAACAAGTGCCTTAATTAGGTGGTCGTGTTGCCACATTAGATCATTAGTTTTTTCTTTCCTTTCCAACTTAATGGGATATCATTGTCCAGAGACAATTAGAATTGTTAATTAAAGTTCCTCTTTTTAGCTTCTTTTTTTATTTTTTATAATAATAATAATAATAATAATAATAATAATAACAACAACACTTCACTTGATAGTTATACGACGCGTGACATAAAAATACAATGAAATACAAATTGTGCTGTGTCAACATGGGCTCTACTAATACTGGAACTTTAGTATGAAAAAGGCAGATTTCAGTATACTACAATTTCAGTTATAGCTGGAAAGCAACAATGACCTTGAATATACCCAACACAACACCACTCTAATTAACACCACCACCGTGTTCTAATTTAGTTGGTGTATCATGCACATAACTCCTCATTAATAAAAGCAAGTTTTTACAAGTTTTATTGTTTATGTGTTGTATAGCCTAGTTTAATTTTTGCTTTATGGAAACGACTATCATGGGGATTTATGTATTAGCTTTTATCTCTTCATGATTTTGATAGTATTTATTGCTTTGTTCTAGATTTTCTTAAAACAGATTATAATTTGCAATTGTTATCTATTTATTTGTAGGTCAAAAGGATATATTTTGCCGAGGGGAAGATCTAATTCTAGAAGTAAGGAATTTGCAACTTGATTTTTGAAATAGGACCAAAATTGAAATCTTGTTGGAAATTTTTTATTTTTTTATTTTTTGTAAGAGCATTTAAATAGCCAAGTGTGCTAATTGGTGAATTTCAGATTTTATTTTATTATTTTATTTTTTTTTAGGATTGGGGTGAATTTTATAATTTAAATATGTTTTTATGAACATGTACAATTTAATTGTTCTTTGTAAAATATTGAATTTGATGGTTTTATTAATTTTTATTTTTATTTTCTGTTATGATGTTTTTGTGAATGGAATGTAAATAATCAGCTCAGAGCATATTTTAGAGAGTGAGAGACGGCACTACCGTTGGAAAAAATAAAAAATTTTAATATTTTTATTAATTTTGTGATGTTTTACTTTTTATGACGTATATCTTGTCATAAAAAATAGAAATTTTATTATTTTTTAATACTTTTGACGGCATTATATCGTCAAAAAAATAGAAAATTTAATATTTTTAATACTTTTTGCGACAGCATCACATCGTCGCAAAAAATAGTGTTTTTGCCGTTGCAAAAAAGACTATTAGCGACGGTATTTTTGGCCGTGTCAAATAACATTTTTAGCGACGGTAAAACAGGGCCGTCGCAAAAAAGTCAAAAAATTTTAAACGTTATTAGCGCGAGTGCCGTCGCAAAAGGCAAAAGAATTGCATAAAAATATTAGCGACGGCATTAGGCCGTCGCAAAAACTCTTTTGCGACCCCTGCATTTGCGACCCCCTCTTGCCGTCGCAAAACGTATTAGCGACGGCATTAGGAGTATTAGCGACGGTATTTTACCGTCGCAAAAAGTCAATTTTTTTGTAGTGTAAGATTCACTTTATAAGTGAAATAACCCACATTTTCCTTATTCTCCCGATGTGGGATTATAAAATAAATTATATCATAGACTAATTAGAATTTTTATTGAAACATGCACAACACTATAATATTAAATGGGATGAGAGTATAAGATTCATTTTATATGAGTAAAACAACTGATTTATTTCCTTCTTCTCCTGATGTGAGATTTTCAAATAAACATTAACCAATGGAGATTCTCTTAATTGTTTAAAATTAAGAAAATCAAGAAAATTAGTATGAGATATTGAAACTCTTGTAAGGTTTCTCACTAAAAACACTACAATATTAAATAGGATGGGAGTATAAGATTCACTTTATATGAGTAAAAAACTCCTTTTTTTTCTTCTTCTCCCGATGTGAGATTATCAAATAAAAGTTAGCCAAAAATTAATTAATTAAACTTTCAAATTTTATTTTTAAATTTAAACTGTATTGAACTGAAACATGCATAACACTACAATATTAAATAGGAGTACAAGATTCACTTTATATAAGTCAAATAATTCACTTTTTCCTTATTCTCCCAATGTGGGATTATAAAATAAATTATATCATATACTAATTAGAGTTTTTATTTTAAAATTTAAACTATTTTGAACTAAATTATGCACAACACTACAATATTAAAAGGAAGTATAAGATTTAATTTATATAAGTAAAACAGATTTTGCTTTTTCTTCTTCTCTAGATGTGGGATTATAAAATAAATCATAAACTAATTAGAGTTTTATTTTTATATGGTTAAATGGAAGTTAGCCAAAGAAATTTTTTTAATTGTTTAAAATTAATAAAATCGGTATAAGAAATCGCGATTAAATCGGCGAATCGATCAAATTCAAAATGGTTCAACCTAATCAGTTAGGTCAAATGACCAACCAACTTATACAAAAATTAATTAATTAAAACTTTTAAATGTTATTTTAATTTTAAAATTTAAACAGTCTTGAATTGAAGTATACACAAACTACACTATTAAGATTCACTTTATATAAGTAAAACAACTCACTTTTTTCTTCTTTTTTCGATGTGGGATTATAAAATAAAAGTTAACAATTATTTGGACAAAAAGTTTATTTCTAATCAAGCAATCTCAGTCTTTCAATCTTTAATCAGATTAATCTTTAGTTTATTTCGAATCAAACAAGTCTAATCAATATATTTTGATAAAACTACTAAAATTGTTGTTAAACCAATAAATCAATCAAATCAAAAATGATTTAGCCTAATCGGCTAGGTCAAAAGACCAACCAAGTGACACAAAAATTAATTAATTAAAACTTTTAAAATTTAAATTATATAGAATTGAAACATGTACAATACTACAATATTAATGAGATGAGAATATAAGATTCACTTTATATGGGTAAAACAACTCATTTTTTTTCCTTCTTCTCCTTATGTATGATTATCAAATAAAAGCTAGCCAATGGAGATTTTCTTAATTGTTTAAAATTAAGAAAATCAAGAAAATTAATATGAGATATTGAAACTCTTAGGGGTACTTACCAATTAGTCCTATTAACTAGACTTATTTATCTACAGGTCCTAACTAATAAATTTAACACTATAAAAATAAGAAATTGATAAATTTATCACTATAAATTTATTCATAAAAAAAAAAAAGATACTGATAAATTTATCACTATAAATTTGTTCATAAAAATAAAAGACTGATAAATTTATCTTTATCACTTAATGAATTTATCAATAGGACTTAATGGGTAATAAGTCTCAAAAGTAGGACCTATTAGTAGTTTACCCAAACTCTTATAAGACTCTTCACTAAAAACACTACAATATTAAATGGAATGGGAGTATAAGATTCACTTTATATGAGTAAAACAACTCATTTATTTCGTTCTTCTCCCGTTGTGGGATTATCAAATAAAAATTAGCCAATGGAGATTTCTTAATTGTTTAAAATTAAGAGAATCAACAAAATTAGTAAGAGATATTGAAACTCTCACATTACTCCTCACTAAAAACTCTCTTATTGTAACGCCCTCAAAATACAGTATAAAATCCATCATTTATGAGATCAATAAACATAAAGGAAACATAATATTTCATTCATCAGAGTGTTCTATACAAAGAGTAGTACATGTTAATCAACAAAAATAGATGCCCTACGTGTTTACAACTTTCCAAGTGAGCACTTGGTTACAACAGAAGAAGAGTTTTAACTCTTTACAGAGAAAGCCCTCGGCTTGAATTTATATTTATCAACAAAACAAAATATAACAAAAAGAGTCTCCAACTCCCAAAACCTCCCAAGCTAAGACCTTGTAGGCGGCATGTCCCCTGTTCCTGAAAATGATGTCCCAAGTAGGGTGAGCCAATACCCAGTAGAGATATGCTAAACAGTATATGAGAATTGACTAAAATGTTAGCATTTGATAAATGTTTAACACATAAGACCAACTTATACACTTTCCATGACGAATCAACATTTACTTCCATATTCCAACCCATTTCCTTTTATTTATTCAAATCAATTCAAAATGAGACTACAACTCATATTATTAACATTTCAATAATACACATCATTCATGCACTTCCATTCACTTGCCATTTTAAGGAACTACGTCTGAGGGAACCGGCACCCATAAATAAATAAAATTTCAAGACTTCCACCCAGGACACTCCGGCCAACTTAGTTATCAATGGAGTCCATCCTCTATCTCCTCACACACAATGGTGTACATCCCCTATCTCCTCCCATAAAAAGATACATATACAATGTATTTAAACAAGTTGTCATATACAATGACCAATACAATCACATATACAATGTTCACATCCAACCATCATATTCAATGACATAATCCAATTGATTAGTTTCAATTTACCTAATCATCATGCAATGTCTACAACAATCATGACTATCCCCCACCGATAGCCCAAAACAGTTATTTCTAAACAGATAAATTAAATTAATTTCTCCATAGGTGCGTGATTTATCAATCCAACTGCACCATCTAATCACATTTGCTCCCAATTCCATAATTTCACAATTAATTCCATTATTTCTACAAATCATTTATTTAATCCCAATTAGGGCATTTTTTCTCCTTTCTCAAATATCAACCCTAAAGTTCAATTTCATCAATTCTACCCCAATAACCTCATACCAAGACCTCACAAACACAATTCAAAATAGAAAATCCCTCTTTCAACATTTCAAATTTCAAACCCTAACTTCCCAAAATTTCTAAATCTCACTATTTATACAAAATGACTAAAATCTATGTTAAAACTCATAATAAAGAGTAGTCTATCCCTACCTCAAAAGGAGAAGCTCAAAGGAAGAGGAGAGAAACCCAAAGATGCCCCAAATCTACACTTTTTCATATCAAATGGAAGCCCAAGCCAAGCTCTAACTTTTATACTAAGGGACTAGGGTAGAGAACCTCTAAAATATAGTGTATTTGTAGAGAGAGAGTAGAGAGAGAGGCTGTCAATTTAGGGTTTTGGAGTAAAAAGGAGTTGAAAAAGTGATGAAGAATCACGCTGCTGCAACTAATATATGCGAGGCTCACTCGAGCGAAGGAGTGGTTACACAAGCAACCAGACACAACAAAAGGACATCGCTCGAGCGCAAGAAGCGTCGCTCGAATGAACAATACAAAGCTTCAGGTCTGTAACCCAAACGTACGCTCGAGCGCAAGAGTGCTCGCTTGAGCGAAGGAAAACAAAACACAGGGGCTCGCTCGAGCGAAAGAAAGCTCGCTCGAGCGAAGAATACCCACCTTCAGGTCCAAAAGAGACACAGACGCATGCTCGAGCGTAGGACTGTAACAAGCCCGCGAGGGACCTCGCTACAGTTCGGACTCAATTTTGTCGCGGTTCCAAATCTTGAACCAAAGAGTCCAAATCCGGCAAATCGTTTTTGAGAAAAACAGATTTTTTGAAAGAAGTGCCAAACATGGACCGCTTTGCGCGGATAACGTAGTCGCCACCTAATTATTTTAAAATGGGAAATTTAGGAAACCCTGACTCGGTGCCAAAAGGCCACGTGTCCGTCATCACCAAAGTTGGCTCGGGAACTTGGGTACGATTGGGGAAGGTCACATCGTGAGCATTCTCGCCGTCGCCAAAGACCGGCCTCTACTAATCATGATATTTGTTTTTGAAAACATTGTGAGTTCTTATTCCGGTTATTAGCCTAGGTTACTACGTGATGCGCACAGCATACAAGTATAGACTGAATCGCCTGAATTGGAACTAAACACTTCGTATCTGCTTGTTTGAAAATGGTTTGGTGGTGCTACCAGCAGGTAGGCTAAGACGCGGATTTGCCACCCTCGGGTGGGCTTAGAAAACATGATTTTGCCACTATCTAATGGGCTTAAAACAAACAATTAGTGATTTGTCCCAATTCAGATAACTCAACCTCCACCCACAGGCATTCAAGGCAGTTATAGCACATAAGCAGTTAGCCTCATGGTAAGCATGCTATTCATGGCAACACTCACATGCATACAAGGATGCTAAAGCATAAAACTCACCGAGTACTCCAAGCCAAAACAGAAAACTAATTAGGAAACATGCATGATCCTAAGTATACAGCAATGCCTAATGCAACACATGCAAAATGCAACTATAGCAGGCTCGGCTATTCTAAACATGGTATATGAGATGCTACAGTTAGCATGTATTCAATTTGAATTGAAATACAAATACAGTTTGTATGATGCGCCGAGCCCGGTGCATGCAAAACAAATGAATGAATGCAAACATGTCATTACATCAGATGCTAATTGAAATATGCCCTATATCTAACCATCGTAAGCGGATAAATAAAAGGGAAGAAAGACGTGGGGTTGGAAGACATACATCACACTCACCCACACTTATTACAATTATGCCCTCGCGCAGAGGGTCCGAATAAATAATACAGACCCGAATAAAAGAATAATACAGATCGAAATATTACAGATTTCTAATTAATTAACAAATTAACTACGAAAAAATCAGAGATCGCATGCAAGCCAGGACCGCCTTGCTTCGATGAATGATGTATCTTTGGTCTGCAGTGCGGAAATCCACCGATGCCCCAATTTGCCTCGCTTGCACTTTTTCTTGAAATGCGTACAAACTCAGAAAAGTTGTTGATTCTTCATTTTGTCGCAACAGAGAGTAGGGCATAGCAATGTATTTCACAAATATATGCATGCCTCGATCTTCGTGCCATCAATCACGCATATCGATGCATGATGGCCGAGGAGTCGGATTGCACAACTCAATATAGGATGAATGCATATGAATGCTATAATAAAACCTAACTCCATCATGGGTAATCCGGAGTGTCGGTGACTTGGGAATTGAGACCCGTTCTGTCACTCAGAGTACGAAACGCGCCTCGTTTTCTGTGCCCGGGTTAACGCCTATCCCGAACACGATGCGATATGCATGGTATGCATGAAATGTAGCTAATATGCAATCCTAACATACACAATGTTACGGGAATGAGATGCCTCGAAATGCGTGCCCACGGGCACGCAAACCGAGAAAATGGCATGAAATATGATATACAATGAGACTAAAATGAAATGCCTCGAAATGCGTGCCCACGGGCACACAAACCGAGGAAATAGCATACGGAATGCAATGATGGGCTTACGCCAACGTGAGAGGGCCTCAGCTACACTCACATAGGCTGCCGTCAGATAAAAAAGAAGTGCCTCGGAATGCATGCCCGCGGGCACGTAAATCGAGGCGGTGACATACAGGCATGAAATAACAAATTGGGCTTACACTAACATGAGAGGACCTCAGCCGCACTCACATAAGCTGCCGAGAGATGAGAATGAGCTGCCTCGAAATGCGTGCACACGGGCACGCAAACCAAGGCAGTGGCATACACAATGCAAATGACATGGAAAATGCAAATTGGGCTTACACTAACATGAGAGAGCCTCAGCCACACTCACATAAGTCAAAAGATGAAAACAAGTGCTTTAAATGTGACACGCACGCAAACCGAGGCAGCGACATACAGGCATGAAATGGCATGCAAACGAAACATGGCATATGGCATATGAAAAATGCAAATTTCAGTAGCTAAAATGATGCACAAATAGCCCCCGAATTATGACAAAATTACACCCGATGCCCGAAATGCAATGTAAAGCACCCGAAATGGCCTACAGCCCTACTAAACGTGCACAATATGGACATAACATGTAAAACAGTAGCAAGGCAGCCCCTAAACTAGCATTTTTTCATTACAAATCATGGATAAATAACAACCACGAGTATGGTAAAAATAGCTTGCAAAAATGGGGGAAAATAGGAGAATTACAAAGAAAGTGGTATCTATAATGCTCAAACTGAAAAACACAGTTCTACAAAATTAAAGAGGGGCCAAAAATATGCACATTTACAAGAGATGACATCCCCCAATTCAGTATGTAAATAGGCTAAACATAGCATGCAAAATAATGAGCCAACAAAGGCTATAACATGAGGTACCAAAAGCATGCATCAAACAACCTTGGACCCTTAACAAAACATGAATAATGGGCCAAGATAAGACACTTCCTAAGCCTGATGAAGGCTGAAAACAGAAGCTAAGCAAGCCTAACAAAGCATGCAAAATAATGAACCAAATAGGGGGTATAACATGAAGTACCAAAAAAAATTACCAAATGGCCTAAGACCCTTAACAAAACATGAAGATAAGGCCAAAATAAGGATTTTTTCAAGCCTGATGAAGGCTGAAAACAGAATCTAAATAAGCTTAAAGAGGCATGCAAAATGGGGTCAAAGAGAGGTATAAAGAGAAGCCATGCATGGAGGCACCAAACAAGATTGGTCCCTTCTACAATGTTGTAGAGGGACCTAAAATAAGCTCAATCTCAGTTTATATCATGCTCAAAATCATATCACATATAGGCTAGACAAACCTTGCAAATTTACTGCAAATCGGAAGAATTACAAAACAAGTGCAAGATAGAAACACCAAACATGATTGAGCCCTTCTTCAATGTTGAAGAGGGGCTCAAAACGAGCCCACTAACATTTTACATCAGGCTCGAAAATGGATCACTCATAAGCCAAATAAAGCATGCAAAATAATGGCATAAAGAGTGATATTGAAAGAGGTGTATCATGGAGACACCAAACAGAGCTGAGCCCTTCTACAAAGTTGTAGAGGGGCTCAAAATAAGCCTAAAACCAGTAAGGGTCGGAGCCCAAAACTGAGAGCAAGTAGGGTAAAGAATTGATTCAAAATTGTGCTAGAAAAAGGGAATTAGAGCCTTACCCTTGGAGACAAGTCTTTTGTTGCTTCTTGGCTTCAATTTGTTGGTCCTTAGCCTTTGAAAAACCCTCCTTTGCTGCTGGAATGGAGGTGGTGATGGTGAGGCTTAGGGTTGATGAAGGAATGGCCTAGAACCTTGAAGGTTTTTGGAGCTTTTGGCTATGGAAATGGAGGTTTTGGAAGATGAAGTCTTGAGATGAATTCTTCTAACCCTAACAAAGGAGCTCCTCAGCCCCTTAAATAGACCAAAAAGGATGTAAAAGGGAAGGGAAATGCATCCAAGCTTTCCCTTCCAAAATATCCCCAGACGGGGATATTTTGAGCAGTGACAACAGAAGGGTTCAAAAGGTGAAGCGGGCGGTCGGTCAGTGGCTTTCTTGAAGGTGGCCGGCCACCCCAATCGGGTCACCACCACTCTCCCTAGCCGGCCGGCCATGGCCAAAAATGGAACAGAACAATTAGTGGCCGACCACCACATTTTGGTGTCCTCCCATGTGTGTAGAACAAGGCCCCAAGGTTGGAATTTGGCAACTCTGAAACAAGAGACACAACATTGAACTTGAAGGAGAGGCTCAAAAATGAAAGTAACAATTACTGGCCGACCACTACTTTTTAGGGTCCTCCCATGTCCCCTCATCACAAATATGTAGTCTCGGTTCGAAGAAAATACCCCTAGGGTGTTCAACATTAGCCCGGAAGTGAGAAAAACGGGCGTCGGAGGAGCGAAACTGGTTTTCTGAAACAATTGCTGGCCTCCCACCCTCCAGTGATCTTCCTAGTGCTAAAACAGAGGTACCTGTCAAATTTGAACAAAAACTAATGCAAAATGAATGTTCGGGGCCCAAAACCGCACGGTTCGGGGTCCCGAAAATGGGCTGCGAGCACCGAAAGTGGTGTTCGGCCACGAAGTGGGTATTAGAGACCCCAGTGTTCCTCAGTATGATAAAATAGAGGTACCTGCCAAAAATGAACAAAAACCGATGCGAAATGAATGCTCGGGGCCCAAATCGCTGTCGGTCCCGAAAATAGGCCGGCAATCGAAAGTGGCATTCGCCACGGCAAGGGCATCAGAGGCTCCAGTGTTCCTCGGAATGATGAAACAGAGGCACTTTGCCAAAAATCGGAGAAATCGGAGATGGTTGGGCGGTCCCGAACCGAGGCACATGGCCTGACGGCTCCGAAAACCGGGAACCGGGCTCCGAAATGGGCAAAATGGCCTATGGCCACGAAAAGTAGCTCACGACCACTGAGAGATAGCCTACAGGACCACTCCCTCCCCTTAGGAACAAAAACAGAGAAAACCGAGCCTGGTTCGCAAACCGAGGCAAGGCACAGAAGAGAGCTCGGAAGTCCGGAGGCAGGGCGCACGGCCGCGACTCTGAGACTTCTGAACGAGCACAGTATGCAACATCACCGAGCGCTCAATCGGTGACGTCCGAGTCTTAAGGTCGATCAAAAATGGGGTGTCTACAAGGAAGCCTCGCTCGAACGAAGAGACACACCAAGTAGGGCTCGCTCGAGCACAAGAAAGCTCGCTCGAGTGAAGAAGCAAATGCTTAAGGCTCGCTCGAGTGATGAGCGAAAAAACCAAAACCTGGGCAGCAACCACTTGTTTCAACTCACAACCAACCTGTACCAAACTCACCCAACACACTCTAAAACTTGAATACAAGGAATTAAAGGATGAAAACAAGATATAAACAACAACATACAACCACGAAACCCGAGTCTGGAATACAATAAATGACGGGAAAAAACCGGGATCGTTATACTTATATGAGTAAACCAACTCATTTTTTATTCTTCTTCCCCCGATATGAGATTATCAAATAAAAGCTAGCCAATGGAGTTTTTTTTAACTATTTAAAATTAAGAAAATTAAGAAAATTAATATGAGATATTGAAGCTCTCATAAGGCTTCTCACTAAAAACCCTATTTTCCTTATATAATATATAGATAGATGGGTAAAACAACTCATTTTTTTCCTTCTTCTCCCGATGTAGGATTATCAAATAAAAGCTAGCCAATGGAGATTTTCTTAATTGTTTAAAATTAAAAAAATCAAGAAAATTAGTATGAGATATAGAAACTCTCACAAGGTTCCTCATTAAAAACTCCTTTATATGAGTAAACCAACTCATTTTTTTTTTCTTTTTCTCCTAATGTGGAATTATCAAATAAAAGCTAGCCAATGGAGATCTTTTTTAATTATTTAAAGTTAAAAAAATCAATAAAATTAGTATGAGATATTGAAACTCTCATAAGGCTCCTCACTAAAAACCCATTTTTCTTATATAATATATATATATACACGATCTTATATATTTGAAAATCTAATCAGTGAAAATCTCACAAAAACTCGATCTTGAAATATGAATATCTCACCGACAACAATCTCGTCGTCAATCAACAATAGACGATTCGCCGCCGACGATCTCACCAAATTTGCTTTGATCACGTGTTCTCCGGCAATCTCAAAATTTGTATCAACAAGAGCTTTACATTTCAAATCTGTACAAATCTGTATCAGATTTTGACAGTTTCATCAAGATTGAGAGTGTAGATCGAGTTTTATAGGTTTTACTTCGATCACATGTTTGATTGTTGTTTGAGTTTGATAAGGTATGTGTGGGGACATAATTTTTGAATAACAACACGTGGCCGAGGTGACACCGAAGTGTTAGCCGAGGTACCTGTAGACACCCCATTTTTGACCGACCTTAAGACTCAGACGTCACCAGCTGAGCGCTCGGTGATGTTGCATGTCGTGCTCGTCCAGAAGTCTCAGAGTCATGCCAGGCGCCCGCCTCCCAAGCCCGAACTCTTCAGGCCTTATCTCGGTTTGCGAACCAGACTCGATTTTCTCTGTTTTCTTTCCTAAGGGGAGGAAATGGTCCCGTAGACTATCTCCCAGTGGCCGTGAGCTACTTTTTGTGGCCGTAGGCCATTTCGCCCATTTTGAGCTCCTCTTTTGCTGAGCTGCCAGTCAGATGCCTCGGTTCGGGACCGCCAAACCATCTCCGATTTCTCCGGTTTTTGGCAAGTGCCTCTGTTTTATCATTCCGAGGAACACTGGGGCCTCTGATGCCCACTTCGTGGGTCAACACCACTTTTGCTTCATACATTTTCGGACCCCAAACTGCGTGATTTGGGCCTCGAGCATTCATTTTGCATCAGTTTTTGTTCATTTTCGGCGGAGACCTCTGTTTTATCATTCCGAGGAACACTGGGGCCTTTGATGCCCACTTCGTGGCCGAATGCCACTTTCGGTGCCTGCAGCCTATTTTCGAGACCCCGAACCTCGCGGTTTGGGCCCCGAGCATTCATTTTGCATCGGTTTTTGTTCAATTTTGGCAGGTACCTCTGTTTTAGCATCAAGAAGATCACTGGAGGGTGGGAGGCCAGCAATTGTTCCCGAAAACCGCTTCCTCCGCCTGCTTTTGCTCACTTCCGGGCCAATGTTGAACACCCTGGGGATATTTTCTTCGAGCCGGGGCTACATATTTGTGATAAGGGCACATGGGAGGACACTAAAAAGTGGTGGTCGGCCAGTAATTCACATTTTCATTTTTGAGCCTCTTCTTCAAGTGCAATGTTGTAACTCCTGTTTCAGTGTTGCCAAGTTCCAACCCTGGGGCCTTATTCTACACACCTGGGAGGACCCTAAAGCATGGTGGTCGGCCAGAATTTTTTTTTTCCCATTTTTGGCCATGGCCGACCGGCCAGGGGGAGTGGCTGGCCGACCAGTTGGGGTGGCCGGCCACCTTCCGTAGCCACCGCCGCCACCTTTCACCTCTTCTGTTCAAATTGCTTTTTCAAAATATCCTTGTCCTCCGGGGGATATTTTGGGAGGGAAAGCTTGGATCCATTTCCCTCCCCTTTTACACCCTTTTTGATCCATTTAAGGGGCTGGACAGCTCCTTCCCTAGGGTTACAACATTTGATCTCAAGAGCTTCTCTCCCAAAACCTCCATTTCCATAGCCAAAAACCCTAAAAAGCTTCAAGTCCCTAGCTAATTCCTTCATCAACCCTAAGCCTCACCATCACCATCTCCCTTCCAGCAGCAAAGAAGTGATTTTCAAAGGCTAAGGACCAGCAAATTCAAGCCAAGAAGCAACAAAAGACTTGTCTTCAAGGGTAAGCCACTAATTCCCTTTTTCTAGCATAATTTTGAATCAATTCTTTACCCTATTTACTCTCTGTTTTGGGCTCCGACCCCTACTGGTTTTAGGCTTATTTTGAGCCGCTCTACAACTTTGTAGAAGGGCTCAACTCTGTTTGGTGTCTCCATGACACACCTCTTTCAATATCACACTTTATGCCATTATTTTGCATGCTTTATTTGACTTATGAGTGATCTGATTTCGAGTCTGTTATAAACTGTGAGTGGGCCTATTTTGAGCCCCTCTTAAACATTGAAGAAGGGCTCCATCATGTTTGATGGCTCTATCATGCACTTGCTTTGTAATCCTCCATATTTTCCGTAAAATTACATGGTTCATTTGGTCTATTTGTGATCTGATTTGGAGTATCTCATGAACTTATATTATGCTTATTTTGAGTCCCTCTTCAACATTGAAGAAGGGATAAACCTGGTTTTCATGCTCTACATGCCACTTGCTTTGAATTCATGTTCTACTCCTATTTTGCATGCTTTGTTAGGCCTTCTTGGCTTCTGTTTTCAGCCTTCATCAGGCTTGAAAAGAGACTTATTTTGGCCTTCTCTTCATGTTTTGTTAAGGGTCTTAGGCCATTTGATGCATGCTTTTGGTACTTCATGTTGTACTCCATCTTTGGTTCATTATTTCGCATGCTTTGTTAGGCTTGCTTAGATTCTGTTTTCAGATTTCATCAGGCTTATAAAGTGTCTTAAAATGACCCATTATTCATGTTTTGATAAGGGTCCAAAGTTGTTTGATGCATGTTTTTGGTACCTCATGTTATAGCCTTTGTTGGCTCATTATTTTGCATGCTATGTTTAGCCTATCTACATGCTGTTTTGGGGGATGTCATCTCTTGTAAATGTGCATATTTTTGGCCCCTATTTAATGTTTTAGAACTGTGTTTTTCAGTTTGAGCATTGTAGATACCACTTGCTTTGTAATTCTCCTCTTTTCCCCCATTTTTGCAAGCTATTTTTACCATACTTGTGATCATTGTTTGGTCTTGCTTTATACTGAAAAAATGTTAGTTTAGGGGCTGCCTTGCTACTGTTATACATGTTATGTCCATATTGTGCATGTTTAGTATAGCTATAGGCCATTTCGGGGGCTTAATATCGCATTTCGGGATGATCTCATGCATTGGTTGTCATTTCGTATCATTTCGGGGCTGTTTTCCCCTTTATTTAGGTGCCGAAATTTGGTTTGCATGCTTGCATATCATTTCCCGTGCCATTTCATGCCTTCGGGCCATGCCTCGGCTTATGTCGGCAAGCACGCACTTCGAGGCACCTCCGTTTTATCCGACGGCATCTGATGTGAGTGTGGCTGAGGTCCACTCATGTTAGTATAAGCCCAATTTGCATTTCCATCTCATTTTATCATTGCCTCGATTTGCGTGCTTGTGGGCACGTATTTCGAAGCACTTCATTCTTATCCGACGACCTCCTATGTGAGTGAGCTGAGGCTCTCCCATGTTGGTGTAAGCCCATCGTGGCATTCCGTATGCCGTTTCATTCCATTTCATC
Organism: Camellia lanceoleosa; assembly: GCA_025200525.1. Classification (NCBI taxonomy): domain Eukaryota; kingdom Viridiplantae; phylum Streptophyta; class Magnoliopsida; order Ericales; family Theaceae; genus Camellia; species Camellia lanceoleosa. The sequence goes on from CM045761.1 coordinate 16,650,165, forward strand.
ATTGCCTCAGTTTGCGTGCCTGTGGGCACACATTTCGAGACACTTCGGTTTCATCCAATTTGCATTTCATATCATCGCCTCGGTTTACGTGCCCGTGTGCACGCATTTCGAGGCACTTCGATTTTATCCGATTTGCATCTCACATCATGGCCTCGGTTTGCGTGCCCGCGTGCACGCTTTTCGAGGCATCTCATTTTCATCTCATTTTCCTAGTGTAGTGCATGCCAGGTTGTATCTTAGATTGCATTCATGAATTTTCTCGGTTTGCGTGCCTGCGGGCACACATTTCGAGACATCTCACTTTCATAGCATTGTGCATGCTATATCACATGTTAGCTACATTTCATGCATACCATGCATATCGCATCGTGTTCAGGATGGGCGTTAGCCCGGGCACGGGAAACGAGGTACATTCCGTACTCCGAGTGGCGGAGTGTGTCTCAATTCCCAAGTCACCGACACTCCAGATTACCCATGATGGAGTTAGGTTTTGTTGTAGCATTCATCTGCATTCATCCTATATTGAGTTGTGCAATTCGGCTCCTCGGCCATCATGCATCGAGATGCGTGATTGGTGGCACGAGGATCGAGGCATGCATATATTTGTGAAATACATTGCTATGCCCTTTTCCTGCTCTCCGTTGCAGCAAAATCAAGGATCAGCAACTCTTCGGGGTTTGGCACGCATTTCGAGAAACATTGCAAACAGAGGCTAATTGGGGCATCCCAGTGGATTTCCGCGCAAAGGCAGCCCAACATACATCATTCATCATAGCAAGGCAATCCCTGGCTTGCATGCCAGTTTACAACTTTCTTAGTTTAATTTGTTAATTAATTAGGAAATTGTATATATATTTCGGACTGTAATATTCGGACTGTACTATTCTTTTATTCGGGTCTGTATTATTTATTCGGACCCTCTGCGCGAGGGCAATGTTGTAATAAGTGTGGGTGAGTGTGATGTATGTCTTCCAACCCCACGTCTTTCTTCCCTTTTATTTATCTGCTTACGATGGTTAGATATAGGGCATATTTCAATTAGCATACAGTATGACAGCATGTTTGCATTCATTCATCTGTTTTGCATGCACCGGGCTCGGCGCATCATACTAACTGCATTTATATTTCAATTCCAAAATGAATACATGTTAACTGTAGCATTTCATATACCATGTTTAGAATAGCTGAGTCTGCTATAGTTGCATTTTGCATATGTTGCATTAGGCATTTCAGCATATTTAGGATTCATGCATGATTTCTAATCGTTTTCCTGTTTTGGCTTGGAGTACTCGGTAAGTTTTATGCTTTAGCATACTTGCATGCGTGTGAGTGTTACCATGAATAGCATGCTTACCATGAGGCTATGTGCTTATGTGATATAACTGCCTTGAATGCCTGTGGGTGGAGGTTGAGTTATCTGAATTAGAATAATTCATCCAATGCTTGTTTTAAGCCCACTAGATAGTGGCAACATCACTGTTTTTCTAAGCTCACCTGAGGGTGGCGAATCTGCATTTTAGCCTACCTTCGGGTAGCACCATCACACCATTTTCAAACAAATAAACATAAAATGTTTTGTTCCAATTCAGGCGATTCAGTCTATATTTGTTTGCTGCGAGCATCACATAGTAACCTAGGCTAATAACCGGAATAAGAACTCACAATGTTTTCAAAAACAGATATCATGGTTAGTAAAGGCCGGTCTTTGACCGGGCGAGCGGGGGTGCTCACGATGTGACCTTCCCCAATCGTACCCAAGTTCCCGAGCCAACTTTGGTGATAACGGACACGTGGCCTTTGGCATCGAGTCAGGGTTTCCTAAATTTCCCATTTTAAAATATTTAGGTGGCGACTCTGTTATCTGGCAAAGCAGTCCATCTTTGGTACTTCTTTTCAAAAAAATCTGTTTTTCTTCAAAACGATTTGCCAGAGTTGGACTCTTTGGTTCAGATTTAGAACCGCAACAAAATCGAGTCCGAACTGTAGCGAGGTCCCTCGCGGGCTTGTTACCGTACCACGTGTCCTGGTTATGACGCTGAGATCATTTCGGCCAGGTCGAGGTTATCTGTGAGGATACCGGATTCCGAGATAAGCGGATGAGGGACAAGAGTCCTAGAATGGGAGAAGACTACAATTTGGGTAAAGATGAGACTCTTAGAGAGTTTATCCTAATCCTACTGGGAGTCCAAGATTAGCAGTAATCCTAAGTCCATTAGAGCTAGGTTTCTATTTGGGACTAGGATTGTGTTGGCTATAAAAGAGAGGCACCCCCATGGGTCTAAGGTATGTTTTTTATGCTCCGTCTAGTGAGTTAAGCACTATTGGTTATCTTTGAGAGATATTTTACTGACTTGATCGTCGGAGTGCCCCCGGGTGGACGAACCACCGCGGGATTCTTATCTTTCTGTGATAGGTTATTCGGGCTTAATCTATTCTGCCGGTGTTCTACAGCTGAGTATTAGTTTGGCAGTGTGGTCAGAAATTGACACCCACAATTTGGCACCGTCTGTGGAAAAGAAAGGAGAATAGATGGCCAACGACGGACAGAAAGAAAAGGTTTGGGACGACACTTCTACTGGGAGTGGAAAATGTGTTAACCTTGACGTTGAAGAAGATAACTGCAAACGAAGAGACTCATGATGAGAATCACAGAGGAAAGGACGTCAGTCAGGAGGGTGGTGCACCGAAGAAATCGGACCGGAGCGGGTATTATAACAAGGACGACCTCCAAGTATGGAAAGATAGATGCCTGCGGAGGGACGACGAGATAAAGGGAATGGCGGACAAATTGGTGGACCTGCAAACGGTCGTCAATTTCCTGATGCAGAACAACGTCATGCAGCCACTGTTCTCGCTACAAGATACGCCGATTCCAGCAGCCAAGAAAGGTGCCCAGAAAGGGGGGCAGAAAACGGTTCCTGCAGTCCCTCAGTATGGCGAGACCAAGGGACATTCTTACCGGCCTTCGCAGGAGGTCGGGCATGGAGAATCCCAGAAGACACGATCTCGGCCTAGATGATTAGGTCCGAGAAGAGAAGAGCTCAGCCTAAAGTGAGCACATCCCAGATTCCAGAAGACAAGATCTCGGCCTAGATAATTATGTCCGAGAAGAGAATAGCTCAGCCTAAGTGAGTAGATCCCAGATTCTAACAAACAAGAGACCAAGGTCATGTTTAACACTTGTTGAAACTTGTGAAAAGTTTACAAGTTGAAGTTAAACCGAGATAATATTTAACACTTGTTGAAACTTGTGAAAAGTTTACAAGTTGAAGTTAAACCGAGATGATGTTTAACACTTGTTGAAACTTGACAAAAGTTTACAAGTTGAAGTTAAAGCCGAGGTCATGTTATAAGAAGATTGGTTTAACACTTGTTGAAATTTTGAAAAAATTTACAAGTTGAGGTTAAACCAAGATTACGAGTGAAAGAAGTATCGATGCATGTGCCGAGATTACTATGTTGCCAAGACTTGGAAGATAATGGAAGACAGAAGTCTTAAGAAGTAAAAGAAAAGTGGCGAGTTTTGATCAACACTTGTGAAAACATTTGTTACAATATTTTCAAGTGTTAAACCAAGTCCGAGATAAACAAGACTAGAAGTTGTGTCCGAGGTATTTTACCCCGAAGAGATTACACAGTCAAGGTGTACCTTGAAGACATGCAAATTATTCTAAGTATAAAATCATGCAAACCACGTTGAAAGAAGAAATTAAAGAATGCATTTAGAAAAGGAAAGAAGACACTTCCGCCTAACATTGAAGAGTGGTTGTTTAGATTACAAAAAGGCCGGTGTGAAGTACGCCGATGTCATACGGTGGTAGTAAGCAAAGAAGTGCAACAAAAGCCTCACCGGAGGGAGAGAGTGAAACTAGTTGCAGAAAGCTTCGCAAAAGCAGCAATGAAAGATGGAGAGAGAGTTGATTATGATCAAAAGCATGAAATGGCAGCAAAATGGCAATTATGGTGCCTGGGACGACGTGCTTGTCAGACGGTGCATGCAAAAGCAATACGACTTGATGGCGCGTATCAGGTATGGTCCAGTAAGGAAAAGACACGTGGTAAAAACGGTTGAAATATTGTGCGTGCCAACTCGTACGAATGCTGGAACTCTTGGAGTTCTTGATTCAATGAAGAAAATACCTCGGCTAGGAGGACGGTTTCGGCTGAGAAACTTGAACGAACTTGGTCGTTGGTTCTAAGGCATTGATGAAAGCAGACTATAGGTCTTGGTCATATTAAGCCGACAAGTTCTAACTTCGGCAATAGATGATGAAGCGCGCTTAGTCGACGTGCTAAATGGAAGAAATGATATAGGTTCCATCACCTCAGGATGCCGAGGTAATAGAACCTAGGGAGCAGTTGTGGGGACATAATTTTTGAATGACAACACGTGGCCGAGGTGACACCGAAGTGTTAGCCGAGGTGCCACGTGTCCTGGTCATGACGCCGAGATCATTTCGGCTAGGCCGAGGTTATCTACAAGGATACCGGATTCTGAGATAAGCGGATGAGGGACAAGAGTCCTAGAATGGAAGAAGACTATAGTTTGGGTAAAGATGAGACTCTTAGAGAGTTTTTCCTAATCCTACCGGAAGTCCAAGATTAGCAGTAATCCTAAGTCCATTAGAGCTAGGTTTTTATTTGGGACTAGGATTGTGTTGGCTATAAAAGGGAGGCACCCCCATGGGTCTAAGGTATGTTTTTTTTGCTCTGTCTAGTGAGTTAAGCACTATTGGTTATCTTTGAGAGATATTTTACTGACTTGATCGTCGGAGTGCCCCCGGGTGGACGAACCACCGCGGGATTCTTATCTTTCTGTGACAGGTTGTTCGGGCTTAATCTATTCTGCCGGTGTTCTACAGCTGAGTACTAGTTTGGCAGTGTGGTCGAAAATTGAGACCCACAGTATGTTAATTTGTTGATTAGTTTTTTTTTTAGTTGTTGATTAGTTGTTTTTGTTTGATAGAAAGAGAATACAATTTTACTCTGGTACTATGTATTATGTTTTTGTTTGGGAGTAAAATTTTACTCTGGCTCTATGTTGTAGCGACCTTGATGTTTTGTAAATCTTTATTTATTTATTTATTATTATTATTATTATTATTATCTTATTTTATTTTTGGCTTTATTAATTGAGTGGTTACATGAGAATTTAATGTGGTATTTAATTAATTTAAGGTGATAGTTAATTATATATAATTAATCTGAATATTTATATATTTATATATTTTATATATATAAAAAAAAGTGTTTTATATATTGATAAAATACATAGCATATTTATATATGTTGTAGTTATTTAATAAAATAAAATATAATATATTGTCAAATTAGGTTATAAGCATTAGAAAGAAGAACAAAAACAGAGAGCCCAGAGAGAGAGAGAGAGAGATTAATCAAAGAAAACAGAGAGTGTTGTGTGTGGCATGAAAAGAGAGGCGGGAAAGAAGAGGAAAGGAGAAAAAAATGATTAGCGTTTTATTTTGATGGCTTTATTACTTGTTCAAGTGATTTTTTGATCTTCAAAAAAATATTGTGAGTGCAAAACCCACTTCGCTTTATTTATGTTTATTTCATTGTTTTATTTATTTGATGTTGGTTTCATATGGTATTTGTATGAAGATGATGGTTTGATTTTAATTATTTTATTTAGTTGTGTATGCAAGTTTTAGGATTTTTGTATATATTTATTTTGTGGTTGTAATCACACTCATGATTATATAAAATTAAAATAAACTTAGAACCCATAGATAAATTCCTTATACTCTACCATGACTCTATAGATTATTGTTTTATTTGAGTATTGGTAAGAAAAAGTGTATAAAAAAAAAGGTGAGGATTATGAGATTTATTTGAATGCTTTCGGCTTGGCATTGTTATGTTTGTTCTCATAAGTAGATGAGAAATTGTGTATATATGTTGTTGCTTCGTTCTCAGGAGTAAACAAGTGCTTTGATTTACGCGCGTATGTATATCCTAACCATCTGGGGAGTGCGGATCAGACTCGAGATGATATTCGTGCAAGTTTGGCTTCAGAGCGATGTTAGATATACGAGAGGCACATGGGATATATGTATAGGCCGGAAGTAAAGGACCGAAATGGTGGAGTTAAGGTACAAAGAATTAAATATGAACTTATTTGTATAGTTTGAATTGCTTTGATTTGTACATCTTGAAAAATAGTAAACGACCTTGATGAATTATGAAATTTAGGCAGAGACATGTATATGTAATTCTAGACAACTTTTGTGTTTTAACTTTGTACTAAAAAAATCGATTAGAACTTGTAATCGGATAATCTTGGTTACAATAGTTTTTATTCAAGTTAGCATTACAGATTTTAGTTGTTGTTTTAACCCACCAAACGAGCTCATTTTTATTAATTTCGTTTATACTGAAGTAAAACATTATTCTGAACACTTTTCATGTTATGAACTTTTCTCCAAAAAAATCATCTTAGGGCAGTTTCTTTTCGTTTTCAGTTCTAGATTTTTTGATCGAATTTCGTCTATGTTCTTCTATTAAGTTTTTCTCTCAACCTGTTCAGTTTTTACTAAATTTGTTCTCTTTGCCTTTTAGGAAATTTGATTATGTATAACTTTTATTCTTTGAGTTTTGGTCAATTCGAATGATTTACGTATGAAACAGTGTGTTTTTATTCTTCTTCAGCAATTTACTTATGATTAAATGATACTAACTATAATTGTTTGGACTTCTTTTGTTTTCTTGAGTTTAGGGTTGATATTAGTTTATGTGTTTATTATTTTTTGGGTAAACTACCAATAGATCCTAATAGTTGGACTTAATTCCCATCAAGTCCTATTGAAAATAAATCTTAGTAAAAGTGTCGCTAAAAATAATTTTTTTGTGACAATTTTTATATATGTCGCTAAAAATAGACAATTAGTGACTTTTTTTTGTTATGATTTTTATAAATTGTCACTAAAACTTACAATTAGTGACTTTTTTATGACAAATTTTTCTCATAAGACCTATTAGACAATAAGTTTACTTATTAGAACCTACACGTAAGTACCCCTTATTTTTTGTATGACCTTAGTATTTTGACAATTAGGCATTGTGGATTATTTTTCAACTTTATATTATTTAAGTTGTTTTGACTAGTTGTTGCTACTTTAATGTTGGAGGTATTAGATAGTTATGAATCTATGATGGATAGTTAGGTTAGCGTTTATTTTTTTTTTATCCCTTGTATTTTTTTTATTTTTTTATTTTTTGAAATTTACTTAAACCTTATGTAGACAATAACGTTTAGATTTTGTTTCACCCTTAGGATTTGGATGATGGAATATTGATTAGGGTTTAGTCCTAATTTAATATTTAATTGTCCAAATTTTGGGGTGTGACATATGTGCTATGTTTTTTGTTTGGGAGTAAAATTTTACTCTGGTACCATGTACTCTGTTTTTGTTTGATAAAATGAGAGTTAAATTTTATTCTGGTATTATGTGTTCTGTTTTTGTTTGATAGAATGATAGTAAAATTTTACTCTGGTATTCTGCGCTTTTGTGATTTGTCTTTGAACTCGTAGTGATAATAAAATTTTACTTTGATTGACAGTAAATTTTTATTGTCAACTGATTGCAGATTTGAAAAATGATTCCAACTCTTATGTTGTTATGCAAGTAGATCCAACATTATTGATGATGAAATGGATTTACTTCCTATGTTTTGTCGCCATGAAGAAAGGACTTTTGTTGTCTTTTGGATGGGTGAATGGAATTACTCATGTAGATCAAAGATTTGTTTGAGGTGCAAACAATTTCCGGACTGCATTATGTAAATATGCCATTGAGATAGGATTTGAGTTTGTGTATATAAAAAATGACAAGTGTCGATGTGACAACCCTCACCACTGTTTACTGATAATACCACTGATTGCTGCTAAACTATGACTGAGCATGATTAAGTGATTGATTGACTGAAATTCTGACTGATTGGTTGAGTGTATTAGTTTTAATGCATGTCTATCTGTTTGACTGCTAAATTATCTATTCTTGTATTATGTTTAAACTGCAAATTGAAGGCCTTATCATCAGCCGAATCTAAAATTGATTAATGTTTTATGCTAGTTGGAATTTATGTGATTTTATGATAAATTTAATTGAAATGTGATTTGGTATGATTAAATTAGATTAAATAATGTTGTATTACATTAGTTGGACTTATTTACCAAAATGCCATGTTAGTGGGCCATCTCATAAAACATTTGAGACTTAATTCATATCTCTTTCTCATCCATTCCTTAAGCAAAGCCGACTAGAGAGAGAGAGAGTTAGGAGAAATTGATTTCATCTAGGCAAATTGCTTGGAGACTTAAGAGAAATTGAAGGAGTCTTGCATAATTGAGCTTCTACACTTGAAATTCAAGGTCTAAGGTAGGAGAACCATCCTCTTGAGCTTGCATTTGAGTTAGTTCTTGCATGGTTCATGGAGATTTGAAGTTCAAAGTCAAGAATTGGTTAAGATTGTTGAATTGAAGCTTAAATTATTGCATGCATGTGCATATCATGAAGTTTGAAGTTTTTTTCATGGAACTTCTTGCATGCATGTCCACATTGTGGTTATAGTCCATGAATTCACCATGATTTTGAGCTTAAACTTGCATTTGAGCTTGTAGTTGAAGCTTTGATTTCAATTAAACACTTGCATGTTACATTTAAATTATGTTCTTGAAGTTTTCCTTGAAATTGTGTTTATTGAACTACCTTTGGGCTTTGATTTTACAAATTGATCTTCAAAACATGTTATATTATGAGTTTACATGAGTTTTCTAGAAAATTAGCCCAAGAGGATCGAAATTGATGCTTTAAAAGTTGATTTTGAGCTTGAAGGTTCAATCTGGAATTTCCAAAATTTGGACTCACGCTCGAGCGGGGAATTCCACGCTCGAGTGTACAACCTTTGTTCGTGCATGTCCGCTTGAGCGGGAAATGAGTGTATCCAATACTTTGCATGTGTTTACAGTCCGCTCGAGCGAGGGAATGCACACTTGAGCGAGGACTTGTGTCTCACGCTCGAGCGGGTATCGAGCGCCCATCGAGCGTGAATTTCATGCATCCAATACTTTTGCCATGTTTTGCAGTCCGCTCGAGCGAGGAAAGTGACACTCGAGCGGAGATCCTTTGTTTGTATGTCCGCTCGAGCGTAAAAAGCCACGCTCGAGCGAGACCTCTGTTTTTTGAAAATTTTGAAAAATGTTTTAAAGTACATATTTGCATCCTCTTTCCATCGTAGGCATTCCTAGGGCATGTTTAAGGCATCTTAAGGAGGATATTGATGTAGAACCATACCGAGGCAAATTAGGGATTAAGTTATTATTTTCCCAACTGTGTAGCTTAGTGTGTGTTCGTTCTGTAACTGTGTAGGGTTGGCATCCGAGAACGCTCTAGCTGCTTATAGCCCAATGCTCTGTGAGTAACAATGTTGTAAAGATATGTTCAATTGAGATTATTTTCTGAACAAATGACTCTACTGCTTCATGAAATGACACTGTTTACTAAATGAATGTTTGTCTTATTTGTGAACTCTATCCGTGGCATTCATAGCAATTTACTGTTACTGAACTGTTACTGCTACTGTTACAGAGATCTCTATCGGTTCCCATGTTGGAACCACTACTGTTTACTGATATGATGGCCATCAACTGACTGTTCGGTCTGTTAAGACCTACTGTACTGTTTGCTATTGGATGTACCACTTATGACTGCTATGATCAAATAACTGTTATACTGATAAATGACTGTTTTCAATACTGAAAGGACATTCATTCTTAACCTCTTTACGCATATGTTATTCATTGGGCTTTAGCTCACTGCTTATATATATATATATAGGTGTACAGGCACCGGACCGTTGCTAGGAGCGTCAGGCTAAGCTCCTGTTTTGTCAAGCCAACCTTCGTGCCTCACTGCGAGGTTCCAGATCTGTTCAAGCTAAGGCTACCTAGGGGTGTTTTAGATTTCCCCCTTTGTATCTGTTTTTGTAATACTGTATAGATTGTACCTATACTATACTGTCATGGTAAGGATCCGGTCCCTAACCGAATATCTGTATGTGATGTATGTATAAGCTGTTTTGTTTCGAACGTGAATATGTTATGAAAATTCTTTTTCCATACAGACTGTCACAGCTCATTGGACATCTTTTAATCACTATTTTGGCTTCCGCCACCCTCAGATTGACATCGCTTCACACACACACCAATAAATAAAAAATCAGAGATGAGTGAAGGAATCAACTCTAAAACAATTAAACAAACAAAATCCCCTCAAAAAAAAAAAAAATTCTATTTAAATAGTGATCACAAACATATATATAGGTACATAGAGATGATCACAAAAAAGGACACACAGATATCGACATTCCCTTTTTTTCATCGGTTTTTGGAAATTTTTGAAGATTTGAAGAGACAACAATAATCAAGCAATTTCTCACAAATTTCAAACAATCTAAAACAAAGCAAAAAAAAGAATCTCAACTAATTTCAAGAAGATAATTTCAAAAAAATAAATACCTGGAAGTGATTTGAAGTTACTTGATTATTGTCCTCTGCTTAGTCTTCCTCAAGGGTTTGTGAGATGGATTTGAATTACGATTTAAAATCCATCTTCATCAGAATCACAATTTGAATCACATTTGTGAGATGGATTTCAAGGGACAATTTCAAAGTTTTGATTTTGTGAGCTAGATCGAAGATAAAGATCAAAAGGGTTTAGGGTTTAAAAAGAGAGAAAATAAAGAGAAAAAAGAGGATGCTAGTAAAAAGAAGATAAATGGTTCAACGAGGGTTTCGGCTTATATGAAAGGGTATTTTAGTCTTTTCATCATATTTTTTAATATAAGGGACTTTTGAAACCATTATTTTATTAAGGGTCCTTCACACAAAAAAAGCCCCATAGAAGGGACTTTTTACCAAAAATCCCAACATTGAAACCCTGAATAATGTGCCATTGTTAAAGGCCAAAATATAATATCTAGGCCTTCAAGCCTCATGTTTTTAACTTTACCATATATCTAATTACAGTAATTAAATAAATAAAAAAAAAGGCCCAAGATTGAATTTGCTTAGTCTAATTGGAGGGAAAAGGTTGAAAAAAAATTAAAAAATAAAAAATCATAACTTTTAAACCAAGCGGACGAGACTTAATTATGAAAATTTGAATAGTTTCAAGTGGTTATTTCATTTCAAAGATTGTAGACTTAATAAAATTGAAGATGAAATTATTGCCCCCCTTTATTCCATGGTTGTTGTAATGCAAAAGAATATAAAAGTTCAATGAAAATGGGTGCAATCGTAAAAATATGAGTAACCACTAGAAAGCAACAACAATGTAAAACAACTCCTAGTATTGGGATAGATTTGGTGGAGGCGGTGGTAACATCATCGACTATGTCGGTTCATTTTCAACAACAAAAGCCATCGATAGGCCCCATGATACATGTATATCTATATGACAATGCATCAACCGGTATATCCATCAATTTTTTAAAAAAGAATAAATTAGTATGCATGCAAAATATATATATATATATATATATATTAAGATATAATTAAATATCTATTACAAAAGAATAATTTTAAATGCATTGAATACAATTTTAGAATCAAATATAATCCTCTCACATGAGTAGGGACATATTTGATGTATGGGTTCTACTCTGTTTAAGAAGGTTGTCTCTGGATATGTGATTAATTTCTATACAAGTAAAAGAACTTATTACAAAATTGTTGATTTTTTTTTTTTTTTTTTGGATAAGTAAGTCATATTATAACCAAAAAAAGAAAGATATACAATGAAGTTCAATACACAGCTTTTGATGGGAGCACAAAAATAAACAAAATAAACTACTCTATCAAAAGACAAACTGAGCTTATAGAAAACAAGCACAACATTCCCAACAAAACAAGGATTCAAAATTTCCTTCTAGCATTCTTCAAGTCATGAAGTTTCGCTTTAAGTTTCCTTCTGTTATCCTCTTTTGAAGTCTCCCCATAACTAGGATCACTTGGAGATGGACTCCCTCTATTTCTCAACTCTTGACTTGAATCTCCATTTCCTAACTCGTCTATATCACACGATTCAAGGACATCAAAGGCATTAGATGTTGAGGGGGGACAGAAGACTGTGTCTCTCTCTCTTTGTTGATCAATGGCGTTGACCCTTGCCCACTATCTCTTCCCTTTTTCTTCACCACTTCCCATTTAGTCGGAATTTGTGTTTTAGTGTCCTTGACTCTCCACTCATGTTTGAAGGAGGGAGGGTTCAAAGACTTTGGCTTTTGAGGGCACAAATTAGTGGTATGGCCAAAAGTCTTACAACCATCACACCTTTGAGGCTTCTATGGTACCTCAACTTGAATCTCATATGGGTCACCATAACCAAGATTTATTTTGAAAGACTTAGGGATCTCTTTATTTGCTGGCACTTCAATACAAATTCTCGCAAATGTAAGTCTGCTTCTCTTGAAAGTTGGCTCATCCAAATAAAGAGGAGTTCCCAAGATGCTAGCTATGTAACCCAAACCCTCTTCACTCCAAAGTTCCAAAGGAACATTGTACAACTTCACCCACAATGGCACACTTGAAAATTCACACTTTGTTAGTTTTAGTCCAGGTTGCCCTTTTTTAATAACAATCAATCTAGCCCCAACATAATAGGGGCCATCTTCCAAGATTGTGTCCATAGCCTCTTCACTTTTTACTTTAAAAATAAAAAAACCATTGTCAATGGAGACAACGTCCTCAAGCAAATTTTCCCAAAGTTTCTCCGCCCAAGTTTTCACATAATGGAAAGAGAATCTTTTATCAATGAAGTATCCTACCAAAGCATTTTCCCAATGAGAAAAGCCTTTTTTTGAGATCTCAATAGGGACATTGTAAATGCCATCTACTTGGTTCTCAATCTTATGGGCACCTATTTTATACTTCAATTTTGACACCTTGTTAATCTCTTCTTTAATTAAAGAGCTCCCAACTTGTAGAGGTTTACCTGATATAGCAAGTGTATCCAGACCTTCATTACCATCTTCCATATGTAGATCAACCGAATCCTCATTTCGACAAGCTCGCACGGGCTTATCACTCTCTTGTTGCTTGGAACCCATTACTTCTTTCCTTTGATCAGCACTAAGTGAGCCAAATTTATTTGACAACATCATTTCATTTGCCACCAATGGGGACACAGTGGTCAATTTTGGCCACTACTCAACATCAGTTAGCACTCTAGTTGGTGTGTTCCATGCATTAGGTGTTTGATGCTGCTTTGGTGATTGCTCAGGTGAGGCTTGCATTTCCACAGTCCAACGAAACTGTGTTGTACCAAGATCACAATCACTCTCAATTGAGCTATCCTCTGAATCTACGTCCCTCAATTCCCTCTTGTTTACATTTGAGGGCCCTTGCCACGGTCCCACAAAATCTCCAAATGAAAGAGATATGGAGGGGCCTCGAATGCGTGTAAACCAGCGGGGAAGTACATTAGGCATATCATCAGTAGATAGTTGATCCACCTGATTTACAAACTCCTTCAAAGATACCTTAGTCGAAGATTTGCTTTTTGATTTACTCTTGGCTAGTTTGCTCTTGGCTAGTTTGCCCTTCTTCAATGATAGCTTACTACCCTCTCTGTCCCTCTCATTGTCCTTCTCTTTCTCCTTAATCATCTTATGACAGCACAGTGACAAGGTTTTCACTGGGGCATTTTGTCGAACAGGTAGAGGGCGAAACCTTCAACTGCTGTAGTTGGATGGTAAGATTATTGCTACTATAAGCTCTGAAGCCTGGGGCTCTGGTACCCTATAATGGCTCGAATTCACAAAGCTCCAAGGGATTACAATCAGAGGTAAAGGTATTATCGACGGACAAGGCTTAGTCTGGTGAAACAGCTCACGCTATGTGAAACACTGCTTCGTCTTCTTTGAATGAGAAGCCTCGTCTGTACTGAGAGCATAAATCAATCTCCATTAGCGAAAATTTGAACTGGTTTGGAGTGGAGATGTGTCCATCGGCTGAGATGAGTCGGCGTCACTGCGTGAGTTTCACTCTTTTTTATACAAAGTCATATAAATTGTTGAATTTGTATCAAATAAATAATTGTTTGGTTTTTAAGTGTTGATAATAAAATTGTCCATCTCTTAATAATTTAATCTTTTAGATGAGTTGATAGTTGACAATCTAATATAAAGTTAGGAAGATCACATTAAAAAGACAGATCCATGCATGGTTGACCATAAATACTTATCACAATTGTTTGTCCGAAATCTGAGGACAACCCACCCTCCAATCGGCACACCAATAGTGTTACGTACTTGTGGATTAACAAGATTGAACTTTTTAAGATAGTTTATTGGGTCATAATTGCCAAACCCTTGAGCCAATACATGGAAGTTGAATCCATAAAAGTGCATAGGATGGCTTTCTATACCCAGCGAGGCTGTATTCTCTAACACAAACTCAACAATTGAATTGAAATCAGGTTCCTTCACTTTGGTTGAAAAAAATCCTTAAAACTTTCTCAAAATTGTCAAGTTTACATGTATGCTACTCCAATAAATAAATAAATAAATAATAATTTTATATTACATAATGGCCCCCAAATTCAATTTCACTCTTAAAAAATTTGTAAATTTCACAATATAGTAAAATTGCCTTTCAAAATTTAATGACTCATATAACATTCCCATAAATATTTATAATAATGTCATGATAAACATATTTTCTTACCATATTTTGTTTACCATATCATATGTCAATGTTACATTAGTATCTGTTGGAGAATAATTTCAGTAAAATTAATTAATTGCAAATAATAAATGAAATAAAATAAACTTATACATTTTTGAAGATCAAATTATTGAATGAAGTTGTGATTGAGGCCAGTGTATGGACACTGTGTCTTTAAGATAGAATAACACACTCTTCACTGGTGCTCGAGTTTAGGTGTTCTGTCTCCAAGATACAACAATCACCACACACAGAATTCGCACTAACTCTATGTGTACAACAAACCAGAATATGTGCTTTGCACTCTCTCAAACTTAGACTCTAAAAAATATGAATATGCAGAATGAAAGAAAATAGAAATCTGAATATATATATTTTTTTATTTGATTTGATTCAAAAAATCCGAATGGAGGACTGCCTTAATATAGGCAATGGAAAAACCTTTTCGGAAGAGACATGTCCGTTGCAAAATTTGAATTCCAACAAACAATTTAAAATAACTTCGAATAATTTTGACTCAAGAAGATAAGTAATAGGCCAACCCAACCCAACTCAACTCACACTCTAGGTGTCTTTTGGGCCCATCCCAAGGTTCAATCTAGGATCTTATATCTTCTCCAATTTTTTCCTAACTTTCCTATGTGGGACAAGAACACTCAATACCATTTTAAGAATTTTCACCATGTCTAATATTCATGAATCTCACTTAGGAGTCAATTTTTAATTCACCTATAAATAATTTTGACTCACTAAGTACATAATCTTGTTCACCACACGGCAACGAACACATTACTACTCGGACCCTTCAAAATCAACTTATGGGCCCTACATAATTATTGGCATAAAGTTTTTGAAAAATCAGCATTTAAACCATTTTTTTTCAACAATATCAAGTATGAATGGTTAAGGTAATAAACAAATTGTAATAAATAAAAAATGATCATCCTAATATTATTGAAAATGTTAATCCGGCTTATGTTAAAAAGTTATTAGTAATCACATGTTAAAAAATCTTGTAATAAACAAATAATATAATCTATTTAATTGGTATGCAATTATACTAAATAAAAAAAATTACTAACAACAATTAAATTTTTAGAGAGAGAATATAATGTACTTATGAGTTCTTATAATTTATTTATTGAAATCATTTGTGAAATTTTATGAACTTAAAGATATTGACATGCTTACCGCGTATTTATAAATCTCTACATTTTGACCTCCTTAGCAATAAAACTTGTACATTTAATTGAGATTATTCTCTTATAATTTTATTATTTTGTTAGTCCAATTAGTCTTTATTGAATAATATTTAATAATGATCTAATCAAATAAAATTTGTGTCGATCCATCAATGGCTGGGTAGATCTATTCCATGACTTCCCTTTGGCAATCTACCCCCTCTCTCTCTCTCTCTCTCTCTCTCATCAGAGAAATTCTGGCTCCAACCCTGCCAATGGTAGTTGGTTAGGAAAATCAGTGGTGGGATTGCAATAATGGATTTCAATAAAATGAACAATTTAAATTATCAAAATAAGACTTGTGATGAACTGTACTAATCCAAGCAATGAATCCGCCTCATTTAAATTAATTGTTCAAATTTCAGGAGTACACCAAAATTTCTTAGTGTTTAGACTCAATAATTACTTTACATATTTGAAATAGAAATACTTGAGAAAATGTATGAGATTCTCTTCCATCAGCGCGTGTTGTTGAGACTCGTAAAGCTTATTATGGATTGGACCATGTATATAGATTGCTCATGACAATTATGTCTGAAAAAATAAAATAAAAATAAAAATAATAAAGTTTGTCTGGAAAAAATAAGTAGTCTATTTAAAATTTATATTCGTCCCACCGCCCCAATACCGAATGGAAACTCCTCCGTGAAAAAATTATAGCGACAAAACCCGTCATATCCTCGTGAACAGAAAAACAAATGTTGCCCATTTCCCAGTTGCAACAGTGGGGAGGGAAAAAATATTAAAACAATTAACTTCTTAGCTGTATTGTCAAAATTTAAAAAAGAATGGTACTATATGCATTAATTAATATATTAATTAATATATCCACACTAGCTATGCTATTATTATTGACTCTACTTATTAATAACATTACAAATATCAAAAAAAATTTAAATTATGCTACATCATCAATTGGTATACTAGTTAATACACTAATTGGTGCATATAGCATTATTCTTTAATGATGTGTTTGGTTGGGGGATTTGGGGAGGGATTTAGAAAAGGAAAGGGAAAAGGTGTGTGAAACTAGGTGAAATGTAGGTATATTTTATTTATATTTCACCTAACTTTTCTCTTTCCCTTTCCAATTCCCTCCTCAAATCCCCCAACCAAACACGGCGTAAAAAAATCATAAAGATCAATGAAAAGATAAATTTTTTTGGTCTTTATTGATTTTTTTATTTATATTTTAATTGATTTTTATTTTAGATGTACCAAATTTAGATGCTTTTAAAAAGTTATAAAAAATGATTCATTAAAAAAGAAAGAAAATCCATCTAAAACACACACAAATTTTTATTTGATTTTTTTTTAGCATACTTTTTAATATTTTAAATATTTTTTTTGAAACATCTAAATTGGGTGTATTTAAAAAATAAAATATAAAAATTAAGGAGAGATTAACAAAAATGGCTAAAAGGGTCTATTTAACTAGTTCGTTGGAAATCCATAATATCTTGCTATATCCATTTGATACATTTGTCATGTTGAAGTTTAACACAATTAATTACTAGAATTGTGTTCAACCTATCTAAAAAAAAATACTAGAATTGTGTGACCGAAAATGTTATGCATATTAATTTGTTTGTCATTGTTTTATACATTGTAATTCATTCATTCTTTAGAATTATTTAAAAATAATAATGAAGTCTAATAATATCTTATCATGCAATTAAAAAATATAAAAGGAAAGATTATGGTACACACCTCTTAAAAGATATGCACCATTTATACCTTATAACTAAATAATAAAATAACATAACTTCATACTTTGTGAATCATAAATAAAAAAATAAAAAAAATATAATCAAACACCACATAAGGTATAATCAAAGATCTCGTGAGTCATAATTAAAATATTGTTATAACTAAATAAGAAAATTAGTTATAATTAAAATTAAAAAAAATGACATAACTAAAGGTGAATTGATGCTCTCTTTTCAAAGAACGCGTATAGTAAAATTTTCCTAATATAAAATAAAATTTTAAAAAAATACACTAATGTAAAAATGCTATGGACCCATATTTTTACCATGAAATTTGCCAAGAAAATTAGCGGAGGTTGTACATGTGAGCCATATTATGTGGCCCCACTTTTCGTAAGACATTTATATCTATTTTATATATGATCTTAAGTGGAGGAATGTGTCTGCGTATTGTGCAATAAATGAGAACCGATTGGATTAAAAAGAAAATTTTATAAAACGATTATTAAACCAGTGATATTGTATGTGTTAGAATATTGGACAACTAAAAAATAATAAGTAGATAAGATGAGTATTGCTAAAATGCGGATGTTAATGTGGATATCTGGCACGACTAGAAAAGACAAAATTAGAAATGAGTATATTCGTGAATTGATAGAAGTAATACCGATAGAAAATAAAGTAAAAGAGAATACACTGAGATAGTTTGGTAACATATAATGAGCAAAGACAGTAGTAAAGAGATTTCATACAATAACGATAGAGAGAAGTATTAAAGGAATGGACTGACCCAAATTGACGTGGGTTAGTGTAATAAATAGAAATATGAAATTTCTTAATTTGACTAATCAAATAGTTTTTGATAGAGTCAAGCGAAAAAGAATGACTTATGTAATCAATCACATTGGATAGAACTTAAAACCTAATTTGGTTTAATAATTTGAATTTTTCTGAGTAAATTTTGAATTTTTTTTTCCAGTATTTGAAGCTTTGCTGGTGAGAAAATTTTTCATGTGTTCCCTTTTGCTGCTAGGATGGATGATGTGAAGCTCTTCGTTTATTCTTTACTACTGTTTCTTTTCTTTTTTAATACCAATTAAGGAATCTCAACTAATTTAGGTGTCGGTTAGGATGTTGGTCAATTTTTGACATTTTGATTAAATTAGTCAAAAAAAAAAAAAATGTTACGAAATTGATAAGTTAAAATGTTATATTTAAATTATTGTTATTTTACTTTTTCTTTTATAAAAGTCAAAAAAGTTAAAAAAAATCAACCTAAATGAACTTTTTAACCTGACAAAAAAAATCAAAAAAAGCATAAAAAACTAACCCAACTTCCCAAACGAAACCTTAAAATTAATGTTGATTTTATCATTAGTTAATATATACATTAGTATACCAATTAGTATTATGTCATTATTAGTGACCTCACCTATTATATAAATTATAAATACTTAAAACTTTCAAAATAATGTGACATCATCTATTAATATATTAACTAATACATTAATCATATAACATTTACATTTAATTAATTGGGTGGCGGCTAGCATACATCTTGGAAACCTCTATTAATATTTGTTTTGGGTAATAAATAATTTTTTAATAATTTTTAAATATTATATTACATTATTTGCGTAGCATTACTAAATAATTATGTAGTAAAAAAAATTATGTATTGGACATGATAAATTACTTATTTTTTTATTTTTATTTTATTTTTGGCTATGAATTACTTATTTATATTAGGTATTAGAGAAATAAATAATAACTCATTTAATGCATGTTATAATTTTTCAATGGTCAAAAATACCAAGGATTCGTTTGAGAAGTGAATTGACTTTTTGATTTTTTAATTATTTTAGCTTAAGGCTAAAAAATTTTGTTTGGGAATGACTTTTTGACTTTTTTTACTTTTTGTGAGAGAAAGAATGTAATAATTATGAGTAAATGTGATATTTTGTCTTATTGAGTTAAAAATTTTATTTTATTTTTTTGTAGTTAAAATAGCTTCAAACCTAACCCAATCATTCTCCTCAAATGAAGCCTAGGGCCTTGTTTGGGAAGACTAAATAAGTCTATACTTTTTATCTTTTTATCTTTTTTGGATCACATCAATCAACATCTCCTCTCTACTTTTCTACACATCTTTTTATAAAAAGTCAAAAAGTACATTTATTTAGAACATCACAAACAACCCCCAAATAAACATTATCTTATAATATTCTCAAAATATTTAATAATTTTTTGAAATAGTAATTATAATCATCTCATTGTACATATAATTTTATTGAATAATGTTATATAAACCATATATATATAATTATATAGAATGATGTGACAGTTGTTTTGGCCTCACTTTAATTAGAACAAGAAAAAAAAAAAAAAAAGTTTTTTGACCAATGACAGGCTGAGGGGGTCGAGGGGGTCACTGCCAAAAGGGGGTGAGAGTCTTTTTTCTTGAATAAATGTCACTGTCATATTATTTTTAAGAATGATTATGTACCTATTTTTTTATTTTTTTTTCATTTTTGTGTAAGAATACCATTTTGCATTTTGAATGAATGGTTTTGATGCAATATTTTCAAACTTAGGTGTCGTTTGGGAAGACGATTTTGGGCTAAATTAGCCACTATCGTCTAAAAAAGGCTAATTTAATTACTACTGTCCAAATGAGCGTCAGTTGGAAATGTTGAACCCATGACAAGTTGAAATTACCAAAATGCCTCACGTTGGAAATGTTGAACCAATTAGCCACTATCGTCCACGTGTCTTGCCTCAGCTACACATGTCATGTCAACAACAAAAAAGGAAAAACGTTTTTGAATATTTTTAAATATTTTAATTTCAAAATATTACGATTTTAATTTTTTTAATTTTAAAATATTTTATAAAAATAAATTCAAACTCTATTTTATAAAAATATTTTTAAATATTTTAATTTTTTTGTTATGTATTTGGTTATGATTTGAGTGTAGAGTTATGAAAGTAGTATGGAATTTCGAGTTATGTGTTTAGTTATAAGTTTTAAAAATAATTTCTTAATTGACTTTTATTTTATGTGTTTGGTTACGATTTGAGTGTAGAGTTGCTTTTAAATTTAAAATATTTAAATTTTTACGATTTAAATTTTTTGAATATTTATTTTAATTTTTTATTTATTAAATTTTTTAGATTATTTAAGTTATTTAAATATTTAAAATAAAAATAAAATTAAAATTAAAATAAATTAAATATTTAAAATAAAATTGAATTAAAATAAAATTAAAATATTTAAAATACACAGAATAATAAAATAAAACCTCACTTTTTATCATTTTATAGAAAATGAAAAAAAAATTAAAATAAAAATAAAAATAAAAATAAAAAACACATGAAAAAACAATTAGCAAAAAAAATTAAAATACACAGGACTATAAAATAAAACCTCACTTTTTATCATTTTACAAAAAATGAAAAAAAAATAAAATAAAAATAAAAAAACACATGAAAAAACCATTTGCAAAAAAAAAAAAAAAAAAAAAAAAAAACACAGGACAATAAAATAAAACCTCACTTTTTATCATTTTACAGAAAATGAAAAAAAAATTAATTTTAAAATCAAAATAAAAAAACACATGAAAAAACCATTTACAAAACAAAACAAAACAAAACCAAATTAATGTCATAAAAAAAACAAATATTAAAATGACCAAAAAATATATTTGGGTTAACAATTCCATAGCACAGCCGCCGCATTCATGATAAAAAAATTTTAAAAAAAAAAGAGGGTAAAATAAGTGGTAATGTCATTGTCAGGACAAAATTTAATACCAGGGGTAGTTTAGTAATATTACATATAAAAACCTCAGCAAAAAATCAAAAAGTCAAAATAGCCAAAAAGCCTATCCCAAACCAAACTTTTTAGCCCCAGCAAAAAATCAAAAAGTCAAAATAGCCAAAAAGCCTATCCCAAACCAAACTTTTTAGCCCCACGCTAAAATAGCTAAAATAGCCAAAAAGCCAACCCACTTCCCAAACAGAGGCTTAGATCGGATCGGTTGGTCGAATTGATCAAATTGGTGATCGAATCTCGTTCTGATTTGGATGGCTTTTCAAACCTAGATTCATTCAAAATAGATTTAGAATTTGAAAAGCGGAAAAACTGTCAATTCAACCGGAATAACCAGCGAACCGATCACGAGTCAACATAAGAACCGGACAAGTTTGAAGAATTAAAATTTCTTCCAAAAAAATATATTGTAGAGAGAACTTTGAAATTTCTTCAAAAAATATGTTGTGAAGAGAATTTGAATATGAAACCAAATTGTGGGGGCATATTTTTGTGAATGACAACACGTGGCTAAGGTGGCACCGAAGTGCCAACTGAGATGCCACGTGTCTTGGTCATGGCGCCGAGGTGATCTCGATCAGGCCGAGGTTATTTACGGAGGTACCGAAATCTGAAATGAACGGATAAGGGAGAAGAGTCCTAGTGTGATACCCCTGTTCCGTAATATGCAAATTGGTCCTTAATTTGAGTATGATTATGTGTTTAGCATGATTTTATGTGTCATTATGTGTATACATGTGATTTTGAAATTCTATCTGTTCACCGTAGGAATATCTGTTTGAGTAATCTGTTTTGGAAATTAAATTGAGGGCCTTATCGGCCACAGAACCCGAAATTGATTATGCCATTGTGATTAGCGTAATTTTTAGAGCGTACGGTGAAATTTAATTAAAAATTGATTCGGGTCAGATTAAATCGATTAAATTGAGGAATACTGCCAAATTGCTTTATTATTATTATTATATTGTGAGTGGGGATTTATGTAAAGGCATTTTACACTCAATTCCCTTCCTTTAACTTCATTTTGGGCTGATCAACTCTCTAGAGAGAGACAAGGCTGGCTGTTAGAGTGAGAGATGAGAGAATAGTGCAAATTTTGCCTAAAGCTTGGAAATCTTGGAGATTTAGCTAAAGAATTGACTAGAGTTTAGGAGATCAAAGCTTCTAGGTGAGTAATTCTTGGATTATAGTTTGTGATTTTGTGTGTTCAAGCTAATTTGGTGATCAAGAGTAAGATTGAAAGGAAATTGTGTTGGATTTGTTGAATTGAAGCTTAATATGTGCATGCATGTAAAGACTTGCCTTG
This sequence comes from Camellia lanceoleosa, assembly GCA_025200525.1. Classification (NCBI taxonomy): domain Eukaryota; kingdom Viridiplantae; phylum Streptophyta; class Magnoliopsida; order Ericales; family Theaceae; genus Camellia; species Camellia lanceoleosa. The sequence continues at coordinate 16,672,999 of CM045761.1, forward strand.
AAATTGCATGTTTGAACACAAATGTATATAATCCATGTGAAATGTTAAAGGAAACTCATGTCTTGATCACCATTTGTGTTACCTAAGTTGAGAATGTGGCTAATTCATCACATGCATGTGCAATTTGAGAAGATATGAGTTTGAAATGCATGCATATGTATGATAGAGTTGAAGTTGATGTCAAGTTGAAACATGCAAGTGTGTAATCCTTGAAATTGAGCTTCCTAATGTTGTAATCTTGTATTGGTAGTTAACATGTGTAAATGTGTGATTTGAGCCATTGCATGCAAGTAATGTGGTTGAAATGTCGAAATTGAGCTCAAGAACACATTCTGAGTTTTCCAGAATTTTGAGGTCCGCTCGAGCGGGAGAACCTCCGCTCGAGCGTAAACTTCGTGCTCTCAACACTTTTTGCAAAATTGGGTATTCGCTCGAGCGGGATGTTTCACGCTCGAGCGGGGAGCTTTTGTAGACAGGCCTTTCGCTCGAGCTCTCTATTTCACGCTCGAGCGTAATTTTCATGTAACCAATACTTTTGCAGGCCTTAAGGGTTCGCTCGAGCGGGGAAATTGACGCTCGAGCGGGGACACTATTTTTCTGAAATTTTGTATGCTCATTCTGTATTTTGTTTTCCGTTCTCTTTCACTTGTAAACACTCTTAGGCATATGATAAGTATTGTAAATGAGTTGATGAGATAAGAATAAAGCCTAAAGAGGAATATGTGAATTAAAGAACGGATTGAACTGGTAGAAACCCTTTTGTGTTCATGAAATGTGTAGGGTCAAGCTCCAGGGCAAATCGACAAGCCGATCACTATGAGTAATATTGATATTTGAAAGCTTATCAATGTCCAATTGTGTATTCCCTTATAAGCTTTATGAGTTGCTAATTAGAATTGTGGACAAAAGTCTGACATGAATGAATGATTGGACCGAAGGTCGTTTTGATAATAATAATAATGGACCAAAGGTCATTTTGATAGAAATGAATGGACCAAAGGTCGTTTTGATAGAAATGAACGGACCCAAGGTCATTTTGACATATATGGATGGACCAAAGGTCGTTTTGACATAAATGATCGGGCCGAAGGCCATTTTGACATGAATGAGTAGGCCGAAGGCCGTTTTGACATAAATGGAAATTCGAATGGGCCCAAGGCCAGAATGTAGAAACTACAGTCACTTGATTTGAAATTTGTATAGTTATATATATCTGTTAAATAGAAATATGAATTGGGCCCGAGGTCGTTTGGAACCTGTTGTTCTACATTGTTATGTAACTTCTGTATTTGATATTATTCACTGGGTTATCGCTCACGCTCATTCATGTGTTTGTAGGTGAGCTAAGAGAAGTCCAAACCTAGTCCTAGTGAAGTCTGCCAAGAACAACAAGGGTTTTGGAAAGTCAGCCTTGTGTCTCACGCACGAGACCCATCCTTGCTATTTTGTTATGCATTTACATTTTGTCTTGTTGGCGAGGACTTTGTGTATATTTGTATATAGTCTGTTATGGGTTGGCTCAGTTTAGATGATCCTGTCTGTAAAGAAATTTATGCTTCTGTACTTTTGATGTGAGTTATTGACGTATATGAGTATGGTTTGTTTGATGTGCATATAAGCACGGCTCTATAGACAAAGTTTTAAATTTATGCTTCCATTTGGCCCCTTTACTCTAACGAGTTATGTTTGTTTTGGTCTGAGGCCGTAGGTTATCACAGGATTACTGGCCGGTTATGTCCTCAACCCATATGGGGCAGGTTCGGGTCATGACACCTAGAATAGGGGAAGACCTTAGTCTGGATAAAGATAAGGCTCTTAGAGAGTTTATCTCTATCTGGTTTCGAGTTCAGGATGAGCATTGAGCTAGAGTCCATTGAAGCTAGGCTTCTACAGGGATCATGTTAGTGCTGTCTATAAAAATAAGGCACCCTCGTGGGTCTAAGGTATGCTTTTTGTATTCTGACTTAATGAGTTAAGCACTGTTTACTATCTGTGGGTGTTGATTTCCCATCACACAACCAAACGGAGAACTCAACTAGAGAGCACCGGTAAAATAAATTAAGCCCGAACACCTGATAACAAGAATATGAGAATACCGCGGTGGTTCGTCCAACCGGGAGCACTCCGACGATCAAGTCAGTAATCTTATTTCTCATAGATATCAATACAAGTACTTAAACTTTAACAATGAAAGCATAAAAGCATCTCAAATAAAGCATACTTTAGACCCACGAGGTTGCCTTACTTTTATAATGATTAGTGTCCAACTTTCCCTAGAAGTTTTACTTTATGGGACTTTATCATTTACAATGATAACATTTATCACAACTCACACTATTCGAATTAAGATAAACTCTTTCAAGAGTCCCATCTCTATCTAAATAGGTAACTTGATGTCATCTAGGACTCTAGTCCTCTATCCAAATATCTCAAATTTCAGTATTATCGCACCATATATCGGCACCATGGTCCGCCCACGTGGCACCTCGACTAACAACCTTAGTGATGGGTCGTTGAACACATCAAAATTAAATACTAAACTATACCAAATTCAATTAGAATAATGGCAAGTCCAGGTATCGATCCATAGGGACTATTGTGAAATCAAACTAATTTAATTGTCAAATTCTTAAATTAATTTTGATGAAAAGATTGGTTGTTTATAACCTAATTTAATAACGAATAAATTAAACTAAGGAATTAAATTATCAAGAATAATTGAAATTGGGTTTATTGAATTGGGGAAAAATCCTAGGGCAGAGAATTCACCACTAACCATATAATTAGGGTTTCCAATTGAAATCAATTATGCTATGGTTTGAACGGATTAATGCTTTGCAACTACAAGCTCAAAACATTTAACAAGAAGATTATCACATTCAATGTACGAGCACGAACCATCTCAAGTAATACGAATCGTTCACTCTAAACTAGGATAGTGATACGACTCGTTCCTCGTAGTATGGTTCGTCCCATACCTTGAATGTGAAGGCAAAGAAAACAATTGTATGGATAACATTCAATAATCACAGAAAGTCAAATATTCGAAGGAATAATGAAAATTATATAAACGAAACTTCTAAATCACCATACAAATGTTCAAACCTTTACATAATTTAAAATAAAAAAGAAAACTACATAATTACATGGCTAGGGTTTCATCAAAACTCTAGAAAAAATGACTAGCTACTCATGGAAGAATGGAAGGAGGAAGATGAAGAAGGAACCGCCATGGGAGACATCTTGGAGCTTTTGTTTTCCCTTTCTTTTCCAAATCTTAACCTCTCTCTTTAGGTCAAAACAATTTAGAACCCTAGAAAAGCCTTTTTCTTTTCTTTTTATACTTCTACTCATTTCCAAACAGGTTTAAAACATTAGTTTGACTTTTTTAGAAAAAGTCAACTCTGTCCAAATTTTGTCTTTTTGCCCATTTTATGCTCCGACGATGTACAACCTGATTGACATTCAACACACATAAATTATACGGTTTGACCAGGAAGTGAAGTTAAGAGATTCTAATTAACGGCCTCAATGATGTACATTTCGGCCTTAATCACATCCCCCAACTTACAACTTGCTAGTCCTCAAGCAAGTAAAATAAAATAAAATAAAATAAAATAAAACAAAATCTATCTATTTCCTTTTTCGTGGGAAAAACGGTTACATTTAGCATATGCAACAAGCCTTTAAACCACAAGGTTACTCCAAGTGGACGAGTAAAGTCTCGTGAGGGTTTCCAGAAATGATACCCACAAACATTAACATATTCATATATACTCAACAACAAATGACTACACTACTCCACCTAACAATCAACTTATGTGCCACTATAGTGTGATATTGAGACATCATGAGTCATTAAAGACACAGTGGACAAGCATGAAGGAACCTATTGAGTCAAAGCCACAATTCAGTTAATACAAAAGTAAAGTTCCCTATACTTGTGCATGCTAGTAGACAAGTCATAAGTACACTCGGTGTAAAGTGCAATCTCCATATTAGTTAACTATCTACTATAATAGCCCAGTGTAACTCACAATAACACCCAACATATATAGAAAAACTAACCTGTTGCAGCCAAGATTTTCAAAAGTTATTATTATTATTTTTTTAATGACTGTGCAATGTCCTGATCCATTAAGCTTTCTAATCAACCCATGTAACAAGCATTGGGCCAATGACTCCCAAACCAGACGATTTTAGGGCACTAGGTGTAAAGACACCCCTACGGGCTTAATAACTCGAGTTGAAAAGGCTATGAATCCGAACAAGTCATTCTTCTTATTTTTCCTTAACCGTGCAATGTCCAAATCCCTTAAGCTTTCTAATTAACCCATGTAGCAAGTTTTGGGCCAATGACTCCCAAACCAGACGGTTTTAGGGCATTAGGTATAAAGACACCCCTATGAGCTTAATAACTCGAGTTAAAAAGGCTACGAACCCAAACAAGTCAAGTTTTTTTTTTTTTTTTTTTAAAGAATCTTGGCTCCTCATTTATTTTTTTTCTGCAACTCTAGCTATTATCAATGATGTACACCAAGGATTATAATAAAAAGATCACCGCTATGATAGTGTGTTCATGTGAATTAAGGCATACTCATGACAAGTGTACTAAAATCACAAACACAAACAACTCTCCTTGTGCAAACATCACATGCAAGTATCTACTCAATAAACCCTTTTCATACAAGTCTACTATGATCTCCAAATAACATATACACATATTATCACCCTATTAGCAAAAAGTCACATCAGGTGAAATAATGCAATCAAATGAAACAGGTATAAGCATGAATTATGGGCCAAATAGGAATGCACAAAAGAAAATATAACCCTCATCCCCCAACTTGAATATGACATTGTCCTCAATAGAAAAGTAAAGAGAAATAAGAGAATATTACCAGAATTGTAGGTGCACATCCAGGTAGGCAGAGAGTAACATGTATACGCTTCACACTGTTTTTTTTTTTTTTTTTGAAGAAAAGAAAGAACTAAAAAGGAAAATAAAAATAAAAATAAAAGAGACAAAGTAATATACAAGTGGTGACTACGGGGAAGCCGGTGGTGGTGGCGGCGGGAAATGCTGGGCGAACAAAGCTTGTATCGAAGAGCGCGTCTCAAAGGCGTCATCCTGAACCCGTTGCTGGTGGGCGAGCAGCTGGCCGAAGGTCGCCCGAGAATAGTCGCAATGCGCCTGAAAATCCGTGCGCAACTCCATGAGACTCTGGTGATAGTCACGAAGAGTACTGTGGACCTGATCCATAAAGTGCTGAAACTGTAAGTACTCCTCGCGAGTCATGTAGAGCGGGTCCTTTTGGGGAGGCATGGGGGGAACAAGATGTGGTGGGTGGTCATGTACAGGCTCGTGGGCCTCAACAACTGGGGCACCAACCGGCTGCGAGATACGATATATGCTATGCTGCCATTCCCGCTGGCCGAAAGTCGGATACCCTCTATCAATCTCCTTATCCTCAGCAATGTGGAGGTGGTTCAGGTGAAACAAGAGTGTCAGCAGATTGGCAAATGGTAGTGGCCAAGTCAGGTTTTGCATAGGATCAGGCCGAACTGCCTCTCGTAGAAATTTCTGCAAGTGCATGAAGATGATACGCGCAAGCGGGACCTGATAGCCATATTGATACCCGTGTAGAACCCGAACAAACTCCAATCGTCGCTCAGCTCGATGCCCAAGTGGAAGGACATTCTTATGGACCACGGAATCCAGGAATAGCAAGCGGCTAGGCAGCTTGCTCTGCCGTAAGCATGTGAACCCCTGGAAGTATTACTGGATGAGGCTATGGATGGGCTGTCGATCCTCAACTTCCAGGAAGGGCTGATATTCCGGCTTGGCGAAAAACCCTAACACTGTGGCAATCATGGATGAGGTGATGTGGATAGCCTGACCATCAATGTTAGAGAGCAGTCCATCCTCGGTGGGTGACTCATATAGGTTCTGGTAGAAGAGTTGTACCAGACGAGGATAAGTTGGTCTTTGTGAGCAAATGCCCAATGCTATTCTTGAGTCGGAGCTGCTCAACGGCCCAAGTAGTGTCTGCCTCACCCTGAAAAAATTGCTGGTTGAACTGCGTAAGCTTGTGAAGAGGGCGTGAAGCCCACTCCGGCCGGGGCAAGTCACCCGGTGGTGGTGGCGAGGATGGTGGTGATGGTGGCGGTGATGGTGCTGAAGAGGTGGAACCTCTGGCCTTCTTAGAGGCTCGAGCAACACGGCGACTCATATCCTGCACACACCAAAAGTAAATAGACACAAATCCGTGGAAGTAATCATGAGAATAAAATAAAATATGAACGTACAAGGTTGCCCACTACTGTACCACATGTAATTCCCATTTTGTTTTGTTTTGCTTTTTTTTTTTTTTTTTTTTTTTTTTTTTGTTAAAAACGAAATTAATTAAATAAATGAATTGAAATGACATTAAATTAAATTAACTAAACTATAAAATAATTAAATGAACAAGTACATTAAAGAAAAAAAAAATAAAAATAACATTACTAACTAAACAAACAAAATTTAAAAAAAAAAAAAAAAAAGGGCATGAAATCACCGCACGTGCAGCACTGTTCATGCACGTGCGGCAAATGTGAGAATCAAACATGGAGAGCACTGCTAAAAAAGCAAATGCGTGGTGGAGGGTGTTGACCATGCCGCACGTGCGGCTTGACTCCCGCATGTGCGGGACGCCGATTTTAAAAAATAAAAAAAAAATTCGCGCGCAAGTTGAAATCGCCGCACATGCGGCCTGGGCCCCGTACGTGCGGGAAAATTAGTGGATTGATGCTTGCACTCTGCTTTAAAAGCGAGTCACGGAGGGCAAAGTGAGGCACGCCGCACGTGACGGACTCCTGCGTCTTGAATTTTTTTTTCTTTTATCTCTTTTTCATTTTTTTTTATCTTTTTCTTTATTTTTTCTATTTTTTTATTTACTTTTTTTCTTTTTTTTTTCTTTTCATTTTTTTTTTCTTTTTTATTCTTTTTTTTTCTCCTTCTTTTTTTTTAAACTTTTTTTTTTCTTTTTACTTTTTTTATTTTATTTTTTTTCTTCTTATTTTTCTTTTTTATTTTTTAATTTTATTTCTCTTCTCCTCTTATTATTATTATTTTTTATTTTTTTAATACTTTTTTATTTACTTTTTTAAAATTTTTTTCTCTTTTTTTATTCTTTTATTCTTTTCTATTTTATTTTATTTTTTTCTTATTTTCTTTTTTTATATCTATTTTTTTTCTTTTATTTTTTATTTTTATTTTTATTTTTTCTTTATATTTTTTATTTCTTCTTTTTTTATTTTTTTTTCTCTGTTTTATTTTTATTTATTCTTTTTTTCTTTTTCCTCTTTCTTTTTTTTTTCTTTATTTATTTTTTTATTTATTTTTTATTTTTTATTCTTTTTCTTTCTCATTTTTCTTCATTTTTTTCTTTCTCTTTTTTTTTTTCTTATTATCTTTTCTTTTTATTCATTTTTATTTCTTCTTTTTTTTTTTCATCTCTTATCAACTTTCTTATTTTTTTCTTTTTTTATTTATTTTTATTTATTTTCTTCTTTTATCTTTTATTTTTTTATTTTTATTATTTATTATTTTTTTCATTTCCTTTTCATTCTTTCTTTTTTTCTTTTTTCTTTATTTTCTTTTTTTACTTTTATTTTTATTTTATTTTTATTTTTTATTTTTTTCTTTATATTTTCTTTCTTTTGTTTTTTATTTTTTTCTTTTTTTATTTATTTTTCTTTATTTCTTTTTTTTCTTCTTTTTTTATTTTTATTTTTTATATTATTTTTCTTTTTTTCTTTTTCTTTTTTTTTTATTTTTTCTTTTATTATTTATTCTTTTATTTTATTTATTTTTATTCTTTTTTCTTTATTTTTACTTTATTTTTTTTTACTTTTTTTATATTTTTTCTTTTTTTTTTACTTTTTTTTATTTTTTATTTTATTTTTTATTTTATTTTTTTTATATTATTTATTCTTTTTTTTTTTTTTATCTACCTTAGTTTAGAGCGATACGACTCGTTCCTTGTAACATGGTTCGTTTCATACCTTGAATGTGAAGGAATAGAAAACACATGTATGGATAACATTCAACAATCACAGAAAGTGAAATATTCGAAGGAATAATGAAAATTATATAAAAGATACTTCTAAAACACCATACAAATGTTCAAACCTTTACATAATTTAAAATAAAAAAGAAAACTAAATAATTACATGGCTAGGGTTTCATCAAAACCCTAGAAAAAGAGACTAGCCACTCATGGAGGAGTTGGAGGAGGTAGATGGAGAAAGAACCACCATGGGAGACATCTTTGAAGTTTCTTGTTCCTTTCTCTTTCCCAAACCCTAACCTCTCTCTTTAGGTCAAAACAATTCCAGAACCTTAGAAAAGCCTTTCCCTTTTCTTTTTATACTTCTACTCACTTCCAAACAGGTTTAAAACATCAGTTTGACTTTTCCAGAAAAAGTCAACTCCGTCCAAATTTTATCTTTTTGCCCATTTTATGCTCCGACGATGTACAACCTGATTGACATTCATCACACATAAATTATACGGTTTGACCAGCAAGTGAAGTTAAGAGATTCTAATTAACGGCCTCAATGATGTACATTTCGACCTTAATCACATCCCCCAACTTACTACTTGCTAGTCCTCAAGCAAGTAAAATAAAATAAAATAAAATAAAATAAAATTAAACAAAATTAAACAAAATCTATCTACTTCCTCTTTTGTGGGAAAAACAGTTACATTTAGTATATGCAACAAGCCTTTAAACCACAAGGTTACCCCAAATGGACGAGTAAAGTCTCGTGAGGGTTTCCAGAAGTGATACCCACAAACATTAACATATTCATATTTACTCAACAACAATTGATCACACTGCTCCACCTAACAATCAACTTATGTGCCACTACAATGTGATATTGAGACATCATGAGTCATTAAAGACACAGTGGATAAGCATGAAGGAACCTAATGAGTAAAAACCACAATTTAGTTAATACAAAAGTAAAGTGTCATGTACTTGTGCATGCTAGTCAACAAGTCATGAGTACCCTTGATGTAAAGTGCAATCTCTCCACTATAATAGCCCAGTGTAACTCATAATAACATCCAACATATACAGAAAAACTAACGTGTTGCAGCCAAGATTCTCAAAAGTAATTTTTTTTTGTTAAAAACGAAATTAATTAAATAAATGAATTGAAATGACATTAAATTAAATTAACTAAACTATAAAATAATTAAATGAACAAGTACATTAAAGACAAAAAATAAAAATAACATCACTAACTAAACGAACAAATTAAAAATAAAAATAAAAATAAAACAATCCATAACTAATTAAACTAACTAGAATCACTAACGAACACTTTAAACTAAACAAATAGAGGAAATAAAAATAAACTAAATTAGGATTAGTATTAACACATGATTTTTGAATTTTTTTTTTAATTAGAAAATTCCCGCACGTGCGGGGCCCAAGCCGCACGTGTGGCATTCATCTTCTCCAGAAGATGATCGGTGTTGATTTTTTTTTTTAACACACTAACTACACATGCATTCTACAACTCAGGAAAAACAAATAAAATTAAAACAAAACAAAACATAAAAGAAAAAGAATGAACACTAAAAAATAAAAAAATAAAAAATAAAGCACTTATGAACATTTTTTTTTTTGGTGATGAACTATAGTCAACAATACACAAAACTAAAAATAAAAACTTACAAATTAATCCTACATCCACAAATCTACATAAAAGAAAAGAAATTACCTTGAAAAAGTGACGGAAAAAAAAGAAGAAAAAAGAAAAAAGAAAAAGAATAGAGGTTCGCCGGAAAAAATGGTGGTTGCCGGAGTTTCGACGGACGGCAAGGAAATAGGATGCCGGCGGTGAGATGGTGGTAGTGAGGAAGAAGAAAGAAAAAGAAAAAGGGAAGAAGAAGAAGGAAGAAGAAGAAGATGGAAGATAGTGGGTTTGTGTGGGTTTGAGAGAGAGAGAGAGATAAGGTAGAGAGAGAGAGAGAGAGTGAAATCTGAGAGTGAGAGGGATTGGGAAAGAGAGAGTTAGATAAGGTTTGTTTGGGTTTTATTTTTTATTTTTTTTGTACGAAAATAGAAATAACAAATAATAATAAAAAAATAGAAAATAAAAATGAATAAATAATAAAATAAATAAATTTTTTTAATATATATAAAAAAAATTAAAAATAAAATAATTGTATATTTATTTATTTATTTTAAAATTATTTATGTATTTATTTAAAATTTATTTACATATTTATTTGTTTTGAAATCAGTAAAAAAAAAAGAAATTGAAAATAAAATAAAAATAGAAAAAAAAACAAAACCAAACAATTTTTTTTTTTTTTTTTTCGGAAATTCCCGCACGTGCAGGAGTCAGGCCGCATGTGTGGCGTGCCTCCGCATCTGCCTGTGATTAAGGCCAAAATGTACATCATTGAGGCCGTTAATTATAATCTCTTAACTTCACTTGCTGGTCAAACCGTATAATTTATGTGTGTTGAATGTCAATCAGGTTGTACATCGTCGGAGCATAAAATGGGCAAAAAGACAAAATTTAGACAGAGTTGACTTTTTCTGGAAAAGTCAAACTGATGTTTTAAACCTGTTTGGAAATGAGTAGAAGTATAAAAAGAAAAGAAAAAGGCTTTTCTAGGGTTCTGAATTGTTTTGACCTAAAGAGAGAGGCTAGGGTTTGGAAAAGAAAGGGAAAACAAAAGCTCCAAGATGTCTCCCATGGCGGTTCCTTCTTCATCTTCCTCCTTCCACTCCTCCATGAGTGGCTAGTCGTTTTTTCTAGGGTTTTGATGAAACCCTAGCCATGTAATTATGTAGTTTTCTTTTTTATTTTAAATTATGTAAAGGTTTGAACATTTGTATGGTGATTTAGAAGTTTCGTTTATATAATTTTCATTATTCCTTCGAATATTTGACTTTCTGTGATTGTTGAATGTTATCCATACAATTGTTTTTTTTTCCTTCACATTCAAGGTATGGGACGAACTATACTACGAGGAACGAGTCGTATCACTACCCCAGTTTAGAGTGAACGATTCGTATTACTTGAAATGGTTCGTGGTCGTACATTGAATGTGATAATCTTCTTGTTAAATGTTTTGAGCTTGTAGTTGTGAAGCATTAATCCGTTCAAACCATAGCATAATTGATTTCAATTGGAAACCCTAATTATATGGTTAGTGGTGAATTCTCTACCCTAGGATTTTTTTCCAATTCAGTAAACCCAATTTCAATTATTCTTGATAATTTAATTCCTTAGTTTAATTTATTCATTATTAAATTAGGTTATAAACAACCAATCTTTTCATCAAAATTAATTTAGGAATTTGACAATTAAATTAGTGTAATTTCACAATAGTCCCTGTGGATCGATACCTAGACTTGCAATTATTCTAATTGAATTTGGTATAGTGTAGTATTTAATTTTGGTGTGTTCAACGACCCATCAAATTTTGGCGCCGTTGCCGGGGACTTCTGGCGAAATTAGTTAATTTAAAGTTACATTTTTATTTTAATTTTTAGTTTAGGATTTTATGCTTTTGATGTTGCTAAGTGTGCAGAACGTTTGAAATTGGAGCTATCATTGAAGTGCAAGCGGAGCGCAGCCGAGCTTAAAAAAAAATAAAATCGCAGCACTAACGTGAGTAAACAGAAGCAAACACTCACAAGCAAAGCACCAAAGTGCTAAAACGAAAGTCAAAGCTCAACTGGGGGTTGGAGACAACGTCTACACGTCAAGCATCCGCAAGACGAGTAAAGCGTTTTCGTTAAACCGCTGTGAGTATTTCTTCCTTTGATATTTTGCTTTCATACTTAGTGCACAGAGTCGAACTTATTGTGTGTGTGTGGGTAGTGTATGCACGGGCGTCGTTTTTGTCGCCCTGAATTGTGGTGTTTGGACCTTGAACTAGAAAGGACCCTTAGGAGACTTAGGGCTTATGCCCGTGTTCCTAGGCTTGAGTATTCATATCCATACATTGAGCCATTAGAGATGGCAGATCCTAATGTCCCAAATGTGCCTAACCGGACCCTTAAGGATTATTTTACACCCACTGCATATACATCACCATCATGCATCCAATTACCCAACACCACTGCTGCTCATACTTCCAGCACTATACAAATGCTTCCATCATTCCATGGACTAACTCATGATGACCCTTATAAGCATTTGAATGAATTTCTGGAAATTTGCTCGACAGTGAGGATCCAGAATTTCACAAATGAGGCCTTAATGTTGCGATTGTTTCCATTCTCGTTAAAGGATAAAGCCAAACACAGGCTAAATTCTTTACCTGCTAATTCAATCACAACTTGGGACCAATTATAGTAACGGTTTTTGGAGAAGTACTTTCCCATCGGTAAAACCAACCAACTTAGGCGAGCCATCACAAACTTTGCTCAAATGGATGGCGAGCAATTCCATGAGACTTGGGAAAGACTTAGAGACCTTCTCCAACAGTGTCCCCACCACCAAGTGCCTGATTGGCAACTTGTTCAAACATTTTATTATGGCTTAACTGAGCCACACTGCCATATGGTGGATTCGTCCTGTGATGGGACATTTATGTCTAAGAATGATGCCGAGGCATGGCAATTGTTTGAGAACTTAAGTGATAATTCCCTTCACCATGCCTCCATGACTAAGCAAGTCCCAAGAACTCGTAGTTGGAGCCCCGAAAAGAGGGGGCATTTATGAGGTCGGGCAAAACCTAGAGTTAGCCCAACAAGCAGAGGCATTGTCCCGCAAGATGGACCAATTATTAGCTATGGGACATGCCTCTACCCAAAGAAGTTCAAATTTCAATTCCACGAGGCATGTGTTATTTGTGCGAGCCCTGCTCATGACTCGAGTAAGTGCCCTTCGGCATCACAATTTCCGGAGTTAGTCCAAGAGCATGTGAATGCAGCTCAAGGATTCTCCAACCCGGGTAATGATCCATACTCCAACACATACAATCCGGGATGGAGAAATCACCCTAATTTCTCATGGAGACCCCCTTCACAAGGCACTTCTTACAATCCTCCACCACCAAGGCAGAATTTCAATAATTTTTCCAACCAATCATCTTACCGACCACTGCAACCTTATAGATCCCCACAACCATACCGGCAACCACAACCACAACCCCCGCCTGTTCCTCAGGGCAACTCTGCCTTTGAGACTCAGGTGTTGGAAGTTCTCTCAGAACTTAAGGGGTTAGCACCGATAGTCCACTCCTACACTCACTCTATTGCCAAGATAGAGACCCAATTGGGTCAAATGGCTAACAATATGAATCGGAGAGAGGAGGGAAAATTACCAAGTCAAACTGTGGCCAACCCTAAGGGACAATACGGGGCAGAGAGTTCGGGTGGAAATGGAAAGCAACATGAGCAAGTGCAAGCGGTGGTTGCTTTAAGAAGTGGTAGGAAGTTAGAGCCTCAGTCAGTTGCGTCTGATGCAACTAGAGTTAGGAAGGGTGACCACGGAGGTTCACCTAATGAGAGCAAGAGTGAGTGGGAAACAATTAAGAGGGATGACTTAGTCCCTAGTACTTCACTTGAGCCCAAGGCACCATATGTGCCTAAGGCACCCTTTCCCCAGTGCCTTGATACACCGTCCCCTTTTAATAAGAATGCGGCATCTATGGAGGCAATGATGGAGGTCTTTAAACAGGTAAAAATCAACCTCCTCCTGTTGGAGGCAATTAAGCAAGTACCATCATATGCCAAATTTCTGAAGGACCTTTGTACGCAAAAGCGTAAATCTAGGACACATGTGTCCTAAAAGGTCCTACTCACAGAGCAAGTAAGCTCCATCTTGTTGAATGACACACCTCCTAAGCTTAAGGACCCAGGTGCCCCAACCATTGCATGTATTGTAGGGGGCCACTTCATTGATAGGGCCTTATTGGATTTAGGGGCTATTGTTAATTTGTTGCCGTACTCTGTGTACGAGGAATTTGGGTTTGGCGAGTTGAAGCCCACTACTGTTACTCTTTAGTTGGCTGATCGGTCTCTCAAAGTGCCACGAGGCATGATTGAGGATGTGCTAATTAAGGTTGATAGGTTCTACTTCCCTGTTGACTTTTTGGTTTTAGATATGGAACCGGTAGCCAGTTCGAGGAAACAAATCCTGGTGATTTTGGGTTGACCTTTCTTGGCTACGGCCAATGCATGCATTAATTGTCGGACCGAGGTTATGGAAGTTTCATTTAGTAACATGCAAGTGAAACTTAATGTTTTTCAAGCATCACAACAACCTCATGAGAGAGAGGAGTGCTTATTAGTGGATGTTGTGGATGAGATTGTTGAGGAGGCTTTGCCCTCCATTCTTGTAGAGGACCCTTTAGAGGCTTGTCTAGCTCATTTTGGGTTTGAAAACTTTGATATAGATGGGTTAGTTGAGGAGGTGAATGTCTTGCTTAATTCTTCTTCTACGCCGAATTTTCCTCCATGGAAAGCCCGGTTTGAGTCACTTCCTCCTCTGTCGAGAGAGCCTGCCACACCATCTTTGGTCACACCACCTACACATGAGTTGAAGCCACTTCTGGCCACACTCAAGTATGCATATTTAGGGCCCCAGGAGACTTTACCAGTTATCATTGCATTCGACTTGGATCAGGAGCGAGAGTCAGTTAATGAGTGTTCTCGTGGCACATCGGAGTGCTATAGGGTGGTCAGTGGCTGATTTGAAAGGGATAGATCCCTCCATGTGCATGCATTATATACATCTAGAGGAGGACACCAAACCTTCTCGCGAAATGCAACGGAGACTGAATCCTAACAGGAAAGAGGTGGTGAAGAAGGAGGTTTTGAAATTGTTGGATGCGGGTATCATATACCCCATCTCAGATAGCAAGTGGGTGAGTCCCATACAAGTGGTGCCCAAGAAATCGGGCATCACTGTTGTTGAGAATGAGGGAGGAGAGTTACTCCCCACACGAACCACTACTGGGTGGCGAGTGTGCATTGATTATAGGAGACTAAATTCCTCGACTAGGAAGGACCATTTTCCCTTACCTTTCATTGACCAAATCTTAGAGCGAAGCGGGGGGTTCTATTGTTTTCTTGATGGCTACTCGGTATAATCAAGTCCCTGTATCCTGCTGACCAGGAAAAGACCACATTCACATGCCCTTTTGGCACTTTTGCTTACAGGCGCATGCCTTTCGGGCTATGTAATGCACCGGCGACCTTTCAACGGTGTATGATGGCCATTTTCTCCGATATGGTGGAGAAATTTTTAGAGGTTTTTATGGATGACTTTTCGGTGTTTGGACCGTCTTTTGAGGAATGCCTTAGGAACTTGACTAGAGTCTTAGAACGATGTATTGAGGCAAACCTAATCTTGAGTTGGGAAAAGAGCCATTTTATGGTTCGTGAGGGTATAGTGTTGGGACACATTGTGTCCCCTCGAGGTATAGAGGTTGACAAAGCTAAGGTTGACCTCATTGTAGGCCTTCCTCCACCCAATTCCGTGCGTCAAATTAGGTCGTTCTTAGGGCATGCAGGTTTTTACCGTAGATTCATTAAAGACTTCAGTAAGATATCACGTCCTTTGTGTAGTTTACTAGTTAAGGACGTGCCTTTTCTCTTTGATGAGGCATGCTTAAAGGCATTTGAAACACTGAGAATGGCCTTGACCACTGCCCCAATCATGAAATCACCAGATTGGTCACTTCCCTTTGAAATCATGTGTGATGCCTCTGATTATGCTGTCGGGGCTGTGTTGGGCCAAAGGGTCAATAAGGCACCATTTGCTATATATTATGCTAGTCGCACTCTCTCGGATGCTCAATTGAACTACACTACTACCGAGAAAGAGTTGCTAGCTGTGGTCTTTGCCTTAGACAAATTCCGATCTTATCTCCTAGGTTCCAAGGTCATAGTCTTCACTGATCATGCCGCTTTGCGGTATTTACTATCTAAAAAAGAGACTAAACCTAGACTGATTAGATGGATTTTGTTGCTTCAGGAATTTGACTTAGAGATCCGTGACAAGAAGGGATCTGAGAATGTTGTGGCGGATCACCTCTCCCGAATCCTTGTTGAGTATAATAGTGACCCTCTTATTTTGCATGATTCGTTTCCGGACGAACAACTCTTTGAGCTGTCACAAGCGAGCCCCCCGTGGTTTGCACATATTGTGAATTACTTGGCCATTGGACAAATTCCATAGAATTGGTCTAAGCAAGACAAAGACCGATTCTTTTCGCAGGTCAGGTATTACTTTTGGGAGGATCTGAAGTGGTTTAAATATTGCTCCGACCAAGTGATCCGACGGTGTGTGCTGGAGAGTGAGGTGCATAGCATTCTTACATTTTGTCATTCTTCTGCATGTGGCGGTCATTTTAGTGGGCATAAAACGGCCGCCAAGATTTTACAGAGTGGGTTTTATTGGCCCACAATTTTTAAAGATGCCCATCAATTTTGTAGAACTTGTTTGCGCTGTCAGCAAATGGGTTCGATGTCTCGGCGTGACATGATGCCAATGTCCCCTATTCTTGTGGTAGAAATATTTGATGTGTAGGGGATCGATTTTATGGGCCCTTTCCCGTCGTTATTCGGGTTTGAGTACATTCTTTTGGCAGTAGATTACGTGTCTAAGTGGGTGGAGGCAATAGCTACCCGAACAAACGATCATAGAGTGGTAATCAAGTTTTTGCATGAAAACATCTTTAGTCGTTTTGGGTTTCCTAGAGCCATAATAAGTGATCAGGGTATACATTTTTGTAACCGGTTCTTTGAGTCGGTAGTTAAAAAATACTCTATTACTCATAAAGTTGGCACTCCATATCACCCTCAAATTAGTGGCCAAGTGGAAGTCTCAAATAGGGAGGTAAAGCACATAATTGAGAAAACTGTGAGATCGGATAGGAAGGATTGGTCACAAAGGTTAATTGATGCATTATGGGCTTACTGCACTGCTTATAAGACATCCATTAGGATGTCACCATATAAAGTGGTGTTCGGTAAAGCTTGCCATCTCCCTGTTGAACTTGAGCACCGAGCATTGTGGGCCATAAAAAAGTTTAACTTCGATATGGGCGCGGCTGGGCTCAACCGGAAATTGCAACTCAATGAGTTGGAGGAAATCCGGAATGATGCATATGAGAGTTCGAGAGTTTTTAAAGCTCGGACTAAAGAATTCCATGACAAGCACACTAATAGGAAATCCTTTGAACCCGACCAAAAAGTGTGGCTTTTTAATTCAAAATTGAGACTCTTTCCGGGTAAGCTAAGATCAAGATGGGATGGCCCCTTTGTAGTTGTTGAGGCATTCATTCACGGCGCCGTTGAGGTGCGAGATCCAAAGACCGGCCACACTTTCAAAGTGAATGGCCAAAGATTGAAACCATATATAGAGGGGATTGGGAATGGAGATATGATTGAGTCCATTGCTTTGATGGACCCATTTTACTACAATTGAGATTGATTTGATGTTCTCTTTTCTTTCCCTTTTATGCTATTCTGTTTTTCTTTATTCTCATTATGCTTTACTTGCGTCTAGGAGACTTTAAATCCTCTAAAGGTGTAATTCCTTTGGTGTTTGCCGTGTCTTAACCATCTCGACATCCGTATAGCCACCTAACCGTGTTTGTAGTGAGTTCCTAGGAGACCAATTGAGACGGTGGAAACTAGAGTTCGAATGGCAAAGCCTAGAACACAAAGGTTTGGGATTTTCGAGACTAGAGTCTGGTTTAAATACCCAGGGGTATGGAGATTGCTTCAAAACTACCTCGGCTTGAACTTTGTATGGCAGCCCCATAGGTTGAGGTAGCTTTATGCGTCTCGATTCTGGATACCGAATGAACCTAGTTTGTCACCCTGTTGGAGAATAGGGAAAGTTACAAACATAGTTAGGGAGAAAAGTAGTACCCGTGGTTTTCGCATGAAGATTATACCTTTAGTAGGCATTCCGTTATTTTCTTATGTCCTATATTTATTTCGGATGTCAATTGAAGGTAGAAATGCTTAGTTTTGATTTTAAAAAAATAAAATAAAATAAAAAGGGGGGTTATACTTGTTCATTAAAAAAAAAAAAGAAGAAAAAAAAAAGAAGAAATAGAAAAAAAAAAATGGTGGAGATGCGGGGTATGAAATCGCCGCACGTGCGGCAAATGTGAGAATCAAACATGGAGAGCACTGCTAAAAAAGCAGGTGTGTGGTGGAGGGTGTTGACCATGCCGCACGTGCAGCTTGACTCCCGCACGTGCGGGACGCCGATTTAATAAAAAAAAAAAAAAATTCGCGCGGAGGTTGAAATCGCCGTACGTGCGGGAAAATTGGTGGATTGATGCTTGCACTCTGCTTTAAAAGCAGTTGTGGAGGGCAGGTGCGGAGGCACGCCGCACGTGCGGCCTCACTCCCGCACGTGCGGGAATTTCCGGAAAAAAAAAAAAAAAATTGTTTGGTTTTGTTTTTTTTTCTATTTTTATTTTATTTTCAATTTCTTTTTTTTTTTACTGATTTCAAAACAAATAAATATGTAAATAAATTTTAAATAAATACATAAATAATTTTAAAATAAATAAATAACTATACAATTATTTTATTTATAATTTTTTTTATAAATAAATATGTCCCCACAACTGCCCCCTAGATTCTATTACTTTGGTAAACTGAGGTGATGGAACCTATACATGTACTTCCCCGACTGAGATCGTGACTTGTTGGCACGAAGAAATAAGGACTCAAATGTCCACTCATCAAGAATCAAGAACCAAGAATCACGAACCATCATGTTCCATTTCATCTAGGTCCAACATCTCGACAGAGATCGCACTGCTAGCAGAGATCATGACTTGCTAGTTCAAGAACATCAAGATCCTAGTATCAACTCATCAGAAACCAAGAATAAACAAGTTTTGCCCCCATTCAAATTCAACATCTCAACCAAGATCAACATCTCAACTGAAATCATCATGTTAACCAAGATCACCATCTCAACCAAGATTATCATCTCAACCAAGATCAATATCTCAACTGAGGTCATCATGTCAACCAAGATCACCATCTCAACCGAGATCACCGTTTCAGCCAAGATCGTCATTTCAATCACGATGATCATTTCTACCGAGATCAATATCTCAACTGAGATCACACTTCTCAATCAAGATCATCATGAGATTGGAGCATACCAATCACGTTCCCATCATGTCGCATCAGTTCTGTCCCCTGCCGTCTGACGTCAGCATAGGCACGTTAGGACTCGAAATCATAACTTTTTGCCATATGTTTCTAATTCTAACAAAACCATTTCATCTTCCTATTTCGTCTCTATCTGTGTCCCTAGACTCTCTTTCTCTTGGCCTCTACAAACCATCATCGCTGTTCTTGAAGCATTCATTACTATGAAGACTCACTTTGTGCCCAAGGTTCAAACTCTACCAGCTGAACCAAACTAACAGTCAATCAATTCATCAGCTGCTCCACACATCAACCCACCATCTCAATGGCAGTGAGAACACCGACATAGCGACAATCTTGTAACTAGAACCAGGAACAGGAAACACTAAGGTCCTAAGCTCCTAACCTTAGACCTTGATAATTTTCCAATCGCCTTATCTGTGAGTAACCATCGCCGTAACCAATGATGACATGTCTCGCCGAACTCTTGTCGTAGAAGACCTTCTTGTTGACATCCCTAATGTAATAACTGTGCAATCCACTCCATCTCCTTATAGTCAATCCAAAATGCTCATGCCTCCAGCAACTCAATATCTCGAAAGAGAAGCACATGAAGTAAGTGGACCAAGTTACTACTGCTAAAGCTGAGGCCATTGCTAAGGCCGAAAAAACAAGTCAACATGGCCTACAACAAAGGCTACTATTTTGACTAGATGATAGCCCTCAAAAAGATGTTTGTCCCTGAGGACTCACTCACCCCTCCGTGATATGGGTCAACTCAATGTCCCTTTCCCTCCCTCTCCCAATCAATCTGCGGACGAGGCCGAGCAAGTAGAAAAGGCTGACAATGAGGAGGCCGGAGACAAGGAAGAGACCGAGGCTGAGGTTGCCCAGAAAGAATCTGAAGCTGTTGTGGGGGCCAAGTCCTCAACTCTGAATGAGCAAGTCCTTGACTTGACTCAAGATAAGGAGGATGAGGTTCAAAAGACCACTTCTGAGGTCGAGATCGAGACTGCCAACAAGAGCCTAGATGACACACTGCATGAGATCGATGCCGAGGTCCAAGCTGAAAAATCTACCAAGCTGTCTGCTGAAGCTGACACAACACCAATTGCCAAGGCAGGGCAGACTGTGGAAAATGCATGAGCTTTGGTTTTTCTTTCTTTTTGTACTTTTCCTTCTTACTTTTGGACAACTGTAATCTTTTATTTGAAAAATGTTAGCTTTATATTTGACCGATGTGCCCCTTTTATCTTTGTAGATGAACAAGTAATCTCTTATGCCAGGCCAAAGTGCCTTTTTGTATGTGAACAAGTTTCTTTTATGAATGCAAGTCTTATATTTTCTTCCAAGTGTTAAATGTATGCCTGATTTTCTTCTATGCATGTTTGCTACTTTCTTTCATGTTTTTCATGTTTCCAAACTTAGAATATTTTTGCATTTCTTCGAAGTGTACCTTAACTGTATAATAACTCCAAGATACATTACCTCGGATAAACCTTGACTGTTTGCCTCGGCTAACTATTTTCGTACATCGGCTAACACTTTCAAAATAAAAATATTTTTGCAAGTGTTATTTCTTTTTTACCTCCATACACTATCTTCTATTAAGACTTCACCATTTCTAAGTTTTGACAACCTGGTTAGTCACCTCGGGTAACATGTACCTTGGATACTTTATTCATTATTGCATAGGCTAACTCCAACTTGTAAATTTCTTTGAAATTTCAACAAGTGTTAAGCCCATATTTGAAAATTTCAACAAATGTCAAACTCTTAAGTTTGTTCATCACTCCAGCTCCCTGCCCCCTAATGTGAACCTAAGTTTCACTTAAGTTCACATTAAATATGTAACTATGGTCTTTTGCCGAAGTCATATTCAAACAAAGGCTTTCTGAAGTGTTTCAACCTTGGTTTCTTTGTTAATGAACTTAGTTCCATTATGAGTTTGACTCTATCGATATGGCAAGTCCAGGTTAATTCAACTTAGTTCAACTCCATTATATGCAAGTATAATTCAACTCTATCATATAATGAGTCTAAGTTATTCGTCATGTTTCATTCAAAAACATCGCTAACTTAGTTCAACTCTATTATATGCAAGTATAATTCGACTTTACCATATAATAAGTCTAAGTTATTCATCATGTTTTATTCAGAAATATCGCCAACTTAGTTCAAATCTATTATATGCTAGTATAATTCAACTCTACCATATAATAAGTCTAAGTTATTCATCATGTTTTATTCAGAAACATCGCCAACTTAGTTTAATTCTATTATATGCAACTATAATTCAACTCTGCCATATAATAAGTCTAAGTTATTCGTCATGTTTCATTCAAACACATCGCCAACTTAGCTCAACTCTATTATATGGAAATATAATTCAACTCTGCCATATAATAAGTCTAAGTTATTCGTCATGTTTCATTCAGAAACATCGTCAATTTAGTTCAACTCTATTATATGCAAGTATAATTCAACTCTACCATATAATAAGTCTAAGTTATTCAGAAACATCGCCAACTTAGTTCAACTCTATTATATGCAAGTATAATTCAACTCTACCATATAATAAGTCTAAGTTATTCGTCATGTTTCATTTAGAAATATCGCCAATTTAATTCAACTCTATCATATGTAAATATAATTCAACTCTGCTATATAATAAGTCTAAGTTATTCATCATGTTTCATTCAGAAATATCGCCAACTTAGTTCAACTTAATCATATGCAAGTATAATTCAACTTTGCCATATAATAAGTCTAAGTTAATTCAACTTAGTTCAACTCTATCCTATGCAAGTATAATTCAACTCTGTCATATAATAAGTCTAAGTTACTCATCATGTTTCATTCAGAAACATCAGCAACTTAGTTCAACTCTATCATAAGTAAGTATAATTAAACTCTGCCATATAATAAGTATAAGTTAATTCAACTTAGTCCAACTCTATCATATACAAGTATAATTCAACTCTGCCATATAATAAGTCTAAGTTACTCATCATGTTTTACTCGGAAACATCACCAACTTAGTTCAACTCTATCATATGCAACTATAATTCAACTCTACCACATAATAAGTCTAAGTTAATTCAACTTAGTTCAACTTTATCATATGCAAGTATAATTCGACTCTGTCATATAATAAGTCTAAGTTACTCATCATGTTTCACTTGGAAACATCGCCAACTTAGTTCAACTCTATCATAGGGCAAGTATAATTCAACTCTACCATATGATAAGTCTAGGTTTACTCGTCATGTTCACCATGGGAACATCGTCATAAGGCATTTCGGTCTTATCGCACAATCATGGATTCCAACAACATTTTCACGCTTTTTTACATAGGCTTTCGTATCCTTTTGCATGTAGGGTCACCGGAATCCTTGTGATATAGCTCTGTGGGCAAGGGATCTGCACCCTGCATGGATCTCGTGTAAAAAGTCTTCAACCTGGGAAGGATGTACACATCGCAATAGAGGTCCAGTAAAAGTCCTTCTATACAAATGCTTTCTGTCGATAAACAGAACATGGCCGACTTCAGTCTGATCTTATGTGCTTCTTTTTTGTCTTCTAGGATCTGGGATCTGCTCATTTAGGCTGAGCTCTTGTCTTCTCGAACCTAACCATCTAGGCCGAGATCTTGTCTTCTGGGATCTGGGATCCGGGATCTGCTCACTTAGGTTGAGCTCTTGTCTTCTCGAACCTACTCATCTAAGCCGAGATCTTGTATTATAGGATTTGGGATTCGAGATCTGGAATCCAGGATCTGCTCACTTAGGTTGAGCTCTTTTTTCCTCGGACCTAATCATCTAGGCCGAGATCTTGTCTTCTAGGATTTGGAATCTAGGATCTGGAATGCGGGATCTACTCACTTGGGCTAAGCTCTTGTCTTCTCGAACTTAATCATCTAGGCCGAGATCTTGTCTTCTAAGCTCTAGGATCTGGGATCTGGAATCCTAGATCTACTCACTTAGACTGAGCTCTTGTCTTCTCGGACCTAATCATCTAGGTCGAGATCTTGTCTTCTGGGATCTAGAATCCAGGATCTGCTCACTTGGGCTGAGCTCTTGTTTTCTCGGATCTAATCATCTAGGCTAAGATCTTATCTTCTAGGCTCTGAGATCTGGGAGCTGCTCACTTAGGCTGAGCTCTTGTCTTCTCGAACCTAATCATCTAGGCCGAGATCTTGTCTTCTAGGATTTGGGATCCGAGATCTGGAATCTAGGATCTGCTCACTTTGGCTGAGCTCTTGTCTTCTCGGACCTAATCATCTAGGCCGAGATCTTGTCTTCTAGGATTTGGGATCCGGGATCTGGAATCCGGGATCTACTCACTTAGGCTGAGCTCTTGTATTCTCGGACTTACTTATCTAGGTTGAGATCTTGTCTTCTTGAATCTAGGATCCGAGATCTAGAATCCAGGATATACTTACTTAGGCTGAGCTCTTGTCTCCTCAGAACTAATCATCTAGGCCGAGATCTTGTCTTCTAGGATCTGGGATCCGAGATCTGGAATCTGGGATCTGCTCACTCAAACTAAGCTTTTGTCTCCTCGGACCTAATCATCTAGGCCGAGATTTTGTCTTCTAGGATTTGGAATCCGGGATCTGCTCACTTGGGCTGAGCTCTTGTCTTCTCGAACCTAATCATCTAGGTTAAGATCTTGTCTTCTAGGCTCTAGGATCCAAGATCTGGAATCCCGAATCTGTTCACTTAGTCTGAGCTCTTGTTTTCTAGGACCTAATCATTTAGGCCGAGATCTTGTCTTCTAGGATCTGGGATCCGGGATTTGGGATCCGGGATTTGGGATCTGGAATCCAGGATCTACTCGCTTAGGCTGAGTTCTCGTCTTCTTGGACCTAATCATCTAGGCTGAGATCTTATCTTCTAGGAACCGTGACCTAGGATCTGAAATCCGAGATTTGCTCACTTAGGTTGAGCACTTTGTCTTCTCGGACCTACTCATCTAGGCCGAGATCTTGTCTTCTAGGCTCTAGGATCCGAGATCTGGAGTCTTGGATCTGCTCACTTAGGCTGAGCTCTTATCTACTTGAAGGTTGTCTTCTTCTCCTCGGGAGCGCTCATGCCCCCTTATCTTTGCATTCATCCCTTCTGGAAGGGCCTTCATTCCGTCAATGTTGACGCATTCTCCATCTTTGTTGAACTCGTCGTTGCCGAAACGTTAATTTTGCATGATGATGGCCATCTATTCTAACTAAGTTCCCACAGATGGCGCCAAATTATGGGTCTTGATTTTTGACCACCCAACTAAACAAGGAACTTAGCTGGAAAGCACCGGTAGAATAGATTAAGCCTGAACACTTGCCAACAAGAATATGAGAATACCGTAGTGGTTCGTCCAACCGAGGGCACTTTGACGATCAAGTCAGTAATCTTATCTCTCATAGATATCAATACAAGTACTTAAACTTCAACAATGAAAGCATAAAAGTATCTCAAATAAAGCATACCTTAGACCCACTAGGTTGTCTTACTTTTATAATGATCAGTGTCCAACTTCTCCTAGAAGTCTTACTTTATGGGACTCTATCCTTTATAAGGATAACATTTATCACAACTCACACTATTCAGATTAAGATGAACTCTCTCAAGAGTCCCATCTCTATCCAAATAGGTAGCTTGATGTCATCTAAGACTCTAGTCCTCTATCCAAATATCTCGAATTTCGGTATTATCGCACCATATCTCCGCACTATGGTCCGCCCATGTGGCACCTCTACTAACAACCTTGGCCATGTGGACTACTTAAAAATATGTCCCCACACTATCTTTGATAGATAACTGAGTGCTGACTTAATCGTCGGAGTGCCCCCAGGTGGACGAACCACCGCCGGAGTCTTATCTTTCTGTGGTAGGTTGTTCGGGCGAGATCTATTCTGCCGGTGCTCTCCAGCTGGGTACCTGTTTGGCAGTGTGGTCAGAAATCAACACCCACAACTTGGCACCGTCTGTGGGAATTGTAAGAAGACTAGATGGCCAACAACAGGCAGAAAGAAATAATTGGGGGCGACATCCCTAGTGGGAGTGGTAAAAATACCGAACCTAACATAGAGGAGGACAACTACAACAAAGAACCTCGGGATAAGAATCCCGAAGAAGAAGACGTCGGCTAAGAGGGAGACATACCGAAGAAAACATGTCAGGGCAGGTATTATAATGAAAGCGACCTCCAAGTATGGAAAAATAAATGCTTGAGGAGGGACGGCAAGATGAAGGGGATGACAAACAAATTGGTAGACCTGCAATCGGTTGTCAATTTCATGATACAGAACAATATCATGCAACCACCATTCCCATTGGAAGACACGCTGATTCCACCAGCCAAGAACGATGCCTAGAAAAGGGGACAGAAAGCAATCCTCGCAGTCCCCCAGCATGACAGGGAGAGGAAGCATTCTCATTTGCCTTCATGGGAGATCGGACAAGGAGAATCGATGAAAGGAGAGTCTTAGAAGACACATCGTGCCAAAGAAGCCTACACCAAAGAACATCGGCATGTTCAAGGGAGGGAGCTTTGTTTCGACACGACGAATAGAGGGAGGTCCAAGAGGACTCATAACGACACTGGGAGTAGCGCAACAAAAAGACTGAAATCCGTAGACAGCCGAGCTCCTGGACGAACTAAGGAGGATTTGAGGGACTATCTCCAGAGGAAGCAACAAGACACCGAGGTCACTTCCCCGATCAAGCTGAGAACACCGTTCTCCGTAGAATTCAACAAGTTTGAGGCCCCGAAAAGGTTCCACATGCCGAGATTCCAGATATATGATGGTAAGTTTGATCCTAATTTTCACGTCGGCTTATATTTAAACTCAATGGCACAGATACCAGAACGAAGTTATTGCTCAGAAGGTGTTCCTCATCCTTTGATGAAATCAAGATCGATTGGTTTCACAAGGTGCCGAAAGGAATTGCGAAAAGCTGCGAAGGGCTGGCCAAGATGTTTATGGCCAGGTTTGTTACAAACAAACTACAGCCATTGAGGGTAGACTCCCTGATGGCTTTGAGAATTGGCGAGGATGAAAGCCTCAAGGCTTATGCCAAGAGGTATTATGAGGTGTTTAACCGAATACCAGGGTGCAACCAAGAGTTAGCGGTCATATTCTTTTAAGAACGGCCAACAATGAATGTCCGCTTGAAAGTATTCGAAGGACATTACCAAAAAGTATGGTGGAACTTATGGCCATGATCGAGAAATATGCGAGAGCAGAAGCAGACACGCTAGGGATAAAGGCGTTAAAGCAAGAGAAGAGGAACGGCTCGCTAAAGCGAGGCTGAGGGAAGACAAATTTTAAAAGACAAGAATAAGATTAAGGATCAGATAGGCGATACCATAGTGTTTCGGATCCCGATTTATAAAGTCCTGGAGAGAATCAGGAACCAACCTTACTATAGAGCACCAAAGAAGATCCCTAGCGAATTTTGTGAGAAGAAGCCTGGGGAAGCATTGTGCCTACCACAATGAGCATGGGCACTTGACTCAGGGGTGCAGAGCCCTAAAGACGCATTTGGAAGACCTTGTGAGACAAGGTCACTTATGGGACCTGGTAGATGAGGCCAGAACAAGGAAAGAACAAGCAAGGCTGCCCCAAGCACCGGTAGCATCACCTCTACCAGCACCGCCTGCAGATGGACCTCGAGTGATCAATGTTATTCACTCAAAGGTCAATGAGAACGAGGTACATGGGGAGACTCAGAGAGTGAGACACTTACAGCATGTGTATCGGGTCCAGCAAAAAAGGGCTAGGGCAAACGAGTGCCAGGGACCAATGGTGTCCTTTACTGAAGCCGACCTAGACATGGTGCAGCATCCACACAACGATGCTCTGGTGATATCCTTGAAGATTAGAGAATGCCAGGTAAGGCGCATTCTAATTGACCAAGGCAGCTCTTATGACATCATGTTTGTCAAATGTTACAAAGAGCTCGGCCTTCACCAAGATGATCTGAAACAGTCCAACAGTCCAACAGTCTAATGGTCGGGTTCAATGAAATGCCGACATGGCCCTTAGGGGCAATAAATTTGGAGGTGCAGGTAGGCACTAGGAAAGTGAGCGCAGAGTTTACAATCATTGACACCCCCTTACCTTACAACGTTATCTTGGGAAGACCGTGGTTGTACGCAATGAGGGCTGTTCCCTCAACATTGCACCAACTATTGTGGTTCCCAATGGAACAGGAAATTGAGGAGATCAGAGAAGATCAGGTGCAGGCGAAGAATTGCTCCATGGCAGCAATGAAATCCACCTGCAACGTACGAGAAGTAGACATAGCCGAGATTGAGGATGAGGACATGGAGGTCCTGGATGACGTCGGCAAAGAACCAGCCGAAAAAAATGAGAAAGCCCTGAAGAAGATTCTAGTCCAATAAGGGGATGAAAAACGTTTCTTCCTTCTCGGTTCAAGATTGGCCGATGAGGAAGAAAGGGAGTTAGAAGCCTTCTTACGAGCAAACATTGAGGTGTTTGCCTGGGACGCCATACGAGATGTTTGGCATTGGCCCCGGGGTCATTTGCATAGACTAAATGTCGACAGGTCGGCTAAACTTGTCATCCAACGAGCAAAGAGGCCAACATTGATGCATGTTGAAGTAGTAGAGAAGGAGATAGGAAAACTGCTGGAGGCCAGAGCCATTCGAGAGGTAAGCTACCCAACTTGGTTGTCAAACACAGTTGTTGTGAAAAAGAAGAATGGGAAGTGGAGGGTCTGCGTGGACTTCACTAGCCTAAATAAGGCTTATTCCAAAGACAGTTTCCCACTCCCCCAAAATCGATCAACTGGTGGATGCCAACTCAGGGCATAGAAGGATGAGCTTCTTGGACGCATACAGAGGGTACCATCAGATAGCAATGTACCCCCTAATGAAGAAAAGACTGCATTTATCACCCCAAAAGGGTTGTATTGCTACAAAGTGATGCCCTTCGAGTTAAAAAATGCAGGAGCAACCTACTAGAGGTTGGTGACCAAGATGTTCAAACATCTAATTGGCAAAACAGTGGAAGTATACATTGACGACATGGTTGTGAAGACCAAAGAATTTGAGGATCATCTGGCTAACTTGAAGGCAATTTTTGACATCCTTAAAACATATCGGCTCCGACTCAATGCTTCGAAATGCGCATTTGGAGTTGGTTCTTGTAAGTTCTTAGGATACTTGATTACCAGAAGGGGCATTGAGGCAAGCCCAGATCAAATTAAGGTCATCCTAAACTTGAAAAGCCCAACATCGGCAAAGCCAATACAAATGTTGACTGGAAGGGCCGCAGCCCTAAACAAGTTTATAAGGGAAGTTCTGACAAATGCAAACCATTTTTTAGTTTAGTAAAGAAGGCCACAGATTTTTTATGGACAGAAGAGTGCGAAGTCGCCTTGGCCGACTTGAAAAAATACCTAACCACTGCTATAGTTCTCTCAAATTCTGTACCTGGAGAGGAACTCTTCTTATACTTGATAATTTTGGAGCATGCAGTAAGTGCAGTGGTAATTAGAGAAGAGAATGGGGAATAGAGGGCAGTTTACTATGTGAGTGAAACCCTAGCAGGCACAGAGACCAGATACTTGCCCCTGGAGAAACTAACATTGGCCTTAATGATGGCCTCCAAGAAGTTAAACCATTATTTCCAAGCCCACAAGATTGTGGTATTGACGGAGCACCCTTTGAAGTCCCTATTGCAGCAAGGAGATTTGACAGGCAGTGTGGCTAGATGGGCAATAGTATTGGGCCAATACGATTTAGAGTTCAAACCCAGAACAGCAATCAAAGGCTAGGTTCTGGCCGACTTCGTGGCTGAGTTCACACCTGGTGCCATACCAAGTCAGGCTCCAGTGAGCCGCGGCTTAGGATGTCCAAGAGAACAAGAAGAGACCCAATTGGGAATGAAAAACCCCACAACAGAACAAAAGAAAGAAGAGAAACTCAGGCCCTGCGATATTTACATCGGCGACTCCTTCCGCCTGTTTATTGATGGGAATTCAAATTGTTAGAGAGTGGAAACAGAAGTAGTGCTAGTAGCGCCAGATGGGCGGATGTTGGAACAATCTATTCATTTGGGGTTTAAGGCCTCAAACAACAAAGCAGAATATGAAGCACTGATTGCAGTATTGAAGTTGGCAGCAGCAATGGAAGCCGACGAGGTGGTGGTCTTCTATGACTCCCAGTTTATTGTCAACCAGGCAACAGGCGAATACGCAGCCCGACATGAAAGAATGATGGCCTATGTAAAAGAGGTTGTCAGACAATTAGCCTTATTTCAGGATTGCTGACTACAGCAAGTTAGCAGAGATGACAACATCCATGCTGATGCCTTGGCTAACCAGACTAATGCAATGAAATCAGGGGAGGCAAAGACAATAATGGTTGACTATCTATCAGGCCCAAGTGTGGAACCACTGATCACAAAGTATAAGGCAATGTGTGTGGAGATGGGTCCAAGTTGGATGGATGCAATAGTAATATTCCTTAGAGATGAGAAGCTGCCAGATGATCGCAAAGAAGCACACAAGACCAGACTGAAGTCGACAAGGTTCAGTCTGACAGCAAAAAGACATCTCTACAGAAGGTCTTTTACTGGTCCCCTTTTGAGATATGTGCATCTTTCACAAGTTGAAGACTTCTTGTATGAAATATACGAAGGAGTATGCGGAAGCCACACTCGGGGCAGGTCATTTGCTCATAGGGTCATTATTCAGGGGTGCTGGTGGCCCTATATGTAGAAAGATGTTAAAGCTTATGTCAGAAAGTGTGAGAAGTGTCAGAGGTTTGCACCTTTGATACATCAAACAGCAGCAGATTTAAACCTAGTGTCCAGCCCTTGGTCATTTGCCCAGTAGGGCATAGATCTTGTTGGACAACTACCTCAAGCGACTGGACAAAGGAAGTTCCTACTGGTAGCAACTGACTATTTCACAAAGTAGGTAGAAGTTGAACCCCTTGCGAAGATTTGGGACATTGATGTGAAGAACTTCATATGGAAGAACATCATCACCAGGTTTGGGATCCTAAGGGAAATAATAGTAGACAATGGCACACAGTTTGACAGTAAGCTAATCAAGAGCTTCTGTGCAAAGTACAAAATCAAGAACTACTACTCCACTCCAAGCTTTTCTCAAAGCAATGGTCAAGCAGAAGCATCCAACAAAACTATCTTGGATGGGATCAAGAAGAGGCTGGAAGCAGCAAAGGGAAAGTGGGTAGAAAAGTTGCCCAATGTATTTTGGGCATATCAGACTACGCCCAGAAGATCAACTGGAGAATCCCCATTTGCCATGGCTTATGGCATAGAGGCAGTTATCCTATTAGAAGTCGACATCCTAGGGATCAGAACCCAGGCAGTAGAGAATGGGATTAACGAGGCATTCCTGGTCCAAGATCTAGACTTATTGGAAGAAAGAAGGGAGAAAGCAGCAATTTGGCTGGAGGAATACTAGCAGCAGCTTGCTAGGGCTTACAATAAGAAGGTTTACCCAAGAGAGTTTCAAGTTAGGGACCTCGTGCTAAGAAAGGTCGTCGGCAACAAGAAGGATCCCAAAGAGGGAAAGCTGGGCCCAAATTGGGAGGGGCCTTATAGAATCATTTCAGTCGCTGGCAATGGGGCATATCGACTTGAAGACAGTGAAGGCAAGGAGTTTCTATGACCCTGAAACACTTGCAACTTGAAGTTTTTCTATCGTTAGATTTTTGTTTTTTAAAGTTTATGTTATTAGTCGAAGTAATAATAAAATTTTAGCTTGATTTTTAATTTCAAACTTGTGTAATACGACTAACCAGTCATTTGGCGATGTTTCTAAGTGAAACATGACGAATAACTTAGACTTATTGTATGGCAGAGTTGAATTATACTTGCATATAATAGAGTTGAACTAAGTTAGCGATATTTCTAAGTGAAACATGACGAATAACTTAAACTTATTATATGACAGAGTTGAATTATACTTGCATATAATAGAGTTGAACTAAGTTGGTAATGTTTCTAAGTGAAACATGACGAATAACTTAGACTCATTATATGGCAGAGTTGAAATTATAGTTCCATATAATGGAGTTGAACTAAGTTGGGTTAACCTAGATTTGCCATGTCGGCAGAATCAAACTTAGATTGGAACTAAGTGCATTTTAGTAAGATTAACAGAGAAACTAAGGTTGAGAACCTTGGCTAGTCTTTGTTTGAATCTAACTTCGGCAACAAGATCATAAGCACATGCTTAATGTGAACATAAGTGAAACTTAAGTTCACATTAGGGGGGCAGAGAGCTGGAGAATGATGAATAAAGTTTAAAGTGCTTAGGAGTTGAAATTTTATAAAAAAATTTACAAGCTAGAGTTGGCTTAACACTTGTTGAAATTTTCAGAAAAATTTATAAGTTGAAGTTAAGCCGAGGTAATATTGCAAGAAGTGCATACGTACTTGCCAAGATGACCAGGTTGCCAAACTTGGAGAGTATAGAAGACAAAAGTCTTGATAAGTAAGAGTGACGTGGCAAGTTTAAAATAACACTTGTGAAAATATTTTTACAATGTTTTCAAGTGTTAAGCTAAGGCCGAGATAAACAATTAAGAAGTTATGTCCGAGGTATTGTACTCTGATGAGGTTATACAGATAAAGGTATAGTTTAAAGACATACCAAATTACTCTAAGTATGAAAATGGTAAACATACATAAGAAAAAGAAGGCATTCAAACACTCAGAAGAAAGGAGGAAACTTGCATTCAAAAGATAGACTTGTTTGGAGTACAAAAAAGGGCACATCGGCTAAACTAAAGCTAACATTGTTTCAAAAGCAAAAAGGAAAAAAGTACAAAGTATAGAGATAAAAGACTACTCAAAGATCGCTGGCTAGTCTCTCGCCTCAGAAGGCAATCGGGAAACCTTCTCGGTAGTCTTTTCAGCTTCAAGCTCAGCATCAATTTCTTGGAGAGTTTGGTTGATGCTCTTCTCGACGGTATGCACCTCGGACGGAGTCTTCTTAAGGGAGGCACTTTTTGAGACCTCATCTTCCTCATCCTGAGTCAAGTCTAGGACTTGCTCATTCAGAGTTGGGGACTTGGCTCCAGCAGCTTCAACTTTCTCAGACTTGTCGGCCTCGGTATCCTCCTTAGACTCAGCCTCGTCCTCAGATTGGCTTGGAGTAGGAGGGTGTGGTAAAACAAGTCACCAAGGCCATACATGGCGAATCCTCAGATAGCGAACTCCTTCTAGGCAGCCATCAAGCCAAGGGTGTAACCCTTGTTGCATGCTTGCTTTACTTGCCTTTTGTACTCGTCACGTACATTAACCGCATCCTCCGCGTAGGCTTTTTCGTCGGCCGCCTTCATCTCAGCCTCCTTAGTGGCCAAAGTTGTTTGAAGCTCGGTTTGGGCCTGGGCCTCTTTTTCCTTTGCCTCATTTGCTACGGCCTGAGGAACCTCGGAATGTTTTTGTCACCTCGGATGGTCCTCTACCGCCTTCAAAGAAAGCTCAATAGTCTCGGCCTAATCCAATAGACCTCGGATGCGAGCCTCGGCTTTATGAAGTGAGTTGAGAAGTTTGGTTGCCTCCTTGGTCTTTTTGGTCAACTCTTTCTTAAAATCATTGGCCTTGACTGCCAATGAGTGACCCTGCTGGATAGCCTGTAAAATTGCAAAAGAAGTTAGTAAAGTATGAAAACCAGAGCCAAAAGTTAAAAAAGAAATTACAAGACTTACCAAGACACAATGCTGCATCATCATTGCATAGTTCTCGTACTCTGAGAGCTCGGCCATCCAATTGATGTCGGCTGGGAGTAGAACAGCGGTGGATATGGCGGCACCGACCTCTAGGCTATCAGGGGCACTATCTCTAGCAAGAAGTGGTCGGTCTCTGACCATAATGGGTGGATTCCAGGGAGCGTCGGCACTAAACCCAGAAGGCTCAGAAGAACCACTGGACCTTAGCTCCTTTGGTTGGGGCTGGTCTGACGCCTTGGCTTTGGCAGCCCTTTTCTCGGCTTACTTCTCTACTTTGGCCAATTTTGAAATGGGTATTGTATCCTTTGATTCCACCTCAGTGGCGCTGGGCTTGGCCTTGGCCTTTTTAACCCTCTTTGCCTTGGGTTTTGGCTGGTCTTGGAAAGGACTTGAGGAGTGGATTGACACCGCCCCAGGGATGCCGGCAAAAAGGTCATCCGGAATGATCTTTGCACGACCCATCTCTTCGGCAATGGCGGCAACAGTAACCTTGGTCCAGAAGCGAATTGCTGGCAGTGCAATTGATGGGTTTGTCGGATCGTAAACCGACGCCTCAGAGGATTGGCATTTTCGGCTACAAGTTTTGCCTGTAGGAGCAAGGATGGGAACTCGACAATAGTGTTAACGCTGGGCAAGAGGGATTAATTGTGGAGTAGATGTTGATTGTTGCTTCACAGGACCAGAGGTTGATCCTTGGTCTAGCCTTGATGATGATTCAACTTGGAAAGTCGTAGTAGAAGGAGGGGACTTGCTCTTCTTAGGGACGTCGGGCAAGGTAGATTTGCAGGTTGGAATGTAATTGAGCAGTAGGGGGACTTTAGGCTGGTTGACTGGCAAGTCCAGCAGCCTCTTGAAGTCATTACTGGGGAAGAAGGTCTTGCAAAAGTCTTTTGGTGTCTGAGGAAGAACTGCAAGTGTGAAAAATGGACATTAGAACATATAAAAGGAAGAAAGTAATAAAGACTTGAAATTAGGTAAAGTGACACTTGGTTCTTACCATTATCCTCTTTAAAGACTGTTCGGCTCAAAGGGTAGAGGTGGAGGTCATCATCGTGGAACTTCCTCGGTTCGAGATGATGAAATAATCATCTCCAAAGACCTTTATTGGAGTCTGGGAGGTCGACAATGAGTTTGTACTCAGTGGATCTTGGCTTGAGGTAATAGATGTAGCCTTTTCCTGATTTCAGGCCACACATGGTATAATAGTATTGGATGTCGGCTAGTGTTATCCTAGCACTTTCTCGGTTAGCTAAAGCAACGATACCATTAATGTCTCTATAGGAGTTAATGGCTAATGGCATTGGGTTGACCTTGTAGTAATGAAGGACTTGTCGGAAAAGGGTGTTTAAAGAGAACATAAGTCCACACTCTATAAAAAGCAACAATCGAAGGGCATGAAGTTGTCATTGACATGATGGAGTCCTCCTCCCACCAACCTAAGATGGACATTGGCAGGGATGGAGAACTCTCTCCTAAAGTGCTCAAGCTTTTCTGGGGCGTCCACCCCCCACCTACGAAAGGACAGCGGCATGAAAGAGATGGCAAACAAATTGGCAGACCTGCAATCCGGTGTCAATTTCATGATGCGTATCAACGCTATGCAACCACCGTTCCCATTAAAGGACACGCCGATTCCAAAATCCAAGAACGATGCCTACAAAGGGGGACAGAAAGCAATCCCCGCAGTCCCCCAGCACGACAGAGAGAGGAAGCATTCTCATCGGCCTTCACGGGAGGTCGGGTGGGGAGAATCGATGAGAGGAGAGTCTTAGAAGACACATCGTGCCAAAGAAACCTACACCAAAGAACATTGGCATGTTCAAGGTAGGGAGCTTTGTTTCGACACGACGAACAGAGGGAGGTCCAAGAGGACTCATAACGACAACGGGAGTAACGCACCAAAAAGACTGAAATTCATAGACAGTCGAGCTCCTGGACGGACTAAAGAGGATTTGAGGGACTATCTCCAGAGAAAGTGACAAAACGCCGAGGTCACGTCCCTGATCAAGCTGAGAACACCGTTCTCTGTAGAATTGGACAAGTTTGCGGCCCCAAAAAGGTTCCACATGCCGAGATTCCAAATATACGACGGTAAGCTGATCCTAATTTTCACGTCGGCTTATATTTAAACTCAATGGCACTGTATACCAAGAACGAGTCATTGCTCTGCAAAGTGTTCCCTTCATCCCTTGGGAAAATTACATCAGATTGGTTTCACAAGTTGCCGAAAGGAACTGTGGAAAGCTAAGAAGGGCTGGCCGAGATGTTTGTGGTCAGGTTTGTTACAAACAAACTACAGTCGTTGAGGGTAGACTCCTTCATGGCTTTGAGAATTGGCGAGGACGAAAGCCTCAGGGCTTATGCCAAGATGTATTATGAGGTGTTTAACCGAATACTAGGGTGCAACCAAGAGGTAGCGGTCATATCTTTTAAGAACAGCCTGAATGATGACTGTCTACTTCGAAAGTCATTGGCAAAGACATTGCCAAAAAGTATAAAGGAACTCATCTGGGACTCCTGGCTTAATGCAGTCTTTTCTTCATCAAGGGGTGTAGACACCCCATTTTTGACTGCCCTTAAGATTTGGACGTTACTGATGGTTTACTTGGTGATGAAAGATGTGCAGGACAAAGGTTCGATTTCTTCGGCAATAGGAGAGTCAAATCCAAACTTCACACCCTATTGTGGACCAAAGCTACTTTGAATGGTTTTTAGACCTTCAAATCCTCTCTTTCAAAACATTTTTGAAATAAAGTTTTTACGATGCTCTGAGGCTCGCATTTTGTTAA
Source organism: Camellia lanceoleosa (assembly GCA_025200525.1). Taxonomy (NCBI): domain Eukaryota; kingdom Viridiplantae; phylum Streptophyta; class Magnoliopsida; order Ericales; family Theaceae; genus Camellia; species Camellia lanceoleosa. The sequence goes on from CM045761.1 coordinate 16,708,685, forward strand.
ATGTTGCGCTTTTCAATAAACCGAGTAAGGACAAAGTTGAAATGAATGAAAGAGAGTTGAAATCTTTGAAAAATCTTTCAAAACACCTTGCTTAGGGGTTGTGAAGTTGAATAAAAGAGGAGAAGAGGGAAGAAACCAAGTTGGGGAAGAAGATGGGTATGAATCGCTAAGAAAGAGTCGAGCGGTCTTCGCTAAATCAAACCTATCTGTCTATACACTTGGATTTAAGCTATGAGGCTACCACCGTTGGAAATCTTACTTCCAAGGCTTCGTTTTTCACTTAAGAATCTCCTAAAGCCGAGTTCGGATGGGAGAGATATGATTGGTTGAAATTGGGCATCAATCCGGCTAGGACCAAAATTGAGTGGCTTCACCAAAAGAGGCTTAACTTTCTGCATAGTTAGAATTTTTATGCAAGGCTTCCACCATTGGAAAGCTTACTTCTGGGGCTTCAGTTTAGGTAGAAGAATGACCTGAAAAGGAGTGCATATGAAGGCGTTATGCCCATTTAAAGTTGGACCTGCAGAGCAGAATTTGTTACCAGCCACAAATATGTGCTACCGGCCACAAAAGTAACAGATCGGCCAAAAAAGTAGCAGGCCAGCCATCACAAGTAGTAGGCTGGCACTAAAGATGGCCGGTCGACCAGAAGTGCCCAAAACTCATATTTTTGACAGATATTTCTCCTCCAGTTGTTGCCAGCTTGCTCCAGTTGTCCCAAATCAGATATTTTCGAGCCAGCTTTCATTTTTGCTATGTATGAGACTATATCTCTCATTTTCAAGGGACAACCTTCTTGGAGAAACTTGGGAGCTTCTCACTTTAAAAAGTCTCTCTCTTTCTCTACAACTTCCAGACCTAAAGTCTCTGCCTCTCTCTCATTCTCTTGTCTTGGTGTGCATAACAAGAGCTATACTTAGAGAAATACCTCTCTTTTGCCTAGACATCTTTGGTGAAAGTGGTCCATCTTTGGGAGGAGGTTGCTTTAAGCTTACTTGGGACTTTGTTGGAGCTCAAAAGGGTGTTTTGGCTCAGATTTTGAGCTGGTTTTGCAGCTGTGCATCAAGGGTAACATCTCTCTCCCTTTAAGCTTGTTTTACACATTTGTTTGGCCGTCTTGTCACACTACTTTGGGGCTGTTTTGGGGGAGGTGTTAAACTACAAAAAATCTTGTTTTTCCTCTATTTTTCAGTCCTAAAAGTCTTGGTTTGTGCCTTGGTTGGCTAGGGGGTTGTCCTCCCTTTTGCTCCTTGGCTTGTAAGGCCTTGTGAGCCAACTTTCAAACTTTTAAAACAACTTCCTTTTGGCCTTAAAACCATTAAATTCCAGAGGAATTTCAGTGGTAGAAAACTTGTTTTGAGGGTCAAAATAGGAGGGGGTTATCCCCTCTCCTCTTCTCTTGTTTGCTTGTATTGATGGCCCTCCAAAAGAGCATGTGTTTCTCCTTCTTGGAGGCTTTGTTTAGCCTCATTTTTGTGACTTTCTAGACCTACCATAACTCTTTTTTGGGCTGTCTTTCTCACCTCTTGCATGCTTTATACACTTGTAGTGTAAATCCTCTTTGCTAGTCTTATATACTTGATATTGTAGCCTATTATTCTAGCATGTTTTGGCTCTACTCCAGCACATTTTTGACTTTGATTTAACATGCTTGAGGTCTGATTTAAGTAGTTTTGGTCATGCATGTTTGGTTTTACATAACTATGGTGTATTTGGCTTTGTTAGCCTTGCACTTTGGGCCCCCTAGCATGTCATATTTGAACTATTTGCATGATATAGGATCATGTGGTATGTAATTTCAGGCCATAAACTTCTGCCATGCTCCCATGATTATCACTCTTTCATTGTGTTTAAGAGTTGTGCCCTTATGCCTTGATTGTGAGCTAATTCGGGAGCCTATCTTTCTTGCCATCTTTGTTGTGAGTTCAGCATGTTTTTGCTACCATATTGACCTGCCTTAGGTTTGTTTTGATTGCTTTAGGTCATTTGAGCATTGCTTGGTATGGTTGTAGTGTAAAGTCCTTGACTAGCTTTGTATTTCAAGTATCTTGGCATGCTTTATTTGAGCTATTTGCATGATATGGCTTCACTTTGTATGTAATTTCAGAGCATATAGACTTGCCATGCTCCCACTTTTGTCACCCCATGAGTGTCCCTAAGGGTTGTGTTCTTGTTGCCTAGCTTGTGGACCAATATGTATGCATGTGTGTCTTGCCTTTTGGTGTCTTAGTCTTGGTATTTTGGCTACTGATTTGGGCCTATTTGAGAGTTGCCCATATTGGTTTAAGTCCATCCTTTGCATGTTGTTGCATGCTTGCCTTGCATGTTGTTACATACTTGGCTTATTAACATGTTGTTACATGTTTAAGTGGTATTGCATTTGGCATGCATCTCTTGTTAAGTTGCCTAACATGTTGTCACATGTTTGCCTCACATGTTGTCACATGCTTGAATATTGTCACATGCCTTGCATGTTTGCATGCTTGTTTAGGTTGCATTGCATTTGGCATGTTTTTTACTATTAGCCTTGCATGGCATTGCCATTAACATGCTCACGTTGCATTAGTTTTGCTTGCATGTTTGCATCCCTTACCTCTTGATCAACCATGATAGAGGTTGGGCGCCCCTTTTGTGTTGTGTGCATTTCATTTGATATTAAATGCACATTCGACACCTTTGGCGATCATGCATCGAAATGCGTGATTGGTGGCCAGAGGGTTAAGAACCATACTCCTTTGAGTCTTAAATATGATAAGGAGAGTGGTTGTGCACACATTGTCTTGAAAATGCATTGTCATGCCCTGTTTGTACTCTGCTGTAGCAAAACAACATTTTGCAGGAAAGTATGGCAGGTTGGTCGTCTAGAGTGCCAGTCGGCTACAAATGTTTGGCCGAGAGCCCCATTTTTGGTCAATGACCTGTTTCACTTGGCCGGTGGTCCCATCTCTTGGCCGATGGCCTCTCAGCATGTCCCCAAGGTGGTTCGTATATCCCAAGGATTCTCACAATTTTAGAGGTGCAAAACAAGGCAAACAGAGACAACATAAACCATGGCGATGGATTTTGAGCCAAATCGAGCATGCATTCGTCCTTCTTCCCGAGGCTGTTTTACTACTTTTCATAATTTAGTTAATTTGTTTAATTAGTTAAGTGTTGTGTAATAATTAGTTAGCTCGTTAGTTAGTTAATTATTTAATTTGTATTATTCTTTCGGTCCCTCCGTCGAGAGGGCGCAATTGTGTAATAAGCGTGCGTGTGTGTGATGAATGTCTTCCAACCTCCACTTCTTTCTCCCTTTTACTTAACCGCTTACGATGGTTAGTTCTAGGGCACGTTTCGATTAGCATCCTTATGCTATGCATGTTTGCATCCATCCATTTGTATTGCATGCACCGAGCTCGGCGCATCATACTAACTGCATAGTATTTCAATTCCAAACTTGAATACGTGTATCGAGTTGCTGCATTTCACATGCCATTATTAGATTAGCCGAGCCTATTCTAGTTGCATTTTGCATGTGTTGCATTAGCCATCTCAACATGAACTAGGATCAGGCATAGTTCTTTGTTTTGGCTCGGAGTACACTGTGAGTGTTTACGCTTTAGCATCTTGCATGTATGTGAGTGTTAACATGACAACATGTTTGCCATGAGGCTAATTGCTTATGTGATATAACTGCCTAAATGCCTGTGGGTGAAGGTTGGATTACTTGAATTGGAACGATTCATTGAAATCTACATTTTAGTCTACTTGCGAGTAGCAAAATTCAAAACCATTTCCAAACAAACGGATATGCGATACTTTGTTCCAAGTTAGGCGATCTAATCTATACTTGTTTTGTTGTGCGCATCACGTAGTAAAGATTAGCCAATTAACCGGAATAAGAACGCATGTGTTTTCAAAAACTCGATATCATGCTTAGTACAGGCCGATCTTCGGATCGGGCGAGCGGGGGTGCTCATAGATAACCTTCCCTAATCGTACCCAAGTTCCCGAGTCGAGGCAACTTTGGTGATGACGGACACGTGGCCTTAGGCAACGAGTCGGGGTTTCCTAAATTCCCCCAAAACAAAATATTTAGGTGGCGACTCTGTATCTGGCAAAGCAATCCATGTTTGGCACTTCTTTCTAAAAAATTAGTTTTCCAAAACGATTTGCCGGATTTGGACTCTTTGGTGATTTATCGATCTTGCATTGCACTTTGCGAGACTAGATTCAGAACCGTGACATTCGAGTCTGAACTGTAGTGAGCCCAATGAACAAAACGGGATTTCTCCCGGGACGTTCGGGGACGTCTACAGGGGGGTACATTGCTATATGATAGTACCCCCTGTATGCGTCCAAACAGCTCATCCTTCCATGCCTTGAGGTGGCATCCACCAGTTGATCGATTTTGGGGAGTGGAAAACTGTCTTTGGGACAAACCTTATTTAGGCTAGTGAAGTCCACGCAGACCCTCCACTTTCTATTCTTCTGCTTCACAACAATTATGTTTGACAACCAAGTTGGGTAGTTTACCTCTCGAATGGCTTTGGCCTCCAGCAGTTTTCTTACCTCCTCCTCTACTGTTTTAACATGCATCAATGTTGGCCTCCTTGCTCGTTGGATGATAGGTGTAGCCGACCTGTCGACATTTAGTCTATGGCAAGTGACCTCAGGGTCAATGCCAGGCATCTCGTATGGCGTCCAGACAACCACCTCAATGTTTGCTCGTAAGAAAACTTCTAACTCCCTTTCTTCCTTCTTTCTCCTCGACCAATCCTGAGCCGAGAAAGAATAAATGCTCTTCATTCCTGAGGATTCGCCACTATATAACACCAGCCGACTTGTTTTACCACTCCCTCCTACTCCAAGCCAATCCAAGGACGAGGCTGAATCCGATGAGGATATCGAGGCCGACAAGTCTGAGAAGGCTGAAGCTGCTGGGGCCAAGTCCCTAACTCTGAATGAGCAAGTCCTAGACTTGACTCAGGATGAGGAAGACAAGGTCTCAAAAAGTGCTCCCCCAAGAAGACTCCGTCTGAGGTGCTGTAAACACCCCATTTTTTACCGCCCTTAAGACTTGGGCGCCACTGATTGCTTACTTGGTGATGAAAGTTATGCAATGCAAAGGTTCGATTTCTTCGTTAAGGAGAGCTCCAAATCCCAACCCCGCAACCTCTTTTTGGACCAAAACCTTTTGACTAAAATGATTTTTAGACCTTAAAACCCTCTCTTTCAAAATGTTTTTGAAAAAAAGTTTCTATGATGTTCTGAGGCTCACATTTCGTTAAATGTTACGCTTTTCGGTAAACCGAGCAAGGACAAAGTGGAAATGAATGAAACAGAGGTGAACTCTTTGAAAACAATTATAAAACACCTTATTGAGGGGTTTAGGATTGAAGAAGAGAGGAGAGGAGAGAAGAAATGTTGGGGAAGAAAATGGGCATGAACCGTTAAGAGAGAGTCGAGCAAACCTCGCTAAATCAGTCCTATCCTTTTGTACACTTAGATTTCAGCTATGAGGCTACCACTTTTGGAAAGTGGACTTTTGGGGCTTCATTTTACACTCAAGAATCTCCTAAAGCAGAGTCTAGGTGAGGGAGATATGGTTGGTTGAAGTTAGGCATCAATCCGATTATGACCGAACTGAGCAGTCTTCACTAAAAGAATGATATCTCTTAGAACACTTGGAATTTTGATCTGAGGCTTCCACCATTGGAAAAAAGACTTCTGGGGCTTCAGTTTAGACACAAGAATGACTTGAAAAGGAGTCTAGATGAAGGCGATATGCCCATTTGAAGTTTGACCTGGAGAGCAAATTTTTGCTGTCGGCCACTGGTAGTGGTCTGTCGGCCACGGGTGTGTACGGTCGGCCACCAATGGTGGCTATCGGCCAACAATGGTGGCCGGTCGGCCACTAGTGTCCAAAACTCCGTTTTTTTGCAGATATTATCCTCTAGCTGTCTCCCATAAGCTCTAGCTATCTGTTTTGTTGATATTTTCGACCAAGGCTCTTTTTTCTCTATATATAGAGGCCATATCTCTCATATTCCAAGGTTAGAAAGTTTGGGAGCCTCTCTCTTTAAAGTCTCTCTCTCTCTGCAATCCTCTCTCTCTAGATTTCTTTCTCTCTTGAGCTTTTGTGCTTAGAAGCTTGTATACTTCAAAATTTAACCTATCAACCCTTAACAAAAGTGGTTCATCTTTGGGCTGAGGTTGCTTGAAGCTCTCTTAGTGCCTCCTTTGAGCTCTAGAAGATGGTTTAAGCTTAGATTTATGCCTATTTTGTGTTTTGGCTCTAAGAGGTATATTACTTGCTTTGCTAGCTTGCTTTGAACACTTGTTTTGCCATTTTTTCACACTATTTTTGAGCTGGTTTTCAACTGTAAAAACCTCTGTTTTTTAGTCATAAAAATGGTGGTTTGAGCCTATTTTGAGTTAAGGGATGGTCCATCATTCTCATCTCTTTGCTTGTTAAGCTTTTTGTGCCATCTTTCAAGGCTTTGGGCCTTTAAACCACTAAAATTCAAAGTTATTTCAGTGGTGGAAAACATGTTTTGAAGTCCAAAAATGGAGGGGTTGGCCTCCCCTCCTTGTGTCTTACTTGCATGCCTAGTTAGCATCACATGGTAGCATGTTTTTGTAGCTTAACTTAGCTTACTTCCAGCATATTTTTGCCTCTGATTTGGACTATTTTAGCTCTGTTTTGGGCTGCTTTGGTCATATGAGTCTAGTTTTGCATAGTTGTAGTACAAATGGCTTCACTAGTTTAGTGTTTTAGGCCTTTAAAGATGCTTTGCTTGAGTTAGTTGCATGTTGTAGTGTCTTTTTACATGTAATTTCAGCATATGTAGCTCTGTCACATGCTCATTTGTTTCACTCTTTCATTGCTTTTGAGATTTGTTCTTGAGTCTTGTTTAGAAGCTAACATGTGGGCATGTTTTTCTAGCATTTTGTGCCTTAATCTCAGCATGATTTAGTCACTGTTTTGACTGATTTTAGCTCTGTTTTGAGCTGGTTTAGCCCTTTAAGGCTTGTATTGTGTGGTTGTGGTGCAACCTCTTTCACTAGCTTAATGTTTTAGGCTTTTAAACGTGAATTGCATGAGTTGCTTACATGATTTAGTGTCATTTTGCACTCCATTTCAGCACTGAAATCTCTGTAATCTCCCTCTATTCTTCACTCTTTCATTTGTTTTGAAAGTGACTTTGAATCCCTTGTTGGCTTGAGTGTGGAATTGAGACCCTCATGCCTAATGGTTTAATTCCTTCGGGAGTTCATTACTAACAGCATGAGGCCTCTTTCATGCTCAAGGTGCTTGTGGTTTAAGCCCTCTTTCCATTAGAGGACACTCACCCTTTGGACTAACCAATTAAAGAATGGATTGGTAATTTAAAATTGGTAAACAAAATGAACAAAGTAAAAGAGGTAAGATTAAGCATCTTTGTGTTGCATTGCATGTGTTCGGATCGGACGTTAATCCAAACATGAAAAAAATGGGACGTTTCATACTCAAAGTGATGAAATGTGCCATTTTTCTTGGTCACCGTCATCCTTGATCATGCATGATAGGGTGGTGGTTATTTTGGTCTTGTTTGTGCACTCATTAAGCTTGTACAAGCTTGGTTCTCTAGCCATCATGCATTAAAAATGCTCGGTTGATGATTCGAAGGCCAATAGTTACCCGCCTTTGATTTTGTGCGATGATAAGGAGGGCAACAATACACACATTTCTTGAAAATACATTGCTTTGCCTCTATTTGCTCTCTGTTGCAGCAAAAGGAGAAGTCCAGGAAGGGGTGCCCGACCAGCCAGTTTTAGTGGCCGACGGCCACTTGAAGTGGCAGACCGGCCACCAGCAGTAGCCGACAACCACTTTTTGTAGCTGACCGGCCACCAGTGAATTTTTGCACAAATGTGCTCTTGAGTTGGAGCAGAGGCATTCTGGGAGTTGGCACAATTTCCAGTGATCAAACGAGTGCAAACAAAGGCATCCGATGGCAAGGCAATGGCATTTTCGGGTGGAGGAACCGAGCATACATGCGTCCCTCGCCCTCGAGGCCATTTAATCGCTTTAGTTAGCTTAGAATAGCTAGTTAACTCGAATGTTGTACTTAATTAGTTAGTGTAACTAATTCTTTAATTTCGATTTGTAATATTTTAGCTAGCTTAGAATAGTTAGTTAATTTATTTCAATTGTTGTAATAATTAGCTTAGAATAGTTAATTAGCTTTGGTTTGTAATAGTTAGCTTAATTAGCGTAGCTAGCTTAGCTTATTCATTCAGACCCTCCTTCGCGAGGGCGTAATGTTGTAATAAGTGTGCGTGCATGTGTACATGTCTTCCAACCCCACGTCTTTCTCCCTTTTACTTAACCACTTTTGATGGTTAGATTAGGGATCATTTTCAATTAGCATACCTTATGCTTGTATGTTTGCATTCATTCATTTGTCTTGTATGCATCGAGGCTCGGCGCATCATTCAAACTGCATTATAATTTCATTAGTTCCTTGAATACGTGTTTCAAAGCATGCTATCAAAGTGTTGCATGTGCCATATTAGTAGCCGAACCTATTAATTTCATATTTGCATGTGTTGCATTAGGCATCTTGTATAGTTAGGATCATACATCTTTGTAACTAGCTTTTGTTTTGGTTTGGAGTGCTCAATAAGTTTTTATGCTTTAGCATGCTTGCATAAGTGTGATTGCCATATTACCATGTTTTGCATGCTTGCCATAAGGCTGTATGCTTAAATGCTAAACTGCATGAATGCCTGTGGATGAAGGCTTTGTTGCTTGAATTGGAACAATTCGAATGCACGTTTTAAGCCCACTTTGCGAAGTGGCAAATCATGTTTTAAGCCCATCATGTTTGATGGCAAATCCGCGTTTTAACCCACTTGAGGGTGGCAAATTCAAACCATTTTCACAAAACAAACATGACTTGAAACGTTTAAAGTCTTGCAACTTAGTCTATATTTGCTTGTGTGCGTCACATAGTAAAGTTAGCTAATAACTAGAATAAGAACACATGAGGTTTATAAAACATCATATCATGATTAGTAGAGGCCGAGCTTTGATCGGGCGAGCAGGGGTGCTCATTTCAGGACCTTCCCCTCTCGTACCCAAGTCCCAAGCCAAGGCAACTTTGGTGATAATGGACACGTGGCCTATGGCACGAGTTATGGTTTCCTAAATTTCCCAAAAACAAAATATTTAGGTGGCGACTCTGTAATCTGGCAAAGCAGTTCAGTTTTGGCATTATTTGATCTAAAATCAATTTTCCAAAATGATTTACTAGATTGGACTCTTTGGTGTTTATCAATTTCCCATTGCACTTTGTGAGATTAGATTCAGAACCGTGACAAGAGTCCGAACTGTAGGACCAATTCGAGCTCTCCGAAAGGGGGGCGCGAAAAAGTCAAGCCCACAGGTGCGTACCGCCGAAAAGAGCATCGACTAAACTCTCCAAGAAATTGATGCTGAGCTTGAGGCTGAAAAGATTGCCGAGAAGGTTTCCCAGTTGTCTTCTGAGGCCGAGACCCAGCCAGCCACTGATGCCAAGTAGTCTACCTAGCAGCTTTTATCTCTGTACTTTGTACTTTTTTCCTTTTTGCTTTTGAAACAATGTTAGCTTTAGTTTGGCTGATGTGCCCTTTTTTGTACTATGAACAAGTCTATCTTTTGAATGCAAGTTTCCTCCTTTCTTTTGAGTGTTTGAATGCCTTCTTTTTCTTATGTATGTTTACCATTTCCATACTTAGAATAATTTTGTATGTCTTCAAAGTATACCTTTATCTGTATAACCTTATTAGAGTACAATACCTCAGACATAACTTCTTAATTGTTTATCTCGGGCTTGGCTTAACACTTGAAAATATTGTAAAAATATTTTCACAAGTGTTATTTTAAACTTGCCACGTCACTCTTACTTATCAAGACTTCTGTCTTCAATACTCCCAAAGTTTGGCAACCTGGTCATCTCGGCAAGTACGTATGCACTTCTTGCAATATTACCTCGGCTTAACTTCAACTTGTAAATTTTTCTGAAAAATTTCAACAAGTGTTAAGCCAACTCTAGCTTGTAAATTTTTCTATAAAATTTCAACTCCTAAGCACTTTAAACTTTATTCATCATTCTCCAGCTCTCTGCCCCCTAATCGTGAACTTAAGTTTCATCTATATTCACATTAAGCATGTGCCTATGATCTTGTTGCCGAAGTTAGATTCAAACAAAGACTAGCCGAGGTTCTCAACCTTAGTTTCTCTGTTAATCATACTGAAATGCACTTAGTTCCAATCTGAGTTTAATTCTGCTGACATGGCAAGTCTAGGTTAATCCAACTTAGTTCAACTCCATTATATGCAAATATAATTCCAACTCTGTCATATAATAAGTCTAAGTTATTCATTATGTTTCACTTAGAAACATCGCCAACTTAGTTCAACTCTATTATATGCAAGTATAATTCAACTCTGCCATATAATAAGTCTAAGTTATTCGTCATGTTTCACTTAGAAATATCACCAACTTAGTTCAACTCTATTATATGCAAGTATAATTCAACTTTGCCATATAATAAGTCTAAGTTATTCATCATGTTTCACTTAGAAACATCGCCAAAGGACTGGTTAGTTGTATTACACAAGTTTGAAATTAAAAATCAAGCTAAAATTTTATTATTACTTCGACTAATAACATAAATTTTAAAAAACAAAAATCTAATGATAGAAAAACTTCAAGTTGCAAGTGTTCCAGGGTCTTGGCAACTCCTTGCCTTCACTGTCTTCAAGTCGATATGCCCCATTGTCGGCGACCGAAATGATTCTATAAGGCCCCTCCCAATTTGGGCCCAGCTTTCCCTTTTTGGGATCCTTCTTATTGCCGACGACTTTTCTTAGGAAGAGGTCCCCAACTTGAAACTCTCTTGGGGCGACCTTCTTATTGTAAGCCCTAGCAAGTCACATTGCACGCCTCAAATTAATTGTTGTTTTCTCTCTTCTTTCTTCCAATAGGTCCAGATCTCGGGCCAGGAATGCCTCGTTAATCCCATTCTCTACTCTCTAGGTTCTGATCCCTGGGATGACGACTTCTAATGGGATAACTGCCTCTGTGCCATAAGCCATGGCAAATGGGGATTCCCTAGTTGATCTTCTCGGCGTAGTCCGATATGCCCAGAGTACATTAGGTAACTCTTCCACCCACTTTGCCTTTGTTGCTTCCAGCCTCTTCTTGATCCCATCCAAGATAGTTTTGTTGGATGCTTCTGTCTGACCATTACTCTGAGGGAAACTTGGAGTGGAGTAATAGTTCTTGATTTCGTACTTTGTACAGAAGCTCTTGATTAGCTTACTGTCAAACTGTGTGCTATTGTCTGCTATTATTGCCCTTGGGATCCCAAACCTGGTGATAATGTTATTCCATATGAAGTTCTTCACATCAATGTCCCGAATCTTCACGAGGGGTTCTGCTTCTACCCACTTTGTGAAATAGTCAACTGCTACCAGCAGGAACTTCCTTTGTCCAGTCGCTTGAGGTAGTTGTCCAACAAGATCCATGCCCTACTGGGCAAATGGACAAGGGTTGGACACTGGGTTTAAATCTGCTACTGGTTGATGTATCAAAGGTGCAAACCTTTGACACTTCTCACACTTTCTGACATAAGCTTCAGCATCTTTCTGCATATAGGGCCACCAGTACTCCTAAGTAATTGCCCTATGAGCAAGTGACTTGCCCCTAGCGTGGCTTCCGCGTACTCCTTCGTGTATTTCGTACAAGAAGTTTTCAACTTGTGAAGGATGCACACATCTCAAAAGGAGACCAGTAAAAGACCTTCTATAGAGATGTCCTTCTGCTGTCAGACTGAACCTTACCGACTTTAGTCTGGTCTTGTGCGCTTCTTTGCGATCATCTGGCAGGTTCACATCTCTAAGGAATATTACTATTGCATCCATCCAACTTCGACCTATCTCCACACATATTGCCTTATACTCTGTGATCAGTGGTTCCATACTTGTGCCTGACAGATAATCAACCATTATTGTCCTTGCCTCCCCTGATTTCATTACACTAGCCTGGTTAGCCAAGGCCATGGCTGTTGTTATTTCGGCTAACTTGTTGTAGTCGGCAATCCTGAAATAAGGCTAATAGTCTGACAACCTTTTTTACATAGGCCATCATTCTTTCATCTTGGGCTGCGTATTCGCCTGTTGCCTTGTTGACAATAAACTGGGAGTCACAAAAGACCACTACCTCGTCGACTTCCATTGCTACTGCCAACGTCAATTCTGCGATCAGTGCTTCATATTCTACTTCATTGTTTGAGGCCTTAAACCCCAAACGAATAGATTGTTCCAACATTCGCCCATCTGGCGATACTAGCATTACTCCTGCCTCCGTTCCTGACGATTTGAACTCCCATCAACAAACAAGTGGAAGGAGTCGCCAATATAAATATCGCAAGGCCTAAGTTTCTTTTTTTTCTTTTGTTCTACTGTGGGGTTTTTCATTCCCAGGTTGGTCTCTTCTTGTTCTCCTAGACATCTTAAGCTGCGGCTCACCAGAGCCCGACGTGGTATTGCACTAGGTGTGAACTCGACCACGAAGTCGGCCAGAACCTGGCCTTTGATTGTTGTTTTGGGTCTAAACTCTAAATTGTATTGGCCCAATACCACTGCCCATCTAGCCGCTCTGCCTGTCAGATCTCCTTGCTGCAATAAGGACTTCAAAGGGTGTTCAGTCAATACCACAATCTTGTGGGCTTGAAAATAATGGTTCAACTTCTTGGAGGCCATCATTAAGGCTAATGTTAGTTTCTCCAGGTTCAAGTACCTGATCTCTGCGCTTGCTAGGGTTTTACTCACATAGTAAGCTGCCCTCCATTTCCCATTCTCTTCTCTAATTACCACTGCACTCACTGCATGCTCTGAAATTGCCAAGTATAATAAAAGTTCTCTCTAGGTACAGGATTTGAGAGAACTGGAGCTGTGGTCAGGTATTTTTTTAAGTCAGCCAAGGCAACTTCGCACTCTTTTATCCATAAGAAATCTGTGACCTTCTTCACTAAACTAAAAAAATATTTGCATTTGTCAAAGCTTCTACTTATAAACCTATTTAGGGTTGCGACCCTTCCAGTCAACATCTGTATTTACTTTGCTAATGTTGAGCTCTTCAAGTCCAGGATGACCTTGATTTGATCTGAGCTTGCCTCTATCATAAGCACTCAAATCGTTGAGACATTAACACAATTATTGACAATGTAATAAGTATGTATACTATATATTCAATATTATCTTAATTATTTTTACTAAAAATCAATGTATACAAAACGTTAAATAAATTTAAAAAAATATTTTTTTTTGTAATTGTTTATTATTTATTATTTTTTGTAATTTTAATATCTATATTTTTTATATTTATAAATTTTAATATATTTATGACATAGTTATGATATCACGATTCATTTTCGGTTCACTCACGGTTGAACCAGTAATCCATCCACCCAATCACTTTTCTGATTCGCTTACTGATCCGATTTTCAAAACATTGTTTTGATGTAACCAATACATGTAGAGATGGAAGTGAAATGATTAAAAGCCAACACCTAGTATTAGAAAAATTATTTGATAGTCTAGGACAATATTTGATAATACCTCTCACCTATCACTAAGGCTTTGTTTGACATATGCTAAAATAGCATATGCTAGTTTAACATATTATCTTATTTTGATTATAATTATTTTATTTGGGTCATATCATCTATCTATTATATTATTTCAAACTCAATCTATTATTTATGTTTTTTTAGTAAAAAATCAAAAATTATACTAATTTAACATTTTCCAAATAACGCCTAAATGCTATGCCCCTTATTATTGTCTCACAACTCAATACAAAATTATAAATTTTACCTCTTAGAACATCCCGTGACGATGCGTATACACCACAAAATAACTTTTTCTAAAATAGATAGACGTGCATGGTACGCACACAATCAATCAATCAATATCTAGGATTGGAGAGGGTCTCCAATTTGAAAAATTATTGGTTTGTCTTGGTGCCTTACATGATCATGTTCTATACTAATCAAAATTTATCATATTTTTTTATATTTCTCAATCATCTAATATAAATTCATAAATTTTACCACTTCTACCAATTATAACACCGTTAGAATACTATATGATGGTACCCTAAGACCAACCAATAACTTCTCCTCTAATTTGGCCAAAGTCATTATAACAAAAATAGGGCCTGGTTAGGTATTTGGGTTTATAACAAAAATATTAAGAAGTAATTATAAGGCCTATTTTGAAAAGTAAGTTCAAATTTAATGTTTCGATTTTTTTTTTTTTTTTGTTTTTTGAAGAGTGCAAAAAAAGGAGAGATAATATGGCTTAAAAAAAATCAAAAAATTGACTTTTAACCATATTGTCAAAATAGACCTAAATTGTCATATTACTTTATTTATTTCATATCTTATCATTAAAAATTAAAAATTAATTAAAATAATCAACTCCTAAACCAACCTAACACTTCATATTTGTAGCAGCAACTTGCTTCAACAGGCCTCTTGGTCAATCACCGGTAGCTTCGAAGGTTCCGTAGTTTCACTGGTTTCGTTAATCAATTTGGTTTTCTTCTTCAGCTTGCTTTAAAGACAATTTGTTCATTCATTTTGACTAGGTCTAATTCTTTTGTCTTTGAGATTTGTTGAGATTGAGATTCAACTAATATTTTTGTGACTTTTTCTTTGGTGATAGTAAAATTAGATTTTGATCCCGTGAAGGAACCTTCGTTTGAAGAAATCACTAAAAATTATGCGTCCTTGATTGATTAACTTTTCTGCACATTTTGTTTTCTAGACTTTTTGTTCCAATCAAAATCTGATCAGACATTTTGTTCACATTTTTTTTTTTGGTTACCAATTATTTATCATGACAAAGTGGATTGGATAGTACTGTTGGGACCATGAGGCTCACCACAAATCCTGTTTCGATGATTCGAACTGTTCAATGTGTAGAGCTCAACAAGTACTTTATCCCTATAAAAAATCACGTTGATCGGATATAGATAGCTATTTGATCGGATCAAATTTTTGTCAACAATTTATTTTGAAAATTATACTTTACTTTGATAGAAATTTAATCTGATTAAATAGTTATCAATATCCAGTCAATGAAATTTTTTACAGGGATAAAGTAATCGACAAGTTCTACACATTGAACGGTTAGAATTATCGAAACAGAACTAGTGATCGGTCTGCTATAATTCAATCACAAATGAGAGAGAAGCGTGACTCTAATATTATCAATTAATCGATGAAATTACACCATACACATAAAATCATTGAGAAGAAAAGAAAAGGAAAAATAATGAAAAGTCTGATTCCCATATCTCTCTTCATTCCAAGGTATAAGAGAGAGAGAGAGAGAGAGAGAGAGAGAGAGAGAGGACTATATCACCGCAGCTGATAAACTAGAAGCTCTACAGTCTACCTTATGAACAAAAAGTCTTTGACCAATTAAAATTAGAAAAAAAATAGTGATTTATTTTATTTAATGACTAGATCACTTAGGGTTATTTGATTAGTAGGATTATAGCATAAGATTTGGATTGTTAGTTCATAAACTTACAATTCTATATGTTCGATTATAAATTTTATTAAGTAGATTACATGTACGGCAGATATTTAATCCGATGAAATTGATGAACTTTTAATATTGAGAAGAGATGAGAATTACAATCTCAAGTATAAAAGAAAAAAAAATATGAATACATAATAAATGGTTGTACTAATTTAATTTGACAACGAATTCATGAAATTATTAATCACTATTAATGATTTTAATTCAATAATTAATTGATATGCAAAATTCTCATATTGGGTTTAGGTTTTGTGAGAGGATTTAATTATATTGAGCAGGACTTCCATGTGAGAGAATTTTAATTATGTTGTATCTTATACTTATAAATATATTTTTCTTTCTAATTATATTGTGTCATATAAATATTTAGGGTAAATTACACTTTGCCCATTTATGTTTGGTCACTTTTTTTACTTTGGCCTTTAAAATTTATTTTTTCTCACTTTGGCTATTTATATTTTAAGTTTTTCTCAATTTACTCCTAAAACTAATTTATGTTAAAAATTAGACAGAAAATAACACATTAACAGTCACGCGTCGTAAAAATATTTTATTATATATAACTTACATCTCTATCATACACTTAAATTTCAATATAATAATATAATTTTTATGTTATGTAATAGTTATTGTGGGTGCTGATTTCCGACCACACTGCCAAATAGGAACTCAGCAGAAGAGCACAAGTAAAATAAATCTCGTCCGAACAACCTGTCACAGAAAGATAAGACTCCGACGGTGATTCGTCCACCCGGGAGCACTCCGACGATCAAGTCAGTACTCAGTTATCTCTCAAAAATAGCAAATAGTGCTTAACTCACAAGCTAGAATATAAAAAGCGTAGTTTAGACCCACGATGATGCCTTACTTTTATAACCAACACTAACCTGATTCCTGTAGAAGCCTAACTTCAATGGACTCTAGCTCAATGCACATCCTGGACTCCCAACCAAATAGAGATAAACTTCCTAAAAGCCTTATCTTTATCCAGACTGAGGTCCTTTCCCATTCCAAGTCTCTTGTCCCTTATCTGTTCATCTCGAATTTCGGTATCTCCACAGATAACCTCGGCTTAGCCGAGATCACCTCGGCAATATGACCAAGACACATGGCACCTCAACTGACACCCAGTGTGTAACAACCCTCATTTTACTCTAGTCGTGCTTGCATATATTACATGATCTTGTCTTGATATGTTGCATTTGCAAACCTTGCTTTGTCTTGCATAAGTGTACTTGCATGCTTTATTCCTTGTTTGGTGTGTGTTTAGCCTAGGTTAATCCAAGCTGAGGTCACCTTAAGCCTAGAACTATCTTGGAACCATTTCCAGTTGACCTCCACCCCTGCCCTAACATGTTGGCCGAGATGTCATCATCTAGGCCGAGGTGTGTATCACCAAGGCCGAGGTGTGTATTATCTAGGCCGAGATGTTACCTTTGCGCCTGAGTGATCTTGTTCCTGGATTGGTGTGACCTAGACCGAGGTGTGGCACATCTAGGCCGAGGTGTGGCACATCTAGGCCAAGTGTTGTCCTTCCTAGCCGAGATCATTGTTCCCTTACTTGCCAATGCCTTGTTCTTAGCCGAGATCATTACCTACCGGAGTGCCTATGCCATCTTGTTTGTTGAATACACTTTGTCATAAGTCTTGTCTTTTCACTCAGTCACCTTTTTGAGAAGAACCAACCTGGCAGTGCCACATGTCCGAGCTGAGTGTTAAATCAGCCGGCAGAGAGAGAAATGTATCATTTGTTATATTTCTTTGTTCTTGAGGAGAGAGAGAAGCACTAGAGAGAGAGGAGGAGTTCCTAGAGGGGGAGTAGATTTCCAAGCTTGATCTTTGGGTGCTTGAACCATTTGATTCATGTTTTTAGGTTAGAATCTTGATCTACTCTTGTTGTTCTTATTGTTCATCTAGCTGCATTGCATGATCGAGCACGATTTGTAAGCCATGCATTGGTTTAAAGTTAGTTTTAGAAAGAGAAAGTGGTATTCATCTTATCTTGAATAAAAGCCTCGTTTGATTCGAAAGTTTGCATTAAGATTCATGTTTTTGTGTTTATTTTCATAAGATCTTCAATTATAGGTACCCAGGTCCATGTTTTCAAACTCATCTCATGAAATCCCAGATTTCATAATAACAAGTTGTGATTGAGCATTCATGTTTTTCATATCCTTCATGTTCATGTTCTTCATGTTCTTCAGCAGAGGGAAACCCAAATTTTCCCGACTTCATTTCCTTGAATGTGGCCATCGGGACCACACCTCGGCAAGGAGGTATGGGACCTCAGCCAAGATCTGGTTGGTACCCATTATGTTTTCCGGAGATGAGAAACAGTGTTTTGTTTTGGTCCGACTTAGTTTTGAAGGAATGCCAAGATCATTTGCATTCATATAAAGTTTGTTTGGGAGTGCATTCAATAGACTTTGCCATATGTTTGTAGGACCTGGACTCTGCTTTGACCCCGACGTTTGAAGAACTATGTGAGTGGTATTTTTAATAAAGTTATGTTATTAAGTTTTGATAAAGCTTTGCCTTGCTTGTTTTGGAAAAGTATTTGTTAAGCATGAATGACTGTCCCTATTTTGTGTATCGAATATTAGCTTTGGTTTTGATAACATTCTTGACAAGTCCGCACGTGCTAGGGGACTATAAGCATTTGTAGTACAACCTTTGAAAGTCCGTACGTGCTAGGGGACTATAAGCATTTGTAGCACAACCTTTGAAAGTTCGTACGTGCTAGGGGACTATAAGCTTTTGTAGCACCTTTTTAATGTCATCCCTTGAAACTTGAAAGCCTTGAAAGACTTTGATTGATGAAGCTTGAAAGACTTTGTTAGATAAACTTGATTTGTCCTTGGATTTCGTACAAGATATGATGTGTTTTGTTTTGATAAAGATCTCGGATATCATTCATGTAAACCCCTTTATTAATTATATCATTCACTGAGTATCCAAGCTCAACCTCTCTATATATATGTAGGTAATGAGCAGGACGGCGGCGACGCCTAGATGTGCCTTGCAACTTGTTTTGGATTCGCATTTTGTAGCATCTTGAAGATCATGCTTCTTAGCTTCCATTTCATTGTGTTTTGTATATGGTTGCTTGAGAAGCCTTTTGGTCAAGATGTATTTTTTTTGTACTTCATTTTATTGTATCCAAGTTGTAAGACCTTGATGAGATGTATATCATTTCATTTGATCTATACACAGTTCTTATAGACTAATTGGAATTAAAATTATTGCTTCCGCACATATAAGCCCCATATGTATACTATGTTTGTGTGTGAATCTTTGTAGGTTGGCCTTTGGTAATCTTGGATTACTGGCCATCATGGCACCATTCTACTAGGGGCGGAATGTGGTCCTGACAGATTAGTATCAGAGCACAAGTTTCTTATAATACGTTGCTCACGCACACTTTGAGTCCTAAAGAACATAGGATTTCCCTTAGAATTGATGTTAGGATTGCATCATAATGCTTGCTACTTGACAATGTGTGCATCATCTCGGCGTGACCATTTGTTATTTGCATGCATATTATTTGATCGTTTTGTTTTAAAGTCACATTTTGCATACTCTTAGCATCATGAGAAGGGATAGATCACCAGTTGGCTGAGATCATCTTGAAGACAGATTGGACAGATTAGAGAGATTGGTCGAAGGTTTGGTCCGTGAGTTGAAACAACCTAGGCCACAAGACACTAGTACTACTTCTACCCAGGCCGAGCAGACAAACGGCCGACATGCAGTTCCACATCCACCTCCTCCAGCGTCGCAAGTGCCTCCACAGCAAGCTTTATATGGGGACGGTACCATAGCCTTGATCAGAGAGTTCAAAAAGATGAAGCCGCCAAGATTTTCTGGGGGTATTGAACCGATGAAAGTCGAGGCATGGGTTTTGGAAATGGAGAAGTTATTTGAGATTTTTCCCAGCACCGATGCCCAGAAGGTGTCATTAGCAGCATTCACGTTGGACGACAATGCACGAAGATGGTGGATGATGGTCCGAGAAGGCAACCCAGGTTTGACTTGGGCTAGATTTTTGGAGTTATTGTACAACAAGCATTTTCCCCTTAGTGTCCGAGACTGCAAGATCACAGAGTTCCAGACTCTAACTCAAGGAAACAAGACAGTGGTGGAATACGACCGTGCTTTTACCGAGTTGGCAAGATATGCGCCTCACATGGTCGATGACGAATATAGAAAGGCTAGGAAGTTCGAAAGTGGGTTACGTGGACCGATACAAGATCGAGTTAACATGCTCAACATGCCGACTTACGCCGGAGTATTGGACAAGGCCATCCTTGCAGAAGCTAACTTGAACCGATATCAGAATTCAGAAGAGAGCCAGAGGAAGAGATAGAACTATGATAATTGCCGAGTTCCGTTTAACGCCAAGAAGAAAGCAAATGTGGGCAGCCCCAGCAACTCGAACCAGGAAGGTAATACTAAGCTGACGTGTGCAAGTTGTGGGAAGCCGCATTCCGGAGTTTGTCGTTGGGCATCAGGAGCCTATTTTGAATGTGGTGAAATGGGTCATCGTGTGAAGGAATGTCCGAAGGCAAGGACTGATGATGGTAAGAAAAATGGGAGTACCTCGGGCTCTGCACAGAGAAATAACATCAGGAGGGCACAGACGAGACAAGGCAGAGTTTTTGCATTGGTACCAGGAGACACTCAGAATGCTGAGACAGTCGTGTCAGGTATACTTCCAATCTGCTCTCAAGATGCATACATATTGATTGATTCGGGTTCTACACATTCATTTGTATCTGCTAAGTTTGCCGAGAAGTTAAATAGAGAGCAAGAACCCCTTGATTATGTGTTATATATGTCTACTCCATCTGGGAGGACTATGATTGTTGCATCCATTTATAGGGCGTGTGTTGTTGTGATTGAGGGTGTAGAATTATTAGTTGATTTAATGCCGTTAAGCATGACTCACTTTGATGTCATATTGGGAATGGACTAGTTAGTAACGAATCATGCATCTATTAATTGTGTTTCGAAGAATGTCACACTGAAACTCCCAAACCAATCCGAGGTTATTTTCCAGGGTAAAGAAGTAGTACCCCCACCTTACTTAATCTCATCCACGAAAGCCTATAAGTTGATCTAAAAGGGGTGTCAAGGTTATCTGTGTAGTATACTAAGTGATTTGAATGGAAGTGTTGAGCTAGCCGACATACTAGTTGTTAAGGAATTCCCCGACGTCTTTCCTAAAGATTTGCCTGGCCACTTAATCGATAGAGAGATAGAATTTACGGTTGACGTCATGACAGGAACCCAGCCTATCTCTAAGACACCCTATAGAATGGTCCCAGCTGAACTCAAGGAACTGAAACTACAATTACAAGAATTGTTGAACAAGGGATTTATTAGGCCGAGCACTTCACCTTAGGGAGCACCAGTTCTATTTGTCAAGAAAAAGGATGGTACACTTCGTCTTTGTATCGACTACCGAGAACTAAATAAGGTGACCATTAAGAATAAGTATCCATTGCCGAGGATTGATGATTTACTTGATCAACTACAAGGGGCCCGGGTGTTTTCTAAGATTGATCTCAGGTCGGGCTACCATCAGTTGAAAGTTAAGGCCGAGGATGTTGAGAAGACTGCTTTTCGGACAAGATATGGCCACTATGAATTTTTGGTGATGCCCTTCGGAGTGACCAATGCTCCTGCAGCATTCATGGACTTGATGAACAGAGTCTTTAAACCGTACCTAGACGAGTTCGTGGTTGTTTTCATTGACGACATACTGATCTATTCCACGAGTGGTGATGAGCATGAGAAGCATTTAAGACTAGCCTTACAAACCCTGAGGGACAGGAAATTATATGCCAAGCTTAGCAAGTGTGAATTTTGGCTTGCCAGCATCTCATTTTTGGGCCACGTGATCACTGAAGAAGGTATCTCTGTTGATCCAAGTAAGATTGAAGCCGTTGTGAATTGGTTGACACCGACTAATGTGTCTGAGGTTCGTAGTTTTCTGGATTTGGCAGGTTATTACAGAAAGTTTGTGAAAGACTTCTCAAGGATTACAGTACCATTAACACAACTAACTCAAAAGGGAGTGGCATACGAATGGACCGAGGATAGAGAGTCAGCCTTCCAGGAGTTGAAGATGAGGTTAGTTACAGCACCAGTTCTTGTACTTCCATCAGGTAATGAGGAATTTCACATTTACAGTGATGCTTCACATAAGGGTTTGGGTTGTGTATTAATGCAAGAGGGTAAAGTCATAGCATATGCATCTCGTCAATTAAAACCTCATGAAAAAAACTATCCTACCCATGATCTAGAGCTAGCAGCCGTGGTGTTTGCTTTGAAGATTTGGCGTTATTACTTGTATGGAGCTTCTTGCCAAGTTTTCACAAATCACAAGAGTTTGAAGTATTTGTTCACCCAGAAGGAACTAAATATGAGGCAGAGAAGATGGTATGAATTACTAAAAGATTACGACATGCAGATTCAGTATCATCCAGGTAAAGCAAACTCAGTGGCCGACGCATTGAGCAGGAAGTTAGTTGGGTCAGTATGTTTGTCAATGATTTCAGTGGAACTGACCATCATTGAGGAAATAAGAACCAGGTAGATAGAAGACAGCTTCTTCAGGAAAGTAATTGATGAGATTATCACTAAGCCGAGGTCAGGGTATACCATTGAAAATCAGGTACTCAAGTTTGAAGGAAGATTATACGTGGCCGACGTCCCAGAGTTGAAAAATAAGATTTTGCAGGAAGCCCATGGTTCCAAGTTTGCCGTTCATCCAAGGAGTACCAAGATGTACCAAGATTTGAAACAGACTTTTTGGTGGCCGAATATGAAAAGAGAGATAGCCGAGTTCGTATCTCAGTGTTTATATTGCCAACAAGGGAAAGCAGAACATCAAAGACCAACAGGATTTCTTCAACCTTTGCCAATTCCTGAATGGAAATGGGAGCTCATCTCCATGGATTTTGTGGTTAGTTTGCCGAGGACGCAGAAGGGTATGGACTCGATTTGGGTTATTGTCGACAGATTAACTAAGTCAGCACACTTCTTGCCTGTTCAGACTACATTCAATGCTGACCGAGTTGCTGTACTGTATATGAATGAGATTGTAAGACTTCATGGAGTGCCGATGTCCATTGTGTCAGACTGAGATCCGAAGTTTGTTTCTAGATTTTGGTAGAGTTTACAAAAAGCCTTGGGAACCGAGTTGAAGTTTAGCACAGCTTTTCACCCCCAGACCGATGGACAAACAGAAAGAACGATTCAGACACTCGAAGATATGCTCAGACTATGTATGTTAGATTTCAAGGGGAGTTGGGGAGTACATCTACCGTTAGTAGAATTCGCTTACAACAACAGTTATCAAGCTAGCATTGGCATGGCACCGTACGAAGCTTTGTATAGAAGGAAGTGCAGATCGCCGATATGTTGGACTGAAGTAGGAGATAAAGCTGCGATTGGTCCCGAGCTAGTTCATGTTATAACCGAGAAGATTAAGCTCATTCGACAAAGGATCAAAACTGCTCAGAGTCGGCAGAAGGGTTATGCCGATCAGAGAAGAAGAGAGTTGGAATTTGAAGTTGGGGATCATGTATTCCTAAAGGTTTCGCCAATGAAAGGAGTTTCCAGATTTGGGAAGAAAGGTAAGTTAGCACCTCGTTACATTGGGCCGTTTGAAATTCTTGAGAAGGTTAACCCAGCTACCTATAGACTTGCTTTACCACCAGAACTAAGTCAAGTTCACAATGTGTTCCATATTTCAATGTTGAGGAAGTATATTTAGGATCCCCTGCATGTGATTGACCATTTCGGGATTGGGATTAACGAAGATTTAGGTTATGAGGAGAGGCCGATACGGATTCTTGATAGGCAAGTGAAACGGCTGAGGAACAAATCGATATCAATGGTGAAAATTGAATGGAAGGAGCATTACGGTAAGGATGCTACATGGGAAATGGAAGAAGAAATGAAAGTCCAATATCCGGAATTGTTTTCGGGGCAAGGTAACTCAAGTTTGGAGACCAAACTTCTTTAAGGAGGGTAGGATGTAACAACCCTCATTTTACTCTAATCGTGCTTACATATATTACATGATCTTGTCTTGATATGTTGTATTTGCAAACCTTGATTTGTCTTGCATAAGTGTACTTGCATGCTTTATTCCTTGTTTGGTGTGTGTTTAGCCTAGGTTAATCCAAGCCGGGGTCACCTTAAGCCTAGAACTATCTTGGAACCATTTCCAGTTGACCTCCACCCCTACCTTAACATGTTGGCTGAGATGTCATCATCTAGGCCGAGGTGTGTATCACCAAGGTCGAGATGTGTATTATCTAGGCCGAGATGTTACCTTTGCGCCTAAGTGATCTTGTTCCTGGATTGGTGCGACCTAGACCGAGGTGTGGCACATCTAGGCCGAGGTGTGGCACAGCTAGGCCAAGTGTTGTCCTTTCTAGCCGAGATCATTGTTCCCTTACTTGCCGATGCCTTGTTCTTAGCCGAGATCATTACCTACCGGAGTGCCTATGCCATCTTGCTTGTTGAATACACTTTGTCATAAGTCTTGTCTTTTCACTCAGTCACCTTTTTGAGAAGAACCAACCCGGCAGTGCCACATGTCCGAGCTGAGTGTTAAATCAGCCGGCAGAGAGAGAAATGTATCATTTGTTATATTTCTTTGTTCTTGAGGAGAGAGAGGAGGAGTTCCTAAAGGGGGAGTAGATTTCCAAGCTTGATCTTTGGGTGCTTGAACCGTTTGATTCGTGTTTTGAGGTTAGAATCTTGATCTACTCTTGTTGTTCTTATTGTTCATCTAGCTACATTGCATAATCGAGCACGATTTGTAAGCCATGCATTGGTTTAAAGTTAGTTTTAGAAAGAGAAAGTGATATTCATGTGTTCTTGAATAAAAGCCTCGTTTGATCCGAAAGTTTGCATTAAGATTCATGTTTTTGTGTTTGTTTTCATAAGATCTTCAAGTATGGATACCCAGGTCCATGTTTTCGAACTCATCTCATGAAATCCCGGATTTCGTAATAACAAGTTGTGATTGAGCATTCATGTTTTTCATATCCTTCATGTTCATGTTCTTCAGCAGAGGGAAACCCAGATTTTCCCGACTTCATTTCCTTGAATGTGGCCATCGGGACCACACCTCGGCAAGGAGGTGTGGGACCGCAGCCAAGATCTGGTTGGTACCCATTATGTTTTTCTGAGATGAGAAATAGTGTTTTGTTTTGGTCCGACTTAGTTTTGAAGGAATGCCGAGATCATTTGCATTCATATAAAGCTTGTTTGGGAGTGCATTCAATAGACTTTGCCATGTGTTTGTAGGACCTGGACTCTGCTTTGACCCCGACGTTTGAAGAACTATGTGAGTGATATTTTTAATAAAGTTATGTTATTAAGTTTTGATAAAGCTTTGCCTTGCTTGTTTTGGAAAAGTATTTGTTAAGCATGAATGACTGTCCCTATTTTGTGTATCAAATCTTAGCTTTGGTTTTGATAACATTCTTGACAAGTTCGCATGTGCTAGAGGACTATAAGCATTTGTGGCACAACCTTTGAAAGTCCGTACGTGCTAGGGGACTATAAGCATTTGTAGCACAACCTTTGAAAGTCCGTACGTGCTAGGCGACTATAAGCATTTGTAGCACAACCTTTGAAAGTCCATACGTGCTAGGGGACTATAAGCATTTATAGCACAACCTTTGAAAGTTCGTACGTGCTAGGGGACTATAAGCTTTTGTAGCACCTTTTTAATGTCATCCCTTGAAACTTGAAAGCCTTGAAAGACTTTGATTGATAAAGCTTGAAAGACTTTGTTAGATGAACTTGATTTGTCCTTGGATTTCGTACAAGATATGATGTGTTTTGTTTTGATAAAGATCTCGGATATCATTCATGTATACCCCTTTATTAATTATATCATTCACTGAGCATCCAAGCTCACCCTCTCTATATATATGTAGGTGATGAGCAGGACAGCAGCGATGCCTAGATGTGCCTTGCAACTTGTTTTGGATTCGCATTTTGTAGCATCTTGAAGATCATGCTTCTTAGCTTGAATTTCATTGTGTTTTGTATATGGTGGCTTGAGAAGCCTTTTGGTCAAGATGTATTTTTTTTTGTACTTCATTTTATTGTGTCCAAGTTGTAAGACCTTGATGAGATGTATATCATTTCATTTGATCTATGCACAGCTCTTATGGGCTAATTGGAATTAAAATTATTGCTTCCGCACATGTAAATCCCATATGTATACTCTGTTTGTGTGTGAATCTTTGTAGGTTGGCCTTTGATAATCTCGGATTACTGGCCATCATGGCACCATTCTACTAGGGGCAGAATGGGGTCGTGACACAGTGCCACCTCGGCCACGTGTTGTCATTCACAAAATATGTCCCCATTACTGCCCCCTAGGTTCTATTACCTCGGCATCCTAAGGTGATGGAACCTACATTGTTTGTTTACTTTATTCTCCACGACCGAGAGCATTACTCGTCGACTTCATATAACCAAAACTCTGCAGTCCACTTGATCAACGGTCAAGAACTAAGAATCAAGCTTTCCAAGTTCCCTAACCAAGACTGGCTCCATTAAATCAAGAACTCCAAGAGTTCTATCTGCGCATGAGCTGTCACGCATGATTTTCTTAACCGTTTTCGTTATGCGTCCTTCTCTCTTTGATTCGTACCTGACACGTGCTATCAGGTCGCGTCACTTCTGTGCGCGTCGCCTGACAGACACGTCGTCCAAGGCATATTCATTGTGGTTTTGCTGCCTTTTCATGTTTTAACAAAAATTCTTTCCCTCTTTCCGTCTTTTCACTTCACATCTTTGATTTTGCTCAAGCTTTCTCTCTCTCTAAAGCTTTCTCTCCCAAAAACCGCCATTGTTTCAAGCTTTCAAACTCTGCAACTCACTCTGATCACCTCCTCCGGCGAAGCATTCACTGTCCTGATTCGCTTGTTGTCACTGTCTGACTCTGGCGTACTTCAAACCGGTGTCCATGACCTTAAACCCAACTGGTGAGTTCCTTGTTTCCTTCGAACTTTCAGTTTATACCCTCCATGATTTCGAATATGTTTCCATCTATACCATATGTTCATTCCGTTGCCATTGGATCTGTTTTCATGGTTGCACTCTGTTTCTTTCTTTTCTTTGATTATGAATCGATTTCCTATTCTTGAATCTTAAATCTTGAATCTGTGTAGTCTTTTATGAAAGATGCCAATCATGTTCTTTTGTTGTGACCTTTGCACACTGTTCTTCACACACTCACTTGGTGTTTTAAAGTTTCTGGATGAGTACATCCATCGTCTTGCTTTCTACTTCACTCTTGATTTCTAAATTTCATTTCTTTTCTAGTTTTCTTACTTTGTTTCTAGATTCTTGTCTCTGATTCTTGTATCTGCATAGATGTTAGGTTTTTGGATTTGATCTTAAACCCTTTTCCTTAGGAAAACTGAACCGAAACCCCCTTAGATTCTCAGAAATTTTCACTCCAATGCTTTCTAGGGTTGAGCCGAGATCATTTGCCACTTTCCAAATTGCTAACCAAAAAACCTAAGATCAAACTTACTTTAGCCGAGATAATGGGTATGTTCAGGTGGAAGGTTGACACCGCTTCTAAGCTAGAATACTTTAAATAGGAGTTTTCTATCCCAGCCGACGTTCAAATCCGGTTGGCTGAAGAGAATGACTTCATTATGCCTGGGAATGACTACATGCCCTTCCCCGTAGTCTCTATCATTGAAGGAGGAGTCAGATTCCCTCTCAACACCCTTTTTAGGGGGGTCCTCCACTATTACAAACTGAACCCCATGTAACTACCTGTAAACTCTTTTAGGATTATAAACAGAATTGCCGAGTTGGAACGTTGACAAAACGCTAGGATCACCTTGTCCGATATCCAATACTGCTACACGATGTGTGGCTTTAAAAACCAAACTGGCTATACATATTACCTTAAGCCAAGATCCACCCAATACAAGTTGATAGCTGACATTCCAGACTCAATTAAAGGCATGACTGATGATTACCAGATTATCTCAGGCAATTAGGAGTTCGCATCAGATGACGAACTCCATATCTTCTCATTGCGCCGCGAGGTTTTTAGGGATAACAAGGGTAAGGACTTAGTTTCCCTCCCTAGAGTCCCTCATCCTACTTTTTTTAATCATCTTTCTGTTAATCTGTTACTAATGTGTGATCTCTTTTTGCAGCTCTCCCCCAACCAGAAAAAGACTTTTGCCGATACTATATACCGAGCAAAGACTTGGTTTGCTTTCTTAGCCTGCCAATCAAGCTTCGCAAGGCTCCAATTCTCCTCAACTAGATCCCGACTTACCGGAGCCCGCTGCCCGACGCTCCTCGAAAAAGCAAATCTTCACCCTCTGTAATAACTCCCCCTGCCACTTTATCGCCAAGGCTTGATTAAGCCTCAACTTCTGATCCAACAGAACAACCATCAACATCTGCTCCCTAACCGATTTCTCCAGCCCAGCGCCAATGCCAACGCCGACGCCGAGCTCCACTCTTCGCTCCTGCAAGCAGAACCAAAAACGCCAAAGTACTGAGGCGTCAGCTTACGATCCAGCCAACCCACCCACTGCACTACCAGTAATCCATTTCGGTACCAAAGTCATTGTCACCACCACTACCGACGAGAGGGGACGCAGTAAGGCTGTCATAGAAGACCTCTTGGCTGACATCCCTGGCATTGTGACAGTTCAGTCCTCCCTATCATAATCCCAATCGAAGGCTAAGCCAAAGAGGGTTAAGAAGACCAAAGCCAAGGCAACAGTGACTCAGATCGACTCTGAGGACACTTTGCCAATCTTTAAACTGGCCGAGGTTGAGAAAAGTGCCCCCGCCACTAAGAAGAGGCCTGCCAAGGCTGGTTCGTCCAAGGCACCGTCCTCAAAGAGGCCAAGGTCTGAGGGTACAGATCAGTCCGGTGTCTTTAAATCCAGCTCCCCTTAGGCCCCGACATTCATGGTAGGTGACTGACCTCTGCTAGCCAGTGACAGCGCGCTGGACAGTGTTGAAGTCGGTGCCGCTATCTCTACTACTGTTCTCTTACTAGTCGACATCAACTGAATGGTTGAGCTAACAAAGTATGAAAATTATGCCCTGATGATGCAGCACTGCGTTTTGGTAAGTCTTTTACCTTGTCTTCGGAAGTCTTTCAACACTTAGCCAAACTTTTACTAATTTGCTTTCTTTTCTTGTAGGCCATCCAGCAGGGTCACTCTTTCGCAATCAAGGTCGAGGACTGTAAGAAAGAACTAGCCAAAAAGACCAAGGAGGCATCCAAAGTTCTCTCTTTGTTTAACAAAGCCGAGGCACGCATCTAAGGTCTGCTTGATCACGCCAAGGCAACTGAGCTAGCCTTGAAAACAGCCGAGGACCGTGCCGAGGCTGTAGAAAATGTTTCTGAAGTCGCTTAAGCAGAGGCGAAAGAGGCCAAAGAGAAAAAAGCCCAAGCCCAGACCGAGCTCTAAGCAGCATTGTCTACAAAGGCAGCCGAAAGCAAGGAAGCAGACGAGAAGGCCTATACTGAGGGGGGCAGTCGACGTCCACGAGGAATACAAAAAGCAAGTCCGACAGGCATGCAACAGAGGTTACACCCTTGGTTGGATGGCTGCTCTGAAAGAGCAGGCTGTCCCCGAGGACTCATCCTTCCGAGATGAGGGCCGACTTGTAGTGCCATTCCCCCTTACTCTAAGCCAATCTGAGGGTGAGGCTAGAGGAAAAGAAGGAGAAGAAGAAGAAGAAGCCAAGATGGGAGCTGGTGCTGAGGGTTCTGCTGGGGCCAAGTCTCTAACTCTAAATGAGCAAATCCTGGACTTGACTCAGGATGATGAGGACGAGGTCTCCAAGAGTGTCTCTCCCAAAAGAGTTGTGTCAGATGCCAAGGTACATACAGTCGAGAAGAGCCTCGACAAAACTCTTCAAGAGATTGATGCTAAGATTGAAGCTGAGAGGACTGGCGAGAAGCTTTCCCGACTGTCTGCCGAGGTCAACACTCAGCCACCTACCAACATAGAATAGCCTATTTAGAATCTTCTCTCTGTTTTGATATTTTGTACTTTTTCCTCTGTAGTCTCTGTAACTTTGTTAGACAATGCTTAAATTCCAGTCCGGCCGATGTGTCTTTTGTATTTGAACAAGTTGTCTTTTGAATGCAAGCCTCCTCAGAATAAATCTCGCCCGAACAACCTGTCACAGAAAGATAAGACTCCGGCGGTGGTTTGTCCACCCAGGGACACTCTGACGATCAAGTGAGTGCTCAGTTATCTCTCAAAGATAGCAAATAGTACTTAACTCACAAGCCAGAATACAAAAAGCGCACCTTAGACCCACGAGGGTGCCTTACTTTTGTAGTTAGCACTAACCTGATCCCTGTAGAAGCCTAACTTCAATGGACTCTGGCTCAATGTATATCCTGGACTCTTAACCAGATAGAGATAAACTCCCGAAGAGCCTTATCTTTATCCAGACTAAGGTCCTCCCCCATTCTAGGACTTTTGTCCCTTGTTCGCTCATCTTAGATTCCGGTATCTCCGCAGATAACCTCGACTTAGCCGAGATCACCTCGGCAACATGACTAAGACACGTGGCACCTCGGCTGACACCCGGTGTTACCTCGGCCACGTGTTGTCTTTCACAAAATATGTCTCCACAGTTATTATGTTTAATTTTGAACAGAAATTAACTTTAGGAGTAAACTAAAAAAAACTTAAAATATAAAGGGTCAAAATGAAAAAAAATAAACTTTAAGAACTAAAATAGAAAAGTGATCAAATATAAAAGAGACAAAACGTAACTTACCAAAATATTTATATATTTTTCTCTTTTTTCTCGTATTTGCGTGTGTTTTTAATGTTTAAAAAACATAATAGATTATAAAAAAAATGTTACTGAGATTATAAAATGTTAAAATTTAATATGCATATGTCATACATTTAGTTGTATCGGATGCAATTGGGCTAGTCAAAAAGTAAGCTCCAAGTCCGATTAGTTTATTCAAAACCCATGATCATCTCATTCAAGCACGTTTTTTGTAAAGTAAAAGATGATACAGGTTATTTTATCAAAATGGTGTGAAGTAGAACATTTTTATCAAGTCTTAATAAGACTTATCTCTTATAATTTTTGTCATTATCTCATTTATATAACTACACTTTATCTAGGTGATCGGTTGGTGGTTTAGAGGTTGTTTTAAGAGAAAAACAATGGGCTTAAAAGGGAATATATTTCAAATTTCACAGTCCAATGACACATGTAGTATAGTAGTTGGTGAAAGTTTAGTCATGGAGAATTATCAACACAAAGACTTAATTTGATGGATTTTACTCCTCTTTGCCTAACTCATCAATACAAAAATGACCAAGTGGTTATACTTAATTTTTTCTTAATAATTATTTATTAGTTTTGACATAATTAATCTTGTTCTAACTTATGTGGTTATCAATATTCACAAATAAAATTTACATTTGTTTACTAATATTTAATTAATAATGAACATAAGTTCTTGAAAATCCGAAAATAATTTCTTTTTAAAGTTTATGCAAAACACATATGGAGAATCCTTCATTTTTATTTTTTGGATAAGCATGCTATTTTATTTTTAAGAAGGTTTTAAAATGATTCCACATGTGCCTTGATTGTTTTGAGTATATCTAATCCTTCTTTTGGGCTACAGTGAGCACATGATTAATGAGGTTCAAGTGCCAATCTAATTGAGATGTGTTCGGCTTTTGTTGTTTTATTTTTATTTTTTTTGGCCCTCTTATTGATATATTTGAGTGACATGTTGATTGGTGTTTAAATATTACGTATTTAGTTAATTTATATTTTATTAATTTATTTATTTGTATTATTTTATAAATGCATATGATTATATGTATTTGTATATATTTTATATATTTATATATAAATTATTATTATTAAATTTTTAATAAATAATAATAATAGGGCAAATTACAAACACCCCCCTCGAGGTTTGGTGAAAATACAGATTCCCCCCTGAGGTTTGAGAAATTACATCCCGCCCCCTGAGGTTTATATTTCCATAACAAATTGCCCCCTGAGGTTTTTATTTTCATACAGATTCTCCCCTAATTTCTCCTAATTTGTTACGAAAATTTGACTCTCATGGGACAATTTGTAATTTTTCAAACCTCAAGGGAGAATCTGTATTTTTATCAAACCTCAGGGGGTGTTTGTAATTTGCCCTAAATAATAAATAAAAATAATAAGAATAAAAAAAATAACGGTGGCAGACAAGGACCAACCCTCCATTTTTTTTCCTTTTTTTTTTTTTTCCTTATATTTTTATTCATATGATTGATTTGGTAGGTTGACATCCACGAATTGGCACATGATGATGATAATTGAGTGGAAGAAACAATCAATCAAGGGGACCTACGGACAATGATTAGAGAAAGAAATTCAAAAAGTTGCATCCATATTTTGATGATGAATTGTCATGCATTCCCGCCTATAAATTGAGAGGAAGCAGAGAGCTCAAAGAAGGGGGAGTGGAGGTAAAGAGAGAGAAAGAAGGAGAGACACAGAAAGTTTAGAGTGTACATATTTTATAGTAGTTGTAATATTAATATGTGGAATTAGTTTTCATTTCTTAGGGTTAAAATGAAACCCCGACCAAGCAATTGGGGTTTGTTGTATTTATTATTTTTAGTTTTGATTTGATTTAGATAAATTGTATAATTTTTAGATATTTTTGTGCAATAAATATTTTATTCAAATCATGTTATATAATTATTTTCACTGTTATGTATTAAAATTGTTAGATGAGTTATATTTAGTAAGATGAGTCGCGCATCAATCATAATTATTTTAGTTTAGTGGTGACAATCCGTACTAAGTAAAGATTATTCGTGACTTTCTGCTTTTAATATACAAATCTTCTTGACGATGTATTTCTGATCAATTTATATCATTTTATCCAAATTAATGATTTTCTAAAAACTAATACAATAACTCTTAATTGTAAGGTTAGTGATGGATTCAAAACTTTGAAATAATTCTTATTTTTTTTTATATTTTATTAATTTTAGTTTTAATATTTTTAAAATCTATTATATGTAAATTATTTTAATTATTATTTTTGTATTAAAACAACTCGATTAGTCTCTGAAGATCGACATATGATCTTAACTGTTGTTCTACAGAGTAATACTAATTACTTTGTTTTAAATATAATATTTTGATATGCAAATGACTATATTAATTTTTGGCGCCGTTGTCGGAGACTAAATGTAAGTTGTCTGATTCGGAGGTAATTTTTATTGTAATTCATTTTTTTATTTTAATATATTGTACGGGGGCGAAATATCCTCTGCTTTCCGTACTCCTTTGACGTCAAGCTTCTCGTGACGGCGTTTGATCCTGTGACACAGAAACGGTAAGCTACCCAGCGGTGGTGTGCCGGATAGACCCTCCGACGATCAAGTCAGACCACTTGAGGAAGAAGAAGGCTATCAGAGAGAGAGTGTTTTTGGGGGAGTGAATTCGCATACCTCTAACGTTCGTCTTCTTCCATATTTCTAGGCTGGCCATGCAGCCTCAAGATTGTGCGCGCACTACCTCTGTTGTTCTTCCGTGGACAGGTGGCAGTGCTCGTTTCTTACCACCTTACGCGTGTAAAGGCCTAGTACTCCCACCAGTACACACAAAACTGTCCAACAGTATTGAGGCGTGTATGGAGCAGATGTCCTCTCCCTCACGCCATTGGCCCAGGTGGCATACTTAACCGGAGTACCACGACTAGCCTGTCACTTGTGGAGAGTTGCTATTACATGCACATAACCGAGCTATGTGTCGCCGACCTATAACTTGGAATCAGGCGAAAGCCTGACCACCTCGGCCGAACTATTCTTGATCGGTTCATCACAACCAACGAGGCATGCCGGCCTCCAACCGTTCTACCTTCAATCTCGGTCACACGAAGCCACTTTATATCGACTGATCGGTTCAAGGCGTCTGCCCGATCGCGGCTCGGTCTAGCTCGGGCTACCTTTTAGCTCGGCCAGCATCCACTAACTCGAGCTCCGTCCAATACATGCAAGACGCCATTGGTGCTCGACCGGTCAATATTTCCGACCGCAAGTCAGTCGCGGTCGTGGTCAACAGAGAGATTAGCTTGGCGCCATGTCCTGCACACGTCCGACGTTACCTTGCTCGGCTGCATACCAGTGCAAATCCTCTCTAATTGCCGCTTAACCCCAACTGAGCTATCGTGATTGGGGCTACCATCCTGACCGAGCCATGGTTGAGTTGCGCCACAGCCTAGCCGAGCGTGATTGGAGAAATATCTGTCGCCAAGCAATCCTATTTGGCCATCACCTCGGTAGTCTTATCAATGGTCAGACAAACACCGACAGACAAATTCTCTTAGTGCGCGGGCTTCCCCATTGGGCCGCATGTACAACCGCTCTCCCCACGCTCCGAATTTCAAACGGCTGCGCCGTTTGGGGTTTTCCCCCCTCTTTATGTACAAATGAAGGGTCATTTTGGCCCTTCACTATTCATCTTCTCCTCTGAGTTTCAAACCCTAGTCCCAAACCATCAAACTACCACCATTGTTGCCTTTGCTACGCTCGACATCGTTTTGGTTTGCTCTTGCCATTTCCGAGGCCGCAATCGAGCTCTCGAGGCCCAACTCCTCCCTCATTCGTTCTTGGTAAGTTGCAGTGCCCTTCCCTCGTATTTTCTACCTTCATTTCCCGTTCTTCATGTTTATTTTTGTTGTTCTTCATCTTTCTTGCGTTGTCCTTTATTTGTAGAGCCCTTACACCCTAGACCAAATGGAAATGAAAGACTGGATGGGGCCTTCGTGCCCCTATTCCCTTTAGTTCGAATGAATGCCTTGAACATAGGATGAACTAGATGAACATGATGAACACTGTGCAAAACCGAGCTAAATGCTCATTTAGATCCGTAGGTAGAGCTATAACCGAGCAAAAAACTGTTTGTGGCTTCTCGTAGAGACTGCGACCGGGCTGAATACTCCATTAGATCGGTGAGTAGAGTGAACCGAACTAAAACCCCTGAAGTCTCAGCCCGAAACCTTAACCGAGTAGTAGGATCAACTAGATCCTCCACTAGGTCCTAACCGAGCTATGACCGAACTAGGAGGCTTAAGCACACATGTTGTCGAACCTAGCTGAGACTTGTCGGTCAAAACACCAAGTCCTTCATTGAGCTATTTCCAATAGGAGCCGCGCAATCTATGCCGTGCTAACCCTTTTAACATGCAGAACAAATAGGATCGACCAAGCCAGTCCAGCATTATAATTGGTGGAGCTCAAAGTCCGAGCAAACACACCAACATTTTTGACCGAGATACAAAACCAAATAAGACCAAAATAAATGGGAAAGTACCGGTTTATGGTTAGCACGCCCGGTGCGATGGCCGAGTTCCGTAGGGAGTACAACATCCCGAATGACGTAGTCTTAGAGCTCATTAAGAAATGAGACACACCATGGGAAGACTTAGGCCGGTGCCCCTTGACGGTCGTTTCTATTGTTGAAGGAGGGCTTCGCTTCCCCGTGCAACCTTTGATCTGCAAATTTTTGAGGCAGACGAGGCTTTGCCCGACCCAAGTCTCCAACAACACGTTCAAGATAATAAATGGCGTTACCGAGCTGAACCGAAGGCTCGGTCTCAATCTCGGCCTCGCAGAAATTTTCCATCAATACAGCCTTAGTAGAAATAAGAGCGGGCTTTGCTAGTACTTGAAAGTCAAGAAGGGCCGAGCAAAGCTCATAGAGGGCAATCCCGACAAGGAAACGAACGACAATGATTTCTTGTGGGTGTCCGGTCACTATGAAAACACCGAGGCACCCATACCGGGCTGGTATATTAGAAAAGACTTTGGCACTGCTAGTAAGTAGCCCGGTTGACCGCGCTATCCTCATTCTGCATTTCATTATTATTGTCTTTCACCGGTCTAACACTTGTCTTCTTCCTGCAGATAAGCACTTGGCGGCAGACTACCATCAGGCCAACCAGGAGGCCATCCGAACTCTGTTGCGTCACCCAGCCGAGGAGAGAGAAGCATCAAAACTTCTCAGTTTCGAACAGACGTACCACTACACTGCACCGCGCAAGAGCCGGGTTACCGACTTCCTGCGAGCGCCATCCCTAGAACCAGATCCAAACTTGCCACCAATCAGACTTGTTCCCCTCACCGCCGAGCAGGAAATGACAAAAATCAGGGCCATCAAGTCCATGATAACCGGGGACGAAAGCGAGTCCCAACCCCCAGAGGGAACCGGGAGGACATCCTCTACACCCGCCGGGCAAGAAGAGGGCGCGGTACTAGCGCTTGCCAGCGAACAACAGGCTGGCTAGCCAAAGAAGAGGCAGAGGAAGGAGAAAGCCGGACAAAGCCTTGTCGATGAAAACTCCGCCGAGCTGGCCTCCACCGAGCTGGGAGACCAGACCGAGCAGCCCCAGGCCGGTAAATCCAAGGGCAAAGGCCCAGCCACCCCCCGGTCTGGGCGCCCGAGTTCAAGTACTGTATGGCCGGTCTCTGCAAGACTCGATTTATCCGATATGATTATTCCCTTGGTTTCAATATGACCAAGGGGCTAATCCTTCTAGCCGACATGAAGAGGCATGACGAGGTGTCTGACCTGAAAGTACTTCGCTCGGCAGCAAAGTCGATCGTTCTGGTAAGATGCTCACTTTTTTTTCAAGTTATTGCTCGATTTTTGCTCAGTTTTTCGAATACTAACGATCTGTCATTTGTTTGTAGGCCGCGCAGAAGAATTACCTTGCCCACGATCGCATGATCAAAGTGCGACAGAGTCTTCGTGAGGCTGTTGCCGAGAACGAGGCCCAAAAGGCCGAGATATCGAAGCTGAAGGTCGCGCAAGATGCAATCGCGGCAGAGCGGGATGATCTGAAGCAGAAAGTTGACCGAGCAGAAGCTGACAAACAGCATGCCGTGAAGTCAACCAAAGCTCGGTTTCTCGCCGAGCTCCGAAAGCTGCGTGATGCCCACAAGGAGGAAAGGGCCAAGGCGGTTGAGGATGCAGAGGACCGTGGATATGCGCAAGGGGAGAAGACCTACGAGCGTCAAGTCCAGGCGACCAAGGACATCTTCTTCCAGTGCGGCTGGAAAGCTGTCGTGGAAAAAGTTGGCCTTGGTCAGGATTCTGACATGTTTGTCAACCCCTCTGCTGCCTATATCCCAGTCTACATGCAGGCATATTCCAGGGCCGCACAAAACCGACTAATCGCAGAGGCAAGGAAGGAGGCTGAGGAAGAAGCGGCCGTCGCGCAGCAAACCGAGCAGACTTCTCCAGTGGCATCTCAAGATACAGAGAATGAAGAAGTCATTGATCGGGAGGTTGTCGCGGTGGACGAAGCTGACGAAGACGCCGAGGAAAGCCTGCCCGAGCAGACAATTGTCGGCACCGAGCAGACGGAGGAGACGACCGAACCAAACCTTGCACTAGATTAAAGATTTTCCTTTTTCATTTTCCTGCTTTTCTTTGTTTTTGTTTTGGCATGTAACCGGGCTATGTCCCATCCCTTGTACTTACATTTTCTTTATCAATGAAAACTGAAGCTTTTTGCTCGTTCATCGCCCATTTCTTTTATGTTGGCATATGTACACTTCTTGATTCAAACTTGAACTGGTAGGTCGGCTAAACCGCACCATTTGCCGAGCTAATATCAGCTCACACCTATTCTAATCTGAACTAGCAATTCGGCTCCTTGTACTTCCAAATGAAATGACATCTGAACTTGGCCGAGCAAAATCCGCTCGGCCCTGATTAGTTTGCACTTCATGAAATTTCAATACCTTAATGTGACCAAGCAAAATTAGCTCGCCTTTTAAGTTGGGCAAACCGCCAACATTTCTTTTCTGCCGAGCAAAGTCAGCTAGGCTTCTTACCGGTTGGGCGGACTCCAACATTGTAAACTCTGCCGAGCAAAATCAACTTGTTTTCCATATTGGACAAGACACCAATATGCCAACTGGGCCGAGCAAAATCAGCTCGGCCATCACATTGGGCAAAACACCAATGGTCCATTTAAGTTGGTCATGACGCCAACATTTCAACTGGGCGAGCAAAATCAGCTCAGCCCTAATGTGAATCTGTCCATACGCCAATTATGTCGTTGGACAATGCACCCAACTGTTTGCGCGGTCTGCTGTCATTCCGGTGAGAAGAAATCAGTCCAGCCTCATTCAAGTTGGTCTTCTTGCCCCTGGTACCCCTAATTGTCTTGCTAAGTCATTAGACAAAGATGTAATACCAAACAACAGGAGGGTTATTTTCATTACAAAGGCATTACTATCTTTTACATCAAGTGCCCAAAGGCTAAGGATCTGGAAAAGCTAAACAATATAAGCAAATTACAACTCAAAAGTAAAATATCTTAAGGTTGGCTGCATTCCATGGTCTAGGGACAGCCTTGCCATTTAAATCTTCCAGATAGTATGCCCCTTTGCCAGCTAGACCAATCACTTTGTATGGTCCTTCTCAATTTGCACCGAGCTTTCCTTCGCCAGGTACCACCGTGTTGCCAAGCACCTTTCTTAAGACCCAGTCTCCAACCTTGAACAGCCTGGGGTGCACTGCCTTGTTGTATTTTTTGGAGAGTTCTTGTTGATAGGCTGCGATGTGGATTAGCGCCCGCTCCCTTCTTTCCTCGGCAAGGTCTAATTCCAATGCCACGGCTTCATTGTTCAGATCGGGCTGGAAACTTTCAAAGCGGATGGTTGGCATGCCAATTTCCAACGGGATGACTGCCTCCATGCCGTAGGCCAAAGCGAATGGTGTTTCCCTGGTCGACCGTCTTGGCGTAGTGCGGTACGCCCAGAGCACGTTGGAGAGCTCCTCAACCCATTTCCCCTTGGCTTTCTCAAGCCGCTTCTTTAGCCCATCTAAGATGGTCTTGTTTGAGGCTTCTGCCTGACCATTAGACTGAGGGTAGGCTGGCGTCGAACTGTAGAACTCGATCTTCAACTCTTCGCAAAATCCGCGAAAGAGCTTTCCGTCAAATTGAGTGCCATTATCTGAGATGAGGGCCCTGGGTATGTCGAAGCGAGTGATGACGTTTTGCCAAACAAACTTCTTCACATCCTTTTCCTTTATGATCGCCAGTGGCTCGGCCTCAACCCACTTGGTAAAATAGTCTGTGGCGGCGATAAAGAACTTGTGATTGCCCGGTACAATTGGGAGTGGCCCAACAATATCCAACCCCCAGAGCGCGAATGGCCAAGGACTCGTGAGAGGAAGCAAATCTCTAGCCGGCTGATGGATCTGGTGAGCGAACTTCTAACACTTTTTTTCGCGACCTGAACGATTGCAAGGCGTCTGCCTGCATGCACGGCCACCAATAACCTTGGGAAATTGCTCGGTATGCCAGGGACTTGCCCCTAGTATGGCTGCTGCAGACGCCTTCATGAATCTCGTAGAGAAAAGCTTCCACCTTGGCGGGGTGGACACACTTCAAATACGGCCCAGTAAAAGACTTCTTATACAATGCTCCGGACGGGAAGAGCCAAAACCGCTCTGATTTTGCCCGGATTTTGTGGGCCGCCTTCTTCTCTTCCGGTAGAATTCTATCTTTCAGGAAGGCGATAATGGGATCCATCCAGGACGGACCCAAATCGGTGTAGAGTACCTCGGTTATCTCTGGTTCCTCTATACTTGGCCGTGGTAAAAATTCAATCATCAAGGGGTTGGGAAAGGCTTTCTGAGAAGAAGCGAGCCCAGCCAATTCGTCAGCCGTGTTGTTTTCTTCGTGGTTGATCTGTTCCACTCTTATCGCAGAGAACTTCTTGATCTCTTCTCGCACCAACGCTTGATACTTGGCCATTCTTTCATCCCTTGCCTCATACTCTCCTGAGACCTGATTGACCACTAGCTTGGAGTCGCTGAAGACCATAAGGGCTGTGGCTTTCATCCTCAATGCGCTTCTCAAACCGGTGAGGAGGGCCTCATATTCTGCCTCGTTGTTGGACGCTGGAAAGCCGAGTGTAATTGCTTGCTCAATAATTAGCCCATCTGGTGAAGTCAGCACAATTCCCAGCCCGGCTCCATGCCTGTTGGACGCCCCATCGACGAAGAGCTTCCACATCTCGCCAATGAACAGCTTCCAGCAATCAGACGGGTTTTGGGAGCTTCTAAATTCAAAGTCTTTGGTCGGCTCATTCTGATCTTTTTCCTCGTCTTTGTTGGGTTCATCTTCCAACGAATCGTCGGACTTTGCTAGTTCGGTCGAGCTTCGCCCTTCTCCCTCTTGCGAGCCAACACTCGTCTCCGTCGCCAAAACCAGGGGTTGTGCGAAATCCGCACCAACCAAATCAATCGGGCAAATTGGATGCGTCCCAAGGGCAAATTCCGCCACAAAATCTGCAAGAGCTTGAGCTTTGATTGCGTACGCAAGCGGAACTTGATGTCGTACTGTCCCAATTCCATGGCCCACTTCAGAATCCTCCCAGTGAAGTTGGCCTTTTCAAAGAGCACCTTGAGGTGGAATTCGGTCAGCACAATTATTGTATGGGCATGAAAGTAGTGTGCCAGCTTCCTTGACGCCATCATTAGGGCCAGCGCCAACTTTTCCAAAGGGAGGTACCTCGTCTCGGCCGGGAGCAAAGTCTTGCTCACATAGAAGATGGGCAAGTGTTGGACACCTTCTGCGCGAACCAGGACGGCGCTCACTGCACGTTAAGAGACCGCCAAGTAGAGGTACAACTCTTCGCCCGGCTGAGGTGTTACCAAAATAGGGGCTGAGGAGAGGTACGCTTTTAGATCCGCCAGTGCGCAGTCACACTCGTCATCCCAAAAGAACTTAGCCTTCAAAGTCTTAAAGAATGGCCTGCAACGATCCGAAGACCGACTGATAAATCTGTTCAACGCGGCTGCCGTCCCGGCAAGATGTTGCACGTCCTTTGTGGAGTTTGGGCGCTCCAATTCTTGTATCGCCTTGATTTGAGATGGGTCAGCTTCAATCCCTCGGTTTGTAACCAGAAAACCTAGAAACTTTCCAGTGCCAACTCCGAAGGCGCATTTGGAGGTGTTCAGACGAAGCTTGTGATGCTTAAGTATGGCAAACATTTCTGCTAGGTCGGTGAGGTGTTGAGACTTCTCCTTACTCTTCACCACCATATCGTCGATGTAAGCCTCCATTGTTAGGCCCAAGAGAGGAGCGAACATTTTTGTTACCATCTGCTGAAAGGTTGCCCCAGCGTTCTTCAGTTCGAACGGCATGACTTTGTAGCAATATAATCCTCTGGGGGTGGTGAACGATGTGATCTCTCTGTCCGGTTTATACATGGCTATCTGGTGGTAGCCGCGATATGCGTCCAGGAAGCTAAACCTCTGATGGCCAGCGGTCAAGTCCACCAGCTGGTCAATTCGAGGGAGGGGAAAGCTATCTTTCGGGCAAGTCCGGTTGACGGTTTTGTAGTCAACGCAGACTCGCCACTTGCCATTCTTCTTGGGAACAACCACCGTGTTGGATATCCACCGAGGGTATTGCACCTCTTCTATGGCCCCGGCTTCCAACAAATTCTTTACTTCTTCTGCCACCACTTCAGCATGGTGCAAGGCTGAGCGGCGCGTCCTTTGGATGACTAGCCGCGCATTAGGGAAGACATTCAACTGATGACAAATGAAGCTCGGGTCGACGCCAGGCATATCGTAAGGCATCCAGGCAAAGGCCTCCAAATTAGAAACCAGGAAGTTGACATAGTCAGTCCGCTCGGTGTTAGACAAAGATGATCCCAGGAGGAAGAACTTAGTTGGATCGTTTTCGTCAATGCGCACTTCCACCAAATCTTCGATCGATTTTTCCTCAGCCTTCCTTCCCACGTCTTCAAGGACCTCCTTTCCCTCGGGCCCCTCGATCATCTAGACAAACCTTTGGCTGCTCGGCTGCCATTTCGGCAACGAAGCATTGTTTTGCCATCACCTGGTCTCCCCAA
Source organism: Camellia lanceoleosa (assembly GCA_025200525.1). Taxonomy (NCBI): domain Eukaryota; kingdom Viridiplantae; phylum Streptophyta; class Magnoliopsida; order Ericales; family Theaceae; genus Camellia; species Camellia lanceoleosa. The sequence goes on from CM045761.1 coordinate 16,750,301, forward strand.
ACTTCCTCTATTTGCCCGTTCGACGCCGGAAAGCGCATGACTTGGTGGAAGGTCGAAGCAACCGCTTGCATGGCGTGCAGCCAGCCCCTGCCTAAGATCAAGTTGTAGGTGGATGGAACTTTGAGCACCCAGAACTCCACTTGCTTTACTACTGAACCCGCTTTGACCGGCAAAATAATCTTTCCGATTGGCCACTCCGGCTGTGAGTTGAAGCCGACCAAAGGAGATGTCGCAGGGGCCAAGTCCTTGTCTTCTAACTTCATTTGTTTGAACGTGTCGTAATACATGATTTCGACCGAACTCCCCTGGTCGATCAAGATTCTCTTGATATCAAACTCTTTGACGCGAAGAGTCACCACCAAGGCATCGTTGTATGGCATCTGAACCCTTTCCAAGTCTTTGGTTGAGAACGAAAGGCTGTCTCTTTCTTAGGTCTTTCCCTTCTTTACGGCGGGCTGGACAGAGAGAACTTCCCTCATGTGCTCGGCCTTCTTAATCATCCCTCTAAGCTCGCAGACCCTTGCTGGTTCGATGATGTCGTGGATGACGTTGATTACACCTTGTGGGGGCGTTTCTAGGGCGGCCATTCCGTTAGGCTCGGTTTATCCAGTTGGCGTGGCCTTGATCCCCCTATCTATATATTGGTCAAGATGCCCCGCCGCCACCAATTCCTCCAAGTGCTGCTTGAGTGGCAAGCAATCCTCTGTCCGGTGCCCCTGTTCTTCATGGAAGGTGCAGCGGTATTTTGGATTGAAGCCTCGCTACGCACTTCCTAACTGGGCCGGCCAACGGACAAAGGGCTCACCTCGGATCTCGCTCAAAATGCGGTAGATGGGAATTTTGAAGACCGTGGTAATTCCTGTCCGCGCCTTCAGTTTTCTCTTGGCATCTTCCGCTGCGTCGCAGGGTGTGTCAGCTCGGTCATTTCTGCGACCCTTGTATCGGTCATCGCGGTTTGGGCCACAGCGCTGATCTTTTGACCGGTCGTTTGGGCGGTTGTCCTCCTGCCCGACCGAGTGAACTTTTCCTGCCACCTTTCTGCCCACCTCAACCGGATTACCCTTCTCGGTCGCGGGCGCGGTATCATCCTCCACGTGAATATGCTCATTGATCCGTTGCATTAGAGACTCCATGGTTGTAGGTTGGTGCATCGTAAGTGAGTCTCGCAGCCTATGCCCGACTGGGAGGCCCCGTTTGTACTGAGTGATCACCAGATTGGTAGGGCAGTCGGGGATCTCGTTGTAAGTTTCCTAATACTTCGCGTTGTATGCCTTCAATGAACATCCAGACTCCATCTTGACGCCCAGGAGATGGTCGACCTCCTTCGGCGTTCGAGTATTGGTTTTGAATCTGGTGACAAAGGCTTCTGCTAGTTGCTGCCACCCCTTAATACTCCATTCCGGGAGCCTTTCGAACCACTTCAAACCCAGCTCTCCCAAGCTTGCTGGGAATATGAGGCACATCAAGGCGTCGTTTCGCCGGTAGCCAGCCATCACTTGCCAGTAATGACTCACATGCATGTACGGATCCGTCTTGCCGTCGTACAAAGTGAACTTTGGCTGGTGAAATCCGGCAGGGAGTGGGGTGCTCTCAATCTCTGGGGACAACGACGTGGCTGTAAGTCTTGCCAGCTCTTTGTCCACCAGTGCAGGGGCCATGACTCTGGGCGCCGGTATCACCACTTCTTCGCTACAACGAACTGGGGCACTCAACCTCTGGAGCGCCGACACCCTCTGAGCCTCTTGACGGCGCGCTCACTCCTCCAATACATCCCTGAGATCCCTGGAACAGGAGGAGGCAGAGTATCACGACGTCGACGACGGGCGTGAGGAGCGGTAGGTGCTGTCACGAGTGAAGGATCTGCCCTCTCGTTGGTCGGAATCTCCAACCCCATAGTTCCTGGTGATGGAGATAGAGTGAGTCCTCCTCTGGCGGTGACTGCTAGAACAAGGGGAGGGGGTGTGCTCACTGAGGTCGCCTTCTCCAGCAACACCCTTCTCCTTAATTTGAGGCTTAAGCAGCTCCATCTCCGCCGCCATCTTGCGAATGAGGGCGTCTTGGTTTCTGAGTTTGTGCTCCAGGCGTTGCTCATGGGATTCCCCCCGGCGTCGGCGACCCTCTGGACTCTGTGAGTGATCAGAACTCCTCCCACGCTTGTCTCGCGCACCTCGTGAGGAAGTGTCCAAACCCGCCATAGCTGGAACTTGTGGGAGGCCTTCTCTCCGGCGGACATACTCTGGAGTAACACCATCGATGACAGACAGCGGAACTTCGTCGTTGTTGGCCATGGAAATGGTTGAAGAAGCTCGAAGAACAAGGGTCGATTAACAAAGACTTCCCACAGACGGCGCCAATTGTACGGGGGCGAAATATCCTCTGCTTTCCGTACTCCTTGGACGTCAAGCTTCTCGTGACGGCGTCTGATCCTGCAACACAGAAACGGTGAGCTACCCGGCGGTGGTGTGCCGGATAGACCCTCCGACGATCAAGTCAGACCACTTGAGGAAGAAGAAGGCTATCAGAGAGAGAGTGTTTTTGGGGGAGTGAATTCGCATACCTCTAACGTTCGTCTTCTTTCAAATTTCTATGCTGGCCATGCAGCCTCAAGATTGTGCGCGCACTACCTCTGTTGTCTTTCCGTGGACAAGTGGCAGTGCTCGTCTCTTACCACCTTACGCGTGTAAAGGCCTAGTACTCCCACCAGTACACACAAAACTGTCCAACGATATTGAGGCATGTGTGGAGCAGATGTCCTCTCCCTCACGCCATTGGCCCAGGTGGCATACTTGATCGGAGTACCATGACCGGCTTGTCACTTGTGGAGAGTTGCTATTACTTGCACATAACCGAGCTATGTGTCGCCGACCTATAACTTGGAATCAGGCGAAAGCCTGACCACCTCGGCCGAACTATTCTTGATCGGTTCATCACGACCAACCGGTTGCGAGGCATGCCGGCCTCCAACCATTCTACCTTCAATCTCGGTCACACGAAGCCACTTTATATCGACTGATCGGTTCAAGGCGTACCGGCCCTGATCGCGGCTCGGTCTAGCTCGAGCTACCTTTTAGCTCGGCCAGCATCCGCTAACTCGAGCTCCGTCCAATACGTGCAAGACACAGCTCGGCTACGCCAGTTGGTGCCTGATCGGTCAATATTTCCGACCGTGCAAGTCAGGCCACTGGCCGTGTCAACAGAGAGATTAGCTCACACAGGTCCGTCACGCCTGACGTTACCTTGCTCGGCCGTACAGTCAGGTGCAAATCCCCCCTCTCATATATATATATATATATTCTTGTGCAGGTGTTACTAAATTTTTTTTTTCTTGTGTGCAAATTGTCTTGTGCAGATGAACTAAAAAATACAAAAACATAAAATAAAATAAAATAACAAAAAAAAAATCATACTGTGACATAAAGGAAATACCCGTGCTAGACACTGTCAATGACCTTTGTTGGACATATAACTTTGAGGATTAAAAAAAAAAAAAAAAAGACTTCTGACTTCTGACTACTAACATTTATTTTATTATAATTTACTTTATTGCATTTTTATTTTCTTTCTTTGGGAGGTTTTATACCCCCTTTTATTTTATCACAATTTTATTTATCTCAATTTACTTACCGCATTTTTTTTCCCATTATGTTTTGTACTAATTTGTAGGTTTTTCTTAGTGTGTTTTGGAAAAAAAAATAATGAAAAAAAAAAGAAGTGAGTTAAGCATTCTTGTAAAATCTTTTTGACAGAAGTAAAGGTTGAAACTATCTAGTGTTTTGGAGTCTTGTGTATAGTGGAGTTATGGCATATTTTGAAAATAATTTTTTGCAAATATGAGAGTCAGCATGTTGATTATTTTGAAACCCCTTTTGATTATTTCTAATATCAACATGAAACTCCATCACCTCAATATCCTCCCTATTTTGAAGAGAGAGTGTTGCAAATTCTTCACAGTACATAATTGTTACACTCCCAAATCCCACCTTAACAAAATTCAGATCTCGAGGATAGAGTGTTAACATTTCTTCAAAACAACTTAGATTCCACCTATGAGTTACTGCATATCTAGAGTCAATCGCTTACCAAAAAGCATATATAGAGTCAATCGCTTACCAGAATAAAAGCCAATTTAAAGCAAATAGCTAAAATTCTCGATAGGGACAACGAGTCTGCCCCCTGTTTTCTGATACAAAATTCTTTAGGAGAGTCTCAGGGTCATTTTGATTTTGATGACAGTGATATGGATGAGCTGAGCCGTTATCTGCCCTTTTACGAGAATCACACTTTCTTCCATTGATGATTCCCTTTAACCAACATTACAACATTACAAAATAATTTTTTATCGTATATTCGGATAATTTGCACATGCACATAACCGCTGAAATATTCTTTGATTAATTTTTGGACTTAGACTTGAAATCTTGATATCTAATGCGAAGACTATAACTCATGTGAGATGTTGAGTCTATCATTATTTTTGGAGGGTTATTTTATATTTACTCTTAATTTTTCTTTGACAGCTCATTATGTTGTTGTTAAGTCTCATTATTCTTTCAAATTGGTCAAAAACATTAAAATCATCATTTTTATGCCATTTTGTCCTTATGAATCATGCTATATTTTGCGAAATGATTTTAGACCATCTTTCTTTGTTTTAGTCTTATTAAAATAAAAAATTAGTTGGATGAGTCAACAAATGATAGGCTAAGGCCACAAATGAGTGTTGATATCATAACTCCAGCCACAAATGAGTCCAGCTTAAGACTAAGGCCAAGCTTGTCATAGTAGCAGAGCGGCTTAGCAGACCAAGAGACCTCCTCATAATCCCAACAAACCTCCACCAATGCAAACTTAGAGGTTGAATAACATCTCAACAACCTGATACAAAATAGGGCACCCCCTATAGCCAGCAATCAGTTAAGCCACCAATCCTGTTTATGAACCACCAAACTTGCAGCTAGCTACTTCCATACAGAATCTCAACCACCAATCCAAAATCACAAGATCAGCAATGCCTCACAAAGAGACAAAGCAGCAAAGAGACAGAGCATCCCAGAACAGATCAGCAACTGGCAGCAGTAGGCAAGATAATTAGTAGTAGCAGCAACTGGCAACAATATCTGCTTCAGATTAAATACTATAACATGCACTGAGTACTGCAACTCTTTCAACTTTGATTTTGCCCTATGCCTCACACTCTTCAATCTTCCATTGGTCCTCACCTGCTTAGCACAGATATCATCTGTGGCCTGAAAAGACAATCACTCCTCTCATCTCTCAAAAGCTCATCAAAACACAGACCTCGGCTCTATCCTCAATCCTTTAGCTAACATTTCCAAAACTTCACAGGCCACCCTTTAACCACTGAAACATAATCACTCATAGCATTCATAGAAACAGATAAGTAACACGCATTAGCAGATCAGCAACAGAGCAACACATTTTTTGCTTTATACACTAGTGTCCATCCATATCCCCAACACACCTCATTCGATACATCTCCTGATCTGTTGCAGATTTGGGGTATGGTATGGGTTGGTTTGTCCTAGATGAATGGCTGAATGTCTGTTGGTTGGTCTCTCACCAACTTTGGGGGTGTTAACAAATGATAGGATGAGCTTTTTGGTACTAACCTAGTTGGGATAATTTAGCTTATTATGATGCTTTTGCACTCTCCTTTTCTTTATTGATGTAATTTGTTTTATACTTTGTACTTGTTTATTCTATCAATAAAGTTTCTTTTTTTGCCGATCAAAAAATAATTATAAATAAATAAATAAATAAATTTTTGTTTCAATTATCACTTATTAGCCTATTGAGCCTATATAGAAAAACTTTTTATTTATTTAGCCATTTCTTCCGATGTCTCAAGAATGGATTTTATCTATTATTTTGGGAGGAAGCTATCTTGTGAGCGGAATAAGGGGTTTATCGAAAAAAAAAAAAAAAAAAAAAAAAAAAAAAAAAAAAAAAAGAGAAGGAAAAAAAATTAATAATATGGAAAATATTTAAGATGGTTGTGAATCACATGTAAAAAAACATGGAATTAAAACGGAGGGTTAGTAAAGTGGCATTTCATATATGTTGATTTCGCTTAATTCATTTCTTGGACACCTGTTTTCTACCCTTCACCCAATTTTATGAATAATTCCCTTTAACCTAACATTACAACCAAAAATAAAGTATAAAGTCCTATTTGATCTCGGAATTAGCATGATTTTTTAGGTGACAAATTAACATAATTTTATTGTTTTCAATTTTCCTATCATGAGATTGTATATTATTTTTTCATACAGCGTTTTTCATTTTTAAATGTGAAATTTTTTTGTTTTGTTAAACATAAGTCTCTCTCACATACATACACTGGCAAGCTGAACCATTTCAGAGTATTTTCTTTGTTGTGAGTAAATTGGAGAGATTTGAGTCGAAGCATGCTTCTGATAGAATTAGAATCTTATTCCATTTTGTCGGCTATAATTTATACACACACACACTGTGTTAGGTTTTTATTCTTGGTAATCTTGTTTGACAAAACTCCTTTGAGTTGTAATTTTATTCGCACTTTTATTTCAGTAAGGCTATGAGTTTTTAGGTGCGAATCCAACCTGAATCGTACCTTGCAGAAAAGTTTGTGGTGTTTAATTCTATTATGTTTGCCACTTCGCTGACTATGACGGGGATCGAGCTGCCTGGTCAGCTTGCAGGGGTCCAGGGGGCAACGCCCCTTGGCGGGTCTAGGGCTGCGCCACGGTGGAGTTGAGGGGCAGCGCCCTCGAAGCAAAATGCAAAAATGCATTCAAAATTGCCTGTCCGCTTGAGCATCCATTTCCCCGCTCGAGCTGAGAATACTTGGTTCCAGAAGTTTGACATGTCTGCAAATATACTGTGAGGCGTGGTTTTAAGCTCGAGCATCCATTTCCCCGCTCGAGCGTACATCCTGGTTTGAAACACGCGATATAAAGTCCTTGCTCGAGCGGACCTCACGATTTCAAATTCTATAAAAGCTCAAGTTGCTCCAAATCTAGGATTACAACTTCCAGATCTTCTTTGAAGGTTCTAGGGTTTATATCTGGAGTTTCTTTTCTAGTTTTCTTTGATTTTTAATTGAGTATTCAACTTATGGTTTAAGAAGGATACATCAAATGGTTGTTTGCTTATTCAACATAAAAGAGAGAGTTGTTCTTCGGTGGATTATGGAGAATTCGAGCCTGAAGATTTGGTGGATTCTAGAGTGGCTCATCGTCGTGATTCGACATCGGTGTTGTGATTCAATGTTGGGCAAGACAATTCCGAGGTGAAGACGGGGTTGGAAGAGGCACATTGGGGTCGGTTCAATTCGGGCGTGGATTCGCTAGGTAATTGAGAGAACACTTGTGTAATTCCTTTATATCTTCTTAGTGGATTGTTTTGTGGCTTTTGCCTGTAGTTTTTTTTATCACAATTGGAGGCGCTCCAATTGTAGTTTTTTCACATTAAAATCGTTGTGTCGATTTGTCTTGATTGTTTGATTGAGATTGTTATTTATTGCTTAAAATTGATACATAATCATAAATCAATATCTTGGGGATTTTTAGGTTTTTTTTCACACCGAATATAGAGATAGATAAATTATTTTTACCAATTGTTAGTATTTTGAACTTTGATAATCCTTTTGCTAATATTTTGAAAAAAAAAAAAATGAATTTGGTGGGTAAATTCTCTGCAAACCCTCACGAGACTATAACTTGCCTACTAAGGGTAACTTAGGGGATCAAAGACTAGTTGTATATGCTAAATACAATCGTATTCCTTACGAAAATGGCATAGATAGTTTTTATTTTATTTTCTTTTTAATTTGCTTTGCTCAAGGACTAGTAAAGTGTGAATTGAGAGTGTGAACGGTGCCTAAATGTGCATTTAATCCGTTAATATATACTTTATTAGTCTATTTATTTGTATTATTTTATAAATGTATATGATTTTATGTGTTTGTGCATATTTTATAATATATAAATTATTATTAAAAGTTTTAATAAATAATAAATAAAAAAATAAGAATAAAAAAATAACGGTGGCAGACAAGAACCAGGAGTTTTTTTTTTTTTTTTTTTTTTGATGTTCTAAATTTTTTTTTATAGAATTGACCCATTTTTCAAATTATTTGGGAAATTAACTTAGTTTTTCAAATCGTATTTTGAAAATACAATTTTAAAAAGAAAATTAGTTTCCCAAATAATTTGAAAAGCGAATTCTATAAATTATTTTTTTTAGAATATTTAAAAAAAAAAAAAAAAAACTCCAAAAACCACCCCTCCATTTTTTTGTCATTTTCTTTTTTTCCTTATATTTTTATTCATCTGATTGATTTGGTAGGTTGGCATCCACGAACTGGCACATGATGATGATAATTTGGTGGAAAAGACAGTCAATCAAGGGGACCGACGAACATTGATTCGAGAAAGAAATTCAAAAAGTTGCATCCATTTTGATGATGAATTGTCATGCATTCCTGCAGGAGAGAGCTCAAAGAAGGGGGAGAGGAGGCAGAGGCTTCGGTTAAAAGGAGTCAAGGGAAGAAAGAGAGAAGGAAAGAAAGGGAGAATTGGAAAGTTTAGGATGTTTATATTTTACAGTGGTTGTAATATTAATATGTGGAATTAATTTTTATTTCTTAGGGTTAAGATGAAATCCTGACTAAGTAATTAGGATTTATTGTATTTAGTATTTTTAATTTTGATTTGATTGGTATAAATTGTAAAACTTTCAAATATTTTTGTGCAATAAATATTTTATTATATAATTATTTTTACTACTATGTATTAAAATTGTTAGACGAGTCATCCCTAGTATGATGAGTCGTGTATCAATCACAGTTAGTTTAGTTTAGTGGTAATGGTTCATACTAAGCGAAAATAATTCATGACTTTCTGGTTTTAATATATAAATTCTCTTAACGATGTATTTCTGATCAATTTACATCATTTTATCCAAATTAATGATTTTTTAAAAACTAATACAATAACCCCTGATTATAAGGTTAATGGTGAATTCAAAACCCTGAAATATTTCTTTTTTTTTTTTTATTTTATGTTTTATTAATTTTAGTTTTAATATTTTTAAAATCTATTGTTTTTAAATTACTTTAATTATTATTTTTATATTAAAATAACTCAATTAATCCATAAAGATCGATACCTGACCTTAACCATTATTCTACGAAATAATACTTATTCCTTGATTTTAAATATAATATTTTAATACACAAACGACCATATCATATGCGTTCTTACACCTTACATCAAATGTAACTTTCTTTTGCTTTTTTCTGAGCCGCCTTCTGGTTAATATATAATGTTTGATTGTAATTTATTTAACTTTTTCAGCTTGTTTCATTTTAAATTTTTTTAAGAGAGATTTTCTAAAGTTACATTTGTGGCTCTTTTAGTTTATTTTAAACCTTTATATATATTGTTGCAAAATAACCTTTATAGATAAAAGAGCGCAATCTCTTTTATCTTAATTATTGGTTTTAAAAAATTGGGGGACAATAAACTGCAATAGACCAAACATCTTCAACTTTTTTCACAAATTATCAAAAATTGCATAAACATATTTACAATTTATTTAAATTATTTTAAGCTAATAGCATAAAAGTTATAATCACAAAAATCATCTTATAAATTCTACCAAAATGGCCTTATTACAATTGAAGGTCAAATTCTTTCCACCATTATTACAGGGTTGTTGTAATGAAAAGAAACATAAAAGTAAAATCAAAATGAAAACAATAGGGGGAAAATGTTAGAAACCAACAATAATGTAGAACAATTCCTAACATTGGGGTAGATCTGCAGGAGGCGGAGGCAAGCTAGTTGATGATGTTGGCCCGTTCTCAACCACAAAAGCCATTGATAATCCCCAAGGCAAGTGCACGTCCATGTGACAATGCATCAACCATACACCTATATCCATCAAAATTTTCAAGCATAAATTAGTTTACATGCACAATAAATATGAATATATATGTACATTCACACATAGTAATTAAATTAACCATAGTACTTACCAGGATTGTTCGCCTGAAATCTGAGGGCAGCCCACCCACCGGTTGGCACTCCGATGGTGTTACGTGCTTGTGGATTGACAAGATTGAAATTTTTGGGATCGTTTACTGGGTCATAATTGCCAAACCCTTGAGCCAACACATGGAAGTTGAATCCATGCAAGTGCATAGGATGGTTCTCAAAACCCAAGGAGGCTGTGTTTTGCAATACAATCTCAACAGTTGAATTGAACTTAAGTTTCTTCGCTTTGGTTGACTTTGATGTCATTATGATTGTCGTGTTGAAGTTGTTGTTTGTGTCCGTGTAGTTAAACACCAATGGTGGTTGGTCAGGGAAATCAGTGGTGTAGATCCCACTAACATTGTTGAAGAAAGCTTGCAACATAGACAACTTGGTGGGGAATTGAAAGGATGCATTGTTCATGCTCGCAGCTAAACGCTGCGAAAGTGGACCTGCACAAGTGTTATTTACTTCGCATGGTACTAAACCCAAGCTTATTGTCACGAACATGCGTTCATCAACGTTGAGTGGGACTGGGACCCAATGAGGCGCATTTACGAGTGCAGTCAAACTGGTAGAGAACTTATAAGCCGATTGTGTGTCATTGTAGGCTGGTAGGATTGGCATTTGTGGGGTGGATGATGTGGAATTTTCATAAACAATGATCCCAGTGGTGGAGGTGGTAGTGTCAGGTACACCTTGTGAACTAACATAGGTATGCGCTGCCATATAATAAGAAGCTGGTGGCTGGTCGGTTTTCAACAATATGTCAGTGGTTTGGCCAGGAGCAATGACAATGAAGTCGGTGACCATTGGAGTAGTGTAAGTGGCGTCAATGGCAACGACTGTCATGTTGTGATTGGCTATCTTGAAAAAAAATTGATTATTCATTGCAGCATTGATGATACGTAGGAGATAAGTTTTCCCTCGTGCCACTTGCAACTTGTATGTGTCTAATAAGAGGAAGAAAAAAAAAGTATGTCATATAAAATTGAGGGATATAACCAGCAAAAATGGAGGCTAAACAACTAGTTAATCTAACTTGGCAATTTAATATGTATTGGTAAAAGGTGACTTGCTAGGACTTACTATTTGAAGAGCATGAATACAGATCACCCGGCTGGCCATTGATAGTGAAAGCATCGGAACTATTAGGTGCACCACCACTTGCCGATGCTTCGTTCTCGACATCAATAACATTAGCTTTCCACCACTCTCCTGCAATCAAAATTTAATATATGACATTTGTCATATTTTAAAAAATCTCGTCATGTTAAGATTAAAATACCTTAACTTACTTTTTCTTATTTCAAATTTCAATCTCTTTAAAATATAATTTATAATCCTCTAGAAATTGCAAATAGATTTTTCACTCTTCTAAAAGTCAAACAAACCAAAATAAATAAATAAATAAAGTTTGTACCAAAGAGAATTGGGATTTCTCGGTAGGGTGTTGGGAATGGATATGAATGACCAGTTCTTGGACGGATGATTAACGCGCCATGAACAGTTGCACGGATCCATTGGGAATGTGCATGCCACCAGAGGGTCCCTTCTTGTCCGGTGATGTTAAATCTATAAGTGAAATTATTTCCTGGACGAATAGGACACTGAGTTGCATATTCAGGTCCATCTGCCCAACCACTCAATAATTGAAAAATCCCATGCCTGCGTAAATATTAGAACAACACTATAAGCAATCATAATGATAGTCCTACTAGTAATTATAGTCTTGATAAGAACACACGACAACATATAAAAATTTTAAAAATCAAATATTTTGGTTTCTAAACGTGAAAATTTTGTTGTAAACGACATTTAGGAACTAATTTCTATCGCCATGAGGATAGTCGCTAAAAGATCGTCTCGAAAAATCAAAAACAAGATTTTTAACAATAAAATTTTAAAAATATCACTAATAAATAGACTTTTAGGAGCAAAATAATTTGATCTCAAAATGGTTTATTTTTTAAGACAAAAAATTTGCTCCTAAAAAGATAATAATTCATTACTAATGTCTAATTTTCGTTGCTAAAAATATAATAATGACATTTTTCGCAACAAAAATATTTGGTCCCTAAAAAATAATTTTATCCATAAATTTTGGTTTCTAAAACCTTAATTTTATTTATTTATTATTATTTTTTTGTATTGACACAAACTCATGCACTCGATGGGATTGTATTTTCTGTAGTGTGTGACAATTTTAGAACGAAGATTAAAGCATTACCAAGAGAACAAGAAACGCCACTTTACATATATTTTATTAGTTCTAAAAATCAATAAATAAATAAAGAGAAAATATAGAATACTTTCAAGTTGCCGTGACTACAAAAAGTGGGTGGTCATCATAAATGGTTGAAATATTTTTTTCTTAAAGTAAATGGTGTCATATTTAATTAACTATAAAACTAAGTCTAATTTAAGTTTAAAATTAAAAAAAATAAGTTTAATTTAAAAAGTAGTATTACCAATGAATGGTAAGGTTGTACGGGGAGTTATTCAAGACATGAACGACGAGGGAATCACCCTCGTTTGCCAGTATTGTGGGGCCAGGAAAAACTCCATTTACAGCAGTGATGACTTGTTGTTGGCACAACCGCTGGATATTCAAATTTTGCACCTGAAATAATATAAATGAAATAAACTGGGTTATAAAATGTAAATTATCAAGTTTGAGAATATGTGCACATATTCAAAAAAGGAAATGAAAAGCAATTTTGACTTTTCTTTAGTAAAGTTGGTGAAGGTGATGGGAAACTAATCTTCCAAAAGGAGATTTTGAAAATAGAGGATAGCGGAATGTCGGCAAAGAGAAATACTAATAAATTCCTTTTTCTTTCTTTTTTTTTTTTTCAATCTCCTAAAATCAATTGGTGTTAGCGAGCATTTCAGCTTTGTAATCTGTCAGTTCATGACAATCTATTCATTGTCAAGAGTTAGTCTACAGAATTTGTAAAGCCGAATTGTTCGGCCCAATAGCTTAACAATCCACTCGTGAAAGTGTTTACAAAGACCCATTTATACACAAAAAAAAAAAAAAAAAAAAAAAACTCTACCAACCCAGAAAAATACACAGAACAAACACATCAAGGCCTGCCCCACGTCGACTGACTGGTGCCAGCCCTAATAAAGCTATTTATGTACCCAGAAATCATGCAACCATTTAGTACTCAAAAAAAAAATGAAGATTGCGAAGAACAATAATGGAAAAATGAAAAATTACTTGAAAAGTATGCTCCACAACAGCAGCAGATGTGAGTGAAGCAGCCGAAAGAGCTAAAGCAAATGCGAGCAAGAACACAAGACGTGCCATGCCAATTAATTGAACAATATATGAAGAGACAAAGAAACAAAGATCATATGAAGCTCTCTCTATGTGTTCAAGAGTTTTCCTAAGATGTGACTTCGTATTTCATACAACGATGTTGTGTGTTTGTTCTTCAATTCCTTTCCATATATATAGTAGTTTTATGGGTAGACAACCTTAGCCATTCCCACGGTTTCGTGAGAAAAAGAGCACCATTGTGTTCTCACTAATAATTTGAAATTTTGGACTAGACTTTGAATATGCCAATTATAAAAGCATTTTTTTTTTTCTAACAGCTTTACTTGAAAATAAATAATAATAAGGGCAAATTACAACAATGGTTCCTATAGTTTACCCGTGATTTTATTTTAATTTATGTATTTCTAATTGTATCAATTTTGCCCTTACAATTTGATTTTTTGGCTCCGTCCAATAGTTAACCGCCGTTAACTTTTTTTACTGAAACCCGCGCGTGCCTTGCACACACAGGATGAAAACAAATCACTTTTTGGAGTGTACTTCAAAAAAAACAATTATACTTTTTTTTTGGGTCACATTATTTCTCTTAGTTTTTGTACACTTATTTAAATCATCACAAACAACCTTATTATATATATATATATATATATATTCTTTATTTTTAGTGGATATTTTTAAAATTTTAAATAATGTTTTTTTTATTTTTTTATATATACCTTACTTAGATGTATCTAATAAATAAAATATTCATAAAAAAAAATATTTTAAAAAATTAATAAATACACAAAATATGAAAAATATAATAAATTTTCATTTTTTTTATATTTTTGGTTTTTGATTATTATTTTTTAAATATTAAAAATTAATTTAATATAAATAAATATCAAAAAAAATTAAAAATTATTTCCTTCCCAAAAATAAAAAAATCAAATGAAAATAATATATATTTTTATTCTTTTACCAAACTAATTTTTAAAATTTTAATATTTTTCAAAACATAATTTCTAAACTTCAACCAAATAGAGGTGTAATGAAGTAACCTGTCTATTTGCTAATTTATAGTTTTTATTAGAATTTTAGCTAAAACATAATTTATTGAGTGAAAGTCAACTTATAAAAATTTAATACTAAAAAAGCTAATTTATTTGATACATTGTTAAGTTTTTGACTCGTGCAATGTTTGGTAATTTTTTCAATTTTTAGATCAATAGCATTCATTATAAACATTAATATGCACAATTATAAACACCTTCATAATTTTATAATTAATTTTTGAAAGAATAAAATTATGTACATTAATTAATATATCAATTAATATACTAACGAATGATGTGACATAATTTTAGAAGTTTTATGCAGAATTATGAACACTTTCGTAATTTTATAATTAATTTTTGAAAGAATAAAATTATACACACCAATTTGGATACCAATTAATGTACTAACGAATGATATGATATAATTTTCAAAATTTTGAGTCTTTCTAATTCATATAATGGATGAGATTTATAATTTTAAAATAACAATATCATAATATATATTAATATAGTAATTGATATACCAATTACTGTAGGTAACTTTTCCCTTATTTTTTTGGATTCCCGGAACTAAGGCTTATTATTTGAAGATATTTCCTCCAAATTAGAAGCAGCCGAGCCCAAGCTCTTAAGCTGAGCATGATTGCAGGCATGATTGAGTGGTGATTTTACATAAAAATTAAAAAATTAAAAAAATTATCAAATATTACACAAGTCAAAAAATTAACAATATATCAAATAAATTAATTTTTTTAGCATTACATTTTTATAAGTTGATTTTGACTTAATAAATTCTGTTTTAGCTAAAATTCCAATAAAAACTATAATTTAGTAAATAGACAGGTCACTTCATTACATCTCTAGTTGGTTGAGTTTTAGAAATTATGTTTTGAAAAATATTAAAATTTTAAAAATTAGTTTGGTAAAAAAATAAAAATATATATTATTTTCATCTGATTTTTTATTTTTGGGAAGGAAATAATTTTTAGTTTTTTTTAAATTTTATTTTTGATATTTATTTATATTAAATTAATATTTAATATTTAAAAAATAATAATTAAAAACCAAAAATATTTTCAAAATGAAAATTTATTATATTTTTCATATTTTGTGTATTTATTATTTTTTTACAAATATTTTACTTTTTAAATATATCTAAGTAAGGTGTATCTAAAAAATAAAAATAAATTATTTAAAATTTAAAAAATATTCACTAAATATATATATATATATATATGGCTGTTTAGGATGATTTAAATAAATGTACAAAAAAAAAAATAGAGAGATAATGTGACAAAAAAAATAAAAAGTATACTTTTTTTCTTTCTTTAAGTACACTTCAAAAAGTGACTGGTTTTCATCTCGTGCATGCAAGGCACGTGCGGGTTTCTGTCAAAAAAGTTAAGGATAAACTATCAATAGGTCCTAATAGTTAAACTTAATTCCCATTAATTACTATTGAAAATAAATCTTAATAAAATTGTCGCTAAAAATAATTTTTTGTGACAATTTTTTATATATGTCACTATAGATTGACAATTAGTAACTTTTTTTGTCATGATTTTTATAAATTGTCACTAAAACTTATAATTTGTGACTTTTTTATGTCAAATTTTTCCTATAGAACCTATTAGACAATAAATCCACTTATTAGGATCTACACGTAAATATCCCAAAAGTTAACAGTGGTTCACTATTGGACTACATAGAGCCAAAAATCAAACTATATGGGCAAAATTAATACAATTAAAAAAACAAAAATCAAAATAAAATTATGAATAATTATAAGGACCATTACTGTAATTTGTCTTCATAATAAAATGCAAAGTCATAGAATGTTAATTTTTCAATTAATTACAATTGGTGTGATTTGTGTAATACGTCGTGAAATGATTATTTTCTTCTAATTTCAGTGGTCTTTTGTCAAGTTGCAATGATGCCACATTCTAAAAGGGAAAATGTTTTGTGGCACTAAATTGGGGGACACTAATGCCCCTAATTTCCATTTTAGGTAATTGTTTTGTTTTTTTTTTTTTTTGCCTTATATGGAAATTAGGGGCATTAGTGCCCCCAATTTAGTGTCACAAATCAAAACCCTTCTAAAAGTTAGAGATAAATTTATAGATGCAATCCTTTTTACTGACAAAATATTTAAATTAAAAAAAATGTTATTATTATATTTTTAGTGATGAAATTAAAAATTTAGTAATGAATCATTATTCTTTTGTGATCAAATTTTTTGTACAATATATATATATATATATTTTGTTACGAAAGTGTCTAGTTCCTAAAAATGTATTTATGAGCGACATTTTAAAATTTTATCGCTAAAGATCCTCTTTTTAACTTTTGGGAATGACTCGCATGACAACTCAAAATTGATCTCTTAATATTTTTTACAACAAAAATTTCACTTTTAAGAATGAAAAAGTTTAGTCTTCAAAATTTTTATATAAATTGTGGTGCCATTTTTAAGTTTATTGTCTTGTATTTGTAGTGCCTATTTGATTGGAGGGTGTTGTGGGGCTCGTGGATTGATAATAAATCTCACTCTAATAAATAATAAAAAAAAATTTACAATCTCACTCTAATAATTTGAATCGTTCATTTTATACCATGAGTATCATATATAATAGAAAATTAAATTAATCTAATAATCATAATCATATAATTTTATTATATTTATCTAATAAAATAATTTGCTTTTCAAATTATAATTATTATTTATTTATTTTAAAATAAATATAATAAAACTATGTGACTGTTACATTGGACCCACGTGGTCCCATTTACAACCATATAAATAAAAATAATAATAATAAAATTGGAAAGAATTAGAAGACAAAATAATAATAATAAAAAAAAAACATGACATTTTTTTCGTCAACCCTTCTACGCGCTTTTCAATAGCCATCGTCATATATTATTAATCAAATCATTATTTTTTTATATTTTAAAAGTCTACATGTAACTAACACCCATTATGAAGAAGATTTTATAACATTCTGGGGAAAGAAAATGATGTTACCGATTATTCAAACCCAAAAACAGAGCATTGCATGATTAAAAAAAAAATTAAAAAGGAAAGAAAAAGAGAATGAAACTCTCATTATGAGACAAGTCAACAATAGGTGAATTCAACCGCGATATTTTTTTTTAAGAAAAATTTTTACGATATGTACTCTTTAAAATGTGTATAGAGTATATATTTAATCATAATATGTATAATATAAAAAATTTGGAGAGTACTCTATATAATTTTCAAATTATCTAAAAAAAAATTTCGGGGTGCGAACTCTTATTATTTTAAATTATTTTAAAATTTCTAATATAATATATGATATTTTTCAAATTTTTAGAGATGTGGCCACCCCTAGCCCCCCGCCCCCGGATCCATCCTTGAATACAATTATAATGTATGATAGGAAACATTACGACAAGTATTTTTTTCATCAAAATAATTGATAAGAGAACAACAATGAATTTTTTTTTTAATAATAAAAAGTGTATTATTTGTTAATATTTCTTATTTTAGCTAATCACTTCAAACCAAATTTTTTTTTTTTAATTTATACTTCTAAAGAGAGGAAAAATTAGAAGGAAAAAAGAGAAGAAGAAGAATAGGTTATTTTATGTTTAGCTAGCTTACAATGGCTGTCAAATGTAGTTTAGCCAAGAGGAGAATCGGCAAAAAAGATGGCATGGTAGCTAGTCTGTTAAAGAAGCAGAGTAGATATTAACAAAAATGATTAAAATAATTTATTTAACTAGTCTGTTAGAGATTTGTAACATATTTATATCCAAAATGATACTTATCAAATACTTATCCATTTGATACACTATCATTTTGAAGTTTAGCACAATTAATTATTAGAATTATGAGGTGAAAAATGTTACACATCATTAATTTTTCATTATTGTTTTATATAATCATTTATATGGATTCTTGTAATTCATTCCTTGTTTAGAAATAATTATTAAAAAATTAAATAATATCTTATCATTTACTTTTATGATATGAACACCACATAATATTTGAAGAGTATGATAATCAGTAATACTACAATCTCAAAAAATTTATTTTAAATTTTATTCAAAAACATCAATTTATAACTCAAATTCTTTTGATACTTAGGCTTACACTCCATTAATTCAATCTCTTCCATATAAACATTCTACCCAGTAGTATCTGAGACACTGGTATTTTTTTTAATAATTTTCAAAATAAGTAATTATAATCTTCGTCATTGCATATATTGTGATGAATAAAAGTTTGGAAACTCAAATTTATTCACCCAATTTTTTCTGAGTGGGTAGTTATATGGTGGATATTAAATTTATGTATTGTAAAATTTATATGTTGAATAAATCTAAATTATAAGATGATAATTTTAAATAATTTTTAGATAATTTTGAGTTTGTAATATTATTTTTTTGTGGTTGATTTGGCTTTGATATAATCAATCCATGTGGAGGTGGAAGTCAAAGGAACAAAAGTCAACATCTAGAATAGATAGTGGTGGATGGATGGGATCTACACAAATCAAGCTTTTAACTTCTAGAATTGGGAAGGGGTCTACAATTTCGTCTCAGACAAACAAAAACTCCATATTTGGAGTGTAACAGCTAACTCAGTAGTTTTTATTTTATTTTTTTTGCCGGGGGGGGGGGGGGGGGGGGGTTGAACTTGTTCCTTGTTCCTCTCCACTTAAGTAGCAGGGAATTATGCATTATTTATTTTATTTGTATTGATTTACACTATTGAAAAAATTATCTATTTTCCCAACAATTTTTTTGCTCCAATCAAAATATACTTGATGACCCATCTCACATAAAATAGTTCTTGAGGCCTCAGCTTTTAACCTTGTCATGTTCCTCCTATTATTGAACCAATCCAACCTTCTCTTCCCCAAATCATTACAATATTATAAAAATTAGTAGTTGATTCATGGGATACACGGCTTAATTTTTTTCTTTTTAAATAATATTTTATAAAATTAAATTAAATTATTTATATATGTCTATATAAATTAGTTTTAGAAATATGTTGCAATATATGTATTATAAAAGAATAATATACATCTAAGTATGTATATAAAATTATGGGAAAATTAGTTTAAGGTCCCTCTCCCATTTTTAGTAATAGAAGAGATCCACAATATTATTTTATAATGTCTAAGGTCCGTCAACTCCACACAGAGAAATTTTACTTCTCTCTCTACCAACTTCTCCATTACCGAATATTGCTCTATCTCTCTCGTCTCTCGAGCAAAACCTCCTTGATGAACAAGATCAGAACTTGTGACGCAACTTGAATATTGATTAAGGTCCAACAGTGCAAGGCAGCCGCTCTCAACGACGTCGGCAGCAGCGATGGTGTGTTAGGGAAAATCGATGTGATTCTCCACAAGTAAATCAATCAATGGGAATAAAAACTGATGCGGAAAAATTAAATCAAAGGCAACACAAGAATTTTTACGTGGTTCCCTCAATGTGAGGTACGTCCACGGGATCGAAATCTGATTCCACTATCAACTAAATAAGTTTCAAACGATTACAAACGAGACACTAATGGTCTCACAAAACCACCCTTAGGTGAATTCTAAATAATCACAAAATAAACAAGAGGAAAGACCTCACCAAATAGATGAACCAAAATCTTCAAAACCAAAGTTGAAGAAGACCCAAAATAACGAACCAAACATCAACCGAAGATGCCCCAAAAAACCGAGCTTCCAAAAAACCGAAATTAAATCAATCTCCCAATCTTCGGCACTGTGTAATGTAAGCTGCCGCACCGTTTTGTGTGTATAGAACAAAAAATAATATATATATTATTAAATCTTGGGTTTTGTAATCAAACCCTAATTGTATCCAGATTGAATTGGGCCTCCACAAATATAATATATAAAAATATATTATATCTAAACCAAGTCAAATTAAAACTCTTTTTCAAAACCCATTGGGTCCCACACTCCAATAAGGAGGTATACCCAACAATTCTCCTCCTACCGACTTAGGTGGAGACATCAACCATACCCGCCAAAGTTCGACACTTTAAATGTTTATCTCTCGACAAAGTCTTTGTCAACATATCTGAAATATTATCATCTGTGTGAACCTTTTTGAGTTGTAACAATTTCGAATCTAACACATCACGAATCCAATGGTATCTCACATCAATGTGTTTCGATCTCGAATGAAAGGTAAAATTTTTACTCAAGTGAATAGTACTTTGACTATCACAATAAAGCACATACTTTTCTTGCTTCAAACCCAACTCTTGCAAAAATTTCTTCAACCATAACTCTTCTTTGCAAGCTTCTGTAATGGCAATAAATTCAGCTTCGGTAGTTGAGAGAGCAACACATTTTTGTAATTTAGATTGCCATGCCACAGCTCCCCCTGCAAAAGTCATCAAATACCCCGAAGTAGATTTCCTAGAATCAACATCACCAGCCATGTCAGAATCTGTGAACCCATCATGCATCGGCTTACTATCCCCAAAACACAAACACACCTTCGAAGTCCCTCGAAGATATCTTAGAATCCATTTTACCGCTGCCCAATGTTCTTTACCCGGATTAGAGAGAAACCGACTCACCACACTAACGGCATGAGCAATATTCGGCCTTGTACAATCCATGGTGTACATCAAAGAACCAACTACTGAAGCATAAGGAACTTTTAACATCTCTTCTTTGTCTTTCTCACTTGTAGGACATTGATTCGAACTAAGGTTGAAGTGACTTGCAAGTGGACAACCAACCGGCTTTGCTTTATTCATGTTGAACCTCTCAAGAACTTTCTCAATGTAGCTTTCTTGAGACAACCAAATCAGCCCCTCTTTGCGATCACGAACAATTTTCATACCAAGTATTTGCTTTGCCGGTCCCAAATCTTTCATAGCAAAGGACTTGCTCAACTCCAACTTCAACTTGTTAATCATGGTAGAATCTTGACCCACAATTAACATGTCATCAACATAAAGTAAAAGAATAATAAATTTGCCATCCGGGAAATTTTTCACAAACACACAATGGTCCGAAGTGGTTTTAGAAAAACCATTATTCATCATGAAAGAGTCAAATTTTTTGTACCATTGCCGCGGGGCTTGCTTGAGACCATACAAACTTTTCTTCAATTTGCAAACAATTTCTCTTTCTCTTTCTCTACAAAACCTTCCGGTTGTTCCATGTAAATTTCGTCTTCAAGATCACCATGAAGAAATGCGGTCTTCACATCAAGTTGCTCAACTTCAAGGTTCATACTTGCAGCCATGCCAAGCACAACCCGAATAGAACACATCTTCACAACCGGCGAGAAAATCTCGTCAAAGTCAATACCTTTCTTTTGCCCAAAGCCTTTCACAACAAGATGTGCTTTGTATCTCAGATTCTTCCTATCATTCTTCAATTTGAAAACCCACTTATTTTTCAGAATTTTCCTCCCTTTAGGCAACTTCACTAAATCATAAGTTCGGTTTTCAAGCAAGGAATTCATCTCCTCTTCCATGGCCTTTTTCCAATCATCTTTCTTTGCATGCTCAATTGCTTCTTGGTAGCTCTCCGGCTCCCCTTGATCAGAAATCAACACAAATTCATTGGGAGGATACTTTCTTGAAGGTTGTCGGTCCCTTGTAGATTTCCTCAACTCAAGTTGTGGTGGTGGTTCTTGAGTTGGATGCTCTTCCTCAATTTCAGGCTCAACTTCATTAGGATTAACATCATCCTCCACTTCTTCAATAGGTGGCTGCACATCTCCCCCATTTTCATCATCAACTGGAGATGAAGGAGATGGATCCATGTCAATGAGATCACTAGTTTTTGGCTCCGGTTGATCACCTTTACCAAAGTCTTCAATTGTTTAGTCTTCAAGAAACACAACATCACAGCTTCGAATGACTTTCTTGTCGACCGGATCCCATAATCTATACCCGAATTCATCACGCCTATAGCCAAGAAAAATACATTGTCTTGACGAACTATCAAGCTTGGACCTCTCATCCTTTGGAATGTGAACAAAAGCTCGGCAACCAAACACTCTTAAGTGCTCATAAGACACATCTTTGCCAGTCCAAACTCTTTCAGGAACATCACCATTCAAAGGATAGCAAGGAGACAAATTGATCACGTCAACCGCTGTACTCATTGCCTCACCCCAAAAAGATCTTGGCAATTTAGCTTGTGAAAGCAAACACCTTGTTCTTTCTACAATGGTGCGGTTCATCCTCTCGGCAACGCCATTTTGTTGAGGAGTCTTCTTAACTGTCTTTTGGTGCCGAATACCTTGGCTGCGACAATACTCATCAAATGGCCCAATGTATTCACCACTATTGTCTGATCGGATGCACTTCAATTTCTGCCCTGTTTCTCTTTCAACCATGGCCTGAAAATGCTTAAATACTTCTAGAACTTGATCTTTAGATTGTAGTAGAAAAGCCCAAACTTTCCTTGAATAATCATCAATGAAAGTAACAAAATAAAGTGCATCACTATGTGTTCTAACTTTTAAAGGACCACAAACATCCGAATGAATCAACTCCAAAACTTTTTCTTTTCTAGAAACAACATTTTTATGAGAAGAAACTCTATGTTGTTTACCCGCCAAACAATGAACACAAGTTTTAAGATGTGTACCTTTCAAACCGGGTAGAAGCTCTTTCTTGAACAAAACTTGTAGCCCCTTTTCACTCATATGGCCAAGCCGCTTGTGCCACAAGTCGGTAGAAGTATCATCTTCAAGTGTATTGACAACACATTTACAAATTTTTCCTTGCATCAAATAAAGTGTATGAGTCTTCTTACACTTAGCCACCACCAAAGAACCCTTTGTGAGCTTCCATATTCCATCACCAAATTTGTTGTTGAAGCCTTCATCATCTAGCTTCCCAGTAAAGATCAAATTGAGGCGAATGTCGGGAACATGCCTCTCATCTTTAAGCAACAATTTGCAGCCCAAATTTGTTTCCAAGCAAACATCAGCCATACCAATAATCTTGGACAAACCTTCATTACCCATTCGAACAGAACCATAATCTCCATCGGTGTAGGTAGTGAAGAAATCAACTCGAGAAGTCACATGAAAAGAAGCACCAGAATCAATCACACAATTGCTCTCTTGGCCCACAAAATTGATACAATCATCTTCACAAACGACCATGAGATCATCGGTAGTAACTACTGTTGTGTCTTCTTACTTCTTATCCACACTTTTGTCACGCCTTTTCTCCTTGTTCTTGAGCTTTCGGCATTCCCGCTTCATGTGCCCTTTCTCATGGCAATAATAACACTCAACGTCTTTCTTTGAAAAAGAACCATCTCTTGACTTGTCACGGCATTGATCACGACCATGAGGAGTCTTACTCCTCCCCCTTGTTTTGCTTCAGCCTCTCACAACAAATGCTTCCGAATGAGAGGAACCGGCTGATTTTCTTCTAGTTTCTTCATTCAACAAGCTACTAGTGACTTGGCCCATTGTGACTACTCCATCGGGTGCCAAATTACTAACTGTCATAACCAAAGTCTCCCAACTTTCGGGTAAGGAACTAAGTAGCATCAAAGCCTGCAACTCATCATCAAAAATAATTTTCATAGAAGCAAGTTGGTTAACAATATTCTTTATTTCATTCAGATGTTCCGGAATAGGGCTACTCTCTTTATATTTTAAATTAACCAACTTACGAAACAGAAAGGCTTGTAGTTGATTTTCTATCATAAAGACTCTCTAATTTTTTCCATAAATCATGTGCCGAAATTTCAGTAGCAACATGATGAAATACACTGTCATCAATCCATTGACAGATAACACCAACAGCTTTTCGATTAAGCCTCTTCCACTCATCATCTTTCATACCTTCGGGTTTGCCACTATCACTCTCAATGGGTCCATACAAATCTTTACAAAATAATTGGTCCTCCATTTTAGTTTTCCAAGTTATCCAATTGCTTCCATTGAAGCTAGACATACGACCTACATTCCCCTCCATTGATTTACACAAATAAATAGATCCAAATAAATCTTAAGCTCTGATACCAGTTGTTAGGGAAAATCGATGTGATTCTCCACAAGTAAATCAATCAATGGGAATAAAAACTGATGCGGAAAAATTAAATCAAAGGCAACACAAGAATTTTTACGTGGTTCCCTCAATGTGAGGTACGCCCACGAGATCGAAATCCGATTCCACTATCAACTAAATAAGTTTCAAACGATTACAAACGAGACACTAATGGTCTCACAAAACCACCTTTAGGTGAATTCCAAATAATCACAAAATAAACAAGAGGAAAGACCTCACCAAATAGATGTACCAAAATCTTCAAAACCAAAGTTGAAGAAGACCCAAAATAATGAACCAAGCACCAACCGAAGTTGCCTCAAAAAACCGAGCTTCCAAAAAACCGAAATTGAATCAATCTCCCAATCTTCGGCACTGTGTAATGTAAGTCGCCGCACCGTTTTGTGTGTATAGAACAAAAAATAATATATATATTAGATATATATATATATATTATTAAATCTTGGGTTTTGTAATCAAACCCTAATTGTATCCAGATTGAATTGGGCCTTCACAAATATAATATATAAAAATATATTATACCTAAACCAAGCCAAATTAAAACTCTTTTTCAAAACCCATTGGGTCCCACACTCCAATAAGGAGGTATACCCAACATGGTGGTGGAGAAGGCGAAGTTGATGACGACGAGGGTTTGCTCCTGAAACTGAGGAATTTGTGTATGAAAATAAACGCTTAGGAAGAAGGAATTGGACTCAATGAGGGCCAAAATGTCGATTGCCCTAGCTGACTGTGTCGATCTGGTGAAGTTCGTTTTGGAGGCGATTTCGGAGGTGTTTCCAGTGGATAAGAGCTTCATGATCATTTCCTTCCCATGGGCCATTATCAACTAAAACCGCTTTCCGAATGGGTTCGAATCTTCTAGATTCTCTCGTAAATTTGTTTCATCACATCCAATTTCCTTCCCCTTTTTGTTTTGACCTTTACTTTTCTTTCTAGACCAGGCCAGTTCTTTCTAGGCTCTGCCCCTCTCTCGCTCTGTTTGTATATATACACACAAACACCTGGTTGTTGATCAATTCAATCGTTATCTAATACTGAACCTAATTCTAGCAAATACATAAACAGCAATTGATCGTTGATCGAGCTAAAGAAAGTATAGAGCAGAGCCTAATACATAGATCAAGCTAAAAAAAGTACAGAGCAGAGCCTAATATATAAACAAGAAGAGGCAAATCTACAACTTGTGATGGAACATGATTCTCACTGAGGTCCCTGATTGTTCATCCAGGGTTTTCATTAGAACCTGAGGAGTTTACCTTCTTTTCTAACTTGTGATGTAACTTGAATATTGATTAAGTTTACCTTCTTTTCTAACCATGCCGCCAGAGAAATTAATTTCCAAAATTTCTCTGAAGAGTAGGAAGTATAAGGAAGGCAAGAGAAATTTACAGTGGGAAGTTTAGGGAAGGTCAGAGAAATTAACCAAAGAATTTCTTTGGACCAACCGAGAGAAAATTCAATCCAAACTAGAGAATTGAAAATCGCAATCATGGAAGTCCCAGTAGACTTGAAAATGTCAGCAATTGCCATGAAGATCAGTGTGGGGCTTTACAAGTGGAAAAGGTAGACAGAAATGGAAATATATCAGACAACTCCATTGTGAAATCTATATCAGGTGTGGATATATCCCCAGATGATGTTGTAGGAGTCATAGGTCAAAAATAATTCTAGAAAGCAAGAAGAGCTATTGTCCAGTAAGTATCTCTGATTGATCATTACTATGTTCATTTGCTATGGATTAACTATATTGAAATGAAGGAATCATGCATACTATGTGAAGCACAGTACATTTTTATACCTAAATTTAAATTTAAAGGTTTATAAGTGTTCACATGTGCATATCGAGGTGTAGTTTTTTTCACACAATTTTCTCTGAAGCAAAACACTAGTCCTCATTGTTGTCGAAATAAATTTGGCATTTTCTCACTGAATTTTCTCTGAGAAATTCTCTAGGAGGTCTAGAGAAATAGAGAAACCTCCTAGAGAAATTCTAGTTCTCTGGAGAGAAATTCTTTCAGAGGTCCAAAGAAATTCTGGGGAGAAATTTCTCTGGATCAAATTGAGGGACCTTAGACATTATGAAAATATTTGATATCCTTTATGCTATAAAATCTTAATACTAGGGACCTTAAAAAAAAATCCCCCAAAATTATTTAAGGGCAAACACTACTTATATATATATATATATAATTAAATATAAATTAATATTAAGACATCAATGAGATAGGCAAAAAATAAAAAAAACATAAAAGAAAAAGAGTTTATACAAAATTGGTTATTATAATTGAAATTGAATTTGTGTATAACTTTATATATAAATAGAAAAGGCATGCTGATGTGGATTTTTTAGAGGGAAAAAAAAAATTGAAACTTTTAGTATGTGCCATTTAAGTAACTCACTTTTTCCTTCTTTTTTCGATATGGGATATTGAGACAAATTTTTTTCAAATATCATAATAATTAAATTATAATTATATGTACAGAAAATAAGTGTTTCTCAAATAGAGTCTATATAAAATTCGTCATTATAATTGAAATTTAGTTTGTATAGAACTTTATATGTAAGCCAAAAAAACAAAAAAGAAAAAAGAAAAAAGAAGATCACTATGAAAATGGAGGCTATAGAAGATGGAGGAGAAGGCTGGAAGCCGGTGGTTAAAAGAAGACAAGGTCGGCATGGTGTAACATCCGACATTCACACGTTATTCGTGGATAATATCCCTAATTCTATGAGTCCAAAAGGTCTGTATAAGTTGTTTACAAACTTTGGGGTTGTAAAAGATGTTTTCATCCCTAATAAGAAAAGGAAAGCAACACAAACTAGATTCGGTTTTGTACGATATGATTGCTCGATTGCAGCTAGGGTTGCAGTACAACAAACTAATGGACTATGGTGTGAAGACAAGAATCTGAAGGTGAAAAAGGCAAACTTTGGCAACGAACAGATAAGGAAGGAGTAGTTCCAAGCTAAAAAGGTACTACTAAAGCAGAGACAGGCCGTTCCAGGGACAATAAATCCATAAGGAGGTGTATAAAGTGGCTTATATGCTGAGGTGGTGAAAGGTACGAATGTGAGAGAAAGTAGTAGTGATTTCAGAATCAAAGTAAAGGAGTATAGAAATGGTTGGTTATTTTCAAGTGCAGTAAGCAAGCTACAAGTGAGGAGCAACATAGCAGATTTAAGGCTGGAGTTAAATAGCACAGGCTTAAAGGAGTTAAAAGTAAGAGAAGGTGGAGGAAAAATGGTGTATATTTCTTTCAACTCCGACGATGATATGAAGACTAAAATGCTTGAGATGGGAGAATGGATCTATAAATGGAGTGAAGTATTTACTAGTCGGGAAACTGGGATGGGACTAAATAATGAGAGATTAGTATGGCTCAATTGTTACGGGGTACCCTCTAATATGTGGAATAGCAAGAATTTTCAGAGGATAGGGGAGTTATGGGGAGATATAGTTATGTTGGATGATAACATAACAAATAAGGATTTTTTCAGATGTGGAAGAATCAGAATATTCACAACTCAACTGGAGAGAATTGATAAAATGATGTTACCAGAATATAAGGGAAGTCTGTATCCCATTCGATTTGTTGAGGACAGTACCTATAGTGGTAATTCATAAGGCTTAGTGTATTTGCAAAGAGAAATTAATTGAGAAGAATTTAGTGGGGTCTAACAATGGAATTGATCAAAGTGTTGCACAATGCCGTGGGAGTAAGGAAGACGATGATGAGGTGGCATGCACAAAGGCTATAGTGGACACTCATGATGATATGGCAATAAAAGAGAAGTGTGAAGAGAAAAAGAGACTGAGGGTAGAGGGGCATGCTTGTAATTTTCCATCACTATCAAGGGTCAATGAAACTGATATAACCATGGTAGCCCAAAATGTAGAGGAGACAGGTTTAATTGATTGCTTAGGTCTCAAGGGAGGCATGCGGAAGATAGTTGGCCAGAGTGAGGATGAGTGGGGAAGACGAAGAGATGAAGTGATGGTAGGCTCTAGTGGACTCATAAGAAACAAATTGAAAGTGATTTTAGAAGGCCCAATATTAATCTGGAGGTGGTATTGAACAGTGACCAACCTGTTGCCATAGTTGTTAGGCCTGTTATGCCTAGTGTTCTATACAATGATATGGGAATAGGCCCATGTCTTGTGGAGGGGACTGTTAATCAACATAGTAGTCATAGTCTTGGGCCATACAATTGGGTTAATGCTAGGAAGCAGCCCATTGCTTTGCCCAATATATTGCCAAATGAGGTATAGTTGAAACAGAAAACTGCTTTAGAATCTCAAAGAAAGCATGATAACGGCTTTTTAACAGAACTAAAGAGAAGAAAATAGGAGTCAAGATTTCGAAGGAAAAAAGAAAAAAGAAAAAAGAGGATTACTATTTAGAGGTGGATTTCAAAGAGGAGCTCTGTTTCGTGGAGCAGTTGCTGCAGTCTTGGCTTCACTCTCGCTAAGTAATAGTTCTGTCAATCAAAGAATGTAAGGTCCCAGTGTCCCACATCGGGAATGGAGGTGGAGTTCCTAAGCTATAAAAATAAAAACCTAGACCCTTATATAGCATCGAGGCCTTTTTTCGAGTGGTGAAATCCCTAACAAAACTCTCCAATTAAGCGTGCTTAGGTTGGAATAGTTTTGGAATGGGTGACCCACTGGGAAGAACAAATTCGTGCGAGCATGGCCCAAAGTGGACAATATCGATGACATGTGAAGGGTTGGGACGTTACAAATGGTATCAGAGTCAACTCTCTGGAGTACCGAGTGTGGGCCCTTGCGTCTCTCAATATATGTGGACGGGCTTGCAAGCTAGCAAGCTACTGCACGAGGACGTGCAACCCTAAGGGGGGTAGATTGTAAGGTCCCAGTGTCCCACATCGGGAATGGAGGGGGAGCTCCTAGGCTATAAAAGTAAAAACTTTGACCTTTATATAGCATCGAGGCATTTTCCAGGGTGGTAAAATCCCTAGTAGAACTCCCCAGTTAAGCGTGCTTAGACTGGAGTAGTTCTGGGATGGGTGACCCACTGGAAAAAACAAATTCGTGCAGGCATGGCCCAAAGCAGACAATATCGATGACATGTAAAAGGTTGGGGCGTTACAAAGGAAGATTCTCCAAGAAGCTCAAGACACGATACAGTTGGAAAAGGCATTGGGTTTGAATTTTGATGGTTATGAAGCTGAAATTTTTAAGAAAATTGCACATGTGGAGGAGGATGATGAGGCAAGATTGGCGGAGATGGAAAAGGGAGATGGTGATTAGCCTACCACTAAAAGGAGGAATCTTAAGAGTAATATGTGTGCAGAATGAAGATTTTATTATGGAATGTGAGAGGGCTTGGAAGGGTGGAGAAAATAAGAAGGGTGAAGGAATTCTTGAGAGGAAAACGAGTAGATATGGTTTTGTTCTAAGAAACAAAGAAATTAGAAGTGGATGAGAGGTTAGTGAGGTCGGTGTGGCCTGATGATTTAATGGAGTTTATGGCTGTAGATGTTAAAGGTAGTGCGGGTGGTCTATTATGTAGATGGAAGCTTGATGTGTTTCATCTAAAGGAATGTTACAGTTCTAAGAGATTTGTTCTGTTGGTAGGTATGTTTCATTCTAGCATTGATTGTGTTATTGGGAATATTTATGCCCCAAATGACGATGTAGAGAGAAGGCATTTTTGGGGGATGCTGTCTAGGTTGAAAAAAGCATTTCCTAAACCTTGGTGTTTGGGTGGCGATTTTAAATGAAATAACCTCAGTAATATAAAGAAAAAGATGCCTTAGAAAAGATAGGGGAAAACTGAGTTTAGCAATTTCTTCAACAATTTATAGCTTTAAGATATCCCAATGCTAGGTAGGTTGTACACATGGAGTAATTCTCAGAACTGGTGTAGAATTGATAGATTTTTGGTGAATCCAGAATGGTTGGTGTGGTTCAAATTAAAGGTTTGGAGATTGATGGAGGATGAGAGAGATTAGGGTCCAAAACCTTTTAGGTTCATCAATGCATGGGTTCTTCATCCTTCGTTCCTTAAGGAAATTTAAAGGGTCTGGGAGGACACACAGGTGAAAGGATGGGTTGGATACATCATCATGACTGAATTGAGAGCATTGAAATTGGCTCTGAAAAAATGGAACATAGAGGTGTTTGGGAATGTGGATTCAAAACTTAAAGATGTTGAAGAAGAGATGCATTCCCTAGACCTTCTTGCTGAATCTAGAACCCTCACTAAGAAAGGTATAAGAAGAAAGGAGGTGAGAGGCTTAGTTGGGAAATTCAGGCAGAGAAATGAGTGGCTATGGCTACATAAATCAAGGATGGATTGGGCATTAAAAAGAGATAAGAACACCAAGTGTTTTCATGTAATGGCATCAATGAGGCAAAACAAGAACATGATTAATTCTACAAAGTTTGGTGAGGTTGTATTGGAGGAGCTAACTAAAATTAAACAAGCAGTATACTATCATTTCAAGACCCATTTTGATGAGATGTGGAGTTTAAGGCCTGGCATTTGAGGGATTTGTAAGAGGGTGGATCAAACTCTGGCCAAGAAACTACTAGAAAAAAAGTTCACTGAGGCAGAAGTTTGGATAGCAATAAGGGGCTGTGATGGAAATAAAGCGCCAGGCCCAAATGGATTCAACATGAACTGTTTTCAAAAAGGATGGAAAGTCATGAAAAAGGACGTAATGAATTTTATGAAGAAGTTCCATAGTAATAGTAGGTTGGGGTATGGAGTAAATTGTTCTTTTGTCACTTTGGTTCCTAAGAAGGACAACCTATCTTATATTGGGGACTTCAGGCCAATTAGTTTAATTAATCATGTTTATAAAGTTTTGTCCAAGGTGCTAGCAAATAGGTTTAAACAAGTACTACCTGTTGTAGTTGATAATTTACAATCTGCATTTTTGGGAGAGAAAAACATCACGAATGGGGTTCTTATTGCTAATGAGGCTGTGGATTGGTAAAAGAAATCGAAGAAGAATGGTTTAATTCTTAAGTTGGACTTTGAAAAAGCTTATGATTATGTGAATCGGAACTTCTTACTTCAAATGTTAGAGAAGTTTGGGTTTGGATCAAGGTAGATTGAGTGGATAAAGGTGTCTGTCTTCAACAAGAGTATCTGTGCTTGTGAATGGATCCTCATCTGATGAGTTTTTCCCTAAAAGAGGGCTTCGGCAAGGTGATCCACTGTCGCCTTTTCTTTTTAATGTGGTAGTGTAGGGTCTTAATGTTCTACTAATGAGACCAAAGGAAATGGGACTTATAAAAGGTGTGGAAGTGGGTCCTGGAAGGATAAATTTATCTCATCTTCAGTTTGCGGACGACACTATTTTATTGGGTGAAACTAAGTGGTCTGAAGTTATTGCCATCAAAAGAACATTGAGATGCTTTGAAGTGATATATGGGTTAAGAATAAATTTCTACAAGAGTGTAGTATGTAGAGTGGGTGTGGATGAGGAGAGGGTGCAGTAGTTTGCCTCTCAACTTAATTACTTGAGACATAAACTTCCTCTAAAATACTTAGGGCTACCACTTCAAGCAAATCCTAGCAAGAAGCAAACTTAGAAACCAATCATTGATAAGTTTAAGAAGAAATTATCATGATGGAAAAGAAGATTACTATCATTTGCTGGTAGAGTGGTACTTATAAAATCTATTCTATCTTCCCTACTAGTCTATTATATGTCAACTTTCAAAATGCCAGAATGTGTTGCTAAGGAGCTTAATAGGTTGCAAGCAGCTTTTCTGTGGGGGGAACTCAAAAATCAGCAGGAAAGGTTATTTGGTAAAATGGAAGGAGGTCACAATGGATAAGAATCAAAGGGGATTGGGGATCAAAGATTTAAGACTTGCAAACCAATGTATGTTAATCAAATGGCGGTGGAGGTTTGCTTTAGAGGAGGGTGCCTTATGGAAAAAAGTTGTGTGTAGTAAATATGAATCTTCAAAAGGGAACTGGAGGCCCTCAGATTTAAGAGCTATGTCCAAATTTTGGTTGTAGATATAATACATTATAATCCAAACTTGTTTAATTACTTTATGGAAAATGTAGAAATCACGATTGGGGATAGGAGGAGGATAATGTTTTGGGCTGATAATTGGAATAAGGATTCTAGTCTTAGGAGTCAATTCCCCAAACTGTGTCAGTTATGCACAGAAAATGAAAAATCATTGAGTGAAGTTCTGACAATGAGAGATTTGTCCAATAAGTGGTGCTTTATTTTCAGAAGACCTCTCTATGCTTGGGAAGAAAATGAGGTTTCAAGGCTTAATAATTTGCTAGGTGTTGGGCCAAGATTACATTTCGAGCAGGGGGATTTCATGAGATGGAAAGTAGGGAATGCAGGTGTATACAAGGTAAGTATTCTATATAAATGGTGTGAGTTGTTGAATGGCCCAACATCCAGTTCAACTGGCTTGATTTGGCATAATTTCTCTCATCCTAAAACCAAATTCATTACCTGGCTAGCAGGGAAAGGAAGATTAAAGACAATTGAGTTTTTTAGTAGAATTGGTGTGTTAAGGGATAATGTTGATTTATATTGTGTATTTTGTAAAGAGGAAGTGGATACTCTAAATCACATTTTACTGTTCTGTCTGTTTGTGTGGCAAGTCTGGTCATGTATCATTCGGTAGTGGGGGCTATAATGGGTTGTACCAGGGTCAATTAAGGATTTGCTACAATTGTGGCTGAGCTGGAAGTTCAGAAAAAATGAAGGACAAATTTGAAGAGCCATTCCTTCAGCTGTAATATGGTCCACTTGGAAATGTAGGAATGATTGCAATTTTTTTTGGATTACAACCATGTCTTGGGGAATTATGTGATCTAATTAAAACAAGGTTAGCTCTTTGGTTGAAGGCATATGATTCTAGATGCCTTTATTCTATTAATGATATTGTCTCCAATATACAATAAGTGAGAAGAAGCCTTTAAAAGTTTGGTGGACTGCAGAGGGATATGCTGATCTGATATGTTGTTTGGAGAAGGATGATCTAATATGTTCTTTGTTAAAGGGATTTGGTTGCTCCAGCAGAGGAACTTCTTGTTGAATTGTCTTCAAGGGGAATGCTATGTTGATATTGAGATACTCATCTAAAATGCTGGGCTGATATCAGGAGCTCTGTTTTTGCTAAGATGTTGTGGCTGAGATGCTAAATTGCTGAGATGATGTTGTTTTTTGTTGCTAATGTTGGTGTTGAGATGTTGTTGCTGTTGTTAGCTAGGTGGAGTCAATAGTTGCAAGGGGTGATTTTTGTCATTGGTTGATCCTAAAGGAATGTTTTCGTTGTGGATGTTGGGGTTTGCAGTTTATGGTTGCTTGTGTTTGCTTGTTTTGTTTTGCTCTGTATGTTGGTTTTTCACCAACTTGGTGTTTGGAGTTTATGCTAACAGATGATTTGGTATACATCTTGGTGCCAGCCTAGCTGGAATCTTAGGTAGCGTTTGGTAGAGTTTTGTAAATGTGATTTGAGAGTATGAGTTGTATTTTGAGTTTATGTGTTGTGAAATTATGATTTGAGTGTAGAAAATTTGTTTGGTAAAGAGTTTTGAAAATTGTTTTGAAAAGAGTTTTGATTTGAATAGGGAATTGTTAATGTGACATTTGATATGTGATACAAAAATTTACAACTCATACAACTTAAAATTATTTTAAAGCACATAAAAAATTTTAAAAATTTTAGAAAATATTTTTTTGAATTATATATCAATTGAAAACATTTAAAAAAAAAAAAATCGCTCATCCGGTCAACCGGCCGGTCAACCTCCTGGACGACCGGCCGGACGTCCCTTTTGAAAAAAAAATTTGAAACAGGCCCTGATTTTTGACAGAACAGACGATAGAACATACAGATCGTTTTGCAGAGCTGTGGAAAATTAATTCCACAGCTCCATCCAAACACCATGCTCAAACTCACATGTTGAAAACGATTTACAGAATCGTTCCAAACAGAGCCTTAATGTTTCACTGTGATGCTTTTTGCACCATCCTCTTTATTGATGTACTTTAGACCATCTCCAACGGTGAATCAGATTCATCACCAGATTTGAATTTGATGAAAAAATATCACTTTTATGTCTCCAACAGTTTCATCAAACGGATATCAAATTCAGAATGAGCCAAAACTTTCACCAAAATGAGGAGCTAGAGCAGATTTCACTAAAACACTGTGTGTTTACGTTGGAGGTGGCCCCACTGGTAGTCCCTTGCTTACAAAAAATTGCATAGCTATTGTGAAGTGTTTCAGTATTTGGTTAGCCTGCAAACTGCTTCACAATTAGGTTGTTTTCGTGGCACTTAACAATAAATTCAAGGTTAATATAGATTTAAATTTTTATCAAAATGCAATATGGAATAGTTGCATGGTATATAGATTTAAATTTGTATCAAATATAGCCGTTCTATACCTGCAACTCCAATAAGTTACCGTTAATAAGTTACCTGTTGGTGTTACAGAGTATTTGACAAACTTACTGTTGCTGTGATCTATAAAATATACCAATCTTTGAACTTCACTATATCATTAGAATTTCTATTTTCTTTGGGAGCTTCAATTTCACAATATCATTACAATTTTTATTTTCTTTGTGAGCTTCAGTGTATATTATATGTTTCTCAACGTCAGTGTATATCATTCAATATATTTCTCTGTATAAGTTGGATGTTGTATTCTACTGAATTTTCTTCAAACTATGGAAGATTTTGAAATGTTTGAGGAATCACAAACTACAGAGCACAACACTGATATTAATTTTATTCTGGAAACTTCTCGTGTTTCTCGTAGTAAAGCATTCACAATTATAGAAGATGAAACCTTATGTAGATCTTGGTTGGTAGTGTCCTAAGATCCCATTATTGGTAATAGTCAGACCATAGCAACATTTTGGAAACGAGTACTCGTTTATTTTAATTCACAATTGAGCTGTGAATCAAATCGAAATCGTATTTCTATCTCACCGTCGGTCTGTCATGCAAAAGGCAATTAATAAATTCTGTGGTTTTCTTGAGTAAATTCAATTGAGGCAACAAAGTGGACCAACTGAGGCAGACATGGTATTTTTATTTTTTGTTATTAAATATCTATTTTCTTTTGTAATGTATACTTGTTATCGATATGTTTTTAAATTTCATTTTTGTAGATCGCTGAAGCGAAGCAGAGTGGATGTATAATGCAATACAGAAAAAACACTTCACATTTGATACAAGTTGGGATATTTTGCGTTGAAATTGTAAGTGAGATAAATTTAGAACATAAACAAAAAAAAACCTCACAACATGCATATCAAGGTTCGAATCCACCAACTGAAGATAAGGCTTTTCAACCCAACTACAATATTGTGAGGGACCAACAACCGACTAATACATCAACACGACCAATTGGTACTAAGGCTGCGAAAGAGAAGTTGAAGAATCAAACAACTCACGATGTTAGATTTGATGAAATGGCTGCCAATTAAATTGTCCGCTCCACCAGCACAGGTCAGTGTGTACTCCGAAATGGCCGAAAAGATTTTAATCTCTGCTTCACTTACAAGGAGGATCTTAAAATGTTTGAAAATTTTAGTGAGCAGAGCCCCAAAAGGTAGTGACCAGCCAATGATTTGACCAACATTTGCTACCATTATTTCTTTCATTATTATGTAGCACAAATCCACTTTCTGGCCAACTTCAAAACAGTATAACAAATAAGCGTTAAAATATGGGACAACATCAAAATTTCCTTTTTTCGGAATGACATTTTCTACTATCTACCGATGGAGAATCTGAAGGTAGGGTTCCAAATGTTTTGTTTGTAAATTAGTCCTGTTAAATCTATTCTCACAAATAGTAGTATAGACGTCACTGATATTACCAACAATGTCAAGTAGGTCAGACTCACTCTAAAAATGGATATGCATATCTCCTCAACTCCAATAATTCGTGATAAAGTGGGGATATCAAACTGAATACCATTACTCTTCACATAAGATATAAGAGTAAAGTTTTCATCTTCTTCATTAGTGGCTCTCAAGTGAACATAAAATAAAGACACAAGCTGTGGATATACATTTTGTGGTAAATTAATTAAATTTAACCACCCCATTGCCTCAAGTATGCTAATTAACAGTGGATCATATTGAAGTGGAAGATTAACCCCTCTCCTGATTACAATATGTATGCTAGAGAAACTTTGAAAGACATGTTCATGACTGTAACTGAGAAAATCATTAGTAGGATAAGCCTCCATTTGAGGCTGTTGTTGCTATTGTTGGCGTGGTGGAAGGTTGGAGCTTTCGCCATGTTCTAGTCTTGGTCTTTTTGTTCTAGTCATGATGTGAATATCTGTTCAAATTTATTAAAAATGTGTTAAATATCAATGGTGAATTACAGAGGTTAATAAATTCAGTGTGAATAGCTCAAATGATGTGAAGTGTGATGTGCAAAAATGCAACAGATAAGGAACTGCACACTGGAAAAAAAAAAGAAAAAGAAAAAAAAAGGTTGAGCAGCCAGTGAACCCACCAGTTGACCCACCGATCAACCCACCGGATGACCCACCTGTTACGGATTTGTATTTGTATTTGGTTTGTGCTGCTCTTTGGCTTACTGCTTCTATTGCTTTGCCTTGCTGATTATTTCAATGCACACTTCCAATATCGAGTGGATATAAAGTGAATATAGAGTGTTTTGGGAGCAGAATTTGGCTTGCTGATCTTAGTTGCTGCTGCTTTGGCTTGGGGTTTGTGGAGCATATTTTTTATAGTCATTTCTCCTCAAAATTGAGTGTATATAGAGGGTAAATAAATGAGGTAAGTGGTGGAGAGAAGTAATGAGGTAGGTAAATTGCTTAAATGAAGTAGTTGGAAGGTATGTGTCATGAGGCATTCACCAAACCTACAACTCGCATGCCACTTTGGTATTGAATTGTCAAATTAATGAGCTTTTTTATTTTCATGAGGTATTCAATAAATGAATAGTACATTTATTATTTGGTAAATCTTTAGTAATTCTTTTGAACATATATTTGCAAATTCTTTGATAATTCTTTTGTAACTGATTAAGACATGGTAATCAAAATTGAATTTCTTTTGTAATTTAATATATATGGATTCTATATAAGAACACAACATCAATAAATTATGAATTGGATAATTAGCACACAACATTTATGAATTGTCAAATTTATGGATTGGATTATGAGAACACAACATCAGAACAGAACTTGTCAAGTACTTGGATAATCAACTTTAAGAATTGGCAAAATTATGAAAGCACTAATAAGAAACAAACACTGACAGCTTTCCTTGTGTAATGACCTCCCATTTCAAAAAATAACCAAAAGTACATGTTCACGTCCACGTGGTGAATTTAGTTTTCACCATGCAGATGCCACATATGTTTTATTAAATCATTGCGGAGGGCATGATGTGTATTTTTATCTCTAATACCTAAATGACAAGAGAGAAATGATTGGAAGTTATTGTTAGTACTACAATAAAGTTCTATTGGTGAGTTGGTTGATGAAGTATCATAATTGAAATCAAGAAGCTCATATCTCTCATCTTCGACAATCATATTATGTAATATAACACAACTTTTCATTATGTTCCCAAGCATTTTCAGATCCCAAAAACGTACAGCACCACCTATAATCGTAAATCGGAATTGGAACACTCCAAATGCCCGCTCTACATCCTTCATTGCTAACTCTTGCATCAAAATGTTGCTTCTTTGCTCCTTGGAGAGAAGAGATTGTTTGAACTAGTGTTGCCCATTGAGGATATATACCATCAGCAAGGTAATAACCCATGTTATAACTGTGTCAATTAATAGTGTAATGGCCAAGGGGAGCTTTACCTTGGGCAAGATCAGAAAACAAGGGCGATCGATCCAACACATTTAAGTCATTGTGTGATCTAGGCATCCCAAAAAATACATGCCGCATCCACAAGTCATAAGAAGCTACTGCTTCAAGAATGATGGTTGGCTTTTTCTGATGGCCTACATATTCACCTTGCCATGCCTATGGACAATTTTTCCACTCCCAATGCATGCAATCTAAACTTACCAACATACCCAGAAACCCACGAACCTCCCCAATAGCAAATGATCTAGCAATATCAATTGATGTTGGAGATCTCAGGTATTCTGGTCCAAAGATTTCAATTACTGAATTACAAAAGTGTTGCAAACTTTGAATTATAGTGCTTTCCCCAATACGTATATAATCATCAACTGCATCTGTTGCCACTCTATATGACAATATTCTCATTGCTGAAGTCATCTTTTGTAGGGAAGACAATCCAAGAATATGAGATGCATCTTGTTTTTTAACAAAATATGGATTGTGTGCTTTAATAATATTCAAAATTCACAAATACAGAGGACGACGCATTTGAAAATGTCTCTGAAATGTTGCAGGTGAATAAACTGGATTTGCCACAAAATAATCAGCGAACAATCGCTCATGACCTTTCCATCTATCACGATGTATGTACTTATATTCTACAACAAAACCACCTCTTTTCTTTGATCGATCAGTTGATTACAGAATCTGAATCATACTAGCTTTATTTATCTCATAAACCCCCAAAAGTGTGACAATTTTGTCATCATTAGAGTCACTATCAGAGGATGAAGAAGAAGAAGAGAATGAAAATGAAGTGAACAGATAAGAATTTGAGATACTCATTATGCTCTAGTTTCAGTTCTGTCACTTTCCAGATATAACGTACCTCTTGTCTAGTATATGGTACATGGATTAATGTGTTTATATCAGTTTTTGGAAGGAATTCATTATTGGAGGCAACAAAAAATGGAAAATATTTAATGAAGGGAAAAAGAAATGGGAAACAGAAAATGAGGGAAAAAAAATTCAGAACCCTAACTGGTCGATTGGTCGGTTATCCCACCAGACGTCCTCAGTATTTTAATGCACACTACAATACAACAGTTGGAGTTGCTTGAGGAACTTGCCTTTTTTTTTACTCAAATTTGGTGAAAAAATTGGTGAATGGTTGGAAATGCTCTTACCATACTTTGTATGTTGTTTCCATCAATAAAGCTTCTTTTTGCTAATAAAAAAAAAAAGATATAACTTTATATGTAAATGAAAAGGACATGCTAATGTGGATTTTTTAGAAAAAAATAAGTTTTTAGATTTTGCCACCTAATTAAGAGAAAAGCACTACTTTTAAAAGCCAATGGACTATGGGTTGATGACAAAGCTTTGGCAGTGAAAAAAGCTGATTATGGAAAGGAACAGGGTGAAAGCAAGTGGAGGAAGCTTGAACAGACAAGGAAGTATGAGATGTGAAGAAGACCAGTTGTGGCAGAAACTAGAAGTTGGAACAAAAACATTGATAACGGATCTTTTGCAAAGGTCTTAAAGGGTGTTGGACCAAGAGGGCCATCAATGACAACCATTAAAGTAGATGACATTGGGAATGACTGGTTGTATGTGAGTAAGATAATGAGACTTAAGCCACAGTACTCTGTTTTTTTTAAAGGTGGGCTAAAGATTAGAGGATTGAATGAAGTGCTTGTAAGAGAAGGAGGTGGCCGTGATGTGGTGATAACTTTCAAAACAGCAAAGGAGTTAAAAAATAATGAGAGCATGCTGGTGGAAGGTTTCCAAAAGTGGTGTGAATACATCATAGGCTGGTCATCAGGACCACATCTTGAACAAGAAAAATTGGTGTGGTTGAGTTGTTATGGCACTCCTTTGAACTTATGGAATTCAGATACATTCAGAAGGATTGGAAGAATATAGGGTGAGGTGGTAAACTTTGAGAAAGATATTAGTGAAGCTGCATCATTTAGATGTGGAAGGATTAGAATCTCTACAAGTGTTATGGAGCTAATAAATACGAGTATCAACCTAGATTGCAAAGGGAGAACATATCCAATAAGGGTATGTGAGGAGTAGATTGTGCAGGAGGTGACAAATGTAACACACAAGAAGGTGATGATGAGTTTGTAAGCTCCAACGTCAACGGTGAGTTGCAGCCCAGAGAGGATAGCAAACAGGGGGATGATGATGATGACATGGCGAATGATAAGAATGCTGATAAGGACAATGTTGAGGAGGTGACAAATAAGGATTTGACAGATCAAGGGAAAAGTAAAAGTGAGGTGGAAGTTGAGGGAAGTTGGCAAGTATTATCAGAAGTGGAAGAGACTGAGGTTTGCATAGGGAAATCAACAAAGGGAGACATGCGTGTGGAGGATTCAATGATGATGGTAGATAGCATGCAATTGCAGGTGCGTAATTATGATGCCCCAAAAGTAGATGGGCAGATCATTACTCCTGGATTTATTAGAAGTATTAGTGACTCACAAAGGAATAGGCCAGGCATATGTTTAAAAGTAGAGTTGGGCCACAACAATTTCAAAAACCAACTAAATGGGCCAAGCTTGTGTAATACAAATGTGCAAGAAACTAGTCAGGTGAATGGAATTAGGAGAAGTGGGCCTAGTATGGTGGGCTCTAAGACACATAAGAGTGATACCATTAGTTCATCAACTAGTGCATTTGTCAATGATCAACAAAACAAAAGGAAAAAAAAGAGGAAAGAAGGAAGAAGATCATCGAAAACAGATGTTAAAAGGAGGTTTTTCTGGATTTGTAAAGAGGATAGGGCATAATGGAGCAGGATTAAGCAAAGGTAAACACAAAAATGTTATAGTTCGATGTGCGGCTATTGCTATGTCAAAATCTTCCTCAGAAAAGTCAATCTCCTATAGTAAGGCTAGGAGGTTGAAAGAGGCTCAAACAACTTTACAACTAGGGAAAAAGTTGGGGGTTGTCACTACAGGTCAAGATCAGGAAGTAATTCAAAGACTAATTCTTATGGAGGAGAAGGACAAGGAGAGAGTAGGAAAAGGGAAAGGTAGAGATGTGTAATTGATGATTACTTAGGTGAACAGAAGGGTGTATAATTTGTTATGATAAAGATACTAAGCTGGAATATCAAAGGTGTTGGAAGACCTGAGAAAGAAAGAAGATAAAGAAATTATTATATGTGGAGAAGTAGGTTTGGAAATACTCTTGGATCCTGAAAGGCGTCCATGATCCTCTGATCACCACCTGAAAAAGGGATTAACACTCTGATCGGGGGTGCCGAAATTCACACTCCGACGGACAAGTTAGTATAAGTCT
Organism: Camellia lanceoleosa; assembly: GCA_025200525.1. Lineage (NCBI taxonomy): Eukaryota > Viridiplantae > Streptophyta > Magnoliopsida > Ericales > Theaceae > Camellia > Camellia lanceoleosa. The sequence continues at coordinate 16,791,895 of CM045761.1, forward strand.
CTTGTTTGCTTAAGTCTTAAGTTTCTTGGGTCTGTTCTCACATACCTTTCTTTGGTTGATGTTTCTCTATTTATATTCGCTTTTGGGCCCTAAGGTCGGGTCCACTCTAAATCCATCGCATGATTGCTCATTCGGTCCCTTCAGTCATATGTCGATTCCCACTCGGCTTTTTGTTCAACTGGTTCTATGGCCGATTAGTCTATTCGGCTTCAGGATCATACAGAACGGAGCTGAATATAATATATATCTTGATTTTCATTCAGTGATATTCAGCTTCCTTATATGTGTTGATATTCGGCTCCCACAATTGCCCCCCAAACATCCTACTAACACCAGTTAGTCAGCATGTTTGGTTTTGAACTTGAAAAGTCAAAAAATTCGGCGATTAACCTTATTCCAACGTAAGTGTCAGAACACATATGCTTTTTAGGTATCATTACAATTTCCCGTCCCTTCGTTCGCTTCCTTTATTTAATGCAATTTGAAACTATGTTGTCCCTTCGAATGTATGTTTTTTGAATACGCAAAGTTTCTGGTTTGCCTTTCAGTATACCTCCTTCATTTTGCAACCTCTGCAACTTCCTCCCGTTTCTGATTGTCTTATCCACTTCTTGTTAGTTCTCTTCTCCTCCATTGCGAATCCCATTTCCTTGTTTGTTTTTAGTTTAGCATACTCCCTAAACTGGCTAGGATAGCCAAACATTTGAAAGCCCTTCTTTTTGCGGATCGAGTTTCTGGTTTTCGATGCCATTTTTCCATTCCTGATGACGTCCACCTGTCACTCGTGGCAGAGAGCACAATTGATGTAAAGAGGACTAATGAGAGTACAATCATCTTTCCTCTCCTATCAATTGCTGAGAGCAAAGTCTATTTCCTCCTTCACCCATTTTTAAAGGTCGTCCTTCGCCACTGGAGTCTAATCCCTTCCCAACCTAATGTAAATTTTTACCGAATCATAATGGGAATTGTAAAGTTGAACTGACGCCTTAGGATCAATCTTGGTATCCTTGCTATTCGGCATTGTTATGCCTTGGCCAAATCTTCTGGTCGGCAAGGGCGCAACTTTCTCAGGGCTAAGGACACCGACCATTATTTGGTGACTATGCTTGCCAGCTCTAGTAAGCAAGTTGACGATGTCATGATCGTTGTCCGAGGCAACTGGAAATTTGGCGAGGGCGAAGATCGCCTAGATCCTGTGCCTAGACGAAAAGGTGAACCAAGTAGTCGTATAGTTCCTTACGTATATTTGCTATATATTTACCCGGCTTTCCTTCCATGCACTTATTGTTTTATTCATGCAGGCAACGATTTGAAGAAAGTTCTGGTTTCATCCGACGACGCTATGCTTACGGAAATCAAAACCACACTCCAATTCTTTGGCCGTCCAAACCTCCAAAAGCAAGGGAGGGCGACCCACATACTTCTGAGATACGAGCCGACTTACTCAACCTTTTCGGCTGCAGACAACATTCCGATTCCAAAGGGCGAATAGCAGCTCACGGCCCTTATCTTCTCTAACTTCAAAAACTTCAGGCAGATTGGTTTGGAAGCTTTTGATTCGGAGTAGGCAAAAGAACAAGTAGAAGAAGTCACCAAGCAGCCGAATCAGTCCACTTTGGTAGCCGTAGAAGTTGACGAGGCTCTAAACTTGGCTTTTGAAGAAGCCAGCCTTAATCCATCCAACCCTCCATCCATTTCAGGCCGAGAGGACGTCTTCTTTGAAGATATTTTTACCGACTTAGGGGACCTTCCTGGCGCGTATCCTGAGAACATGGCTGGGGAGTTGCTCACACAACTGGCTTGAAGGAAAAATGCCAAAACGATGGTCGCCCGGAGGAGGGCCAAGACCAACCGATCTGAACCTCCCCATGTTGCCGTGACTGAGTCTTTTCTGCTTGTTACCGTGGAAGAAATGGCTCAGATTGAAATGGCCGAAACGGAGCAAATAATCGAACAGTTGGATTAAGAGGCCGAGCAGATAGGGGAAAAGCGTCCCGTTGAGCGCGAAACCGACCCTGAGGAAAACCTTATCGATAAACGATCGCGCATAGAGGAGTTGGACTCAGTTGTACCATTCATCGTTCAACCAAGGTTAAAGAACGTGCCGATTGTTTTTGATGCATCGGCTCTGAAAAATCCGGTTGTGGCCTTGTGCATGGCTTCCTCAATTTCCCTACCAGTTGACAGAGCGACTTTTCGGGCGGAGCTAGATTTGCTATCAATAGTGTTAGCTGCTCAATCGGCCATATTGGTACATGACTTGAGCCTTATCTGTAGACTTCCGCCAATATTTTTATTTTTATTTTTTAACACTAATTCCTTGTTTTACAGATGGCAGGCAGGATAGCCGAGATCGGCCTCTGTCAACATGATGCTATTGAACAGATCGGCTTTTTGAAATTCAAAATTGAAAATGAAAAGAGTAAGGCTGTGGAGGCCTTTCAAAGAGCCGAGTCTGAGGTGACGAAAGTGACGGAGAAATGTGCAAAAGCCGATGCCAAGGCGAAAAAGGCGAAGAGACTCAGGTTAGTCGCCGAAGAGAAGGCAAACGTGAGTGAAGACGCGCTCAAGTTAGCCAAGGAGGTGATTGCCAAATTGGAAGCTGATTTGGAAAAGTCGAAGAAGGCAAAGAAAATAGTCAACTCCGAGATTTCCAAAGTGTTCCAAGCTGGGAAGAACGCCGCCTTGGAGATCTACGTAGAGGAAGTACCCAAGATCGAGAATCGGGGTTTCAAACATGGTTGGCTCAAAGCCCTCACTGCCGCTAATGTGACATTGGCGCTGCCGATTGCATACGAGCATGTGGTCATTGAACCGCTGGAGTTTGACCCTGAAGATTGACTAGGGTGATATTTTGATTTTTGTTAGGCATCTTTCATGCGTAGTTTTCATTGTTAGTAGATTTTTATTTATTTACTTCGGTTAGAAGTTAAATGTAGGGTAATTTTCATGTGTAAAATGACTACTATCTATACTCAATTTATTAATGAAAATTTCCTTTGCTTTTCTGTCTATTACATGTGCTGGTTAACAATCTAATAAGATGTAAGATCATGAGATGAGTAAATTAAACATCTGATTAAATAGCTGCGTATCTTTGCAATTTAGCCAAATAATTTAATGAATATGCCCTTACCCTAGTTAATGAATGAACTGGAACGCCGAATATCGGTGGCTCATGGATCGGCTGGCGCACATGAACTTATCGGCGCAAGGCCTTGAAATTTAGCCGATTAGATTAATGAATCTGCCATTGGCCCAGCTAATTGATGAACTCGAACGCTGAATATCAGTGGTTCATGGATTGGCTGGGGCACATGAACTTATTGGCGCAAGGCCTTGAAATTTAGCCGATTAGATTAACGAATCTGCCCTTGCCCCAGCTAATGAATGAACTAGAACGCCGAATATCAGTGGTTCATGGATGGGCTAGGGCACAATTTAGCTGAATAAATTAATGAATATGCCCTTGCCCTAGTCAATGAATGAACTGGAACGCTGAATATCGGTGGTTCATGGATTAGCGGGGGCACATGAACTTATCGGCGCAAGGCCTTAAAATTTAGCCAATTAGATTAACGAATCTGCCCTTGTCCGAGCTAATAGATGAATTGGAACGCCGAATATCGGTGGTTTATGGATTAGCTAGGACACATGAACTTATCGGCACAAGGCCTTGAATGCGAGCATTGATGAGATTGCCTTGAGAGTGCTGCACCCGTAATGAATAAATGGGGTAGGGGCTACATGCACAGAGGTGCCATTGTTGTGTTCAAATCCAACAAATTGGGAGTGGAAAAAAATAGTGTGGACAACTGTGGATGGCAAGAAGACTATTCTTCAACAGTAGAAGGGAAGGTAGGACACTGCCAGAACTGGACCCGGAGATAAATCGAGGTGGCGAGCCTACGCACACAAGGAGTAGGACGTCAAGGGAGCGTGAGAAGCGTCATTCCCCAAGTCATCGAAGTAGGTCACCCAGAAATGAAAAACAGCAACGAGGTAACTCCCCTTGCTCAATAGGAGAAACCAGTGCGACACCGCGCCCGTTGAGTTTTTTAGTTATCATTGGGAACAAACCAATGACGAAAGCGGATTCCATTATCCGCAACCCAAGTATAGCAGTCGAGTTCGTTCGACAGATTTTTTCGCCAAAAGTTCAACAGTCCATAGTCGGCCGGGCTAATTATGAAGTTTTTCAGGAGGGCGTTCATGGAGCAGTAAAGGGTTTGTATATCTCTTATGAAATCAGCATGCGTCTTCGTGCCACGCGAAGAGAGATAGAGTAAAGAGATGCTCGCATTCAGAGCTTACAAGCCCGTACGGAGAAGGCTGAAAATGAGCTGAAGAAAGCTAACACCTGTAAGACTCATTCGGTGAGTTAAGTGAATCCAATTGTCGCGGAGCGAGTAAACCACCGAATTCTAGATCACGCAATTGCCGACAGAGAAATGGTGAGTATGTTCGCAATAGAAGTTGCGAAGGCTAGGTCCTATGAAAAAAGCTTCCATGACGGCCAAAAAATTAGAATAGAGAAGACGAAAGAAAAACTAGCCGATGAAGTCTGTCAATGCAAAAATTGCAAATTTAAGCATGGATGGATCAAGGCTCTCCAAGCTGCGGGCATTGATCCGTTCAAGGCTTTCAATGTCGAGAAGACTGATGATGAGGATGGAGCCAAATAATTTTGATGAACATTGTTCCATTTTTATGTAAAGCATGTACTCATGATCTATTGAATAAAACATATTATTCTAAATGTCTATATGTTATTTCGATCAATGCTTGTAGATTAAGTTATGTCTACTACTTTACGTCGATTACGTTTGCGCTTGTCAATCACAATATTCACAAAAGGAGCTCCAAATTCGGAGGCTTTTTGTGTTAGCCAATCGTGATTTCCACGAAAATCGCTCTGAATTCTGAGGCCTATTCTACCCAAACATTTCCACAAAGGGCACTCTGAATTTGGAGGCTTTTAATGTTAGCCAATCATGATTTCCACAAAAGGTGCTCCGAATTTAGAGGCCTATTCCGCCCAAACGTTTCCACGAAGGGCACTCCAAATTCGAAGGCTTATTCGGCCCAAACGTGTCATTCACGAAGGGCGCTCCGAATTTGGAGGCTTTTAATGTTGGCCAATCAAAATTTCTATGAAGGGCGCTCTGAATTCGGAAGCTTTTAATGTTGGCTAATCGTGATTTCCACGAAGGGCACTCCGAATTCGGAGGCTTTTAATGTTGGCCAATCATGATTTCCACGAAGGGCGCTCCGAATTTGGAGGCTTTTTATGTTGGCCAATCGTGATTTTCACGAAGGGCGCTCCAAATTTGGAGGCTTATTTGGCCCAAACGTGTCATTCACGAAGGGCACTCCAAATTCGAAGGCTTTTGTGTTGGCCAATCGTGATTTTCACAAAGGGGGCTTTGAATTCGGAGGCTTGTTCGACCCAAACATCTCAATCACGAAGGGCGCTCCGAATTCGGAGGCTTTTTATGTTGGCCAATCGTGATTTCCACGAAGGGCGCTCTAAATTTGAAGCCTTATTTGGCCCAAACGTGTCATTCGCGAAGGGCGCTCCGAATTTGGAGGCTTTTTATGTTGGCCAATCGGGATTTCCACGAAGGGCACTCCGAATTCAGAGGTTTATTTTGCCCAAACGTGTCATTTACGAAGGGCGCTCCGAATTCGGAGGCTTTTGTGTTGGCCAATCGTGATTTCCACGAAGGGTACTCCGAATTGGGAGGCTTTTTATATTGGCCCATCGTGATTTCCACGAAGGGCGCTCCGAATTCAAAGGCTTATTCGGCCCAAACGTGTCATTCACGAAGGGTGCTCCAAATTCGGAGGCTTTTTAACACAACCAGAACTCACTAGGCAAGAGAGAGAACATTGTATTGAAAAAGGAAAGATATACACAGCGTAAAATCAAAACAAGCTGTCGTGCCGTACCAGTTAACTTAATGATAAAATTTGCACAAGTGTGTGGAATTCCACGGACGCAGCAAGCTTCTTCTATCTATGTCTTTGAGCCGATATGCCCCTGTCCTTGCAATTGAGTCAATTTGATAGGGGTTGTCCTAGTTAAGACCCAATTTTTCGTCAGTGGGATTCCTAGCAGCAGGAAGCACTTTCTTGAGGACCAATTCTCCTGGTATATAACGGCATAGCTGAACACGTTGATTATACGATTTAGCGAGTTATTGTTGGTACCTTGCCATAGAAGCAAAGGCACAGTCTCGATGTTCTTCAATCAGAGTCAAGTCCAAAGCCAACATCATATCATTTCAACCCATGTCAAAAACCTTCGATTTCAAGGTTGGATGGCCGATCTCTAAGGGGATGATTGCCTAGGTTTTGAAGCACAGAGCAAACGGCGTTTCCCCAGTGGATCGCCTTGGAGTAGTGCGATGAGCCCACAATACGCTGGGCAACTCTTCAACCCATCTGCTTTTATCTTTCTCCAGCTTTTTCTTGATGCCGTCCAAAATAACCTTATTGGTGGCCTCCACTTGACCATTGCTTTGGAGGCAAGCCGGCAAGGAAAAGTAGGGCCGGATACCATAAGTGTTGCACAATTCTCGATACACGCCACAATCAAACTGGGTACTGTTGTTTGAAACAAGTGCTCGTGGTATGCCGAATCTCGTTATGATGTTTTTCCATACAAAACGCTTAACGTCAGAATCTCGAATATGTGTTAGTGCCTCCGCTTCGACCCATTTTGTGAAATAATCCGTCACAACAATTAGGAATCGCCTGTTGCCTGGGGCCCGTGGTAATGGTCCAACGATATCAAGCCCCCATTGAGCGAACGACCAAGGACTAGTGATAGAGTTTAACTCCTTGGCAGGTAGGTGAGTTAAGGGGGAAAACTTCTGGCATTGCTCACATTTCTTGACATAACATTCAGCATCGGTTCGCATGGTCCGCAAATAGTACCCTTGCGTTACGGCTCGATGGGCCAGAGAGCGTCCGCCCAAATGGGTACCACAACTACCTTCATGCATTTCAGACAAAAGTTCCTCGACTTTATCCCGGTGAACACATACTAAGTACGGCCTAGAGAGAGATTTTTTGTAGAGCTTCCCCTGCGGATCCAAGTAGTACCGGAGGGCTTTGTTTCGCAGTTTGTGTGCTTCTTTCCTATCCATCGAGAGTTGTTCTAAAGATAGGAATGCAGCGATAGGGTCCATCCAACTTAGACTCGGTTCGATAACGTTGACCTGAACTAATTCTGAAGAGGCAATGCTCGGCACAAGGACGAACCCTACTTCGATTGTCCGCTTAATTTATGAGTTGATGGTTGAGGCTAAGCAAGCCAGGGCATCTGCATGCTCATTCTGATCACGGGTTATTTAATTCAATTCGTGGTGATCAAATTTCGCGAGCAAAGAGTTCGCCGTTTTCATATAGGCTGTCATGCGGTCATTTTTGGCTGCATATTCCCCTTTCAACTAGTTGATTACTAGCTTTAAGTCATAGAAAACAAGTAGATGCCGCGCACCGAGGTGAAGTGCATTTCGTAGGCCTGTTAATAGTGCTTCGTATTCGGCCTCATTGTTCGATGCGTCGAAGCCCAGTTTGACAGCCTGTTCGATTATTGCCCCTTCGGGGATCATGATTACTACGCCAGCCCCACTACCATGCTAGTCAAATGACCCGTCGCAATACATCTACCAAACGTCACCAACATACATTCTCCAATTGGGCTTAGTTTGCACTTGATCAGACTTAAAGTCGGCGAGGGATCTTGTGAATTCGGCTACAAAGTCGACAAGCACTTTCCCTTTGATGAAAGTTTTGGGTAGAAACTGGATATCATACTGGCCAAGTTCAAGAGCCCATTTCGAAACGTGGCCCAACGCTTCCGCACTGCGGAGCACTGACCGAAAGGGATATTCCGTTGGTACCCCAATGGTATGCCCCTGAAAGTAGTGCATCAGTTTTCTTGTCGCCATGACGAGAGCAAGGATAAGCTTTTCTAATGGAAGGTAACGTGTTTCGGCATCGGCCATAGATTTGCTCACATAGTAAACTGGTCGCTGCTCCCCAAGTTCTTCTCTTAACAGTACGGCGCTGACCGCCCAGTCGGATACTGCCAAATACAAAATGAGCAGATCGTCTACCGCAAGTGTTGCCAAGAGTGGTACTGATCGGAGATAAGACTTCAAGCCGTCCAAAGCGGCCTGGCACTCAGGGTTCCAATCAAATGCTCTATCTTGCCAAAGTGTGTGAAAGAATTGTCGGTAGCGATCTGTGGAACGGCTGATATACCTGTTGAGCGCGGCAGCCATTCCCATCAGCTTCTGAACCTCTTTGACTAACCGAGGAGATCCAAGCTCTAAAATTGCTATGATTTGCCTCAGATTGGCTTCAATTCCGCGGTGGTTAACGATGTAGCCAAGGAATTTTCCAGATCCGATGCCAAATACACACTTAAAAGCGTTCAATTTCATCTTGTACTTTCAAAGGATGCCGAATGTCTCTGAAAAATTGGCTAGATGGGAGTGTTTTTCCTTGGATTTGATCACCATATCGTCGATGTATACTTCCATGGCACGGCCAAGTTGTTCTTTGAACATGGCAATCACTAGTCTTTGATAAGTTGTCACCGCATTCTTTAGCCCAAAAGACATGACCTTGTAGCAATAGGTTCCTCTTGGGGTAAGGAATGCAGTTTTTTCTTAATCCTCCAGATGCATGGCAATTTGGTGATAGCCCCTGTAGGCATCCAAGAAGCTCATGCGTTGATGATGTGCCGTTGCATCGACAAGTTGGTCTATTATGGGCAGGGGAAAACAGTCATTGGGACAAGCTTTATTCAAATCCGTGAAATCCACACAGAAACGCCAAGAGCCATTCTTCTTCTTTATGACCACAGTATTGGACAACCATGTAGGATAGGTTACTTCGCGAACCGCCCCGGCGTTAAGTAACTGATCTACTTCTTCAACAACGGCCAAAGTATGCTCCGCGGCTGACCGCCGACTTCTCTAAATAATTGGCTTACATTTTGGATCAACATTTAAGCGGTGTTGGGCCACTGATGGATCCACTCCTAGCATTTCATATGGAGACCATGCAAATACATCAATATTGCCGAGTAAGAAACATACCAACTCCTGCCTTTTAACTTTATCTAAGGAAGCGCCGATCATGAAGAACTTGTCCGAACTTCCGTCAATTTCGACCCGATGCAGGGCTTCGGTTGCCTTTTTACTTGGGATCCTCCCAATGTCATCAAGGCTCTCCCTATCCAGTACCTCAATTGAATGCACTTCCAGTTCCCTTGGTCTCTTTACAGCTAGAAGATAGCATACCTGCACCGATTTCTGAGAGCCGCGAATTTGTTCGATACTGTATTCAGTTAGAAAATGAAGTAGTTGGTGGTAGGTGATTGGCACGGCTTGCATCGTATGTAACCAAGTTCTGTCCATGATGAGATTATATGGCGAAGGAAGCTTGACAACCAAAAATTCTAAGTCTACTGATCTGGTGCCAGCCCGTACTGGTAGTGTGATTTTGCCCAAAGGATACTCCGGGTTAGCGTTGAAGCCGAATAACGGCTAATCAGCCCGAGACAGGTCCGAGTCGGTAAAACCAAGTTTGACGAAAGTTTTGTAATACATTATTTCTGAAGTGCTGCCTTGGTTAATGAGAACACGCTCAATAGTGAATCTATTTACACGTAGCTCGATGACGAAGGGATCAATGTAGGGGTGGGTTACTCCAACCAAATCATTGTCATCGAAACTAATCATTCCAGTGTCGTGGGGCTGTTTCGCTGGCGTCATTGGGCTATGGGGGCTAGATGACAACTGGATTGTATGCACCTCAAGTGACGCCGATAAGCTATATATCATATAGGTGACTCCGGTCGTAGAGCTACTGTATTTGTTGAATTGTTCTTTCAGACGTGTAGCGTAAGACGGCCGTCTTGCACCAATTCTTCAAGGTGATCTTTTAATGCATAACAACTATCGGTGTCGTGACCGTGGTCTTTATGATACTCACACCGTTTATCCTGTCTTCTTGCATCGAGAGGTCCCGTCATCTTGGGTGGCCACTTGAAGAACGGAAGGTGTTGTACTTTCGACAAAATCTTATTGATCGGCTCTGTTAGCTCCGTGTATTTCTTTCCTAAGTGCCTTGTGCACCTACTATCCACTTGATACTGTTCATTAGCTCAACGTGAACATTGGTCGTTTAATCGGCGCAAGTCACACCTTTTGTCTCATTTAGGTCGATTCCGCTGCTTAGGGCTTCTTGATGGCATGGCGCTAATCGGATGAACAATTCTCGACGTGGCCGTCTCGATGGCTTTGCATCCGATTTTGACTTGCAGGGCATCGTCTTCCACTTTGCAGTATTCTTCGACCTTCTTCATTAATGCCCAAATGGTTTTGGGGGGCCGCCTGGTTAATGAACTGTGGAGGGGGCTATCAAGATGCAATCCCATCTTAAAGGCAGTGATGGCCATGGAATCATTGCAAGCATCATCTACTAGATTAAAGCACTCCCAATGGCGAGCCGAGTATTCACAAAGAATTTCTTCTGGTTTAATTTGCATGGCCCAGAGAGAATCGGCTTGCTTCGGCTAGACCTCATTAGTGATGAATCTCACCCTGAATGACTTTTGGAGTTGGTGGAAGCTCTTAATCGATGCTAGCTCCAGTTTATATTACCATCTCACGGCCAGTGGTCCCAGACTACTTGGAAGTATTCGACACATGAGGACTTCGTCGTTAACATGGAGCGTCATCGCTTGCTTGTAATGACGAATGTGATCAATGGGGTCTAATTTTTCATCGTAGAGGGTGAACGACGATGCCTTGAACTTTTTGGGTAGCACAACCCTTGCAATTCATCGCACGAATGGGTCATGTTTATCTTCCTCATCCGAATCATCGTTTCTCCCTCGTTTATGTCGTACATATGAACTTCCTTCAAATGAGCTGGATACATCAATTCGCCCTTTCTTTCTGGGCTCCAGGGATGGTGAGTCTGAATCGCTGTCATTATTACGTTTCTGAAGTCAACGTCGGCGACCATCCTTCTTTCCCGAGGGTCGAACCCAATCTTGGCATGTGGCTTGTTGGGATTTCGCTACCTCCAAGGCCAAATCTTGGCACATGCACTCACTCTCAGCCATCATGTTCTCCAGCCACTGTTCATTTTGCTTTGCTTGATCCATAATCATCTGCATTGTCTCATGCATTGATGTTGAGGGTGAGGTCTGAGCTACTGAATCAAAGTTCAAGGCACGTCTCGTGGTGATATTCTCCGATCCCAGCATGTTTCTTGGAGTGAGGTCGTCTCTTGGTGTAGTTTCGTCAACGACTATCAGGGGATCTTTGTGACGCTTGCCATGAATATGCTTGAGTATTCCCACAGACAGCGCCAATTGTGGAGAAGTAGGTTTGGAAATACTCTTGGATCCTAAAGGGTGTCCCTGATCCTCTGATCGCCACCTGAAAAAGGAATTAACACTCCGGTCGGCAGTGCCGGAATTAGCACTCCGACAGACAAGTTAGTATAGGTCTCTTGTTTGCTTGAGTCTTAAGTTTCTTGGGTCTGTTCTCACATACCTTTCTTTGGTTGATGTTCCTCTATTTATATTCGCTTTTGGGCCCTAAGGTTGGGTCCACTCTTAATCCATCGCGTGATTGCTCATTCAGCCCCTTCTGTCGTATGTCGATTCCCATTCGGCTTTTTGTTCAACTAGTTCTAGGGCCGGTTAGTCTATTCGGCTTTGAGATCATACAGGATGGAGCCGAATATAATATATATCTTCATTTTCATTCAGTGATATTCGACTTCCCTGCATGTATTGATATTCGACTCCCACATTATATGATAGGAAAATTGATATGTTTTATTTCAAGAAACCAAGAAGTCAAGTATCTCTGATGTGGAGGTGAAATCACTATGGTATAAAGACAGTTTTCAGTTTATGATTGTTAATGTTGAAGAAAGAGCTAGTGGCTTCTTATGCATTTGGGATCAAGAAGTGTTTCAACTTTCAAAGTGCTGCAGCAGTAGAAATTTCATCTTGCTTTCAAGTACTTTTCAAAGCTCATTTGAGTGTGTGAGTGTAAATATATATTCCCCAAATGATGTGGGGAATAGAGGTAAACTCTGGGAAACCTTAGTAAACATAAAAAGTAGTTTTCCAAAACCATGGTGCCTTGGAGGAGATTTCAATGAAATCAGGAATGTGAGTGAAAGGATAAGATGCTCAAGAAGGGATATGAGGATGAAAGATTTTAATGATTTCATATATAGGTGTGAGGTAACTGAAATTCAAATGTTAGGTAGAAAGTTTACCTGGTGTAATGCTCAAGATGGACTAAAATAGAGTAAAATAGACAGATTTCTTCTAAGCCCTGAATGGATTGAGAGCTTTAAGTTGAAAGTGTTTGGTTTACAAAGATTAGTTTTAGATCATTCCATTAATCCTAATGGAAGATGTGAGGGATGGGGCCCAAAACCTTTTAAATTCTTGAATGCTTGGCTTTTACACCCATAATTTGGTCTTTTTATAGAGAACGTGCGGAGAGAATCACCAGTACATGGGGATGTTGGTTATGTTTTGCAAAATAAACTACGGGCATTAAAAATGGCTTTGAAATAATGGAATAAAGAGGTGTATGGCAATGTTGCATCAAAACTTAAGAAAGTTGAGGATGAACTGTATGCTCTTGACTTGAAGGCTGAAGATAGGCCACCGGATGAGGCAAAACTGAAATAGAAAAAAGAATTAAGGTGTGAAGTGTGGAAGCTCAGCAGAATGATGGAATGGGCATGGCTTCAAAAATCAAGACTGGACTGGAACTTAAAAGGGGATAGGAATACTAGGTTTTTCCATGTCACAAGAAGTTGTAGAGCTAACAGAAATGCTCTAAATAGTATAACAACTGGAGGGATTGGTTGAAGACCCTAATCAAGTTAAGCAAGAGGTGTGGGCTTATTTCAGAAATCATTTTACAGAATATTGGTTTAGTAGACCTGTGCTAGTGGGTGATTTTAATAATGTTAGTCATAGTCAATATTTTGAAAGATTAGAAGCAAAATTTTTTGAGGAGGAGATTTGGGAAGCTGTGAAAGGTTGTAATGGAAACAAAGCACCTGACCCTGATGGCTTTAATTTACTGTCTTTTCAAAAGAATTGGAAGGTGTTTAAAGAAGAGGTGATCATGTTTATGAAAGAGTTCCACAGCAGAGGCAGCTTGGGTAATGGAATGAATTGCTCATTTATTACTCTTATTCCAAAAAAGGAGAATGCAAGTGGCTTAAATGAGTACAAGCCTATAAGTTTGATTGGGTCTATGTACAAGATACTAACGAAGGTCCTTGCAAAGAGGATGAAATCAGTTTTACCTGAGGTAATTAGTGAGACACAGTCTGCATTCTTGGGGGGAGAAATATTATGGATGGGGTGTTGATAACAAATGAAATAATGGATGGATGGAAGAAATCAAAGACAAAAGGGTTGCTATTTAAGTTGGATTTTGAGAAGGCTTATGACTCTATTAATTGGGAATTTCTATTCTCAATGCTCTCAAATTTTGGTTTTGGAACAAAGTAGATCCCTTGGATGAAAGAGCGTGTAACAACAGCAAGGATATCAATTCTTGTGAATGGAAAACCAACCAAAGAATTTTATCCACAAAAAGGTCTTAGGCAAGGAAATCCTTTGTCACCTTTCTTATTTACTGTGGTAGCAGAGGGGTTGAACATCTTACTGAGAAGAGCAAGGGAGTTGGGAATTATAAAGGGGGTGGAGATTGGTGCCAATAAAGTTGTAGTGTCTCATTTGCAATTTGCAGATGACTCATTACTCTTCCGTGAGGCAGAATGGATGGAAGTATCAAATCTTAAAAGGATCTTAAGGTGGTTTGAGATTCTATCAGGGTTGAAGATCAATTACCATAAAAGTGTGGTGTGAAAAATCTAGAAACCTCCTAGATGTTGATTTGTGATTATGTATCAATTTTAAGCAGAATATAACAATCCCAATCAAACAATCAAGAGAAAGAGACACAAAGATTTTACGTGGAAAAACCACAATTGGACACCTTCCAATTGTGATCAAAAAATCACGGGCAACAGCCATAAGAACAATCCACTAAGAAGATATAAAGGAATTACACAGGTATCACTCTCAATTATCTAGCGAATTCACAACGCCTAATTGAACCAACCTCTATGTGCCTCTTCCAACCCCATCTTGACGCAGAATTGTCTTTCGATGAGCCACTCGGATTCCTCCAAAGCTTGGGCTCAATTCTTGAAATTCTGGCTGAAGAACAACTCTCTCTTTTGTGTATAACAAACAAACCTTTGATGTACTCTCTTTAAACCATGAGTTAAATACTCAATAAAACATCAAAGAAAACAAAATATCCCCAGATATAAACCTTTAAGAACCAAAAAGAAGATCTGGAGGACTTCAATGAATCAATCAATGAATAGCCTAGACTTGGGAGAAACCCAACTATTTATAGAAAACCAAAGCAATCCTAGTTGGGAAAGAAAACCAACTTCTTGTAGAAAACCAACTTCTTGCAGAACTCCAAAGTAATCTAGTTTTTTAAGGAAACCAACTTCTTAAAGAACTCTTGTTACAACTTTGGTTTTGATCCATGGAATTTGACAACAAAAGGTCCTAACAATCTCCCCCTTTGTCAAATCCTGGATAAAACCAATCTAAAACAAATTTCCTAACAAAATCTCTCAAGCAGCACCACCAACTATGAGCCAACACTCAAATACAAACTTCTTTCTCAAAGTCATGATCTCTGCAAAACAACTATCAGTGCCACAATCTCCAAAACAAATATTAGTCCCACAAGAGTATATGAAAAGCAATAATCATATGACAAGATTATCTTGAAGCATGAGATGGAAAACATGAATAGATGCGGCTTGAAGATTTTAAAAATATGTAGCATGAAAACCTGAACCCGACACATGGCATAAAAACATGAAATCCTAAGACACATGAAAAACAACTTTCTCCCCTTAAACAACAAAAGCAAGATCATAAACCACACAAGCATGATATGATGATGTAAATATCAGGACATGCAATAATGCAAGCAACAAAAGCTAATCTTCCTTATCAAACAAATCAAAGTAATCATGCGAACAAACTTTTGTAACAATAAACCAAACTCCCCCTCACTAAAAACAACCACACACACTGAAAACAGTGAACAAGAAAAAAAACGACAAAAAATAATATGGTAAAGCAAGCAAGGAATTTCAGATTTGTACCTTGAAACATACAAGATTGTCCAAGAAGCACAATTACTTGAAAACACAATGTGCACAGCCTATAGAAGATTTCTCATAAAAGAAAGTGATGCATTATGTGAAAAGTATAGATCCCATGATAAAAGTGTGTGTGTGACTCTTGGAGTTCGACAAACACTAGATTCAATCCTAGTAGTAAAATAAAAGTTGGACCTCTGACAAGAAAATCTAAGCACAACTAAGGAAAGTCAAACCACTAGGAATCAAGGGGTATTTGGTGAGTAAAGACGGAGGCTCCCCCTCAATCAATGAATCTTTTTCCTTTTTTTTTTTTTCACATTTTTTTTTTCTCTTTTCTTTCTTTTGTACATTTATTTTCTTTCTTTTCTTTCTTGTGCACATTTTTTTTTCTTTCTTTTGCACACTCATCGGCGGCTGACACGCTCAAGAGTATGGAAACCGAACCAGAGAAGCATGGATATATTAAGGATGGCCTGGTTGGTGACTCTGAGGTAGCCTTTTCCTCATGCTCGGACTACAAAGAATAGAGGGGAAAGCCATGGAGATGCAAAAAGATGGAAGGTGGTTAAGAGACTCAACATCACCCATGATATGCTAGTATAGGTCAATTCCTCTAGAAAAGCAAAAGATATCATGCCAGAAGTCCATAGAAAAAATAACCACTAAGGCAAAAGACTCCAATATTTGCTAATCCAAGAGTGTGTACAGAATGAGACATACTAATCAAAGAACACACACTCCAAAATGAGTAATTACCACAGAAAGCACACACATATTAACATGTAATAGATATTCTCATCAATTCCAATATGCACCAAGGACATCTCAAAAATTCAAACTTGCAAAACCATACTAAGAAAATCTTTTTGGTTTTTTTTTTTTTTAAGCAAGACAAAAAAAAAAACAAACATTCACACAATTTTTTTTTCTCATTAAAAAAACACACAGAAACCCAAAAACTAAAACAAATAAATAAATTAACACAAGTCAAGTTTTCTCACTCAAATCTTTTTGGTTTTAACAAAATCAGGTCTAGCGGTCTTGGTAAATGTCATGGTGTTGTGAACACCCTCATGAATCTTGGTATTCCGCCTAGACATGTAAGGTTGTCTCCTAACCCAAAAAGTATTCGAATTTCTACCCTTTTGAGACATTCTCCCATGCAACTTATAACAAAAAGGGCGAATATGACCATGCATACCACAATGATGACAAATAAAAACAGGATGTACCTTCCTTTCTTTTACCTTGCCAACTCTAGGGAGTTTGAGAAGTCTTCTCTCTTGTTGAATCTTTTGTCCTCCCTTTCCTTGAGTTCTTGTATCACAAGATGTGGAAGCACTCTGTTTTTGCTCTCTCTTATCTCCAAAGCCAATGCCACTCTTGTCTGAACAGATTTGTTGAGACCCAATGATATCCTCCAAAGTCTTTGATCCTTTGTTCCAAAGACTAATGGTAATCATGGCAACCTTGAGCTCTTCCTCTTTCTTGATCATCAGTTCTTCCAAAGCAACTTGAGACATCTCGAGAGATTTAATCTTTTCTTCATACATGGCATGAGTTTCCTGTAGCTCATCCCTCTCTGTCTCACAAGTCAACAGTTTTGTACAAAGAACTTGTTGATCATCAACTATCTTGATGGCATTGATCCTAGCCTCGGAAATCTCCTTCTTAAGTTTGACATTCTCACATTCACATGCTTTGAGTTTTGTTGTGAGTTTGTCATTTAATTTGAATAACTTAAGAAACTCCTTATACAACTTTTTATAAGCTTGCTCAAGCTCTTCATGATCACTCTCCGAGGATTCATCATCACGAATTGTATCCATTATCACAAATCAAACAGGATCTCGTTCTAAAAAAATATTTTTGTTTTAAACAAAATAGAACGACCCGCTTTGATACCAATTGAAAAATCTAGAAACCTCCTAGATGTTGATTTGTGATTATGTATCAATTTTAAGCAGAATATAACAATCCCAATCAAACAATCAAGAGAAAGAGACACAAAGATTTTACGTGGAAAAACCACAATTGGACACCTTCCAATTGTGATCAAAAACTCCACGAACATGACCACAAGAACAATCCACTAAGAAGATATAAAGGAATTACACAGTATCACTCTCAATTATCTAGCGAATTCACAACGCCTAATTGAACCAACCTCTATGTGCCTCTTCCAACCCCATCTTGACAGAATTGTCTTTCTGATGAGCCACTCCGGATTCCCTCCAAAGCTTCAGGCTCGAATTCTTCAGAATTCACAACTGAAGAACAACTCTCTCTTTTGTGTATAACAAACAAACCTTTGATGTACTCTCTTTAAACCATGAGTTAAATACTCAATAAAACATCAAAGAAAACAAAATATCCCCAGATATAAACCTTTAAGAACCAAAAAGAAGATCTGGAGGACTTCAATGAATCAATCAATGAATAGCCTAGACTTGGGAGAAACCCAACTATTTATAGAAAACCAAAGCAATCCTAGTTGGGAAAGAAAACCAACTTCTTGTAGAAAACCAACTTCTTGCAGAACTCCAAAGTAATCTAGTTTTTTAAGGAAACCAACTTCTTAAAGAACTCTTGTTACAACTTTGGTTTTGATCCATGGAATTTGACAACAAAAGGTCCTAACATGGTGTGTGGGGTGGGAATTTCTGATAATTTGCTTAAGGATTTTGCAACTCAGTTAAACTGCAAAACTACAAGCTTGCCTCTACAATATCTTGGTTTTTCATTGGGTGTTAGTCCAAGTAGGAAGAAAACTTGGAAGCCAATCATTAATAAGGTGAAACTTAAGCTTGCTGGTTGGAAGAGGAGGTTCCTATCCTTTGCTGGTAGGATGACTTTGATAAAGGCAGTGCTTTCCAATTTGCCAGTGTACTACTTGTCTTTATGTAAAATGCCAAAAGGAATAGCTAAGGAGATTGACAGAATTCAGGCTGCTTTTTTATGGGGAGGAGCAGATTTAAAGAGGAAACTACATTTGGTGAAATGGAAGGATGTTACTAGAAGCAAAATGCAAGGTAGACTGGGGATTAGAAGAGTTAGAGATATGAATGATTGTCTTTTGCTTAAGTGGTGGTGGAGATTTGCTAATGAAGATGAAACTCTATGGAAGAAGGTGGTTTGTAGTAAGTATAATTTAAATTGAGGTGCATGGTTTCCAATCTTGAACCAAGGCCACAGGGTATCAAAGATGTGGAGTGATATTTTAGTTGTAGTAGAGAAGAGACCTACTTTGTTTAATTTCTTTGCAAATAATATAAAGATTAGTGTGGGTAATGGGAATAGGGTGAAGTTTTGGTTTGATAAGTGGTGTGGTGATGTCTGTTTCAAAGAGAAACTGCTTAGGTTGTTCAAGGTATCCATTGATAGAGGTGGTTCTCTATGGTCGTTTGTTGAGAAGAAAAGTAGTTCAAATGTTTGGGAGTTTCGTTTTAAGAGGAATTTATTTGTTTGGGAGAAGGAGGATCTCAATAGGCTCAGAGAGGACCTGAGGTTGGCTCCATTACTTAATAGGAATGAAGAGGATAAACCAGTTTGACTAGCTGCAAATTCAGGTAAATTTGTTGTCTCAGTTCTATATAAACATACAGATTTGGCTGCTGGTGACAAGTGTATAGGTAGTAATCTGGTATGGGTGAATTACCTTCCACCTAAAGTTCAATTATTTGGGTGGTTCGCATGGAAACATAAAGTAAAAACCTTTGTTTTTCTGTAGAGGGTTGGAATATTGGATGGAAGTCTGTCCTATCAGTGTGTGTTTTGTAAAAATGAGTTAGAAACAGTTCAGCATGTGCTAATTTTATGCCCGCTGGTTTGGAAGGTGTGGGCTGGTTTGTTACAGTGGTGGGTGATTCAATGGGTTGTGCCTAGATCAGTGGAGAGTTTGCTACAATGGTGGGAGGAAATCAGATTCAAAAAAATCAGAGAGGAAAATCTGGAAGGCATTATCGTCGGTTGCATTGTGGTCCATTTAGAAGTATAGAAATGAATGCTTGTTCAATGGAATTCAGCCAAGGTCGGGGGAGTTGAAGGAATCAATTATTATCAAATTAGCTATATAGATGAAAACCTCTTTCAAGGATTATCAGTATTCTATTACTGATTTATTGCTTAATTTTGCACAAATTAGACGTTGCGTAGGTGGTAGAGGGTGAGACTTCTTGTAAGATGTTGGGTGTTGGGTGTTTATGTTTTGAGTTGGAATCTCTCCAACTCGTTTTGGGGTTTGGAGATGCACATGATTGGTTTAGCTTTGGGTGCCAACTTAATTGAGATGCTTAGTTTAGACAATGATGCAATTTTTTTCCTAATCCATGTTGTATTTATGCTTCATTTTTAACAAAGTTTGGTTGCTCCTGCTGCTCAAATATATATATATGATGATTATAGTATTTTTATCACTTTTTAATAGACGATTATATACATCAAACGTATATGCATACATAAAGAAGAAAAGAAAAATAATGACAAATCCGATTCCCATCTCTCAAAAAAAAAAAAAAAAATGAGGGAGAGAGAGACTGAGAAAAAAAGTATTTGACCAATTAAAACTGAGAAGAAAAATTTGTTATACAGTCGTGATTTATTTTATTTGATTCCTAGATTGGTTATGATTTAGTTCAATAATTAATTGATTTGCAAAATGCTCACGTCCTCTTGTTGTTCAACACTACATATATTTTATTTTCTATTCATTCAGGGCTTGATTAAATATATTGTATCCCATACTAATAGATATTATAGAGTCTCCATGTTACAGTGTTATTTTCCTCTTTTTCCTCCTGTGTTTGCGCGTACTTTAGTCGTATGGAATTGGGTTGAAGTCAAAGTAAACTCCAATTAGTTTATTCAGAACTCATCAATTCATTCAAACATGATTTTAAACAGTAAAAGATCAGATGATACAGGTAAGAAACCACAAGGCCGGTGGCAGCTGGTCCAAATACTTAAAAACCCCTCTCATTCAAACACCTTTTCACAATTTGTTTAGAATTTCACACTTTTTTTTAACAAGAAAGTCAATTAATTGGTGAGATTCACAATGCTTCACGGTTAATCAAATGATTTTAGAAGGAGAGAAAAAAAAAAAAAAAAGTTTGGGTTTTATAACAAAATAAATTTTAATTTTTTAAAATTTTATTTTAAATCTCATTTTTCTAATTTATTTTTAATCTAAATCATTCGCCTATTTTTGTTAAGTAAAGTTGTCAGAAAAAATATATTTTAGTCATTAAATTCAATGAAAACAGGTATTTTAAACATTTTTTGTGTACTTATATTGAATTTAATGATTAAAATATTTTTTTTATAGTCTTACTTAACGAAAATAAGCGATAGTTTAAATTAAAAACAAATCAAAAAATTTAAATTTAAACAAACAAAATTAAAAATTTAGAGTTTATATTAATACAAAACTCAAACCTTGGGGGGGTTTTTTTATAGTAATTTTCTCAATGATTTTTTAATAAAGATTGGGACCCCCTTTCCTCCACCCCCTTTTGACCCCCTTTCTTTTTTGATTGGTCACTTTTTCTTTTTTTTTGTTCTTTTTTTTCTCCTCCTCCAATCACCACCCGCCACGTGTGTGTGGAGGGTGGTGGGGGTTGAAATTTGAGGGGGTTTAAATCACTATTGTTTTTTTTTATAGAATATTTTTTCATAAATTTTTTACTTTTTAGATACATCTAAGTAAGGTGCATCTAAAAAAGTAAAAATAATGTTTAAAATTTAAAAAATATTCACTAAAAATAAAAAATACGAAAACTAAAAAAGTCAATTTTCAAAAAACTTAATTGAGAAAACTCAAACCAAACACACTGAATAGGACTTGGTCTCAACATGGTGTACTATATATATTGAGATTAACACACTGAATAGGACTTAGTCTCAACATGGTGTACTATGTATATTGAGATTAGATATAAAATATATGGGACGTTTATTCATAAATCTTTTTTCACCTATATATATATATATATATATTTTGATGGACAAAGAAAATTTCAATAGAATCATGAAATTAAAGATATAAGAGGATGAAATACATTGAGAGAGATTCGAAGAGTGTACAAATTCTTCCACTACTGCAACTCGCACTCTCACCACAAATCCCTCAGCCTCACAATTTTTTTTATTTTATTTTAAACAAACAGAAAATAAAAAATAAAATAAGCGATGTAAGAAGATCTTAACTAACCAAAAATACAAACAAAACTCCATAAAATCTGATAGACCACGCTACATCAACACATCCACCACACTGCATCAACACATCCTTCACATTTATGTGTTGTTAGGGAAAATATGTGTTGCTTTTGATTTAATTTTTCCGCATTAGTTTTTATTCCCATTGATTAATTTACTTGTGAGGAATCACATATTTTCCCTAACAACTGGTATCAGAGCTTACGGTTTATTTGGGTTTATTTATTTGTGTAAATCAATGGAGGGAAATGTGGATCGTATGTCTAGCTTCAATGAAAGCAATTGGGTAACTTGGAAAACTAAAATGGAGGACCTATTATTTTGTAAAGATTTGTATGGGCCAATTGAGGGTGATAATGGCAAACCCGAAGGTATGAAAAATGATGAATGGAAGAGGCTTAATCGAAAAGCCGTTAGTGTTATCCGTCAATGAATTGATGATAGTGTGTTTCATCATGTTGCTACTGAAATTTCAGCACATGATTTATGGAAAAAATTAGAGAGACTTTATGATAGAAAATCAGCCACAAATAAAGCCTTTCTGTTTCGTAAGTTGATTAATTTAAAATATAAAGAGGGCAGCCTTATTCTGGAACATTTGAATGAAATAAAGAGTATTATTAACCAACTTGCTTCTATGAAAATTGTTTTTGATGATGAGTTACAGGCTTTGATGCTACTTAGTTCTTTGACTGAAAGTTGGGAGACTTTGGCTGTGACGGTTAGTAATTCGGCACCTAATGGAGTTGTCACAATGGGCCAAGTCACTAGTAGCTTGTTGAATGAAGAAACTAAAAAAAAATCAGCGGGTTCCTCTCATTCGGAAGCATTTGTTATGAGAGGCCGAAGCAAAACAAGGGGGAGGAGTAAGACTCCTCATGGTCGTAATCAAAGCCGTGACAAATCAAGAGATGGTTCTTTTTCAAAGAAAGACATTAAGTGCTATTATTGCCATGAGAAAGGGCACATGAAGCGAGAATGCCGAAAACTCAAAAACAAGGAGAAAAGGCGTGACAAAAGTGTGGATAAGAAGTAAGAAGACACAACAGCAGTTACTACCGATGATCTCATGGTCGTTTGTGAAGATGATTGTATCAATTTTGTGGGCCAAGAGAGCAATTGGGTGATTGATTATGGTGCTTCTTTTCATGTGACTTCTCGGGTTGATTTCTTCACTACCTACATCGAAGGAGATTATGGTTTTGTTCGAATGGGTAATGAAGGTTTGTCCAAGATTATTAGCATAGGTGATGTTTGCTTGGAAACAAATTTGGGCTGCAAGTTGTTGCTTAAAGATGTGAGGCATGTTCCCGACATTCGCCTCAATTTGATCTCTACTGGGAAGCTAGATGATGAAAGCTTCAACAACAAATTTGGTGATAGAATATGGAAGCTCACAAAGGGTTCTTTGGTGGTAGCTAAGTGCAAGAAGACTCATACACTTTACTCAATGCAAGGAAAAATTTGAAAAGGTGTTGTCAATGCACTTGAAGATGATACTTCTACTGAATTGTGGCACAAGCGGCTTGGCCATATGAGTGAAAAGGGGATGCAAGTATTGTTCAAGAAAGAGCTTCTACCCGGTTTGAAAGGTACACATCTTAAAACTTGTGTTCATTTTTTGGCGGGTAAACAACATAGAGTTTCTTTTCATAAAAATGTTGCTTCTAAAAAGGAAAATGTTTTGGAGTTGATTCATTCAGATGTTTGTGGTCCTTTAAAAGTTAGAACACATAGTGGTGCACTTTATTTTGTTACTTTCATTGATGATTATTTAAAGAAAGTTTGGGCTTTTCTACTAAAAACTAAAGATCAAGTTCTAGAAGTATTTAAGCATTTTCAGGCCATGGTTGAAAGAGAAACAAGGCAGAAATTGAAATACATCCGAACAGACAATGGTGGTGAATACATTGGGCCATTTGATGAGTATTGTCGCAGCCAAGGTATTCGGCACCAAAAGACAGTAAAGAAGACTCCTCAACAAAATGGTGTTGCCGAGAGGATGAATCACACTATTGTGGAAAAAACAAGGTGTTTGCTCTCACAAGCTAAATTGCCAAGATCCTTTTGGGGTGAGGCAATGAGTACAGCGGTTGACGTGATCAATTTATCTCCTTGCTATCCTTTGAATGGTGATGTTCCAGAAAGAGTTTGAACCGGTAAAGATGTGTCTTATGAGCACTTGAAAGTGTTTGGTTGCCGAGCTTTTGTTCACATTCCAAAAGATGAGAGGTCCAAGCTTGATAGCAAGTCAAGACAATGTATTTTTCTTGGCTATGGGTGTGATGAATTCAGGTATAGATTGTGGGATTCGGTTGACAAGAAAATCATTTGAAGTCGTAATGTTGTATTTCTTGAAAAACCAAACAGTTGAAGACTTTGGCAAAGGTGATCAACCGGAGCCAAAAACTAGTGATCTCATTGACATAGATCCATCTCTTTCATCTTCGATGGATGATAAAAATGGGGGAGATGTGCAGCCACCTATTGAAGATGTAGAGGATGATGCTAATCCTAATGAAATTGAGCCAGAAATTGAGGAAGAGCATCCAACTCAAGAACCGCCACCACAACTTGAGTTGAGGAAATCTACAAGGGACCGACAACCTTCAAGAAAGTATCCTCCCAATGAATTTGTGTTGATTTCTGATCAAGGGGAGCCGAAGAGTTACCAAGAAGCAATTGAGCATGCAAAGAAAAGTGATTGGAAAAAGGCCATGGAAGAGGAAATGAACTCCTTACTTGAAAATCACACCTATGACTCACTGAAATTGCCTAAGGAGAGGAAAATTCTGAAAAATAAGTGGGTTTTCAAATTGAAGAATAATGGCAAGAATCTAAGGTACAAGGCACGTCTTGTTGTGAAAGGCTTTGGGCAAAAGCAAGGTATTGACTTTGACGAGATTTTCTCACCGGTTGTAAAGATGTCTTCTATTCGGGTTGTACTTGGCATGGCTGCAAGTATGAACCTTGAAGTTGAGCAACTTGATGTGAAAACCGCATTTCTTCATGGTGATCTTGAAAAAGAAATTTACATAGAGCAACCAGAAGGTTTTGTGAAAAAAGGGAAAGAAAAATTTGTTTGCAAATTGAAGAAAAGTTTGTATGGTCTCAAGCAAGCCTTGCGGCAATGGTACAAAAAATTTGACTTTTTCATGATGAATAATGATTTTTCCAAAACCACTTCGGACCATTGTGTGTTTGTGAAAAATTTCCCGAATTGCAAATTTATTATTCTTTTGCTTTATGTTGATGATATGTTAATTGTGTGTCAAAATTCTACCATGATAAACAGGTTGAAATTGGAGTTGAGCAAGTCTTTTGTTATGAAAGATTTAGGACCGGCAAAGCAAATACTTGGTATGAAAATTGTTCGTGATCGCAAAGATGGGCTGATTTGGTTGTCTCAAGAAAGCTACATTGAGAAACTTCTTGAGAGGTTCAACATGAATAAAGTAAAGCCGGTTGGTTGTCCACTTGCGGGTCACTTCAAGCTTAGTTCGAATCAATGTCCTACAAGTGAGAAAGACAAAGAAGAGATGTTGAAAGTTCCGTATGCTTCAGCAATTGGTTCTTTGATGTACGCCATGGTTTGTACAAGGCCGGATATTGCTCACCCTGTTAGTGTGGTGAGTCGTTTTCTCTCTAATCCGGGTAAAGAACATTGGACAGCGGTAAAATGGATTCTAAGGTATCTTCGAGGGACTTTGAAGGTGTGTTTGTGTTTTAGGGATGGTAAGCTGATGCTTGATTCTGACATGGCCGGTGATATTGATTCTAGAAAATCTACTTCGGGGTATTTGATGACATTTGCATGGGGAGTTGTGGCATGACAATCTAAATTACAAAAATGTGTTGTTCTCTCAACTACAGAAGCTGAATTTATTGCCATTACGGAAGCTTGTAAAGAAGAGTTATGGTTGAAATTTTTTTTGCAAGAGTTGGGTTTGAAGTAAGAAAAGTATGTGTTTTATTGTGATAGTCAAAGTGCTATTCATTTGAGTAAAAACTCTACTTTTCATTCGAGATCGAAACACATTGATGTGAGATACCATTGGATTCATGATGTGTTAGATTCGAAATTGTTACAACTCGAAAAGGTTCACACAGATGATAATATTTCAGATATGTTGACAAAGACTTTGTCGCGAGACAAACATTTGAAGTGTCGAACTTTAGCGGGTATGGTTGATGTCTCCACCTAAGTCGGTAGGGGGAGAATTGTTGGGTATACCTCCTTATTAGAGTGTGGGACCCAATTGGTTTATTAAAAGAGTTTAATTTGGTTTGATTTAGGTATAATATATTTTATATATATTATATCTAATTTTAAGAGAGCTAATTTAGTTTGGTAACAACTAGAGGTTTGATAAATAATATAAAAAAAAAACCCCTAGATTCACAATATATATATATATATATATATGTTGTTTGGTGTGTGCCGCATGTAAGGAGCAGCAGTGGATCAATATTAATAATTGATTGAAGATTATTCAGTGAGTTTGGTCTTTGGTGGATGAGCAACAGTTTTTGATCAAAAGTTTGGTGGGCTCTTTGTGAGTAATTTTATGTTGTTACAATCTCAGTTTTGGAGCTGTTTTGAGTTATTATTTTGGATCTTCTACAATTCTGGTTCGGAAGGTTTTTTGTACATCTATTTGGTGAGGTCTTTCCTCTTGTTTATTTGTGATTATTTGGAATTCACCTAAGGGTGATTTTGTGAGACTATTCGTGTCTCGTTTGTAATCGTTTGGAAACTATTTGGTTGATAGTGGAATCGGATTTCGATCCCATGGACGTACCTCACATTGAGGGAACCACGTAAAAATTCTTGTGTTGCTTTTAATTTAATTTTTCCGCATTAGTTTTTATTCTCATTGATTGATTTACTTATAGAGAATCACATATTTTCCCTAACAATGTTCTATATATTTAGTCTAAATTATTTTTTAATATTCCAATAAATCCTATGGATAACATAGTTATCAAAATACCATTAATCATAATAGGGTGAAACACGCATTAATGTTCACATTGACAGTCTGAATGCTCCATGATATGAATATTCATACTGTCAAATTTATTTAATATGAATGTTTACATCATCATGTTGCTAATGGTTTAAAAAATATTTTTAAAGGTAAAATTAACCATAAAATACCTTAAATATAATAATTAAGATTTGGTAAATCAAATGTCTAAAATAATAGGATTTATTGAAATAAAATA
Source organism: Camellia lanceoleosa (assembly GCA_025200525.1). Classification (NCBI taxonomy): domain Eukaryota; kingdom Viridiplantae; phylum Streptophyta; class Magnoliopsida; order Ericales; family Theaceae; genus Camellia; species Camellia lanceoleosa. The sequence goes on from CM045761.1 coordinate 16,818,625, forward strand.
ATATCTTATGAAGTAGTTGGATACAAGTACTTGAAATGGGATTTTCTAATAAATTTCCCAAAATATATTGAGCAATTGCTATCAAAAAATAAAAAATACAAAATAAATTGGATAGTTCTTAGACATTTAGAAAGTGATTGAAAATTTTGTAAACAAAGATTAAAGAAGGATGATCAAATTGCACACGCCGAAGACAAATCAAAGAAGTTAGTGAAAATTTTTTAGTCTCCGAAAATAATCACCGCAAGGCCAAATTTTGGTGGATTTTTGCTCATCCTTGCCTAACTCATAAGAAAAAGTTGTTTGTAAGTCCATAAAAAAGTTAATTTATAAGTGTGAAACTGCGAGGAAACAATGTCAAGTTTTGCGTGTGTACACCGTTTTTCTTGCTGATACCTACGGATAAGTAGTCAATTAAATGATTTCTAACGTGTTTAGGAAGATTTGAAGAATCTGATTGTAATTAGGTATGGTTGAATGACATTATTTTAAATTTTTTTTAAATTGAAGTATCAATCTCTATAAATTAAATAATAGATTCATGAAACTTTATTGTCCAATTGAGATGGATATAAACAAAAATTAAAAATGTACCAATTCAATTGAAACACTTATTAAAACCAAGGAGATTCATTTTTGAGATTTTAGGATTAAGTGCATCAAAAGAATGATTTCAAATGTTAAGACAAAACTAAGCGAACCTTTGTTATTATTGAGGGGAAAATTTTAAAATAAATTTCAATCAAAGTGTGTGAAAAGCCTATGTAAATTTTCTGTTTAAAACCAACTGACAAGAAACTTTTTAATCCAAACTATTCAATTTGTTGGATATACTTTCTTTGTGGAGTATGAAATCCAATTGATTTATTAAAAATATTTAATTTAGTTTGGTATTGATTATAATATATTGTTAATAGATTATATGTAATTTTTGAAGGCCCAATAAATATTTTATAATTAGTTTGATAGCATTTAGGATTTTGATTATAAAAAAAAAAAAAAAAAACCAATAGTCTGCCATATATTTGGTATTGTTTTGTTTTTCTCATAGAGAAGAAAACAAAAGGCAGCCGTTTGACTTGGAGCAGCAGCAGCAATTTTTTTGATCATCTTTGGTGGGTTATTATCATTGTGACAAGGATAGTGGAGCTCTGCTTCGTTTAGTTTTCGTTTTTGATTTGGGCATATGATTTTGGGTCTTTTACAATTTTGTTTTGAAAATTTTTATTCAGTTATTTGGTGAGATCTTTTTTTTTTTTTTTTTTATGATTATTAAGGGTAATTTTGTGAGGCCATTAGTGTCTCGTTTGTAATTGTTTGAAAACTATTAATTGATAGTATAATCGGATTTCGATCTTATAAACGTACCTCACATTGAGGGAATCACGTAAAATTCTTGTATCATTGGTGATTTAATTTTTCCACAATAGTGTTTGTTCTCATTGATTGATTTACTTATGGAAAATCATATATTTTCCCTAACAACTGCTATTAGAGCTTATGGTTTATTTAAATTTATTTATTTGTGTAAATCAATGGAGAGGAATGTGGGTCATATGTCTAGCTTCAATAGAAACAATTGGGTAATGTGGAAAACTAAAATGTAGGTCCTATTATTTTGTAAAGATTTGTATGAACCCATTAAGTGTGATAATGGAAAACCCGATGGCATGAAAGATGGTGAATGGAATAAGCTTAATCGAAAAGATGTTGGTGTTATCCGTCAATGGATTGATGACAGTGTGTTTCATCATGTTGCTACTGAAACTTCAGCACATGATTTATGGAAAAAAAATTAAAAAGTCTTTATAACAAAAAATCAATCATAAATAAAGTCTTTCTGTTCTGAAAGTTGGTTAATTTAAAATATAAAAATGACAGCCCTATTCCAAAACATTTGAATGAAATAAAGAGTATTGTTAATCAACTTGCTTTTGTGAAAATTATTTTTGATGATGATTATTAGCACGCTTTGATGCTACTTAGTCCTTACCTGAAAGTTGATAAACTTTGGTTGTGACAGTTAGTAATTCGGCGCCCGATGGAGTCGTCACAATGAGCCAACTCACTAGTAGCTTGTTGAATGAAAAAACTAGAAGAAAATCAGCAGGTTCCTCTCATTCGGAAGCATTTGTTTTGAGAGGCCGAAGCAAAATAAGGGGGAGGAGTAAAATTCCTGATGGTCGTGATCAAAGCCGTGACAAATCAAGAGATGGTTCTTTTTTAAAAAAAGACATTGAGTACTATTATTGCCATGAGAAAGGGCACATGAAGCGAAAATGCTGAAAGCTCAAGAACAGGGAGGAAAGGCGTGACAAAAATATGGATAAGAAGTAAGAAGACACAACGGCGATTGCTATCTCATAGTCATTATTGAAGATGATCGTATCAATTTTGTAGGCCAAGAAAGCAATTGGGTGATAGATTCTGGTGCTTCTTTTCATATGACTTCTCGAGTTGATTTCTTCACTACCTACACCAAAGGAGATTATGGTTATGTTCGAATGGGTAATGAAGGTTTGTCCAAGATTATTGGCATGGGTGATGTTTGCTTGGAAACAAATTTGGGCTGCAAGTTGTTACTTAAAGATGTGAGGCATGTTCTAAGCATTCGCTTCAATCTGATCTCTACCGAAAAGTTATATGATAAAGGATACAACAACAAATTTGGTGATGGAATATAAAAGCTCACAAAGGGTTCTTTGATGGTGGCTAAGTGCAAGAAGACTCATATACTTTATTCGATAAAAAGAAAATTTTGTAGAAGTGTTATCAATGTACTTGAAAATGATACTTCTACCGAATTGTGGCACAAGTGACTTGGATACATAAGTGAAAAAGAGCTGCAAGTTTTGTTCAAGAAAAAGCTTCTACCCGGTTTGAAAGGTACACATCTTAAAACTTGTGTTCATTGTTTGGCGAGTAAACAATATAGAGTTTTTTTTATAAAAATGTTGCTTCTAGAAAAGAAAATATTTTGGAGTTGATTCATTCGGATATTTATGGTCCTTTAAAAGTTAGAACACATAGTAGTGCAATTTATTTTGTTACTTTCATTGATAATTATTTAAGGAAAGCTTGGGCTTTGTACTAAAAACTAAAGATCAAATTCTAGATGTATTTAAGCATTTTCAAGCCATGGTAGAAAGAGAAACAAGGCAGAAATTGAAATGCATCTGAACAGACAATGGTGGTAAATACATTGGGCCATTTGATGAGTATTGTCACAGCCAAGGTATTTGATATTAAAAGACAGTTAAGAAGACTCCTCAACAAAATGGTGTTACTGAGAGGATGAACCGCACCATTGTAGAAAGAATAAGTTATCTACTTTCACATGATAAATTACAAGATCCTTTTAGGGTGGTGAGGCAATGAGAACAGCAGTTGACGTGATCAATTTGTCTTCTTCCTATCCTTTGAATGGTGATGTTCCAAAAAGAGTTTGGACCAGCAAAGATATGTCTTATGAGCACTTGAGAGTGTTTGGTTGCCGAACCTTTGTTCACATTCCAAAGGATGAAAGGTCCAAGCTTGATAATAAATCAAGACAATGTATTTTTCTTGGCTACAGGCATAATGAATTTGGTTATAGATTATGGGATCCGATGGACAAGAAAGTCATTCGAAGCCGTGATGTTGTGTTTTTTGAAGACCAAACAATTGAAGACTTTGGCAAAGGTGATCAATCAAAGCCAAAAACTAGTGATCTTATTGACATTGATCCATCTCCTTCATCTTCAGTGGATAATGAAAATGGGGGAGATGTGCAGCCACCTCTCGAAGATGTAGATGATGATACTACTCCAAATGAAGTTGAGCCCGAAATTAAGGAAGAGCATCTTACTCAAGAGCCGCCATCACAACTTCAGTTGAGGAAATCTACAAGGGACCGGCAACCCTCGAGAAAGTATCCTCCTAATGAATTTGTGTTGAATTCTAATCAAGAGGAGCCCGAGAGCTACCAAGAAACAATTGAGCATGTAAAGAAAGATGATTGGAAAAAGGCCACGAAAAAGGAGATAAATTCCTTACTTGAAAATCATACTTATGATTTAGTAAAGGTACCTTAGAGGAGGAAAATTCTGAAAAATAAGTGGGTCTTCAAATTCAAATTGAAGAATGATGGCAAGAATCTGAGATACAAAGCATGTCTTGTTGTGAAAGGCTTTGGGCAAAAGAAATATATTGACTTTGATGAGATTTTCTTGCTGGTAGTGAAGATGTCTTCTATTCGGGTTGTACTTGGCATGGCCGCAAGTATGAACCTTAAAGTTGAGCAACTTGATGTGAAGACCGCATTTCTTCACGGTAACCTTGAAGAAGAAATTTACATTGAGCAACCAGAAAGTTTTGTAAAGAAAGGGAAAGAGAAATTTGTTTACAAATTGAAGAAACGTTTGTATGGCCTCAAGTAAGCCCTGCGACAATGGTACAAAAAATTTGACTATTTCATGATGAATAATGGTATTTCTAAAACCACTTCGGACCATTGTGTGTTTGTGAAAAATTTTCCGAATGGTAAATTTATTATTCTTTTACTTTATGTTGATGACATGTTAATTATGGGTCAAGATTACACTATAATTAACAAGTTGAAATTGGAGTTGAGCAAGTCTTTTGCTATGAAAGATTTGGGGCCGGCAAAGCAAATACTTGGTATGAAAATTGTTCATGATCTCAAAAAGGGAATGATTTGGTTGTCTCAAGAAAGCTACATTGAAAAAGTTCTTGAGAGGTTCAACATGGATAAAGCAAAGTCGGTTGGTTGTCCACTTACGGATCACTTCAAGCTTAGTTCGAATCAATGTCCTATAAGTGAGAAAGACAAAGAAGAGATGCTGAAAACTCATTATGCTTCAGCGGTTGGTTCTTTGATGTACGCCATGGTTTGTACAAGGCCGGATATTGCTCACACTATTGGTATGGTAAGTTGGTTTCTCTCTAATCCGGGTAAAGAACATTGGGCAACAGTGAAGTGGATTCTAAGATATCTTTGAAGGACTTCGAAGGTGTGTTTGTGTTTTAGAGATGGTAAGTCAATGCTTGATGGGTTCATGGATTCTGACATGGCCGATGATGTTGATTCTAGGAAATCTACTTCGGGGTATGTGATGACATTTGCAGGGAAACTGTGGCTTGGCAATCTAAATTACAAAAATGTGTTGCTCTCTTAACTACCGAAGCTGAATTTATTGCCATTACGGAAGCTTGCAAAGAAGAGTTATGGTTGAAGAAATTTTTGCAAGAGTTGGGTTTGAAGCAAGAAAGGTATGTGTTTTATTGTGATAGTCAAAGTGCTATTCATTTAAGTAAAAATTCTACTTTTCATTTGAGATCAAAAGACATTGATGTGAGATACCATTGGATTCGTGATGTGTTAGATTTGAAATTGTTACAGCTCGAAAAAGTTCACATAGATAATAATATTTCAGATATGTTGACTAAGACTTTGTCGAAAGACAAACATTTGAAGTGTCGAACTTTGGCGGGTATAGTTGATGTCTCCACCTAAGTCTGTAAGGGGAGAATTGTTGGGTATACCTCCTTAGTGGAGTATGGAACCCAATTGGTTTATTAGAAATATTTAATTCAGTTAGTATTGGTTATATTATATCTAACTTTTGAAGGCGCAATAGATATTTTATAATCAGTTTGATAGCAATTAGGGCTGTGATAATATAAAAAAAAGCCCAATAGTCTACAATATATTTGGTATTGTTTTGTTTTTTTCGTAGAGAAGAAAACAAAAGGCAACCGTTTGACTTGGAGTAGCAGCAGCAATTTTTTGATCATCTTCGGTGGGTTATCATCATTGTGACAAGAATAGTGGTGCTCTGCTTCGTTCAGTTTTCGGTTCTGATTTGGGCATATGATTTTAGGTCTTCTACAATCTTGTTTCGAAGACTTTTGTTCGTTTATTTGGTGAGGTTTTTCCTCTTGATTATTTGTGATTATTTGAAATTCATCTAAGGGTGGTTTTGTGAGACCATTAGTGTCTCATTTGTAATCATTTGGAAACTATTAGTTGATAGTGAAATCGGATTTCGATCCCATGGACGTACCTCACATTAAGGGAACCACGTAAAATTCTTGTGTCATTGGTGATTTAATTTTTTCACAATAGTTTTTATTCTCATTGATTGATTTACTTATGGGAAATCATATATTTTTCCTAACATAATTCACATATTATCTAACTATTTAATTCTGCAGATAATATATAAGGGTGAGTGTGGTCCAAATTTGGATAAAATTAGGACCAATCCGTTATCTATAATTTCTAAAAAACTAGAACCAATCCAATCTGTTTCAATCATGGAACCAATCCGAACAAATCCAAATCAATCCATTTAAACACGAATTGGATCGGTTTAGGATCATGGATTTACATAATTAAATAACAAAAATATATATATACAACATTCTAATTTCATAAAAACATAAACATAGCATCATATTAGTTTCACAATAGTAACATGTCTTTCCATAATAGCGACATACTATTCTAAAATTTAAACAACTACAAAAAAATTGGTTCCACTGTAAGTATTTAGACCATTACAAATTAAAACTAAAAACCAACAAACAAAAGTAATAAAAGAAGATACTACACGGGTTTAGGTTTGGGTTAAGGTTTTATATGGAATATGAAAAGATATTATGCAGGAGGGTATATAATATAAATACAGGTTATTTGTATACGGTCTAGATCGATTTCAATCCGGAACCATGGGGTCCGGAACCGATCCGTGGACTACGAATTTTTAATTTGTCAATCCAGAACCAAACCACAAATTCAAAAAATCAATCTAAACATGTCGGATTGGACTAGACCAAATCAAATTACGAATTTCATAGATTCCTTGCTCAACCCTAAAAATATAAGCATATGAGAGACTTTTAGTGATCATAAGCAAGCTTTTTTAATAGCATTTATTTTTTACTGGGATTTAGTTTTATTACTTTTGGTAAACAAGTTAAAAACCATCCTAAAAGGCCCATATGAAGTTTTAAAAAAAATAACTTAAAAAAAAAAAACACTAAAACATTACTTGTAAGATGAATCAAATGGGCTTAATTATAAAGGGTCTTAATTATGAAGGGTCGACTTGAATTGATTCTAGAGGTTATTATATGAAACACAATTATTGTGGTGCATGACACTTCATTTTATTTTTCTATTGATTATGTCCTGTTGATTATAACCAAATTCGATTATGGTCTGTCGATTAAGATCATAGACTAAGTTTTAAAAATAATCTTGGCCACATGTATTATTATTATTATTGACAAATATGTTGACATGGCGTGACAAGTATGTTAGTAACGTGGCATGGAAGAAATGATGACGTGGATTGAAAAGATTAAATAAAAGCCAATAAATAAATATATCTATTAAAATCAATCAGAAACCATATGCTAAAATCAGGGATCAGTACCAAGTCAAAGCACAAAATCTATAAGTGGTTCTTATGAAGATGGGATATGGTTGAGTGGAGCAAAGATCAAGGAAGATCATGGATTGATTGCTACAACATGAGATGGCCAAGCAAGTGATAAGGAGCTAACCCAAAGCCAAGAACAGGAGCTGAGCCACAATCACAAGAAAAGTCCAGCTCAACTGAATTAATTAGGCAGTTATGGTTAACTACACTACTAAAAAAAAGCATATTGTAACGTTTGTTTTGTGGCATTTATGGAAACGCCATTATAGATTCATTAAACACAGCGTTTTGAAAACGTTGTTTTTGATTTTCGTTAACGATGTCGTACTGGGTCGATTTATTAACACCGTCTTAGACTCCGTCTCTCACTTTCCCTGCCTCTTCCACAACCCCGAGTTGAAGATCAAACGCACAGGCTCTCTCTCTTCCAAAACCCTCGATTTAAAGCTCAAACAAAGACTCTCTCTCTCGCTCGCTCGATTGCAGATTTTGCGTTGTATGTTCTTCATCAATGTTGATCGAAGCTCAAACAACCCTCGATTTGAAGCTCAAACACACAGAACTCAACCGCAGCAGTTTGCTCTAGCTGTTCTTCATCAATCGCAACAATCTCTGTTCTTTATCGATCTCGAGGCTAATCGAGTGAAGACGCAACACCAAATGGTCCAGACTCCGATCTCTTCGTTTATTACTGCAAGCACTGTGGATCTCATGCCCTCATCACTGGTTCACTTATCTCTCTCTTCGTCTGATTCATCTCAATTCACCTTCACCTACTTCACTATTTGAATCTATCTATGTTATCTACTTACCTATATATACACACATTTATATGCACTAGCTTCATTTCCACACACACACAAAAACTAGAAAATATTGGATTATCATCTTTAATTTTGTTATTTATGCTGTGTTTGGTTGGGAAATTTGGAGAGGAATTTGGAAAAGGAAAGGGAAAGGGAAAATGTGTCTGAAATGTAGGTTTTTTTTTTCACATTTCACCTAACTTTTCCTTTTCAATTTCCAAATCCCTCCTCAAATCCCCCAACCAAACACAGTGTTAGACTATTTGTGTTTGTGTTTTTTTTTTTTAAATTTATTTTGGTTTTTAACTTGTTGAGACTGCTAGTGTTTGTGTTTCTGTTCTTCATCAAATTGCATATCCAAAATCGAAAATCGATCTGTTCTAGCTGATCTCTCTTGCTTTTATCTCAGGTATATTTTTCATTCTCTACTTTCTCATTGTCAAATGGTAGTGGTAGGAAACTAGATTTCAAGATAAATCACTTTCAGTAGGAACAAGAGGTGTTGAATAATCTTCTATAGAGTTTGAATATGAGCTCTATCTCGAGGGGATCTGAGGATTGTTTAATTTGGAATAGGGAAAACCATGGAATTTTTTAAGGTTACTGCAATTTGGGAGACCATCTTCTTTGCTATAGTGTCGACCTTTGGAATTCAAGAAACAATGTCATATTCAGAAATTTAGAATTGAGGTGAGATAATGACTCAATGCACTTTTCCTTCAATCTGACATAGCTAGCATAGAAACCTAGCAACTGCATGCTCTCAAAGAGAAATTAATGATGAGGAATCCATTTATATTTATTCATGTTCCGGGGAGGTGGAGTATTACTTAAAAAATTAGATACAAGGACAACAGTTCTTTGAAAACCTCAAATATGGTTTTAATTGGGTTGATCTCCATAGACTTTTTTAGTTTATATGCAGAAAGAATGAAATGACAAAAAAAAAAAAAAAAAAACACAAAAAACAAATAAAAGGCCCACTCTATCTTATGTATTTTTGGATCATTATAAGCTAATTGACAGTCTATTGGGATGAGGCTTACATTTTTGTTGCCTTTATAGAATTGTTGTCCTGAAAAATTTGTCATTCCATTTCGATGTCTCTAATCTTACACCACCCTCTTATTCAGGTCATCCAACGTGAGCCATGGGAACACATCAAAGATGATGACATAAAGAAAACTACTGCATCCTTTTGTGGGGAGATATGGCAAGTTCCTCTTACGTTTTCTGCTATCAAAGTAAGTTTTCCTCCTTTATTTGGTTACAACCTTGCTGAAACAGGAAGAGAGTCGTTGTAAAAGAATGGCATATCAAGTCCAAATGAGTTTTGTCATACAATGAAAGGAAGTGGATTGATCTATTGACTTTTGGTAATAAAGGTTTTTAATTTGCTGGATGAATATGGGACTGAAGTACTGGCATAAGAGTTATTTCATCCTTATCCTTTTGATTTTTTCATTCAACCTTTTTTGCCCTTGCTTATGGTGTAATAAGGTTTTTTTGAGAGAGACCTTTCTTCTTCGGCTTTTGTGTTGATTTTATATTGGCTCAATTTTGACATTGCTTGTATAGTATTTTGATGTAGACAATCATGCATAGTGCATATGGTTGTGGTGAGGTTACATTTAGCTAAGTTACTTCATTTGAGACTAAATTTTGGCATCAATTGCATATTATATTGTATTAAAACCAAAAGAATATAATTGAACTTTGACAATATTTGGATGTAGATGGTTGCCTATACCACAGTTCAGTTAAGTAAAGTTACGTATAGGTCAGTTACTTAAGTTTGACTTTATGTTACATAAACAAGTTGTGAACCTTTTGGACGCAACATCACAAGGGTGGGAGCATGCACACTACCATTTTAAAACTGGATATGCACTAAATTCAAAATGCATTACTAGTAGGAGTGTTAAACAGAGAAGAACGGAATTTTCTTTTGTATTGCTTTGCTTCATGTTTACTTGGATATATAGACCCGGTTATTGTAGCATGATAGAGATGAAGTATTGATACATAACCAACAAATGAAAAAGACCAGGCAAACAAGAAGAACAAAAAATGGTAAAAGCGCACACACACAGTCCATTTGCTTGTCAAAGGGTGTAAGATACAAATATGAATGCAAACCTGTCAACTTGAATTTAGCTGTGTTCTTTTTGCCTAGAATTTGAGAAGAAAATGTATGAAACACATCCATGTGGCATTAACTAGGATTGATAACCAACAAAGGACATTGAACTAACAAAGGACATTGATTGATGAAGTTGATATGTTACATACTATCAGGTAGCAATAATCTTCTTGTTTTTGTAAGTTTGTCTTATTTATTGCAGACAAAATTTGATTTTCTAGGTGACATGCTCAAAGGAGACATATATTCGATCTCTTTGTGCAGATCTTGGGAAGGCTCTGAACAGGTAGTGTACACAGTCAATTCTCATTTATCAAAAATAAATAAATAAATAAAATAAAAGTCAATTCTAATTTTTTGTTCCTGTATGATTTCTTTGGTCATTGTTCTAGCATCTCTCTCTCTCTCTCTCTCTCTCTCTCTCTCTCGTGGCTTATTGTGGTTGTTCCACTGAAAGAACGGACTGTTTCTTTGACTTCTGCCCATCTTAATTGCTTTTCAAACAAAAGCTGGAATGATGTGTCATATTGAGATTTAGTTGTCGAGAAAGTAAATATCCAAAACATTGTATAAACATGAGAGCTGCTTCTTTAGAGTTTTTATTACTCTTTACCATGATATGTATAGAATCTATTTTCCTTTGTTTATAGATACAAATTCCTCTCAAGATAGAGAATGTCATATTGATTAAAATCTCTGTATTGCATTTATGTAGCTATTTTCTCCAATCTTCACTTCAGTAGAAATAACCATGACTAAATGTTTTTTTTGCAGTTGTGCTCATTTAATAGCTTTGAGAAGAGATTCAATTGGTAAGGCTGTTTCCTTACACTTGAGTTTCTAGTGTAGTTCCAATCTTTTGCACGTTATCTATATAGGAGTTATATAATTTCAAATTTTTTACGTTGATTGAATGAAGATGTTTCTATTGGATCAGTAGTGAAAAAAAGAAAAAGTGATATAGTATGAAAACAAATGTACTTTGCAACACGATTATCAATGAAAAACAATTTTATTTGATATATTTCATTATACTTCTTAATTTTTTTGCTTTGCTGACTTTTTTTTACTAGTGGCTGCAGCTTGTGATTGTTTTCATGATTCTCTTATCAGTTCTATTAATATAAATTTTATTGGTGACTAATTAACTAATTAACAATTGCAAACACAAATGAAGGAGCTTGGGGCGCAATCCAATGACATTTTATTCATGTTGTTTGTTCTTATCAAATGCAGGTTCACATATCAAAGAAAGAAAAGAAGAAAAAGAAGTAGATATGGCAAACTCAATGAAAGAAGGTTGTTGGAGTCTACTGAATTCAAGGTTAAACTGTTCCTAATTTTAGTTTATTTGTGAATTTTATTTTATTAATAAAGTTGAATTTTTTTTAGGATTTTATTCTTAGTTTATATTTGTTTCCTTATTAGAATTTATTAGTTTTGTTTGCCTATATATTGCTTTGGATGAACTATATATATATATATATATATTGGAGATAAAAAAAGGATTTAGGCACTTTATGATATAGTATTAATTTGCTCAAAGATTTGACTACTGCAATTATTGCAGTACCATGTTGTCAAAATATTTGGTGTTTTTCTTTTTAATATTAATTTTTTTTAAAAATTGCTTTTAGTGTTTTGGAAATAGTATATGATGGATCTCAAATTCTAGTACTCAGTGTCTTCAATTGCCTTGGTGGACCAAGAATCCTCTGCTTGTGTCATTTTAGATGTTAGCAAGGTCTCATGAGCTTTATTGTTAGAAGGCTTGTCTGAATCTATTATTTCATAAAAAGATACAAATATTTTGGTCAAAATACCTATAACCCAATGAATGGGGTAGAAGGAAAAAGGGAAAAACCTTGTGTTGTTTTTGGATCATGGATTTGGATAGGATTTGCAAAAATTTGCAAAAAGAGAGGGAAATAGAAAAAAGAAAAAGAAAAAAAAAAGAGAGAGGTTATATTTAATTCACATTGTCCTTTCCTTTTCTTTTTCCCTTTTCAAAGTTTTACCTAAATCCATTGTAAATGATCTTTCCTTAAATTAAGTTCATTATGTAGCAGTAGCTGTCACTACGTGACATTACCTATATTTTTCAAAGTTATTCAAAACCCTCATGTAGATATTATGCATCCTAATAAATGTGTTAGTTTATGAGCTACATCATTACATTAGTTAAACAACATTTATACTTTCTTATTTTCAGAGGTAAGGAACAAGAAAAACATACAATCCTACCATCTACCATCATTGTTTCTTTTATTTTTCCTTCCTTAGTCTTCCAATCATCTGCATCCATGTATGTATTTTTTAGCTGCTTTTGATGATAACTTTTTGTTTTTTGCTTCTTTCTCAGTTTTCAACTTTGCACTTTCCTTGGCTTTGTTGAGAGCTTCAATCAGTTCGTTTAAACAAGTCTCTTTTGAAGCAGTCTTTGGTATCAAGTTCTCTGTAACATCACAAGGACTCATATCGGTTTCCTGCAATAAACTATCTCTGTTTTGTAGATAATTACAGTTGTAGTTTGTCATTCAAGAAAGGCTTTTTAATGTCTTTATTATGTGATATACTTTGGAAGATCAATGTAATATATTTTGTGTAGTAAAAATCTCATGAAATGTACAATTAGTTAAGTTCTTTGGTTTATACTCTGTTTCCAAAGTTGTAGGATGAACTTTGTAGTGCACAATAACATTTCTTTTACAACTACATATAGTCACATAGAATGCCAACTTTGGTGTTTTATTTCATATTCTTGCAGCAGCAGTAGCACAGAGGAAAAAAAAAATTGTCTTTTATTTCATATTCTTGCAGTAGCAGCAGCACAGAGAGAGGGGGAAAAAAAGAAAAAAAAAAAAGGTGGCGTTTTTTGAAAAACGCCATTAAATGACGTCATCGTGACGTCACATGCGTTAGTTCATATTCTTGAAGTGGCAGTAGTAGCAGCCCAGGGAAAAAAAAAGGGTGGCGTTTTTTGAAAAACGCCACTAAATGACGTCATCGTGATGTCACACGTTAGTTTGTGACGGAAGGTAAGACCGACGTCAAAGATTTTGCGGCGTTTTAAAAAACGCCGTCTATTATTTTCAACAACATTTTTCAAATGTTGCAAAGCTATTGCGGCGGCCGTATCAGTGACGAAAATATTAAACGTCGCTATAAGCTTTTATGGCGTTTTTAGGCTTTTAGCGGCATTTTAAAAATGCCGTTAAAACTCGAATTTCCTGCAGTGCTAGAGTCAGATAGAGTTGTTATTTTTTAATTAGATATATCTATGGTTAATTAGTAGTTATACTAGCATGTATAAAATATACAAACTCTGTAATTGAATGTATCGAATAACACAAATTTAGTTTTTCTTTATGGTATTAGAGCCTGATTCAAGCTCTTACAAGCACTGATCTCAGAAAATCCATCAATGGCATCTTCAATGCCATTCATGAATCTATCTTCCTCTTATGTCTCACCAACTCCATCTTCTATACCTCCAAATCTTGCTTTACTCATCTTGAAGTTGAATTCTTTTGTGAATGTCAAACTTGATTCAACTAATTACATTATCTAGAAAAATCAAGTTCAGAATATTCTGAAAGTCACACAACTTCTCTGTTTTGTTGATGGCACAAAGGTATGTTCATTATCTACTATCATTGATGAACAAAACAATGTAGTGTAGACACCCCATTTTTGACCACCCTCAAGACCTGGACGTCACCGCTTGAACACTCGGTGATTATCCATGTTCGTGTTCGTTTTGAGTTCCCGGAGTTCTCGGCTACGCGCCTTGCCTCAGGACCCCCGAACTTGACCGTCTTGTGTCTGGTTTTGCACCAAACACTTGTGTTTTGCCTTGGAGGGGCAGGGAATGTCTTGTGAGGCATCCCCATACACCACCGGCAGTGGCTAGAGGCCACCGGCTGGTTGGTGTTGCCATCGGCACTTTATTGTGCCGATCGACACTCTTTTGTGCCGGTCGGCAGTTTTTTTGTCAAAATGACAATTTTGCCCTGCCGACTACTGTGCAGTTGCTTTTTGAGATATTTTAAAGCAGCTGTATACCACTTTCTTCCCCTCCATACACGTGTATGGAGGGATGAGCCTCTTGTTTGCTTGGTTGCTAAGCTTACAAAGTTGTCTCCTCTATAAGAGGAGGCCTTGTCTTCTTGGTTGGGTTGGCCATTTGAGAGATCAAAAACCAGAGCTTATATATTTCTCTCTCTATATTTTCCATCTCTCTCATCCTTGTGTATGTATTTTAGACCTAAATAGTGTGTTTTATCATACTTTTGCACCATTACACACACCATTACACCTTAGCTCGAGATTGAAAGACTTAGAGGGTTGTTTGTTGAAGTTTTGGACTGACTTTGATCACTAGAGAGTGGCTGGACCACTTTTCTTCAAGGGATCTCCAAGGGTAAACTCTTTACTTTTGTTTTCCCATTCTTGCAACTAGTTTCTACCCCTTTTGCTTTGTGTTTTGAGCTTTGTCTATAACTGAAAAAACTCTTGTTTTTACTTGCTCTTGAACCCTCATTAAGGTCATTTTGTGGTTTGAGTATAAACTCACCCTCTTAGGCTTTGCTTTGGCCATTTTAGCCCCTTTTCTTGAGGCTTTGTTTACTTGGTGTTTTTGGTCTTCTCACCACTGAAAACCAGTGGGTTTTTAGTGGTGAGGAAGGTGTTTTGAAGTCTCATATAGGGGAGGGACACCCCTCTCCTCTTTGTCCCTTGCTTGCCTTTGTTTTTGGCCAAAAAAATAGCATGCATGCTTGGTTGGTTTTGGCTTCATTTCAGAGCATATTTGTGATTCATATGATATGTTATACCTCTGTTTTGGGTCGGATTTGTAGCCCTTAGTATGTCTCTCGCACTTGCTTTGAAGTGCTCTCTTTTGCTTAAAAGTATGCCATGCATCTAGGCCATGTTCTTTGTATGTTTTAGCATAATTCCATGAGGGCATTAGCATCATATTGCTATGTGTAAGGGCTGTTAGTCACTGTTTTTGCCATGTTTGGCATGTTTGGTGTTGTTATCTTGCTTGTTGGCTTGTAAGCTTTTGGTGTGTGAGTCCTTAGCATGATTAGTCTACCTTAATCTTATGATTTGGCATCATTTTAGATCACATTTCAGTCCCTATTCCATGCCTATATGTCTCCATTTATCACCTCTTCCATGTCTTGAAGTGTTGGTCTCTTATGCTTTAAAGAAAGTATTGTGCATGCTTGCATGATTAATGCATTTTGAGCTGCCATATAAGGGGATTTGGGTGTATTTTTGCATGCTAAGGAGCTGTTTTTGGTTGTCCAACATGTACCATGAGTGGTCATGTTAATGATAGTTAGATGCTCTCTTTGGTGCTCTTGGTTTTGGGCCTATTTACTTACATGCTTGTATAGCATTTTGGTCACCATTATGGGCATGTTTTGCCACTGTTTTGGGGAGGTTTGAGGGCTGCCCCCATTGTGGTCCAGTCCACCATCACATGTTTGCCTCATGTCTATTGCTTAATTGGTTCATTAAGTGTTGAAATAGGTTGGTCCCATTGCTTGGATTGTCCCTATAACTTGCATTACATTTGCATCTTGCATGCCTGAGTTTCATACCTTTGTCATGATAAGTTGCATTGCGTTAGATATGCCTTGCATCTTAGACCCATGTTGCATCATTTGAGCCATGTTACATGACATGCATTTCATTACTTGGTTTGGGGTGTCAAACCAAGTATGGGAAATGAGGGGTGTTTGTACCTCAAGTGACAAAACACACCTTAATTCCCACGTCACCAAGGCCTTTGACCGACGCATGATAAGGCCTTGGTTTCATTTGTGTGTTTGCATGCATTTTTACATTAAAATGCAAACTTAGTTCCTTAGGCTATCATGCACCAAGATGCACGATTGATGGCCCAAGAACCAAGGGTCGTGTTTCCTTGAGTCCCCAAATATGATAGGAGGCATTGGCCATGCATAAATTTGCTCTAAAATTCATGTCATGCACTGTCTGCCTGCTGTTGCTGTCAAACTGTCTTCTGCAGGAATTATTTGCCGACCGGCAGTATAGAGTGCCGACCGGCACTTTATGAACAGCCGATGACTCAAAATGCAGCCGGTGGCCATACCCTTTGGCCGGTGGTGTTCCCCTTTAGCCGGTGGTGATCTTCAGTGAATGTAGAAGGTGTTCTGAGACTTTGGGCAGTTTTCAGAAAGACAGGACAGTGAAAGCAGAGGCAGCAGTGTCATGATGCGGGTTCCCGAGCGAGTCGGACTCAAGCATACATCATTCACGCATCCCGAGGCAGAGGCTGAGGCCACCTTTCTTTTTTGCATTTGATTTGATAAATAGAAATTTTGTAATAATTAATTTATTTATTATTCGGACTGTAATATTTATTTGGTCCCTCCAAGTGAGGGCGTATCTGTAATAAGTGTGTGTGTGTGGTGTGCATGTCTTCCAACCTCCACTTCTTTCTTCCATTTTATTTACCTGCTTATGATGGTAGATTAGGGCACGTTATTTTAGCATACCTTATGCAATGCATACGTGCATCCATGCATTTGTTTACATGCATCGGGTTCGGTACATCACGCTAACTGCATTGTATTCCAATTTCCAAATTGAATACGTGCTATTTGTAGCATTCCATATGCCATGCTTAGGACAGCCGAGCCTGTTTTGATTACACCATTGCTTGTGTTGCATTAGCCACTTAACATGAATTAGGACATGCATGTTTGCTAACTAGTTTGCTGTTTTTTCATTTTGGCACGAAGTACGATGTAAGTATTTTACGCTTTAGCATACCACATGCGTGTGAATGTTGCCATAATAGCATGATTACCATGAGGCTAGCTGCCTATGTGATATAACTGCTTGAATTCCTGTAGATGGAGGTTGAATTACCTAAATTGGGACAATGCATTAAAACTGTGAGTTTTAAGCCCACTAAATAGTGGCAAAACCATCTTTTTCTAAAAGACTACCTAAGGGTGGCAAAACCTGTATTTTAGCCTACTTGCGAGTAGCAAACCATTTTTAAAACAAACATGTAGTGTTTTGTTCCAACTTAGGCGATTTGGTCTATACTTGTTTGCTGTGCGCATAACGTAGTAAATCTAGGCTAATAACCGGTACAAGAGCATGTAATGTTTTCAAAAACGGATATCACGGTTAGTAGAGGCCGGTCTTCGAACCGGGCGAAAGGGGGTGCTCATAGCTGACCTTCCCCGATCGTACCCAAGCTCCCGAGCCGAGACATTTGGTGATAACGGACACATGGCCTTTGGCACCGAGTCAGGGTTTCCTAAATTTCCCATTTTAAAATATTTAGGTGGCGACTCTATATCTGGCAAAGCAGTCCATGTTTGGCACTTATTTTCAAAAATCTGTTTCTCAAAAAAAAGATTTGCCGGATTTGGACTCTTTGGTTCAAGATTAAGAACCGTGACATTTGAGTCCTTGAACTGTAGTAGACCCAATATCGAACCGGAACGGGGGGGACTCGCACTCCTCGCCCAGGATGCGTTCGGGGACGTCTACAGTTTCTGGTGACTCCGCTGGGGATTTTTAGAGAGTTTGACTCGAACGCGTGATATTCTGTTTTGACTACTCTTATGTGTTTCTTTGCATTGCATGATCATTAGTGCGCCTAGGACACAGTGTTTGCCATCTGTCATTCCTGAACGGTTTGCCGGAGGCTTGTCTTGTCAAGGCATGACCATAAGGCTGACCGGTTATGGGCTCTGACAGCATGGGAACACAAACCCCGGTTTTACCGGGGCACCCCTTTTTTTGACCATTCGACCTAGTGCATATCGAGATCCATAGTGACCATTCCAAATTAGGACAGGTTGCTTACCCGATGTTAGGTTGTTTAAAATCGCTGTATGCGTAGTGAAACCCTAGCTCCTGACAAAATAGGACAGGGAAACCCTACCCCAACATAGGGGTGTATTGGCCCTCATTTACTTGCTATGTGCTTTTAGAGTGTATCTCTACAGGAAATGCATATACCAGTCTGGGTATCCGGCCTGCGGGCACCGGTATCAGTATTTTGAGAATCAGTTATATCTGTGGGTATCAGATTCAGATTTGGGGCAGTGATTTCGGGGAACAGTGATCAGTATTTGAGGAACAAAGGTATCGAAGTTCGATGTGTTATCCAAACCGTGTGTTGTATGTTTATTTTATGCCGTTGTGCTGTCCAATTATCTGTTTATTTATACGCTTTCTTTATCTCTTTATTAGGTAGTTGAGCACGATTGCTACCGACCCGATAGATATCCCCCAAGCACCCTGGGTTAGAGGCCGTCGACTCCTTCGATCTGAGGATCTGATAGACGGACAACCAGTGTACTACTCACTACCCCCGGTTACTAGACGGAGGTCGATCGAGCAGAGGACATCAAGACAGATCGATTCGGAGGGCTTTATCTACCCCACCTGTGTTCAGTAGGGATCAGGATTCTGTGTCACCAACGGAGAGAGAATATACACCAGTAACTCAACCAGAGCAGGATAGCATGGCTAGTTTGGAGGAGATGGTGCGCCACCTTCAAGAGAGCATGAAAGCAATGCAGCAAGATGCCGTCGGTCAGGCAGATTCGCCAGTAACAGCCACGATTGTGAGAACAGCAGAGACAATTGCGAGCTTAGAGCAAAGAAACCGGAGCATCCGTTTTGCATCAAGCTCCTCCCTCACCAGGAGTTCCTAACGTCGGAGAGACAGCCAATGTTCAGACTGATACGGAACTGCCCACAGGACCACCCCCACCTCCAACCCTACCTCAAATCCAACCTCAGCTATCAAAAACACCCACCAACCTACCGGACTCTCCCTTTGAGTTCGAGACTGATCCCACCGCACTAAAGTTGAGCAAGCTTAAAAAGTTGTTCAAAAGATCCCAAGGGGTCAAGACCATCCCCGACATTGAAGATGGATACACCGATGCAGCTGTGATGCTGCCCGACAGATTCAAGATGCCCCATATTGATCGGTTTGACGGGTCCGGGGACCCCATGGTGCACTTGAGACTGTTTTCAGATATCCTAAGGCCAATGGGCCTCAGCAGGCTTCAGAAGTTGTCTTTATTTGGCCGGACCCTGTCAGGTGTGGCATTCGCATGGTATGCCAAGCTAGAAGATGACGTCAAGAGAAATTGGGACGAAATGGCTGAGGCCTTCATCGCGCAGTACTCATACAACACACAGATTGAGATCACGACCCGTGATCTCAAGACAACTAGGCAAGAGCCTAAGGAGAGTTTTTCAGAGTTCGTAACCAGATGGAGGGCCAAGGCTTCGATGATGACCTTGAGGCCTACGGACAAAGACCAGATTCGGATGATTGTGCGTAATCTACAGCCGAAGTTGATGCAAAAGATGATAGTAGCCCCCTTTCCTACTTTTTCTGACCTACATGAAATGGGGGTGCAGATTGAAGATGCCTTGAAGCAAGGCTGGATTGATAATGATCGGGAGCAACCCCGAAGGACCTTCAACCGCAACACTAATGCAGGCCCGAGTGGCACATCTATTACGAGAACCTCCGAAGTGAGCATGGTCACCACTAACCCCCCCCAAAGAAATACGGAAGCTTCGCCATTCTCCGGTGCGTCCGGAAGCAACCCACAAACAACTAAATACCCACCCAGAAACACCAGAACTTTCGCTTCACTCTATATGCCCCTATCCAAAGCTCTGGGGGTTTTGATCAAGAAAGGGCATCTGAAGCCCCTGGAGCCGCGGCCCCTACCAGAAAAACTCCCTCCTACCCATAATCCGGCCAAATATTGTGCATTTCACCAAAGAACGACGACACGACCACTGCTATTTGCTACGCCATGATATTCAAGACCTTATCGATAACGGGGTGATTTTGCCTCCCGAGAAGCCCAATGTTACTACAAATCCCCTCCCCGCACATAACCAAGCTCCACCGCCCAAAAGACTTAATTTCATCCATACCGGGGCCGTGTCCTACGACCCTAGTATTTACATCACACCCGCCCACCTGCCTAAACCGGGGGTGTCTCTTCCCGATTGCACTGACTTGTGCACGATGGACGTCTCCGTGACCCAACCTAAGCCAGTGGTGGTGACCGCCGAGAACAGGATAGAGGAGACCCCGAAGGAAAAACGAGTTGTTGAGTCAGAGTCTGCGGAATCTGGGAGTTATATGGGTGAGACATACAGTCCGAGTGACTACATTTCATCGATAGGCCCAGGATAGAATTGCCAACAGGGGAAGAGTTGTGTATGATCCAAGGAGATAGTCTGGGACAGGGAACAGATGATGTAGCAGCTGTAGGGGAGGATCTGGCCAATCTCCAATTTTACAGTGACCAATACCCAGAGGACGCGGCAGTTGCGTGGTTCGATTATGAGGATTCAGCGGAAGTTACCGGGTGGTTGGACGATCATCCCAAGGTTGTTTAATTCAAACTCAATTTCAAACCAATTTTCATGAACATGCTACAAACATGACATGCATGTGTTTAGTTCAATTCAAAGCTTCAATGCTAGCTCAAATGAGCCAATTCTTTTCAAAATAAGATGAAATCATGGACTATCACACTATTATGAACATGCATGCACCAATTGCCATGAAATCAACATCAAAATGCAAGGATAATCACATGCATGCATGATACAAGCTTTAATCCAACACTACAAGACCAATTCTTGACTTAGCTCATTAAACTATCATGATCCATGCTAGATAGAGCTTAAATATACAATTTAGAGGATGAAATTCATACCTAGGTTCCTCAACGACAAGTCTAGAGGTTCAATTTGCCAATTTACACTTCAATTCCTTCAAGATTCAAGCCAATTCCCTATGTTGAAAGTACAACTCTCCTATCTCTCACTCTTGGTCGGCTAGGACACTCAACAAGGCTAATGAAATGTGTTGTGCAAGTGTAATAAGGCTCAATTATGTTATATTGAGTAGGCCACTAATATGGCAAAAATGTAAATAAGTACAACAATGCAATTTAACTTATTTTAATCTAATTTAATCATACCAAATCACTTTTCAATTAAAGATACCATAAAATTTCATAAATTCTAATTAACACAGAACATCGATCAATTTTAGATTCGGCCGCCGATAAGGCCTTCAATTTGCAATTTAGACATAAAAACATGAACAGATAATTAGACAGTCAACAGATAGACATGCAATTAAACAGATATACTTAATCAATTCAGTTTCAGATTCCAGTCAGTCAGTCCAGTATTTCAATCAATTCAATTATCCATCTTGATCAGTCTCAGTTTAACAATAATCGGTAATTAATCGGTAATCAGTGGTGAAGGTTATTACAGTGATAATGGTGGTGATGATGGGGGTCAAAAATTTCTTCCAGTTTCTCTTTGATGATGGTGATGAAGTCAATTCTACCCTATGGAGCATCTCCAATGGTGTTTGCTCAAATAGCATTGTCATTGCTATAATTTGGCAATGATTTGCCAAATTATAGCAATGGTGCTCCAATGGTCATATGTTATTTTGGCAAATCTCAACTAACTTTCCTTCCAAAATTGTAGGTGTTGTTTGGATATAGGTTTTTTAGAGATTTTTTTTTTTGTTTATTTCTTTGTTTTTTGTGACCTTTTTTCAACTGTTTGTAAAAAAATTAGGGTAAAGCACCATTAAATCCCAAATCTAGAAATGTTAAACCATTTAATCCTGTCTTTTTTTTATATTTTATTTTGTTTTATTTTAAGGACGGATAGGTCCCATTTCAATTGTAAAGACTTTACAGTCCAGGTTTTATGCGCGTAGGTTTGAAATAATGAGGGGTAAATATGGGTGTGTCTTGATGTTAAATTTATCGAAGTGCCCAACAATGAAATGTAGTGTTTTGTTGCTATCTATCCTGCTTGATCAGAACTGTAACGATGAAGATGGAAGGTTTTGGATTTTGATTCCGATGTTGCAACAATTCACTCACGGAATTTTTCCATCACAAACACCACAAAACCACATTACGAAAAAAAAAAAATGTAAGACACCCTAGAACCACAACAAACATCCTAGACACAATGGTCCAATAAACAGACCAAGCCAACAGCTAGAACGGGTGTATCACAAACAAAATCAGAAAACTGATATAAAACCAATCTGAAATGAATTTGCACGGCACACGTCAATTGCATAAACCTAGATGAATCAAATAGCACCGCCCAAACACCCAACCTACATTACAAACCAACACCAACTGGGAAACATCATAATCGCTCACATCAATCCACGCAAATCCCCTCCTAAAAAAAAGTAATGCTACAACATACTTTAACACACACACCAGGAAAAATTAAAATGAAATCACAATATGGGCAAAAAAGTAAACTCTATACACAATATATTAAACAAATATACCATACTAAAAATAAAAATGACTAAATGGTTTAATAAAAAACAGTCAAGACTAGATAAAGCAACATTTCCCAATATGAGATTTATGAGTAATTTTTCCAAAAAATTATATATTTACATTATACCCAATAGACAAGTACAAAAAATGAAAAAAATTTGAAAAATTGAATTTTAAAAAAAAATATAATTCACCCTTAAATTTAAAAATAAAATATTCAAAATTACATTGAAAAATAAATAACATTGCAAAATTTTAAAAAATTCTCCCGTAATTATTCATCAGGAGGCAGGGGAAAATAGTGATT
Source organism: Camellia lanceoleosa (assembly GCA_025200525.1). Lineage (NCBI taxonomy): Eukaryota > Viridiplantae > Streptophyta > Magnoliopsida > Ericales > Theaceae > Camellia > Camellia lanceoleosa. The sequence continues at coordinate 16,841,718 of CM045761.1, forward strand.
TGGCAAAAATCTCATTTTTGCGCATTATGTAATACGCTTTCGTTTGAGGGTTCAAATGAGAAATATCCGTAATCATTATCAAACGTTCTTCCTTTTTGATATCAAGATCTCTGATCTCCTCCAAATGTTCTTCCTTTTTGATCTTTAGTTATTTCATCTCTTGTAATGCTTGAATCCTTTTTTCTTCTCTTTCAGCTTTTTTCATTTCCTTCTTAGTAAGGTGTTGGTTAAATGTCTCCAACAAAATGTTATATTTGTGGACTTCAGCTTGAACAACTTCACTTTTCCAAAGCAATTCTTTTGCAGATTTCTTACCCATAAGCCTTTTACCCATTACAGAGACACTACCCTCACCGATTGGATTATTACCAACAGTTGGACTGTTTCCGACACTTGGATTGTTGTTGTCTTCAAGAGAAATGCAATTCTCCATAGGGGATTCGGGGGCTAAATTAGAGAAAAACGGTGTATGTATCATTGACTTCATTGTGTTCGTAAGACTTACATCTTGTCACCTGATATTGTTTTGCAAGATTGGTTGACAATATTCAAAAGAAAAATGTTTGTTTTCATCTTGATGGTATAAAAATTTTGCTTGAACTATCTGTATCAATAAAATATTAAATTAATTAATTAGTTATTTTATACTATGATTATAAAAATAATAATAATAATAATAATAAAAACTAACATAATAAATGAAGATGAAATCTTACTATATCAACTTGAGACATTCCACTTGGGTGTAGAGTTTCGACTTGCGCCAAACACCTATGAAATTTGTTGCAACATTTCATGATTACACCCTATCGAAATGAGATAGACATTTGTGTTATTGAGTGATCATTTTGCAGTGAGCAATAATTTTCAAAAATTCTTCCCCAAAAATGAGTGAGATTGCAAATTCCGAACAATTGGGTCTTCAGTAATGTGACACCAAGTTCTACAAATTGCTAGATCTTCTTAAGTGGTGAGTGATTTTCCTCTCTTCGTTTTTGATGAACCTTCCATATTGATTGTGTGAAAAATCTATATCCAAAAAAATTATGTAGATTGAAGAGAATGTGTATATCAATTGAGATTGATTGTTTAGTTTTATAGGGAGTAAAAAATATGACCTTTTTTTATCTAGTTAAATTATAACCATTACAAACTAGTTGTTTCAAACATTTCTCAATTGGAGGAAAAAAAAGTGCCATCGCTCAATTTGTGTGTTCCAATGACAAAAGAACACCATTGGATTAAACAATCCAATGGTTCAGATTGTTGCTTCTATCTTTCGCTCTTATCTCTCTGTCTCTCTTATCACTTCTCTCTTGATTCCAGAACCTACTCCCACCTCTGCTCTCTCTCTCTCTACCCAACACTCTGTCTCTCTTTATCTCTCCAATGGCTCCCCGACGAAGCAGTCTTCCTCTCTCCCTTGCCATCGCCGATTGCATTCTTCCTCACTTACTCACTACTGATTGCACTCTCGCCGGAACTACCAACACACCCACCGCCGATCTCCAACCCTCAAACCCCAACCCCCCTTCTCTCTTCTCCAACCCTCTTCTCTCTCGGTCTCTTACCTTCTTTATCACCCCAACCACCACCCCAACCATAGCAACCATCAAAGCCCAACCCCCTTCTCTCGATCTCCAACCCTTTTCTCTGCCTCCGTTCTAAATCGTCAATCTCCATTGATCAAAACCCTAACCCTAATCCAAATGATCATCTCTCTCCCTCTTTGATCTATCTCTCCCTCTATTCTAACCCTTGATTCCAACGATCCCTCTCTGTCAGTGATGATCCAAACCCAACACTGTAATGACGACCTCTTCTCCAAGGATCCCTCTGTCAATGATGATCCAAAAAAAAAAAAAACCCCTACTGAAGGCCATCCAAAGAACACAAAGAAGATCAACCCTCTATGTCAGGTATTTTTTTTTTTTTTGATTCTGAAATAGTTCAATTAAAATTTTTTTTTTGGGCTTGAAATTGCGGAAATTGAAATTGTCCTAAAATTTTGCTTGAAATTAAAATTGTTTGAAATTGCTCAATCTGTATTTGCTTCTGAAATTTTGCTTATGTTTTTATTTTTTGGTGGTTTTTGGGTGAATTTTGCTTTTGTGTTTATGTTGGATGATGAGAAAGGGAGGGAGGGAGGGAGGGAGGAAACAGTTGGTTGAAGCTAACTTGGCAGCTGCCAAAGCTTGTGCCATATTTGACACAAGTTTTGGTATTTGCCAAAGATAGCAGTTGCCAAAGCTTATCATTAGAGGTGGCTTTCTATGAATTGTTGCCATAATTTGGTAATAGCAACTCTAATAGCAAGCCATTGGAGATGCTCTTAGTCACACAAATTGAGATAAGACTGAAACTATTGAACAGAGGAAGTCAATTATAAGATAATCTATTGATTATGTCTTATGTTAATTTATTGTTATTGACACCAGTGTGAATAGACCTGCATTTCAATTTCAAGGGTTCACACCATTTTATTTTATTTTTAACTTATACTCTTGTCAAGCTTGAAATTTTTAACAATGTGTATCTAGCCTGATCTCCTTTGGTATTACTTATTAGTTGTAGAATTTGACCAACTAATGGAATAAGTAATTATTATTGTTATTTATTTATTTATTCTTTTTATTGGCACTAGGGTGTCCGGTTCAAAGTCCGATTAATCTCCAATGGTGCACATGCCCTTGGCTCAAGGAGTTTCTCGCAAGTGCATCATGGTTAATTCAAGAGTTTTTTCCACCCAAGGAGTTTTCCACAAGTGCACTATGGTTAATTCAAGGGTTTTTTCCCAGTCTGATGGCCCCAATAAATTGCTAGCACCTAAAGATTTCGATCCCTAAACTTTGGAGGAAGCATACCCCAAAAACCCAAAACCTTGCCGCTAGACCAACCTTTTGGGAAGGAATCATTTGGGAACATGCTATTTTAGTAGTTTTTTAACTTTTTACGAAAAGATGTGCATAAAAGTAGAGAGAGTAATGTGACAATTTACAGTGATTTTTTGGCTTTTTGACTAAAACTGAAGGTTGCCAAACAATAGAACTTGAGGGATCCGTGGAGCCCACCATATGTTCCGTTTCAATAATCCGAACCGTTCACTTTTAGGACTCGTTGAGCAGAATATTCATGTAAAAAATTAAGATGATCGGATATCAGTAGTTATATATTTGAATCAAATTTATATTATAAAAATTGGATGATTATTCTTTAAATTATATTTGTCGTTTATTTTTATAAAACAAATATGATTTAAATATATAGTTACCGATATCTAATTATTTTAATTGTTTACATGAAAATTCTACTCAACGAGTTCTAAAAAATGAACGATTCGGATCATCGGAATCGATTCTGAAATGGGCCTACCAAGTCCAAAAAAATAAAATTTATCAAGGTTCCCTTATTTATGACAAAGTGTTGTATGATATTATTCTATACCCGTTTATGCTTTCATTACTAATTCCTTTGAAAATATTATTGGATAGAAAAATTAAAGGAAAATTATAATATAAAAAAAAAACAAAAGTTTGAATCTTATAATAAAATAACCACGAGTTTATAATTTTATCACTTTAAATTCTTATCTTTTGGTTTATTATCAATCTAAACTATCTACTATTTTCGTTAAGTAAAATTAACAGAAAAATGGTATTTAAGTTATTAAACTCACCAAGAAAGCGTCTTTTAGAAATTTTATTATAATTCACATTGATTTTAATGATTAAAATGTTTTTAAAATACTTTTTTTCTATTAGTTTTATTTAACAGAAATAGGCATATAGCTACCTTCTTTGTTAAACCTAGTTAAATTTGACTGAAATGTAAGTGTTAAAGACTATAAAACATGAAGGTGCATCGGTGGTAGTATCATCCACAGAATAAATTTAATCCACAGAATAAATTTAATCTTCGGTGGTAGTAGCATCATGCATCGGTGGTAGTATCATCCATAGAATAAATTTAATCTTCTTTTTATTTTATTTTTTATATTATGTATCTCACTATTGCAAGTCTTTGATAAATATTGTTAAAACTTAAATGGAATATTTCTATGATGGTGGCCTGCAGCAGAGACAATGAGCTTAATTTTAAATGTCATTCAGCTCAAATTTCTCATATTTATCACCTTCTTCTACTTCTTGTTATTTACTCTTGTAGTCTTCAAAGTATTAGAAAGCTCTTGCCAATGAGCCATGGCCTTTGTTAGAATAGTAGAGAGAGAGAAAAATATGTTTTGCATTGAATGAATTGTATTGAATGTATTGTCCTATGTAATAGAAGCCCTGTATATATATATATTGAGAAAGAGTATCCTACTAGAAATCTAACTATGAGAAAGAATATCTTATAAGAGATCTAACTATAACAATACCTAATATATCTAGAAAATCAATACCTAATGTGGGGATATATTTTTTGAGTACCAATACGTGGCCAAGGTGACACTGACGTGTCAGTCGAGGTGCCACGTGTCCTGGTCATGGCACCGAGGTTATCTCGGAGAGGCCGAGGTTATCTCCGAAGATATCGGAATCCGAGATAAGCGGATAAGGGACAAGAGTCCTGGAAATAAGGAAGGGCTTTAGGATGGATAAGGATAACACTGTTAGGGAGTTTATCCTTATCTCTTGACGAGTCCAAAGTAAGCACTAAACAGGAAGCCATTGAAGCTAGGCTTCTAGTGGGACTAGGACTGAGTTAACTATAAAAGAAAGGCACCCCCGATGGGTCTAAGGTACGCAATTTGTATTCTGAACAGTGAGATTAGCACTATTAATTGTCTTTGAGAGATATACTGACTTGATCGTCGAAGTGCCCCCGGGTGGACGAACCACTGCCGGAATCTTCTCTTTCTGTTGCAGGTTAGCCAGGTGTCATCTATTCTGCCAGTTCTCTCCAGCTGATTACTGAGTTGGCAGTGTGGTCGGAAAATCACCCACACAATTTGGTGTCGTCTGTGGGAAAGATAGGAGAATAGATGGCCAGCAACAGACAGAAGGAAAAGATTGGGGACGACACTCCTGCTGGGAGTGGCAGATCTATCGACCTTGACGTTGAAGGCGACAACCGTAACGCAGAAACTCGTGACCAGAATCACAGCAACAAAGACGTAGGCCGTGATGGTGACGCACCAAAGAAACCAGATCGAAGTGGGTACTACAAAGAGGATGACCTCCAGGTATGAAAGGATAGATGCCTGCGGAGGGACGAAGAGGTAAAAGAGATGGCAAACAAATTGGCAGACCTGCAGTCAGTCGTCAATTTCATGATGCAAAATAACGTCATGCAGCCACCATTCTCGCTGCAGGACACGCCGATTCCAGCGGCCAATACCCAGAAGGGAGGGCAGAAAACAATTCCCGTAGCCCCTCAGTACACCAGGAGCGAAAGACACTCTCACCGACCTTCCAGGAAGGTCGGACGAGGAGAATCAAGAAGAGAAGAATCACGGAGGACACATCGCACAAAGGAGGTAAACCCCAAAGGACATTGGCATGTTCAGGGGCAGGCACTGTGCTTCAACACTCATGGAGAAGGGTTGAAGAGGACTCACCACGAAGCTGAAAGTAGTGCACCAAAAAGATTGAAAGCAGAGGATAGCCGAGCTCTTGGGCGGACAAAGGAGGACTTAAGAGATTACCTCAAGAGGAAGGAACAAAATGCCGATGCCGAGGTAAATTCCCCAGATAAACCGAGGACACCATTCTCGGTGGAATTGGACAAATTTGAGGCGCCGAAGAGATTCAGTATGCCGAGGTTTCAAATATACGATGGCAAGTCAGACCCCAACTTCTACGTTGGATTATACTTGAACTCAATGGCATTATATAGTGGGAACGAGCCGTTGCTCTGCAAAGTGTTCCCCTCATCCTTCGGGAAGATTGTATCAGATTAGTTCCACAAACTACCAAAGGGAAGCATGAAGACTTGGGAAGGCCTGGCCGAGATGTTTGTGACCAGGTTCGTGACAAACAAGCTGCAGCCATTAAGGGTGGACGCATTGATGGCTCTGAAGATCAATAAGGATGAAGGCCTTAGGGCCTATGCAAAAAGATACTACGAGGTGTTCAACCGAATACCCGAATGTAATCAAGAAGTGGCGGTCATATCTTTCAAGAACGGCCTAAAAGACAACTGCCCACTACGAAAGTCTTTGGCAAACACACTGCCAAAAAGCATGGAAGAGCTCATGGCCAGAATTGAAAAATATGCCAGAGCCGAGGAAGATACATCGGGGACTAAGGAAACAAAGCAAAAGAAAGGAAACGGCTCGCCGAAGCGAGGCCGAGGTAACAATGGATCAAGCAAGTAGGAGACAGAACTGAGGGCTACACAGGCAGTAACAACCGTGTTCCGAATCCCAATTCACAAAGTCCTGGATCAAATTCGGAATCAACCCTATTTTAGAACACCAGCAAGGGCACCAGGAGAATTTATGGAAAGAAACCTTGGCAGGCATTGTGCTTACCACAATGAAAACGGGCATATGACTCAGGGCTGCAGAGCCCTGAAAGCACACTTGGAAGACCTGGTGAGGCAAGGCCATCTGAGAGACCTTGTCGACGAGGCCAAAACAAGAGAAGAGCAGGCAAGACTGCCTCAGGCACTAGCAGCTCCGCCTCCCCCAGCATAGCAACCTCAAGCAGAAGGACCTCGGGTAATTAATGTAATTCACTTGAAGGTCAACAAAAACGAGATTCAGGGGGAGACCCAGAAGGTAAAACATCTACAGCACGTCTACCTAGTCGGGGAGAAGAGACATCGGGCAGAGGAGTGCCAAGGACCAGTAGTGTCCTTTTCTGAAGCCGACCTTGAGATGGTGCAGCATCCGCATAACGATGCCTTGGTAGTATCCCTCTAGGTTGGGGAGTGCCAAGTAAAGCGCATCTTGATTGACCAAGGCAGCTCTTATGACATCATGTACGTACGATGTTACAAGGAGCTCGGCCTTCACCCAGACGATATGGAACAATCCAATAGCCCAATGGTCGGGTTCAATGGAACACCGATATGGCCACTGGGAACAACTAGCTTGGAGGTGCAGGCAGGCACCAGGAAGATAGCAACAGAGTTCACTATAATCTACACACCCTCCCCTTACAACATTATCTTGGGAAGGCCATGGTTGCATGCAATGGGGGCTATTCCCTCAACTTTGCATCAACTATTGTGGTTCCCAACAGAGGATGGGATTGAAGAGATCAGAGAAGACCAACTGCAGGCAAAAAATTGCTCCATGGCAACAATGAAATCCACCTGTAGCATTCAAGAACCAGAGAAGGCAGAGATCGAAGATGAGGATGTGGAGGTCCTAGAGGATGTCGGCAAGGAGCCAGCCAAAAAGAGTGAAGAAGCACTGAAGAAAATCCTCGTCTAGGAGAAGGATGAAGAATGCTTCTTTCTTCTCGGCTCGGGCTTAGCCGAAGAAGAGGAAAAAGAGTTAGAAGCTTTTTTGAGAGCAAACATTGAGGTGTTCACGTGGACGCCTTATGAAATGCCAAGCATTGACCCCGAGGTCACTTGCCATAAGCTGAACGTTGATAGGTCGGCCAAACCTGTAATCCAACAAGCAAGAAGACCAACGTTGGTACACGTCGAAGTAGTAGAAGAGGAAGTAAACAGACTTCTCGAGGCCAGGGCCATTCGAGAGGTAAATTACCCAACATGGCTATCGAACACAGTAGTGGTAAAGAAGAAGAACGGTAAATGGAGGGTCTACGTAGACTTTACCAGTTTAAACAAAGCCTATCCCAAAGATAGCTTCCCTTTACCCAAGATTGACTAGCTAGTGGATGCCACTTCAGGGCATAGAAGGATGAGCTTCCTGGATGCCTATAGGAGGTATCACCAGATAGCCATGTACCCCGAGGATGAAGAGAAGACTGCGTTTATCACCCCAAAAGGGCTATACCGCCACAGAGTGATGCCTTTTGGGTTGAAAACGCAGGAGCAACTTACCAAAGGTTGGTAACCAAGATGTTCAGACACCTGATTGGTCGAATGGTGGAAGTTTACATCGACGACATGGTCGTGAAGACCAAGGAACCAGAAGGTCACCTAGCCGACCTGAAAGCAGTCTTTGACATCCTAAAAACATATCGGCTCCAACTCAATGCAGCCAAGTGTGCATTTGGAGTGGGATCTGGTAAGTTTTTGGGATACCTGGTGACCAGAAGGGGCATTAAGGCCAGCCCAGATCAGATCAAGGCCATCCTGGAGTTGAAGAGCCCAACGTTGACAAAACAGGTACAAATGCTAACCGGAAGGGCCACAACCCTAAATAGGTTTATCAACAGAAGCTCAGACAAGTGCTGACCTTTCTTTAACTTAGTGAAAAAAGCCACAGACTTCATGTGGACAGAAGAATGCGAAGCCGCCTTGGCCGACCTAAAGAAGTATCTGACCACAACCCCAGTTCTTTCAAATCCAGAACCTGGAGAGGAGCTGTTTTTATACTTAGCAGTTTTAGAACATGCGATAAGCGCAGTGGTAGTCCGAGAAGAGAAAGGAGAACAAAGGGTTGTTTACTATGTAAGCAAAACCTTGGCCAATGCAGAAACAAGGTATCTACCCTTAGAGAAATTGGCATTGGCCTTAGTAATGGCTTCAAAGAAGCTGAACCATTACTTCCGGGCCCATAAAATTGTGGTGCTAACTGAACATCCCTTGAAGTCCTTGCTGCAACAAGGAGACTTGACAGGAAGAATAGCCAGATGGGCAGTCACCTTGGGCCAATATGACCTGGAGTACAGACCCAGAACAGCAATCAAAGGCCAAGTTTTGGCCGACTTCGTCGCAGAGTTCACGCCAGAATCCATCGAACATCGGGCTCCGTTGAGCCAAGGTGAACGATGTCTAAACAAGCAAGGAGGAGCCCAGCCAAAAGCGAAAGAACAAAGCAAGGAGGAAAAACTCAGACCCTGCAGCATTTACATCGGTGACTCCTTTCGACTGTTTGTTGATAGGAGTTCCAACCGACAGGGAGCGGGGGCAGGAGTAGTACTGGTATCCCCAGGTGGGCAGATACTAGAACAGTCGATTCGTTTGGGGTTCAAGGCCTCAAACAATGAAGTAGAATATGAAGCACTCATTGCGGGGTCAAGCCGCATAGGTGCAAGCAGATGAGGTAATAGTTTTTTGTGACTCACAACTGATAGTTAACCAGACAACATGCGAGTTTGCAGCCCGAGATAAAAGAATGTCGGCCTACGCAAAGGAGGTCATCAGATTGGCAGCCTTGTTTCAAAACTGCCGACTACTTCAGGTTAGCCAAGATAATAACAACCATGTCGATGTATTGGCCAACCTAGCTAGTGCTATACAACCAGGAAAGGCAAGGACAATAATGGTTGACTACTTATCAGGCCCGAGCATCGAACCACTGACCACAGAGCGTGAAACAATGTGTGCGGACATGGGACCAAGTTGGATGGATGCAATTGTTGCATTCCTGAAAGAAGGAAAGCTGCTAGACGACCCCAAAGAGGCACACAACATCAGATTAAAGTCGGCGAGATTCAGTCTAACGGCAGAAGGACATCTCTACAGGAGATCTTTCACTGGACCTCTTTTAAGGTGTGTACACCCTTCACAAGTTGAAGATTTTCTATATGAAATACATGAAGGAATTTGTGGAAGCCACACCGGGGGCAGATCACTAGCCCACAAGGCTATTACCCATGGGTATTGGTGGCCCTACATGCAGAAAGACGCAAAAGCCTACGCCAAGAAGTGTGAAAAGTGCCAAAGGTTTGTACCTCTGATACACCAACCAGCAACAGACCTGAACCTAGTATCCAGTCCTTAGCTGTTTGCCCAATGGAGAATGGATCTTGTCGGCCAACTACCCCAAGCAACTGGGCAAAGGAAGTACCTGCTGGTAGCAACAAATTACTTCACCAAGTGGATAGAAGCTGAGCCTTTAACCAAGATCCGAGATGTGGACGTAAAAAGCTTCATATGGAAGAACATAATCACAAGATTTGGGATCCCAAGAGCAATAGTGGCAGACAACGGAACACAATTTGACAGTAAACTAATCAAGAGCTTCTGCGCAAAGTTCAAGATCAAGAACTATTTTTTAACACCAAGGTTTCCCCGAATTAGTGGACAAGCAGAAGCATCCAACAAAGTAATCTTGGATGGGATAAAGAAGAGACTACAGGCAGCAAAAGAAAAGTGGGTAGATGAGTTGCCCAATGTACCCTGGGCATATCGGACTACGTTGAGAAGATCAACAGGAGAATCCCCCTTTGCCATGGCTTATGGCACAGAAGCAGTTATTCCATTGGAGGTCGGCATCCCAGGGATCAGAACCCAGGGAGTAGAGAACGGAACTAATGATATACTCTTAGCTCGAGATCTGGATCTTCTAGAAAATGTAAAAGAGAGGAAGAAGGCTGCAATTGACTTGCCGGTAGCTTACAATAAGAAGGTCAACCCAAGGGAATGTCAGATCGCTGACCTCGTCTTGAGAAAAATTGTCGGCAACAAGAAAGATCCCAGAGAGGACAGACTTGGCCCAAACCGGGAGGGGCCCTACAGAATCATCTCGGTATTGGGCAATGGGGCTTATTGACTTAAAGATAGTGAAGACAAAGAATTGCCAAGGCCTTGGAACACTTGCAATTTAAAATTTTTCTACCATTAGAATTGTTTATTCTCTGACATTTGCCGATATCAATAAATAAAGTTTTAGCTTGATTTGTTCATCTGTACATTTGTGATTGACAAAGATACTTGATGTTGTTCCTGGAATGCATGTATAATGAGAACCCAAGTGGAACTCAGGCTCACATTAGGGGGCAGAGAGATAGATGATGTTTAACACTTGTTGAAACTTGAGAAAGGTTTACAAGTTGAAGTTAAACCGAAATGATGTTTAACGCTTGTTGAAACTTAAGAAAAGTTTACAAGTTGAAGTTAAACCGAAATGATGTTTAACACTTGTTGAAACTTGAGAAAAGTTTACAAGTTGAAGTTAAACCGAAATGATGTTTAACGCTTATTGAAACTTGAGAAAAGTTTACAAGTTGAAGTTAAACCGAAATGATGTTTAACACTTGCTAAAACTTGAGAAAAGTTTACAAGTTTAAGTTAAACCGAGATGATGTTTAACACTTGTTGAAACTTGAGAAAAGTTTACAAATTTAAGTTAAACATGACCGAGGTGTGTCACCTTGAAAAGGTTGCGCAAAGATTGAAGTGCATATTAAAGATATACAAAAAATTCTAAGTATGGAATCATACAAGAGCAGTAAAGAGAAGGCAGACATACAAACATTCAAGAAAGAAGGAAGTTATATTCATTAAAAGGCACATCGGCCATATGAAGAGCTTACATTGTCTCAAAAACAAAGAAGTACAAAGTGCAAAAAAGCAAAGGAAAAAGACATCAAAACTAAGATTCCTCAACATCATTAGCTGGCTAGGTCTGGATCTCGGAAGATTGCTGGGAGGACATCTCGGCCACCTTCTCGGCCGCAAGCTCAGCATCAATCTCCTGAAGGGTCTGATCAAGGCTCTTGTCCGCAAGAGGCACGTCCAAAAATGCTTGCTCAGAGGTAGCTTCCTTGGGAACCTCCTCAACCTCCTCATCTTGAGTCAAGTCTAGGACTTGCTCATTTTGAGAAGAAGACTTGGCCCCTGTAGCTTCCTTGGACTTCCTCACCAGAACCTCCTCCTTAGATTCAGAGTCGTCATCAGATTGAGTTGGAGTTGGGGGGAATGGAAGAGGAATAGCGTCGGCGTTCCTGAGGGGCGAGTCCTCGGGGACTGCAAGCTTTTTTAGAAGAGACATCCAACCAAGGGTGAAACCCTTGTTGCATGCCTGCTTCACTTTCTTTTCATAGTCCGCCGTAACATCGGCTACCCCTTCGCTATAGCCCTTTTCATCGGCAACTTTGACTTCGGCCTCTTTGGTGGCCAGGGCGTCTTGAAGCTCTTTTTGGGCCTCGACCATCTTTTCCTCGGCCTCTTTCAACTGGGCTTGAAGGACTTTGTTTATTGCCTCAGCAGCACCAACCTTCTCTTCGGCATCATCCTTGGCCTTAATAGCGACTTCGGCCTGATCCTCCAGAGTCTTCATCTTGGATTGTAAATTTTTATTACTTTTCTGAAGACTGGAGATCTCCCTCTTCTTCTCGGCCAGCTTCTCCCGATTTTCGAAAGATTGTACTGAGAAGGAATGAGCATGCTGGATAGCCTGAAAGTGAATAAAAGTTATTAGAAAATTTTTCTAAGTACAAGAAAGAAAGAAAAATGACTAGATAAAGGCACTTACTTGAACAGAGGGCTGAAGCATCAGAGCATAGTTCTCATATTCACTCAACTCGGCGTTTCGGTCGAGATCGCCGGGAAGAAGCAAGGCGGTATTGAGAGCAACGCCGACGTTAATATCATCGGAGCTATCCCTAGCCATGATTGGCTTATCCTTCAATGTAATTTGGGGGGCCCAGGGGGAATTATGCTTGAGACCCCGAGGCAGTTGCAGCTGATGACCTCGGCCTCTTGGATGTGGTGGATTCGGACGGCTGTGTTTCAGCAGACCTCTTCGCAGGGACATAGGCGGTCTTCTCACTTTTAGCCAATTTGGATATTGGCAAAGTATCCTCAGTTTCAACCTAAGTCACCTTTGCCTTCGGTTGGGCCTTCTTTGTTTTTTTCGGCTTTGGTTGAGTGGTGCTGGTTGAGCATAAACTGAGTCTGGAATGTTGGCCAAAAGATCCCTGGTGACTGCTTTTTGACGGCCCATCTCAGCAGCAAGAACAAGTCATCGCCGACGTTTTCGTTGGGATATTGGGATCAGGTATGGAGCCGAGGTTGACGGCTGCTCAGCTGGATCAGAGGTTGATCCCTGGTCTGTCCGAGATGTGGACGCGACTTGTGGAGTTGTGGCGGAAGGAGGAGAAAGGCTTTTCTTCTTCTTTTTTGGGACGTCGGGAAGAGCCGACTTATAAGTGGGGATAAAGTTGAGAAGTAGAGGGGCCTTCCGCTTGTGAATTGGCAAATTCAGTAGTTTCTTCAAGTCTTTGCTAGGGAAGAAAGACTGACGGAAGCCCTTTGGTGGCTGAGGGAGAACTGCAAATAGGAAAAAAAGCATAGACATTAGAACAAAATGTTGAAAACTTTATGCAAGAAAGCAAGAAAATTGGTAAAGGGTGGCCCTTACCAGCTCCTTCCCCGAGAACTGATCGACTTAGGGGATAAAGACGGAGGTCATCCTTTGGCTGAAACTCCCAGTTACCCGAAACGATGAAGTAATCATCCCCCGCTCCCTTGTTGGAGTCAGGGAGGTCGGCAACAATTTTGTATTCAGTAGACCTCGACTTAAAGTAATAGATATGGCCTTTATCTGATTTCAGGCGACACATGGTATAACAATATTGGAAATCGGCAAGAGTAATCCTAGTATTCTCTTGTTTGGCTAAGGCTATGGTACCATTAATAACTCGGTAAGAATTGATGGCAAGTTGCATTGGGTTCAACCTATAGAAATGAAGGATTTCATGGAAGAAAGGGTCAAGTGGAAACCTAAGTCCACATTCAATGAATGCTACTACTGGGAAAGGCATGAGGTTCACATCGGGCATGATAGAATCATCCTTCCCAGCCAACCTCAGATGAATGTCAGTCGGGATTTCGAACTCCTGCCTAAAGTGCTCTAATTTGGCTGGGGTGTCTACCCTATGTTTCCACATACCCATAATGTCGGCTTAACTGAAGGGATTGGATTTCGGAAGGGCGTGTTTTTGAAAGGCTTTAGGGACCTCGGCTAAACCCTAAGAAGTATAGAATCAATGGGGAATTGTTTTCAAGTTTTTTCCAAAATTCGTGGGTTCTTCAAACAAATCCCAAAACCTATGTTTATGGAAACCAAGATTGGTGGCACGAAATCTGGAAAAACAGAAAAGCAAGAATATGCTTCAAGATCAAGAACAGAGATGGACAATCAAGAACAGTGGCAAAAGTGCAGAAGAGTTGTGAGCAGTGCGTATATTTAGGACATGGGCAAAAAGCAAAATCGTGAAGTAAGGGACTGCAAAGTGTGATCAATTCTATATGAGGAGCATGGGGGATGTTGGCAAAACGCTGACACTTATCACATTTGAGCACGAAGTCTGTTGTATCTTGATTGAGAATAGGCTAGAAATAACCAGTGCGAAGTATTTTATGGGCTAGGGACCGGGCGCCCGAATGATTACCACAGATACCCTCGTGTATTTCCCTCATCACGTAGGTTGCTTGAGCAGGATTGAGGCACTTGAGGTATGGACGTGAAAAACCACGTTTGTACAATAGGCCGTTGACAAGAAGGTAGTTGGACGACCGGGCCCTGACTTTGGCGGCCTGTTGTTTGTCGGGCGGCAGTTCCCCCGTTGTCAGAAATAGAAAGATGTCAGTCGCCCAAGGGATAGGTTCATTTTGGAGGAAGTAGACTTGCTGCTGGTTTGGGGAAATGACAGGGTGGGCCAAGTACTCGAGGCGAACACCATGGCTGAGGTTTGACTGGTCTGCCAAAGCCAACTGAGCCATTGCATCTGCCTTGGAGTTTTTTGCCCGAGGGATGCGCTTGATGTGGAAATTATTGAAGAGGCGAGCGAGAGGGAGTACAATATCCCTATAAGCCCGCATTGAGTCTTCCTTGGCATCGAATTCCCCGGTGATTTGTCTAACAATGAGCTGGGAATCGCTGAACACTTGGATATGGCTGATACCAATGTCTCTGGCGAGGCGAAGACCTACAATCAATGCCTCGTATTCAGCCTCATTATGGCTTGCATCAAATAGGAACCGGAGAGCACACTTGAAATAACCACACTTGGGGGCGGTGAGGATGAGACCAGCCCCACTGCCTCTTTTGCGGGATGATCCGTCAACGTTGAGAGTCCAAGAGTAGGGGTCTTTTGACTCGGTAGGGGGTAGCGGGAGCAGAAGAGCTGCGGTTGGAGTGGGATTAGTGAATTCCAAGATGAAATCGGCAACAGCCTGCCCTTTGATCGCCATTCGAGGCCGGTAGGAGATGTCAAATTAGATGAGCTCGACCGACCATTGCATAAGTCTGCCGGAAAGCTCTGGTTGTTGCATTATCTTCTTCAATGGTTGGTCAGTGAGGACCACTATGGAATGGGCTTGGAAGTAAGGGCGGAGTCGTCTGGAGGCGGCGACCAAGGCCAAGGACATTTTTTCTAACAATGGGTAATTCTGTTTCGCTCCCCTGAAAGCCCAACAGATGTAATAGACCGTTCGTTAGACAGAACTGTCTTCCCTGATGAGTGCTGCACTGACTGCGGTGTTTGACACGGCTAGATAGAGGAAGAGGGGTTCACCTGTGATTGCCTGAGAAAGAAGGAGAGGTTGGCCATACACTGTTTCAACTGCTGAAAGGCCTCTTCGGATTCTGTCGTACATTCAAAAGTTTGCCAAAGAACTTTGAAGAAGGGGAGGCACTTGTCCGTTGCGCAGGAAATGAAGTGGTTGAGGGCAGTGTAAGCCTCTGAACCTCCTTGACCGTTCTGGGTGATTGGATTTCAATCAAGGCCTTGATCTTTTCGGGGTTAGCCTCGATACCCCGCTGACTAACCATGAAACCCAAGAACTTCCTAGATCCTACGCCGAAAGCGCATTTCTCCGAATTGAGCTTTATGTGATACTTTCGTAGGGTGGCGAAGGTCTCTCGCAGGTCAGCTAAATGATCAGTGGAGAGTTTGCTCTTGACCAGCATGTCGTTGACATATACTTCCATGTTCTGGCCTATTTGATGATGAAAAACGGCATTGACCAACCGTTGGTAAGTGGCTCCATCATTTTTCAACCCAAATGGCATCACACGGTAATGGTAGATTCCTCGGTCGGTGATGAAGGAGGTGTGTTCCTAGTCAGACAGGTGCATCAGGATTTGGTTGTATCCAGAGAAGGCATCCATGAAACTGAGCATTTGATGACCGGTCGTGGCGTTAACCAGCAGATCTATGCGAGGAAGAGGATAGCTGACTTTGGGGCAAGCTCGGTTGAGGTTAGAGTAGTCGACATAGAGTTGCCATTGACCATTGTTTTTTACGAACCAGAACCACATTCGACAGCCATCTAGGGTAGTCCACATTTATGATAAATTGTGCCTCAAGGAGCTTATCTACCTTAGAAGCAATAAGGTTATTGCGCTCCGGGTGAAAGATGTGCTGCTTCTGGCGGATGGGTCGGAAATGGGGCTCAATGCTGAGACGGTGGGTGATGAAGAAGGGTCAATGCCTGGCATGTCGGAGTGGGTCCAGGAAAATATGTCCTTGTGCTCAATCAGGAGGGCGGTGAGGTTGGCCTTGGCCTAGGAGGATAGTTAGCTGCCGATCTTGGCAGTTTTTGCCGGGTTGGTGGGATCGATGAGGACCTCGACAAGCTCTTCCACTGGTTTCCCTCTAACGAGCTCGTCTTCGTCTTTGACGTCGAGTCCTTCGATGATCATGGCCTCCTTAAGCTTGACTTCTTTAAGCGAGGTGACATAACACTCTCTGGCCAGGGTCTGCTCTCCCCTCACTGTGCCGACTCCAAGATCGGTGGGGAACTTAATGGCGAGATAAAAAGTGGATGTGATAGCTTGGAAGGCGTTTAGGGCGGTGCGGCCAAGAATGATGTTGTAGGCGGAGGGACAGTCGACGACCAGGAAAGTAAGCAACTTGGTGGTCTACCGTGGGTATTCTCCGATGGTGATGGGAAGATCGATGGAGTCGATGGAGGTCACCCGGTCTCCAGTGAAACTGACCAACGGGGTTTGGAGAGGAGACAGACTTTCTTCCCTGATCTTGAGCTGGCAGAAGGCATTTAGGAAGATGATGTCTAAAGAACTGTCATTGTCGACGAGGACCTGTCTGACTTTGTAATTGGAGAGGAGGGCAGAAATGACGAGAGGGTCGTCGTGCGGGTAACGGATGCCTGTGTAGTCGGCTTCTGTAAAGGTGATGGGCTACATCCACTGCTTGGGCTGTTTGGGAGGGCGGTCTAATGTGGCAACTTCTTTGTCTGAGCCCTGTCTTATCTTTCTGAGTTCTGCCCGTTGAGCTGAGCGGAATGGACCTCCACAAGCAACCCCGCTGGCTATGACTCTGATTTCTCTGACAAGGGGGCCGGGGTTACCTTGTGCTCGGGGTTGCTGTGGAGGGCGATCATGGCTAGGGTTAGGTTGTGTTGGTTGTCGGGGAGGAATGCGCCGGCGGTTATTTCTGATGGGTTCAGTCCTTTGTCTTTGCTGAGGGCATGTGTTTGTGAATCGACTGAGATGTCCCTGACGTATCAAGCCCTCGACCTAATCTTTGATGTTAACACACTCCTTATTATTATGACCGTGGTCCTGGTGGAAACAACAATATTTGGACTGGTCTCGCCGATTGGAAGGAGACTGAGACAGTTGGGGTCATTTCAAGGGATAGTCTCGTTGGATCTGATTGAGGACTTGTTCCATAGGGAAATTAAGGGGTGTGTATCGTTCGAACCGGCTGGGCGGTCGGACTGGTGCCGACCGGTCGGCTCTGAAGGGTCGGTCGATGTACTGAGGTGTTTGGTTATTGTACTGGGTGTTTCTGGTGTCTGAGTCCTTTATCTTCTCTCTGGGGGTCAGGTTTTTGGCTGTAGGGTCTTGGTGAGCGGCTAAGAAATCTTCTGCGTTCATATATTTTTGGGCTTTGGAAAGAAGGGTTGCCATGGAGGTCGGGGGGGTTTTTTGAGAGGGAGAAAAGGAAGTCAGATGACCGTAGACTGGCCATAAAAGCCATAAGGATGACCTTGTCATTGTTTTCTGCTACCTATAAGGCTTCGATGTTGAAGCGGGTAACGAAACTACGCAGCGACTCTCCCTCGGTCTGACGGATATTAAGGAGTTAGGTTGCCAGACGTCGCTGGCGCTGGGCTCTAATGAAATGGCTGAGGAAGGAGTCACTGAGGTGCTGGAAAGTGGAGACAGAGTCTACTGGCAGTTGACTAAACCAAAGTCGGGCCGACCCCTTGAGTGTTACGGGGAAAACCCAACACATGATTTCATCAGGGAATGCATGGAGGATCATGAGGGTCCGGTTGGTCTCTAAGTGATCGACTGGATCTGTTGTACCGTCAAAAGAGTCAATGGTGGGCATTTTGAACTTAGGAGGTAGAGGTTTGTCCCTGATGGAGGCAACAAAGAGGGAGTTGGCTGTGGTAGATGGTTTATGCTGTATGTTCTACATGATCCCTTGGAGTTAAAGCTTCATGGCTCGGAGTTCTGCATCCTAGAGAGGGATGTTGTCACCACCGGAAGGTAGCGAGGGCTGGACGTTGCTAGCCTCTCCTTCAGGGGTTGGTGTCGGGATCGATGGATGTGGGCCCCGGGGTAGCGGGTTTATACCTGGGGAAGAGGGTTGCAAGCCTTCCAGGTTGGGTGGATTAGGCTGCTGGATAGTATGGCTCGGGGCGCGTTCTTGGTTGGGTGGAATATCTGGAAGTGGTGGAGGGGGCATGTGAAGGTTTCTTTGGAGTAGGGCGTTAATCAAAGCTTAGTTCTGCTCGGCCAGGCAGTTAATGCTGTTGGTGAGCTCGGTAAAGTACTGTGGTGGGTTGTTTGGATTGGGAGGGTCGGCTTGGTGGTCGGCAACATTATGGTGAAAAGCCATGGATCTAGTCGTGACCATATACCTTGGTGGGTGACGGGAAAGGGTTATTAGGACAGGGTCTCCGACAATAATGAGCACAACTGGCGGACGGAGCAAAGCGTTCCCACAGACGGCGCCAACTGATGTTATAGTTTGTTCCTGACGGAACGGGTCGGACTGATCTACGCTTTGCAAACCGGTGTTCGTGTGACCAAGCCCACAAAGGAACCTGCACAAGAGTTTAACGGGGAACGGGGAGTCCCCCAACGAACCCTCCGACGAGCAAGTTAGAGAGAGAGGTGGAATGTAGAGATGGATTAGAGTTAGAAAGCTTAACCTTCTTCCTGTCTTCGACGTCTGCTTATATCCTCTAGTAATCATTTCATTGTCCCTTCCGATTTGGCACCTTGGCCGAAAGTCTATGCTCTAGCTTACCTTGTTCATGGTGAAGCCGTTCTGTCCCGACGGAAAGGGGTTATCGCAATAAATGCTGTAAGGGGCTTCATTAATGGCGATGTGCAGTGGCAATAACTTTGCAGATCTTTATTTGCTTATATGGCTTGCTCTTCTCTTGCCATGTGTCTTGATGCTATTGGTTCTTATTATTACGTGGGGCTTCAGCAATGCTGGACTTTAATATTTGAGTTATGTATTGGGCCCTAATGGGTGGGCTATAATCTTTATGGGCTTACCCATGTCAGGTAGTATTTGGCTTCTGTTTCATGATGTCATTTTTTATTCTTAGAATTAAATTAACAATTTTCTTGTGTGGTAGATTTTAAAATTAGTTTCGAGAACCACATTTTATATGATTTTTTTTAGTAATTTTTAAAAATTATTACACATTAGTAACAAAATTTATAATTTTAATTATTAATATTTAGAATGTTTATTATATTTTTGTAATTACTTTATTTGAACCCCATTGACAGGTTATTGCTCTATTTTTTTTTTTCTTCCATTTTTGTTTTTTAAAAAATATATCTGGTTTGAAAATGAAAAACAACGTTGGAAATTGTTTTAGGAGATTGGATTAGAGGTCCCGTGTGATTCAAATTGTTCATTTTATAATAATCAAAATGATCGAATATGGTAATTATTTGATTAAAAAAATAGACGTCTATTTTTAAAAATATTTTTACTACTTATTTTTAAAGATAAATATAATTTGATTATATAATTATAAATATTTGACCAACTTGATTTTTTTATAAATAATTTATTCATTAAATTTATAAGATGAACCTTTTAGATCTTCTAACTGAGCCTTGAGGTGGGCCAATGTCAAGGCTTATCAAGCCTAACAGCCTTCTCAAGAGAATATGTTTTTATAGAGTTTAATTTTCTCCTCATTTTTTTTTTTTGGCACAATAAATAATATATGTATGTACGGATGAAGATGTGATTGGTTATGTTTTCACTGTTTTTGTGTATTTTTTTTCCTTTGTGAAAGTACTAACTTATTTGATGAATTATTTTCAAAAAATTGATTTCTGAATTTTTTTGTGTGAAAATTATGTTTTATAAAAATAAAAATGAACAAACAGATTGGCAGGACAATTTAATATTTCTTATTTGTTGTGTGATTTACATAAAAAAGAAAAAAGAAAAAAGAAAAAGAAAAGAAAAGAAAGAAGATGAAATTTATCGGGTGATACATAGCAGCCTAAAAAATAAAATAAAAAAAAGAAAGATATCAAAGTATGTCACGATTTTGACTTGGGTATCAAAAAAATGAAATAAAAGTTATTTGAAAGAATAAATCAATGAAAATCAATTGACTTAGGAGCACTTGATCCAAATATATATATATATATATATATTCACTTACGAACTAGAACTAAACAACCAGCACTGGTAGGAAGCCCAAAAATCTATGGCTCAAATGGCTCGAAACTGCCAAAACGACACAAAACGACGTCGTTTTGACAGTTTCGAGCCATTTGAGCCACACATTTTGTAGCCCTCAAACATTATTCGTAAACAACCGTCATTGGATTATCAAGCCACACTGCAAAATTCAATTCAAATTTGATGGAGAGATCTGTACATGCATGTACAAAATAGGGTTAAAAAAATCCCTCAAAATTAAAAAAAAAATTTACAAAATCAATTTTTAACTAGGGCAAATTTTAGTGAGGGAGAACTTACCTTTTTTTTTTTTCAATTAGCTATTTGATAGGTAGAAGGCTTCTGATTGTATAGACCATGGAAGATTGAAGTGAAAATGATGAGTTTTATAGGCTTCTAATGGTAGAAGGATCAATGTTCTTTGGGTAATAGGGTGGGGATTTTTGTCCTTTTATATTGGTGACCATAGGGCGTCACATTTTTTTTTATTATTTTAAATAATGCTATTAAACTCATAAAATTACCCACGTGATAAAGAAATTGGATTCTATATGTAACAAATCAAAATTTGACAATTATCATACTATATCATTGTGGATTGTATTGTGAAATTTTTTTAAAACTCAAATATTTTTCTAATTTTTAAGCTTTAATGAGGTATTGCGTAGGTGAATTGTATTACTTTTGAGTTTTATTTATTTATTTATTTATTTATTTTAGACAACTTGTTTTTTACAGTTATATCAGACCAGCCTAGTAACAATCGAATGATTATAATGACTTATAAATTAAATTATGTGTATCAATCAAAATTGGATATAATATTTGATTGAGTTGAACCCAAGGTGTACAGCTCAAGCACCCATTGCATAGTTTGGGGTTTGACAAAAGTATCAGATTTGTATAATAGCACGGCCTTGGTTATTTCCAAGCTATCTGTGCAGAAACAATTCAAACACCCATGCATAGTTTGGGGTTTAACAGAAGTGTTAGATATGTATGAGAGAGCAAAATAATTATCGGCACTATGTCATGGCCTTGGTTATTTCCAAGCTATCCGTGCGTCACTTAAACAATCACAAGTCTTACTTGATGATGCTAAGTCAGCCTAACCCACAAGTTTGCAAGAAAGACAAGTAAGAAGACAGAGAATTTGAGAGAATGCCTTTGTATTCACTATAGAGAAACTTACACAACTCTTGAATGGTTTGGAGCAAATGAGTTGTTTCTTATTTATATTCTCCTTTGGAACATTCTAGAATACACAAGAAAGTGGTAAGCTAAAAGATCATTCTAGAATGCCTTCTAGAAATATCTATACAAATATCTACAAGTTTAGTCATTATGTACAAGCGTGTATGTTCTTAGAAAGATCTATACAAATATCTACAAATTGAGTCATTATGTACAAGTGTGTATGTTCTTGAATTCCCTAGGGCCTTCTAGAATTCTCCATGGTCGCATATGTGCTAGAGTTTGCTAGGAAGTTTTAGATTCTTCCATTGTCTCTCATTCTTCCAAATTTTCATCTTGATTTTTATGGGGAATTCCGTAGGGACGTGACAACTAGCTCCCTTTTTTCATTTCTATTTGTAGAGATTTGCAGATGCTCGTATCACTGCAAATGTTGACCAGTTAAACACTATTCAGGTATGCTATTTTTCCTTGTCTCATTTTATTTTTCCTTTGTCTCATGATGCCAACGATATTTGTGTTTGTGCCTCAATGATTTCTACGATTGGTACAATCTATGTTTTATCTAATGTATGTTCTACATTGTGCAGAGTAGTCTAATTTGTGTGTTTTTCATCTCATATAGCAAACAAGAATGATGAAGGTACGACGTCTATAACCACTGAAATTATTGACAAAAATAGCAAGAAAGTTTTTCAATTGTAAGACTAAAATTGTGCATCATCCTCTTAGACTAACAAAAAACCCTCTAGTTGAAGTAACCTAATGCTAGATTAAAATGTTTACCAAAATGGGGTAGAGGGCAAACTACTAATGGCAATGGAAATTATGGAAATACTCTGCCTCAATCATTTTCATGACGATGTTTATGTGCCCATCTATTACAATCCTTTCCTCCATATGTCGAACGAGGCTATATTGCCTGCCCTTTTTCACATAAATTCCTTTGGTAGATGAATCTGGGTTCTACCAACCACCACATCACCCGAGTGTTGGGGAATTTTCAAAATGGGTTTTTAAATTTATAGTTTATTTTTGGGTGTATTCAAAACCTTCCATGTTTTTCTTTAGAAAGCATTAAATAAGCTTGGGGCTTTGTCCCACATCGGAAAGAGAGGAAAACATTGAACACTTAATAAAGTGTTACATGGAATATTCCTTTGAATATGGAATTGTAAGGTGAAAGCTAGTATGCATGCACCCACACCGCAAGGATGGTGCTTCGCACCACACGCACACGCACACGCGTGCGTGGCATACGCAGTGGGCTGTGTAGCATTTGATAGCGCACTTTGCACTTAGCACGACACAAGGCTCCACGAGGGCGCTTTCTTATTTGCATCGAACAGGTTGGAGCGATGACGTGGCATGGTGTAGAGACCCCATTTTGATTGCCCGCAAGACTTAGGCGCTTGGTTCGATACACTCAATGATAAAAGTTGAATTGTGTGCTTTGAATTCACAGCGATTCGGATGCAGTCAGGCTCTTGAAATAACCTCAAATCATCACCATTTACCTTGTTTGAATCTTTGAGTCTCATTTTTGGACCTTTTGGCACCCTGAGCTGATTTTGAACCAAAAAAATAGAGGAGGGCATGAATGCCCGCCGTGCCTCAATGAAGGCTGGCCGAGGATATGAATGGCAGGTCGGACCTTGGTGGCGAGAAACTCTGTACTAGGCAGGAGCCTGCCAACTATCCATTTTTGAAGATATTTATCACCTTTTTGGCTTAAATTCTATAAATACGACCATATACCTCTGTTTTGGGGGTTACACAATTTAGAAAGAGCTTATATACACCTTGAGAGCTCCTTCTTCCTCCTTCTCCCATTGCAATCTACCTTTGAGTTGACCTATCTTCCTTGTATCATTTATATACACCATACACAACCTTGACTCATCATCTTAGAGCCTTGTTTGACTTTTGAGAAGCATAATTCAAGTTTGAGAGTGTGTCAAGAGTGAGTTTGATCATAAACCAAAGCTTACTCCATTTTTAGAGATATAAGCTTGTAACCTTTGTTCTTGCTTTTGATTTCTTCATTTCTACTTATTTCTTGTGTCCTTGGACTGTTTTACACCTATTCTAAGAGTTGGAACTTGGGTTTGGATAAGCTACCAAAGGTGGTAAGGTTAACACCCTTACTTGCAGCTATTTTCTTAGCTCAACCCTTAGCTCCTTTACACTCTTTTTCTTTGTTTTTTGAACTGATTTTTAGAGTTGAACTGAGGTCAAAAACATGATTTGAAGTCTTGAAATTGGAGAGGTTGGCCATCCCTCATTGTTCTTTCGCTTACATAGCTTTAGTGTCTTTACTTTGCTTAGCTTTTGAGCTCTTTTCTTACATTTTTTAGCCACTATTTTAGGCATATTTTAGACTGTTTTAGGGCTATCTCATTCTATTTAATTACTTCAAGCTTTGATTAGTTCGTTTGTTGAATCATAAGTCCTTGTATATAGCTTGTTGCATGTTGTTCTAGATTTTCTTCAACTCATTTCCTTGTTTAATAACCTCGTTTTAATAATCAACTTGCCACTTCTTTCATTCACTTGAGAGTTATTTAAAATGGTTAATGGTTATTCAACATATGAACTAGAGTTTCACGCTTAATGGCTTAATCTCTATGGAGATTCATTATCAACGACGTAATCTCTCTTTCATGTTGAGAATTACTTCCCATTTGACGCTTCTCTCATTTAGAGGACTTAATCATCATTTCAGACAAATGGACTAATGAATAGCAATGACTAAACAAATTGGCTTAAAATTGGATCAATGCACTTAAGGAAAACGAGTCATCTTGCTTAGGCTTGGCCGGACATTATGCCAAGTTAATCGAGTCAAGAATGATCATATGCTAATTCATGGCGTTTTGATGATTCTTGAAGCGTCTCTATCACCCTTTTTGAGTTGACTTCATAACAGAGGGAGAAGTGGTCATATCCATTGCATTTCATTGATTTTTGTCCAAAATTGTATCCAAAATCATCAAGCAATCAATTTGCTCATTGATGGCTTTGGAATCAATTTAAACCTTCTCTCGAAGCTTTTCCATGACAGAGAAGGAAGAAAGGGATAAACAGAGTTTGAACAACTCTGTCTGCACTGTTTTCACTTCAGAACTCAAAACAGAGTTTTGCACAAAACTGAGGCACGACCAGCCTTCTCTATGCCTGGCCAGGCTTCATTAAGGACCAGCTAGCCCTCAAAGTTTGGTCATCAGTGTATTTTTACAGAAAATAGAGGAAAGTGGCTGAGATGAAACAGGGCAAGCTTGGGACAGATGTAGCTGTTTTTGAGCACCGTGCATGTGCATGCATGCAATTCTTACGTATCCTCGCTTATATGATGATTATTGTAATTAATTAATTTAATATTGTTTATTATAATTAATCTCATCATTAACGTGTTGTAATTATTATTGTCCCTTTTTATAATTGTTGTAGTTAATTAGCTTAGAGAGTTAGTTTATTTATCTCGGTTATCCTTGTTGTAATAATCTTGGTTATCCGTTGCAATAGCATAGATAGCCTAATTAGCTAGTTAATAAGCTGAGCCTATTCCATTCATTCGGTTTTGTAATAGTTAGTTTAATTCGAACTTTCGGACATTGATTTGGACCCTCCTATGTGAGGGATCAAATGTTGTAATAATGTGTATGTCTTCCAACCCCACATTTTTCTCCCTTTTATTTATTCGCTTACGATGGTTAGTATAGAGCATCACGTTTCATTAGCATTGTCATGCCTTGCACCCACTTGTATTGCATGCACCGAGGCTCGGTTCATCATTCAAACATGCATTGTCATTTAAATAACTCTTTGAATACATGCTTAAACCGCATGTTAGCAAATTGATTCACATGTCATAAATTAGTAGCGGAGCCTATTAGTTGCATATCGCATGTATTACATTAGTCATGGTGCATTGATTAGGGACATGCATGTTTTCTAATTAGCTTGTTGTTGTTTGGCTTGGAGTACTATGTGAGTAATTTCACGTTTTAGCATATTGCATGAATGTTTGGGTTGCCATGTCCAAAGCATAAATACCATGAGGCTAATTGCTTAATTGATATAACTGTTTGAATGCCTGTGGATGAAGGTTAGTTGCTTGAATTGGGACAGTTTGATTAAATGTCCATTTTAGCCCACTCTTTCAAGTGGCAAAACCACAAAACAATTTCAAAACAAAACATGAGATCAAATGTTCCAATTTTTGCAAACTAGTCTATATTTGTATGATTGTCACATAGTAAAGAATAACTAATAAATCGGAACAAGAACATATAATGAAAATAAGAAGCACATCATGATTAGTAGAGGCTGATCTTTGATCGGGCGAGTGGGGTGCTCAATTCATGACTTTCCCCTCTCGCACTTAAGTTCCCGAGTTGAGACACTTTGGTGATGACGGACTAATGGCCTTTGGCACGAGTCTCGGATTTTCTAAATTTTTCAAAAATATTTAGGTGGCGACTTTGTAATCTAGCAAAGCAGTCCATTTTTGGCATTTAATTCAAACATTGATTTTCCAAAAAAGAATTGTTAGATTTGGACTCTTTTTGTATTTTCACTATTTCACATTGCACTTGTGAAATCAGATTCAGAACCACAAGTGGAGTCTGAACTGTAGGGCTATTCACCTTCCGAAAGGAGCGTTGAAAGTCGGGCTACAGTTTCTGGCGACTTTGCTAAGGACTTAGAGAACTTGACTTGGAACTTATGATGTGACTTTTTATTTACACTTATATGTTTCTTTGCATTTGCATTTGCATTGGTGCGCTTAAAGTCACTGTGTTTGCCGACTGCCATTCCTAGAGGGTTTGCCAGAGGCTCACCCAAAAGGCTTGCCAAAAGGCTGACCGGTCATGGGCTCAGTCATGTTGGAAACACAACCCTTAGATCTAGAGTACCTCTATACCGTTTGATCCTCCTTTCACTTCTCGGTATTAGGTGTGAGATGAGAGGTATATTAGGTAATCTTGATAAGGTACCCTTTTGACCATTTGACCTAGTTGCATATAGTGAAGCTATAGTGATTATTCTAAATTAGGGCAGGGTGCCACCCATTTGTAGGATGTTATGAAACTTGTTGTTTGAAATAGTACAGCCTAGATCATGCCGAAAATCCAAGATAGGATAACCTTACCCCCTCATAAGGGTGTTTTGGTTCTTTTTACTTGATATATGCTTTTACAATAAGACTGTACAGGATGGTTCATATCAGTAAGGTTTGAAAACAAAGTTCAGTGGGATTACAGTTCAGCTATGTGTCTTGACTGTTGTGGATTGGGGCCGAAGTGCTATCCGATTTTGATTTTGTTTTTCCTTCTTTCTTTTTGCTAGGTAGTTTACCATCATAGCTTCAGAAAGACCCGATATTCCCCAAGTTGTGTGGACTCATTTCAACAGGCTGTGCAAAGCTCGAGACCTTGTTGGTGGTTAACCTGTGCTAGTCTCGCTTCTCCAGTCACTCGACGGAGAAGGAACATACAATTAGTAGATCCAATACAAAGCACTCCACAAACACCTACCTGTTCTCTATTAATTAATTTGCCAACATCAAGTTCACTCAGATTAGCAATGGCATAGAACACAGCACCAAACGTAGAGGAATTCACTGCCATGATGATTGTCGTCCAAAGAACTATGGATATTGTAAACCAAAGGATGGTTGCACAAGATGAAGTCATTGCCGATCTGTGGCGTATCCGCAGGCATCATCGACTGCATCCGATCCCATCTGGGCATCGGCGTTGATCGTATTCGATCCCTACCGCCACCAAACCAAGATCTACCCCCGCCAGCAGAAAATCTACCAGTCCCAGATCCTCAGGAAATATTTCCCCCAGCTCCAGCTTATCATCCTCTGGTTCAACCTCCTCCAGGGATTTTTCCTTTTGATATCAATGAAATTGATCCAGTCTTGGTCAAAATCACCAAATTAGAGAATGCATTGAAGAAATCCCAGGGCTTCAACTCTATTCCAGATATCGAAGAAAGGTACACTGAGGCTTCGGTTAGATTACCGGAGAAATTTAAGATGCCCCACATCGACAGATTCGATGGGAGTAGGGATCCAATCGTGCATGTCCAATTGTTTTCAGATGTATTGAGGCCATGGGTTTGTCTCGTGCGCAGAACCTTTCATTGTTTGGAAGGACCCTGTCTGATGTGGCAACCATCTGTTACGCTAAATTGGAGGATTCTACAAAATAGAATTGAGAGGAGCTATCTGAGGCATTTGTCAATCAGTACTCATATAACACTTAGATAGAAGTAACCATTAGTGAGCTGGAGACTACTACGCAGAACCCCAAAGAATCATTCATTGATTTTGTTACAAGGTGAAGAGCCATGGTAACCCGAATGACAAATAGTCCTGTCGAGAGGGAACAAGTCCGTCTAGTGGTCCAGAACCTAGAGCTAGACATGCTGCAGAGAATGAAAGCGGCACTGTTGTCCATATTTGCTTCCTTACGTGAGCTGGGGGTCCAGATCGAGAGTGCATTCAAAAAAGGTATCATCCACAGAACAAATGAACCCGCAAGAAGGTCGTTCTCTCGGAATACCAATGCTAGCAGTAGCACTATTCTACGGCCTGCAGATGTCAGCAATGTCGTCACAATAGCGAAAATGGATGATCCTTTTGCTACTGCCACAACCTCACAACCTTCACAAAATACCGGTCCACTCCGAAACCGTAAAGTCTTTACCCCCCCTCCATATGAGCGCAACTCAAGCCCTCAAGTTATTGATGCGAAAGGGGTATCTCAAGCCTCTTGATCCTCGTCCATTTCCAAGCCCATTGCCACCCAAACATAACCCTACCCAGTACTATATCTTTCACCAATAACATGGCCATTCCACAAACATGTGCTACCGCCTACGTCATGAGATTCAAGATCTTATCGACAACAAAGTCATTGCCCCACCCGCAAAACCAAACGTAACAACCAACCCACTTCCTGCACATAACCAACTCCCCCCGCCTAGAAATATTAACCACATCCATACACTACCGCCCACCTTCAACCCCAGTATATACATTACCTCATCCCATCTACCAAAGCCGGAGGTGGTCATTCCAAAAGGCACAGACAAGTGCATGATGGATTTAACACCACAAACCCAATCCGAACCTGAGGTAGTAGAAATGGAGAAAGAGAAGAATGCACTGAAGACAGGGTCGCCTGATACCCATGTCATAGAGAAGGGGGTCTCGCTTAAGGAGGAGTATGATCCCAGCTTATACATTGTGGCCATCAATCAGCCAAAGCCAGTGGTCATACTGCCGGATTTTCTCAGCATTAATGCTATCGGGGAAGACCAAACGGCACAGAATCAGAATGAGTGGCCCGAGCAAGGCCTGAATGACTTAGCAGACTTAGAGAAGGATCTGGCAGAATTAGAAGAGGATCTAGAGGATCTTTACTTCTTCAAAGAAAAAGATACAAGCTGTGTACAAATGGGATGGTGGTACCCAAGCCAGCCAAAAACTAGAAATGGGTGCTTGAGTGAGAAAGAGTCCTATGTGGAGAAATAGTCATGAGAGACTGAGGGAGAAGAGGAAATTGCTGTTAAGGGTAAGGCTGAGACTGCACCTCTTACTAAGAAGAAATAGGCACTGGAACAGTTTCAAAAAGAAAGGATAGAGGAAATCTAAGCAAAAATAGCTCTGGAACAAGGCAAAAAAAAAAAGGAAAAGAAGGAGCTGAGTCCACAACCAGTAGTGTTCAAAACACTAAGAAAATAGAATGGGATCCCAAGGACCGAAATAGGATGTTGAGGAAACTTAGAAAATACCGGGATGTTGAAACCCGAGCCGTGGTAGAAGAAGAATGGTATGATGATAGGGCGCGCGATGTTAATATACTTCGGATAGAACTTGATGCCAGTCTGGTCTTGACTGTAGGAGAGTGGTGGGAAGACAGCGACCTGAGTCACACATACATTGACGAAGGTTGGCAAGCTGATACCCCAGATGACACTTGGTATAACAATGAGATCAATCACATGACCCGGAGCGGTCGGTACTTCAAACCCGTAGCGTTAGACCAGCTAGAGACCTTTAGAAAGGAGGCTGAGAAAGCAAAAGAGAGGGATGTGAAGGAGAACATGGTCTTGAAACAGCTCAAGAAGATTCAGGCTGACATATCCATTTGGGGACTGATAATGGCGTCTCGGAAGCATAGACAAGCCTTGCTCGAACTAATGAATCGAACCAAATTGCCCATTGACACCACCGCTAACTAATTGGTGTCGTTGGTTACCTCTGGGACGTTATGCCAGTAATATCCTTTACGGATAAAGAATTGCCTCCCAAGGGCGCCAACCACAACATGCCTTTGTATGTAACCTTGGAGAGTCGAAAAAGTGGATTCCGGTGGTATTAGTAGATACAGGGTCAACGATCAATGTGTGCCCAGTCAGAATTGCCTATGCCATCGGTTTGAGGTCGATTGACTTTGCACCTAAAACCCAAGCTATTCGGGCTTATGATAATACAAGCCGGGATGTCCAAGAGCAATATCTTGATTGGCCCGTCTGAACATGAGATGGAATTCCATGTCATGGATGTTTTGGCCACATTCAACCTACTATTAGGAAGGCCCTATCTCCATCAAATGAAGGCTGTGTCATCAACTGTCCATCAGTTAGTGAAGTACCCCTTTAAAGATAGGATTGCCACCATGTATAGTAACTCTGCAATCCATCCTCCCTAAGGAACTACTGCACCACTTCTGGAGATCATACATGGGGAAGAGGACGTTCCTTTTCAGCTTCTCTCTGGTAAAAGCCCGGTTGGTCCAAACCATCATGGAAAAAGGTAATGGAGATTATGTGAGTGCACAATCCATATACATGATGAACAAATAGGGGCATATGCCCGGGTTAGGAGTAGGCCGAAGTGGTAGACAGGGAGGTACTGTTGCTAAGAAGCTGAGTCATAACCCCCATCATTTGAGGTTGGGATACAAATCTACCGCTGCAGATTGGCAAAGGAAAAGGCAAGAGTTGAGAGAGAGGCTGAAGGTAAAGAGGACTGGGAAGTAGTATAAGTTAGTCCAAAAACCTATACAGGGAACCTTGAACAGACGCTTTGTTCACCAAGGGGAAGATTTCCTATTATGTGGATTCTTAGAGCCTTGGTATGATTGGGAAACAAAGACTAGATATTCGGGGTTCGAGATCTTTTTCGGGCACCAATTACCAGAAGAGGAAGATGAACAAGAAAACCTAAGCACTTGTACAGATCAAGTAAGGACTGCAAACCTGGGCATTGAAGAAGAGGAGCTGTTAGGAAAGGCACTGGATAACTTACTGATGAGTTCTACTATGGGAACTGAGACCACCAACTTGGGGGATAGTTTTACTATCTCAATGATCGGGGTTACCTCAGCAGTGGATTTCTCCAATTTGATCGTGGATGTATCTGACGCTCCACGCCTGATTTGGAAGTTTGAGCAAGGTGTCATCAATAGTTCTAGATCGAATAGTGAGTCTGGATCTGATTCCACTGAGTCTGTGGAGTTGGAGTCAGATTTGAGTTCCTCTGAGTCTAGTACTTTTGGGAGTGGTAACCGAGATGCCAAAGTCCTGTCCAGGTCATCTGTTAGCTTTTCTTTTGAGTCCACTGTAATCGAGGATCCAGACTTTTTGAATGGGAATGCTGTGAATGTTGCCTACTTCTCTGTGCCTTTGGTTTGTTGTATTGATCTTAATTTTCAAAATTTTGGCATAAACGAAGAGGAAGAAATTCCTCGGGTTTTGAAAATTTTGGTTGATCGTTAGGAGGAGAGGTGTGTTAAGCCTTGTATAGATGAAATCGTATCAATTAACGTAGGTACTGAGGAAGATCCTTGCTTGGTCCAAATCGGGTCCACGCTGTTTTTGGAGGAACGCGAGCGTTTAATCGCTTTATTAAAAAATTTCAAAGATGTTTTCACATGGTCCTATGAAGACATGCCTGGAATCGATCTTGAGATTGTACAGCACCAGATCCCTCTTAACCCTGAGGCCCGGCCAGTTAAGCAAAAGCTCTATAGAGTTCGCCTAGATTGGGCTTTGAAGATTAAGGAAGAAGTTACCAAACAGATTGAGGTAGGGTTCTTGCTTGTATTTAAGTATCCAACATGGTTGGCCAATATTGTTCTAGTCCCAAAGAAGGATGGCAGAATCAAAGTCTGTGTTGACTTCAAGGATCTGAATAAGGCTAGTCCGAAGGATGATTTTTCCCTGCCGCATATTGATGAGTTGGTAAACTTCACCGCGGGCCATACATTGCTCTCATTTATGGATGAGTTTTCTAGGTATAACCAGATCTTGATGGCACCCGAGGATAGAGAGAAGACCACTTTCACCACTCCGTGGAGCACCTATTGTTATCGAGTCATGTTGTTTGGGCTGAAGAATGCTGGGGTCACTTATCAGAAGGCTGCAACTACCATTCTGCACGACGTGATCCACAAAGAGGTTGAGGTGTATGTGGACGATATGATTGTCAAGTCCAAAGATCGAGAAGGCCACTACACTGCCTTGGAGAAATTCTTTTAGCAGATCAAAGAGTATAGATTGAGGTTGAACCCGCAAAAATGCACTTTCAGTGTAACAACGGGAAAAGTTTTGGGATTCTAAATCACATAGAGAGGAATTGAGGTAGATCCTTCCAAAATCAAGGCCATCTTAGAAATGCTACCATCAAGGACTAAAAAAGAAGGTGCGTGGCTTTCTGGGTAAAGTGCACTTCATAAGGAGGTTTATTTCAAAACTAACCTTGACTTGTGAACCACTATTTGGTCTCCTGAAGAAAGGAAAAAAGTTACAATAGGACGATCACTGTCAGTTCGCTTTTGAACAGGTCAAGCAGTACCTGCAAAATCCGCCTATGTTATCACTGCCAAAACTAGGAAAATTGCTAATCTTGTATTTGTTAGTAACAAACTCAACTATAGGGTGTATGTTAGCTTAGGAGTCTGAGGCTAAGGTGGAGAAAGCCGTTTACTACTTGAGCAAGAAAATGCTAGATTACAAGACCCATTACACTCCCCTTCGAGAAATCTTGTCTAGCCTTGGTATGAGTTACCTGGAAGTTGAGGCACTATCTATTAGCTCACTCCATAATCCTGGTTTTGAGATTGGATCCCCTCAAATATCTCTTTGAGAAACCAGTGCTTACGGGTAGGCTAGCTCGTTGGTTGTTTCTTCTCTCTGAATTTGATCTTACGTATGTTACACGCAAGTCTGTTAAAGGGAGAGCTGTAGCGGAATTTGTGGCAGATCACCCAATAGAGGGGGATGAAGTGGTGGAGTACCTTTTCCCAGATGAAAATATTTTGCAAATAGAAGAGAGAACGTGGACGATGTACTTTGACGAAGCAGCCAATCAATATGGTTATGGGATCGGTGTGTTGCTGATAGCACCTAATGACTCCTATATACCTTTAGCCTTCAAACTTCGATTCAAAGTATCCAACAACGAAACAGAGTATGAGGCCTGTATCACTAGTTTAGAAGTTACCCTGGAACTAGGGGCAAAAAGGTTGGACGTCATTGGGGATTCGAACTTGGTTATGTCTCAAGCCAATGGAGATTGGCGAGTTAAAGAGGAGAAAATGAAGGTTTATCATCAGGTCTTGGATATGCTGATTTTGAGGTTTGAAAAGTTGACATTTACCCATCTGCTAAGAGAGAACAACCGATTCACTGATGCACTAGCAACTCTATTTTCCATGGTAGACAATCCATTGGGAGTTAGGATGCATCCAATCATTATTGAACAGAGGTACACGCCGGCTTACGAAACCATTGCCGCAATAGATGAGGCTTCAGATAAGAACTCCTGGTATTATGATATTTGGAATTTCCTGTAAAAGGAAGCATATCCGCCAGGAGCAAATGCCAAGGACAAAAGGGAAATACGACGTTTGGCCGTTCAATTCATTATCTGCGGAGGCAAACTGTACAAAAGAGGCCATCTGGGAATGCATAAGCTATGCATTGAGGCAGAAGAATCAAAGCATCTTATGGAGGTCATTTATGGAAGAGAGTGTGGAGCCCACATGAATGGTATGATGCTCGCCCGAAAAATCCTTAGACAATGTTACTATTAGTTAAACATGAAAGAGGATTGTATTGGTTTTGTTTGACGCTGTCACAAATGCCAGATTCATGCTAATCGTATGAACATTCCGCCATCTAAGCTCTACAACATGACTTCACCATGGCCATTCTCTGTTTGGGGGATAAACATTATCAGTGCAGTTATGCCAAAAGGATCAAACGGACATGAATTCATTCTGGTAGCAATCGATAACTTCACAAAATGAGTGGAAGCCTAGTCTTACTCTATACTAAAAGTATCGCATGTGGCTAAGTTTATCAAAAACAACATCATATGCCGGTATGGGGTGCGCAGTGAAATTATCTCTGATAATAGAACGCACTTCAAGAAAGAGGTGATAGATTTGCTCAAAAAATATAACGTGGCTTTCCATAAGTCATCAACCTACAGACCGTAGACTAATGGGGCTGTTAAAGCTACTAACAAGAATATCAAGAGAATTCTGTAGAAGATTGTGGGAACCTATGGAAACTGGCCAGATAAATTGCCATTTGCGCTCTGGGGCTAAAGAATCTCAATCCGAATATCTACAGGGGCAACCCCTTATTCTCCTGTCTACGGGATGTAGGCTGTTTTGCCTATCAAAATTGAAGTGCCCTCGCTATGAGTCGTGGCTAAATATCAGATAGCAGAGGCAGATTGGCAACAAAGCAGATTCAAGAAATTGTTGTAGTTTGA
Source organism: Camellia lanceoleosa (assembly GCA_025200525.1). Taxonomy (NCBI): domain Eukaryota; kingdom Viridiplantae; phylum Streptophyta; class Magnoliopsida; order Ericales; family Theaceae; genus Camellia; species Camellia lanceoleosa. The sequence goes on from CM045761.1 coordinate 16,876,188, forward strand.
TGAGAGAAGACTAAGATCATTGTATCATGTCCAGGGCTACCAACGTCGAATTGCTAGGGCTTTTAACAAGAAGGTTAAGTCTCGGAATCTCAAGAAATGAGACATGGTGATGAAAAACAACCGAGCTCCCATTCATTACCCTAGGGGCAAGTTCAAACCTAACTGGACTGGTCCTTAGATCATCAAGTCAATCTGGTCAGGAGGGGCGGTTATTCTTATGGACTTGGATGGTCTGGAGTTCTCGCAACCGATCAACATGGACAAGTTGAAGAAATATTATACCTGAGAGGCTCGCTAGGCCGAAAACCCGAAAGGGTGACCTAGGCAAAAGTTAGAGCATGAAAAATTAGAAATAAAGAAAAACTGAGCTCGCAAGGTTGAAAACCCTAAAGGGTGGCTTTGGGAAAAGTTAGAGCGTAAAATGAAAGAGTTAATACTCGAGTGAACCTGAACCAAACTACATAAGGCCTAATTCCCATTTTTGGGATACGTAGGCAATTTCATCCTGAAGTTCAGCCGTAGCTATCTCCAGTTCAACTATCCTATCCATTTTCAAGCCATCCTTGTTCATCATCTATTAGTTCGGTTGTACTTAGTATTTCGGGCAGAAAAGCTGAGTACAAAACAGTAATAATGATACGCAACCAGGGGTAGTTATGATTTCTTTTGATTCGGGATTGTACATCTTGAGGATCGATTCTATGTGTGTCAGGTTGTGATCGCTTCCGAAAATTGTTTTGGAAAGTTTTAATAAAAGTTGATTTTGTTCAAAATTTTACCCTTTTACAACTTGGATCATTTTTTGGACCGAAAGGAAAATTTCCAGCACTCGCAAGTTTAATTTTATTGATTTCAACACAAGAAAATTCTCCAAACTCTTTGATTCAAATCAAAGTTACTTTTACATCTTAAACTTGAAAAGAAAATATCAAAACAGTAAAACTAGGGGCACAGTTAAGTTAGGTGGCTTTACGCCAAAGACAGCCCAATCTCGGCCTCCTCTTTAAGCCAAGGCAAACACTCTTCAGATAGGGTGTAACTGAAACTAATGGTAAGGGTCAGAATCTCTGTTTACCTCCAGGCCGCAAGATACCGGGCAGATGTGAGGCGCAAACTGAAAATAAAGCTGTGTATTCCACTCCTTCATCTGGACGTATCTGATCATGTCCGAACTGGCGTTGGAACCAGAGAGGAAATAGAACATGCAATGTGTAAGGCCAATTAACTCTACACCGGACTGTCAGGACATGATGTAGCTCATCTCGGCTAAATTAAACTAGGGGCAACGCCAAGATATATCAGTTATGGACCGGCTACACATTTAATCACACCGTAAACCCTATGAAGGGAAATCTATTAGCTGTTGGCGAAAGAAGTAAGCCCTGGCCGAGTATTCGGGACAAGGGCCCACTATCTGCAGTTTATGCATTAAAGCCTATTGACAAGTAACATCTCCATCTTGAAAGCAAAATATCAAAGACTTGTGAGTCTGCAAAAAAAAAAAAAAAACAGCATGAGAGCACTATTTATAGAGTTTGAGAAGAAGCTATGCATGACAGTTGGATAGCACTGACCAATATCACATCGATAGCTAGTCGTGCATCATTGATGGTCGGCCGTGCATCAGTGAAACCCTGCCGGGTCTTAGTGCTGGTCTAGTTCAGTGCAGTTGCAGCAAAAGCTAGCCTTTGTTCGGGTAGACCACGATTGTACTTTTGAGTCTTGTTTTGTTTGTACCAAGTGTTTTTTTATAGTATTTTTGAGTTGTTTTCATTTCGTTTTTCTGTTATCAAGTTATATTTTATATTTTGTCCAGTTGTGGGTTGTTATCCGATTTGAGAATGAATGTAAGAGCCAATTGTTATTATTTCGAGTCTCATGTGAAGTTACAATACAAGGGTTACACCATTCATCATATGCAAATGCCATTCATCACATTGTGCAAAGAGATCATTCAACAAAAACTTGTCTTTTATAAGCTAGCAGGTCCAGCCCCTATCATTGTTTTACAAAACAAAGCAAAAAAACAAAAGAAAATTCTTGAAAAACAAAAAGGTCTATCTGAAGCTAGTCTTTAACTACAAAGAAAAATGATATGAAACAATAACAAGCAAGAAAAATAACAAAAACAAAGTCATCATCCTCATCAGTAGCCTATCATCGCCATCTTCCCTCTCAGCTGCGGAGGAGGTGCATCACTATCGTCGCTAGGGCTGCGGGACCGCAAGTCAGCCTCCTCTCCCTCATCCTTGGGGGTCATGGACCCGTCAAAAGACTCCTCAGAAGGCGAGCGCTGCCCCACTCGACCTTTCCCCCGATCGATTCCTCCACAGCCCCTCCATCGACCTCGTTTCTACTTACTGGCTGTGGAAGGTCCTGTAGGCACTGCTGGCACCGGCTCAAGCTAAAAAGAGGACATATATCAGTATGAATTAATGGAAGTGTACAGTATGGCAACAACAGTAAACCGCAAATAAATTGTACCTCGATCCTATGGCTGACTAAGACAGTCTGCCTCCTCCGTACCATCAGGAGCAGTCGGTCGATTGTACGAAGGAGGTCATCACCGTACGCCCAGGGGATCTGCAAAAAGAATAGAATCTGAGAAAAGGTAGACAAAAATAATAGCAAACAATGAATAGAAATGGCAGAAAACAAGCTAAAGTGCAGTATGGATTAGCATAAAGGAATGTGTACCTGCTCGATGCCAGGAGCAAACACGAGCTTGATGTCCCTTCCCTTGTTGTGCTCAAGTGGGATCTGCTTGATTACTCCATCTGGACGCATGTACATGATCTTAATGGGGATCATAGAAAATCCAAGAATGGGAGCAACGGCAGGGGCACCTCCAGCAGGCGCATTGCTAGCGGCAGCAGCAGCAACCTTTGGCATAGCTCGAGCCACACCTAAGGTAAGAGGCACCATCACTCAAGTGTTGTAGACACCCCATTTTTGACTGCCCTTAAGACTTGGGCGCCACTGATTGGATCATTCGATGGTGCAGGCTATGCTATGCAAAGGTTCAATTTCTTTGGTAAGGAGAGCATCAAATCCCAACCTTACAGCCCATTTTTGGACTAAAACTATTTTGACCAAAGATTTTAGACCTTAAAACCCTCTCTTTCAAATCATTTTTGAAAAAATGTTCCTACGATGTTCCGAGACTCGCATTTCGTTAAAATGTTGCACTTTTTGGTAAACCGAGCAATGACAAAGTGGGAATGAATGAAAGAGAGGTGAAATCTTCCAAAACATCTTGTTTAGAGGTTTAGAGTTGAAGAAAAGAAGAGCAGAGGGAAGAAACCTGGTTGGGGAAGAAGATGGGCATGAACCGTTGAAAGAGAGAGTTGAGCAGCCCTCACTAAATCGGGCCTATCCATTTGTACACTTAGATTTCAGTTATGAGGCCACCATAGTTAGAAAGAAGACTTCTGGGGCTTCATTTTGCACTCAAGAATCTCCTTAAGCCGAGGCCGGATGAGGGAGATATGGCTGGTTGAAGTTAGGCATCAATCCGATTAGACTGAAACTGCGTAGTCTTCCCTAAAAGAGACATAACTTTTTTCACACTTGGAATTTTGATGTGAGGCTTCTACCATTGGAAATCTTACTTTCGGGGCTTCAGTTTAGACACAAGAATGACTTGAAAAGGAGTCCTGATGAATGAGATATGCCCATTTGAAATTGGATATGCAGAACAGATTTTTGTTGTCGGCCACAAATATGGGCTATCGGCCACAAGGGGTGGCTGGTCGGCCAGTTGAAGTGGCCGGTCGGCCAAAGGTCCCAAACTCAGATATTTTGTAGATCTTTTTCCTCCAGCTATCTCCCACAAGCTCCAGCTGTCTGTTTTGCAGATATTTTGACCAAGGCTCTTGTATTGCTATATATGAAGGCTATATCTCTCATTTGGCAAGGTTAGCAAATTTTGGGAGCCTCTCTCTCTAAAAATCCTCTCTCTCTACATTCCTCTCTCTCTCTCTCTTGCCCTTTTGTGCATACAATAAGAGAGTGTGCATGGAAGTAGAGATACACCTCTCTTTTACCTAGACATCCTTGATCAAACTTGACCACCATTGGGCTGAGATTCCTTGGGACCTTGTTTGAGCTCTAGAAGGAGGATTGAGCTTGGTTTGGTGCCTCTTTTGTGCCTATGTGGTGCTTTGCTTCAAAGGTATAACACTTACCTTATTTAAGCTTGCTTTGAACACTTATTTTGCCATCTTCTTCCTCTGTTTTGAGCTGGTTTTCAACTGAAAAAAACTCTATTTTCCAGTCCTTAAAATGGTGGTTTAAGACCTTTTTGTGCTAAGGGGTAGTCTACCCTTCTTGTTGCCTAATTGTTAAGCTTTTTGTGCCATCTTTCAAGGCCTTTAAACCAAACTTTTTGGACCTTTAAACCACTGAAATTCAGAGTTATTTCAGTGGTAAAAACTTTGTTTTGAATTCCAAAATAGGAGGGGTTGGCCTCCCCTCCTTGTGTCTAGCTTTCATGCCTAGTTAGCTTTATATGTTAGCATGTTTTTGTAGCTTAACTTAGTTTATTTTCAGCATGTTTTAGATATTGATTTGGCATATTTAAGCTCTTTTTTGAGCTGGTTTGATCACTCGAGCTTTGCTTTGTATGCTTGTAGTGCAATTGTGCTAAATTGCCAACATATGGTATTGTTTTGGCCTCTAAGTCTAGCCATTCTTAGCTTATTTCAAGCATGTTTTAGAACTCCATTTAGGTTGTTTTAGGACTATTTTGGGTGTTCTTGGTCATATGAGCTTCATCTTGCATAGCTATAGTGCAAATGCCTTTACTAGCTTAGTGTTTTAAGGCCTCTAACATGTCTTGCTTGAGATGATTGCATGCCATAGCATCATTTAACATGTGATTTCAGAGCATATATCTCTGCCACGCTCTCACTTATATCACTCTTTCATTGCTTTTGAGAGTTGTGCTTTGAGCCTTGTTTGTGAGCCAACATGTGAACATGTTTTTCTTACTTTCTATGCTTCAATTCCAACATGATTTAGCCACTATTTTGGCATGATTTAGCTCTGTCCAGAACTGGTTTGGTCATTTAAGTTTGGTATTACATGCCTCTAGTGTAGTGCTCTTCATTAGCTTTAATGCTTTTGGCCCTTAACATGTTGTGCATGTGTTGTTTGCATGTTTTAGCATTATTTGTCATGCCATTTCAGCACTGAAAGTCTGCAACTTCCTTCTATTCTTCACTTCTTAATTTGCTTTTGAAAGTGGTCTTGAGCCCCTTGTTGGCTTAAGCATGAAATTGAGGCACTCATGCCTAATCATTTTAATCCTCTCTTGAGGGTTTCTACTAACCAACAGCATGAGACCTCTTTCATGCTCAAGGCACTTGTGGCTTAGGCCATCTTTCCAATTAGAGGACTTTCACATTGGATTTAACCAACTAAAGAATGGCTTGGTAATGCTAAAATGTGTAAACAAAATTGAATCAAGTAAAACATGACTAAGATAAGCATGTTGTTTGCATTGCATGTGTTTGGATCGAACGTTAATCCAAACATAAGAAATGCGAGACATTTCATACTCAAAGTGATGAAACGTGTCACATTTCTTGGTCGCTGTCACCCTTGATCATGCATGATAGGGTGGTGGCCTTTTGGGTCCTATGTGCGCATTCATTAGCTTGTGCAAGCTTGATCCTTTGGCCATCATGCATTGAGATGCTTGATTGGTGGCTTGAGAGCCAAGCGCCATACTCCTTTGAGCTTGAGAAATGATAAGGAGAGTGACAGTACATACATTTCTTGCAAAATGCCTTGCTTTGCCTCTGTTGTTCTCTATTGCAACAAAAGCAGCATTTTGGAAAAGCAGGTGGCCGACCGGCCACTTGAGGTAGCCGACCGGCCACCTGCACTAGCCGACCTGCCAGTTAGGGTGGTCGACAGCCACCTTTTGTGGCCGACAGGCCACTAGTTCATTTCTAGGCAAGAGGGTTCCTGTTTTGAAGCAAAGGCAGTCTGGAGATTGGCACAATTTTTAGAAATCAAGACAAGTGCAAACAGAGACAACCGATAGCAAGGCGATGGATTTTCGAGAGGAAGCCGAACGAGCATGCATGTCTCCCTTGCCCGTGAGGCCACTTCATTGCTTTATTAACTAGTTGTAGTTGATCATTATGTGTGTTATAATTAATCATTCAATTTGTTTTGTAATATTTTAATTAGCTTAGCATAGCTAGTTGTTCAATTTGGTTTGTAATAATTAATTAGCTTAGATTAGTTAATTAGTTGGTTTGTGATAATTAGCTTCGCTTAGATTAGCTTAGCTTAGCTTATTCATTTGGACCCTCCTTTAAGAGGGTACAATGTTGTAATAAGTGTGCGTGCGTGTGTGCATGTCTTCCAACCCCACGTCTTTCTCCCTTTTATTTATCCGCTTTCAGTGGTTAGATTAGGGCACGTTTTGATTAGCATATCTTATGCTTGCATATTTGCATCATTCATTTGTATTGCATGCACCAGGCTCGGCGCATCATTCAAACTGCATTGTATTTCAATACTTATTTGAATACATGTATCAAATTGTTGCATTCATATGCCATCTTAGATAGCCAAGCCTATTTAGTTGCACTATTGCATGTGTTGCATTAGGTATTTTGCATAGTTAGGATCATGCATATTTCTAATTAGCTTTTGTTTTGACTTGGAGTATACTGTAAGTTTTATGCTTTAGCATACTTGCATGAGTGTGAGTGATGCCATGATAGCATGCTTGCCATGAGGCTATTTGCTTATATGATTAACTACATGAATACCTGTGGATGAAGGCTTTATTACTTGAATTGGACAATTCGACGAATGTATGTTTTAAGCCCACTTTGCGAAGTAGCAAATCATCATGTTTTAAAGCCCACTTGAGGGTGAAAAATCCGCACTTTAGCCCACTTGAAGGTGGCACTTTCAAACCATTTTCACAAACAAACATGAGTTGATTTGTTCCAATTCTTGCGATATAGTCTATACTTGCTTGTGTGTGCGTCACATAGTAAAGTTAGCTAATAACCAAAATAAGAACACATGAGGTTTATAAAACAACATATCATGTTTAGTAGAGGCCGATCTTTGATCGGGCGAGCGGGGGTGCTCATTTCAGGACCTTCTCCTCTCGTACCCAAGTTCCCGAGCCGAGGCAACTTTGGTGATGACAGACACGTAGCCTTTGGCATGAGTCAGGGTTTCCTAAATTTTTCCAAAATAAAATATTTAGGTGGCGACTCTGTAATCTGGCAAAGCAGTCCAGTTTTGGCATTATTTGATTCAAAAATCTGATTTTCAAAAATCTGATTTTCTAAAATGATTTGCCAAATTGGACTCTTTGGTGTTTATCAGTCTCATATTGCACTTTGTGAGATTAGATTCAGAACCGTGACAGGAGTCAGAACTGTAGGACCAATTTGGGCCTCTCTAAAAGGAGCGCGCGAAGAAAGTCGAGTCTGCAGGTGTGTAAGAAGGTAGTGAAGTCGCCAAGCTCATGATGATGATCACCATTCTCGCCCAACATCTCGCCCAACATCAGGAGGTCAATTTGAGGATCGTCCTGTAGCTCATCTACTACCCTCATATCCAGGGGAGACGGATGTGGAATGTCGGGGTCAGCGATGCCCCTGCATTTGGGGGATGAACCTCTCTCCCAGGTAGTACGCCCGGCCAAAGGGGCATTCGAACAAAATCCTCATTGTAGAGGCATGCCATGGAGTGGCGTAGGTCATCCTCGATACCTGGGGAATGCACGCCCAAGGGTGCCAGTCAACCTGAGAAAATCAATGCAGTATAAGGAAATCAGTGCAGTGTCAGATATTAGTGTCGTGTCAGATGTTAGTGCCGTGTCAGAAATCAGTACAGTATGAGGATAACAATATGATACAGATGCAATAACATGAAAGTAACCGTGTAGTGTGGGAAACAATGCAATATGCTTATAGTAGGTAACAACTAAAGGTTGGTATTTTGCTACTTGGTCCACCGTGATCGTGTCAAAGAAGCGGTGGAAGTACGGGAAAGTTCAGTCTACAAGACGGCGTCGCTTAAACTGCGAGTTATAGTACTGGGAGCGGGGTATTGACAACTCGATCGGCCTCACTGGGACTGGAGCCAGGGAAGTGAAATATGTGTAGACCCAAAGCTACAAACAGAAGACATGGGAGAAATAGATCAGATGAACAAGAAATGCAAAAGTGAATAGAATATAAAGCATATCAGAAAAGTGAGTGTAGAGTATACCTTCCAAACCCTCTAGTAGCCGTTGAGTGAATCCGTCTTACGGCGGGAGACGGAGCTCATGTAGCAATATAAGGTGGCCACGCTGACACCACCCTAATCATACTCCACCACCCGAGGAAGGCGTACCAGCGCCCCTAGAAGGTATAACCCCACAGTATTTTCCCTGTTCGCAAACAGGGTAGTACCGAGAAGATACATGAGGAAGCCTACAGTAATTGGTTGAGTGCCGGAAAAATGCTCTAAGAACTAGCTGTAGCGCACCATCCCGTGCTTGGTGGTGTTTGGGATCACCCTAGGAAGCTGGAGCTGTGCAGCCCTCCACTGGTCATATCCGAATCAAAGGGGGCTGGGTCGCTGACCCCAACCCATAAACTAGTCAGCATCAAGAAATCGTATGGGTTAGCGTCATCTACCCGATTGAGGAGAAGTGGAATGAGTCGGTGGTATCCCACCATCTCTCTACCAAGGCCCCGTAGAGCCATGACTCGACCATTTTCTGTATGAGCCTGGAGCAAAAGGGCTTAAAGCCAATAGCATTAACTAAATAACGGACCTCTATGGAAAGTCGTTCGTACCAACGCCGGGGGCCAGATATAGAACATAGCCACCTATCCTCCTGGCTATCACCTATCAATTGGAAGTTTTATCAGTATATGTACAACAGAGACGAGTGGTTTACTCATTAGTTTCAACACGTGTGCAAAGTAAAATAAAGAGGAAAAGTTGCGCACCGTGGAAGCGTCGGCAGATACGTGCTCTATGGGCTCTCGCAGTAGGGTGTCCTCATCTATCCCTGGGATGAAGCCCTCAAATCCCAAAATACCGCCCGGGGGTGGCATGTGTGTACGTGGCTGGTAAGTAGCCGCATCAAAGGGCCTCTCAGCAAGGGGAAGCAATGTAGTAGCCTCTTTCGCTTCCATATCCGCACCAAGGGCAGCACTAATACCTGAGGCGAGGTCAGGAATGGGTACTTCGTCACTAGCCATAGAGAGAAGATGAAAAAGTAAAAAAAGTGAGTAGATGGGTGTTTTTTGGAGTGAAAATCTCAAAATCTCAAACCCTAGGAAAGAGAAAACCAAGAGAGAGGAAAGAGAAAACTCAAAGAGGGAAAGGGGAAATGTGTGAGAATTTAAGAAAAACCAAGAGAAAACTCAAAGCTTCACCAAATCAAGTTTCAGTCAGTTCAAAATATAAAGGAGAACAAAGTTTTTTCAAGAAAATTATGTGAGGTTTGTTGGGTTTTTGTGAGGAGAGAAAAAAACTAGAGAGAAAGGAGTCCTAGAGAGAGAGTGAGGGTTTTCGGGTTTGGGTGTGTGCAAAATAGGGATGAGTTTGTGTTTTATAAGCCGTGGTATGTGTTTTTCCCGATCTGCCCCTGCCCCGCTGTCGAAGCCCGGCCAGCTGTGTTAATGCCCGCCCGTGCTTCACAGAGGCCCGATCGGTTCTCGGTGTAACTCAATTTTGTTTTTTTTACTCTGTTTTATGTTTAGTATTCTGGGGCCTTGATCTAAAAAAAAAAACAACAAACAAAAAAAACAACAGAGTTGAAGAAAAAAAAAAAAAAAAAACAACAACAACAACAACAAAATGTTTGGTTTGTTTTTGTTTGTTTTGTTAATTAATGTGATTTGTTTGGATCGTTTTGGTTAAACTCATAACTTGTTTATTTTGGTTAAACTCACAACTTGTGTTGTGTGAATCATGTCGTTAGTTTATACATATTTCGTTTGTTGTGTCGGTAAATTGTAATTTGTTTTGTAAAGTTGTAGCATGTTGCTTTTTGGATAAAATCTATTTTCTAAAACAAAAAAACAAAAACAAAAACAAAAAAAATCAAATCAAAGAACTTGATTTTTAAAATTACTATTTAGATATCACTTTTTGTGCATCATTTTGATTTATGTTAACTCGTGTTTACACTTTGTAATTGGATTTCTCTTTGTATTGAGTTTGAAGTCTTGTTTACTCCTTCATTGCCCTTTCCTCCTCTTGCGTATGGCGCGTTAGGATTGTACCTTCGGTTAAAAACATTTGGGTGCACCCGATGTTCACACCAACCCTTTCCTCCTCTCACGTGTGACACGTTAGGATTGTACCTTCAGTTAAAATCATTCGGGTGAGCCCGGTGTTCACACCAACCCTTTCCTCCTCTCGCGTATGACGCGTTAAGATTGTGTCTTCCGTTAAAAACATTCGGGTGCGCCCAGTGTTCACACCAACCCTTTCCTCCTCTCACGTGTGGTGCATTAGGATTGTACCTTTAGTTAAAAACATTCGGGTGCACCCGGTCTTAACACCAACCCTTTCTTCCTCTCACGTATGATGCGTTAGGATTATACCTTTGGTTAAAAACATTTGGTGCGCCCGATGTTCACACCACTTTTCCTCTTGCCGCATGTGATGCGTTAGGATTGTACCTTCGGTTAAAAACATTGGGTGTGCCCAATGTTCACACCACCTTTCCTCCTCTCGCATGCAATGCGTTAGGATCTCGGTTGAGACCTCGGGTGCGCTCGATGGTTATGTTGCCCTTCGCCTTTCCCGCGCAACGTGTAGTTAGGCTTGCATAATTTTCTTACATCCTTTCTATATGAAATGTAGTCTGGCTTGTGTTTTCTACGCGAGGCGTGTTTGTTTACTTACCTCTTTTGTGGTTGGAATTGTTGTACCTTGTTTCAGTTTGTTTAAATGTGACATTTTCTTTGCATCGTATTTGCATTCAAGTGTTTTATTGCATGATCATAAGTTCTATTCTTGCATCTTATGTTTGCATTTTGTCCCTGAACTATGTTGGTTTGATTTCTTACAAAGGGATACGTGGCAACTTGCGAGCGCAACCAATCTAATTTAAGTCTTGTTTTCTTGCCCAAGTCTTGCGGCCTTGTCAAATTAGTCGTCTCTAGGCTTTGACATTTACTTACATCATTTCATGATTGCTCGAGCTCTTTCAAAAAGGGGCAACTGTAGACACTCCATTTTGACTGCCTGCAAGACTTAGGCACTTGGTTTGATACACTCGATGATGAAAGTTGAATTGTGTGCTTTGAATTCACAGCGATTCGGATTCAGTCAAGCTCTCGAAATAACCTCAAATCGTCACCATTTACCTTGTTTGAATCTCTGAGTCTCATTTTTGGACCTTTTGCCACCCTGAGCTGAGTTTGAACCAAAAAAATAGGGAAGGGCATGAATGCCTAGTCGTGCCTCAGTGAAAGTCGGCCGTGGATATGAATGGCCGGTCGGGCCTTGGTGGCGAGAAACACTGTACTAGGCGGGAGCCCACCAGCTGTCCATTTTTGAAGATATTTATCACATTTTTGGCTTAAATTCTATAAATACGACTATATACCTCTGTTTTGGGGGTTACAAAATTTAAAAAGAGCTTATATACACCTTGAGAGCTTCTTCTTACTCTTTCTTCCATTGTAAGCTACCTTTGAGTTGACCTATCTTCCTTGTATCATCTATATACACCATACACAACCTTGACTCATCATCTTAGAGCCTTGTTTGAGCCTTGAGAAGCATAATTCAAGCTTGAGAGTGTGTCAAGAGTGAATTTGATCATCAACCAAAGCTTACTCCATTTTTAGAGGTATCAACTTGTAACCTTTGTTCTTGCTTTTGATTTCTTCATTTCTACCTATTTCTTGTGTCTTTGGACTATTTTACACCTATTCTAAGAGTTGGAACATGGGTTTGGATTAGATACCAAAGGTGGTAAGGTTAACACCCTTACTTGCACCTATTTTCATAGCTCAACCCTTAGCTCCTTTACACTCTTTTTCTTTGTTTTTTGAACTGATTTTCAGAGTTGAACTGGGGCCAAAAATATGATTTCAAGTCTTGAAATTGGAGAGGTTGGCCATCCCTCCTTGTTCTTTCGTTTACACAGCTTTAGTGTCTTTACTTTTGCTTAGCTTTTGAGCTATTTTCTTACATTTTTTGGCCACTGTCTTAGGCTTATTTTAGATTGTTTTAGGGCTGTCTCATTCTATTTAATTACTTCAAGCTTTGATTAGTTCATTTGTTGTATCATAAGTCCTTGTACATAGCTTGTTACATGTTAGATTTTCTTCAACTCATTTCCATGTTTAATAACCTCGTTTTAATAATCAACTTGCCACTCATTTCTTTCACTTGAGAGTTGTTTCAAATGGTTGATAGTTATTCAACACATGAACTAGAGTTTCGCGCTTAATGGCTTAATCTCTACGAAGATTCATTGTCAATGGCGTAATCTCTCTTTCATGTTGAGAATTACTTTCCATTTGACGCTTCTATCCTTTAGAGGACTTAATCATCATTTCAGACAAATGGACTAATGAATGGCAATGACTAAACAAATTGGTTTAAAATTGGATCAATACACTTAAAGAAAATGAGTCATCTTGTTTAGGCTTGGCCAAATGTTATGCCAAGTTAATCGAATCAAGAATGATCATACGCTAATTCATGGCGTTTTGATGATTCTTGAAGCGTCTCTATCACCATTTTTGAGTTGACTCCAAGACAAGAGGGAGGGGTGGTCATATCCATTGCATTTCATTGATTTTTGTCCAAAATTGTATCCGAAATCATCAAGCAATCAATTTGCTCATTGATGGATTTGGAATAAATTTCAACCTTCTCTCGAAGCTTTTCCATGACAGAGAAGGAAGACAGAGACAAACAGAGCTTGAACAACTCTGTCTGCACTATTTTCACTTCAAAACACAAAATAGAGTTTTACACAAAACTAAGGCACGGCCAGCCTTCTCTATGCCCGACCGGGCTTCATTGAGGGCCACTTAACCCTCAAAGTTTGGTCAGCAATGTATTTTTATAGAAAACAGAAGGAAGTGGCTGAGGTGAAACAGGGCAAGCTTGGGGAAAATAGAGCTATTTTTGAGCACTGTACATGTGCATGCATGCCATTCTTGCGCATCCTCGCTTATATTATGATTATTGTAATTAATTAATTTAATATTTTTTATTGTAATTAATCTCATCATTAACGTGTTGTAATTATTATTGTCCATTTTTATAATTGTTGTAGTTACTTAGCTTAAAGAGTTAGTTTATTTATCTCGGCTATCCTTGTTGTAATAATCTTGGTTATCCGTTGCAATAGCATAGATAGCCTAATTAGCTAGTTAATAAGTTGAGCCTATTCCATTCATTCGGTTTTGTAATAGTTAGTTTAATTCAGACTTTCGGACATTGATTCGCACCCTCCTGCTTAAGGGATCAAATGTTGTAATAATGTGTATGTCTTCCAACCCCACGTCTTTCTCCCTTTTATTTATTCACTTACGATGGTTAGTACAGAGCATCACATTTCATTAGCATTCTTATGCCTTGCATCCACTTGTATTGCATACACTGAGGCTCGGTTCATCATTCAAACTTGCATTGTCATTTAAATAACTCTTTGAATACGTGCTTAGACCGCATGTTAGCAAATTGATGCACATGTCATAAATTAGTAGCCGAGCCTATTAGTTGCATATTGCATGTATTACATTAGTCATGGTGCATTGATTAGGGACATGCATATTTTCTAATTAGCTTGTTGTTGTTTGGCTTAGGGTACTAGGTGAGTAATTTCACGTTTTAGTATCTTGCATGAATGTTTGTGTTACCATGTCCAAAGCATAAATACCATGAGGCTAATTGCTTAATCGATATAACTGTTTGAATGCCTATGGATGAAGGCTAGTTTCTTGAATTGGGATGGTTTGATTAAATGTCCATTTTAGCCCACTTTTTCAAGTGGCAAAATCACAAAACAATTTCAAAACAAAAAATGAGATCAAATGTTCCAATTCTTGTAAACTAGTCTATATTTGTACGAGTGTCACATAGTAAAGAATAGCTAAATCGGAACAAGAGCATATAATGAAAATAAGAAACACATCATGATTAGTAGAGGCCGATATTTGATCGGGAGAGTGAGATGCTCAATTCATGACATTCCCATCTCGTACCTACGCTCCCGAGCCTAGACCCTTTGGTGATGACGTACTAATGGCCCTTGGCACGAGTCTCGAGTTTCTTAAATTTTTTAAAAATATTTAGGTGGCAACTCTGTAATCTGGCAAAATAGTCCATTTTTGGCATTTGATTCAAACGTTGATTTTCTAAAAAAGAATTACCGGATTTGGACTTTTTTGTGTTTTCACTATTTCACATTGCACTTGTGAAATCAGATTCAGAACCACAAGTAGAGTCTGAACTATAGGGCTATTCGCCTTCCGAAAGGAGCGCAAAAAGTCAAGCTATACATGGGTGACGTGGAATACAGTGAGCTCCACGTGGCAGTGACGTGTTGTCCGTTGGCGATGAGTCAACTAATCGAAATGGTTGTGTGTCCGATCTGGAGCGGGTTGATCATAGCCGTTGATTGGAGATGCACGCAATCGTACGGATGAGATGGCACCCGATCGTGATCAGGTGTAATTAGTCAAGGCATAATGATATGCACTGTAGATCGTCAATCCAACGGTCAAATCTGATCAGATGTGATCAAGGGACATGACCATTCGATCAGGTGCATCAAGGCCTATAAATAGATTGCGAAATCAACCATTTCATTCCATCCAAAAATTCATAATTCATTCTTGCAATTCTCTCTTTCTTTCCTTTTTGATTTTGAGTTTTCAATCAAGAGTTTCTTAAGTAAATTTCTGCTTTTCTTACTAGTAATCAAGTTCTGTAGATTTGATTATCAGTGTTTTGGTTTTTTTGATTATATTAAGAGTATTCTGATCTACTGTCGTTAGTATAGAAGCCAGTAGACTTGATCATTAGAGCAGGTTTCACCGTATCCTGGAGGAAAATTAGCTGTAACCCCCTACACACCTTTGGGTGAGTACAAATATTGTCTTCAGGAAAGCGACTTAGTAACGCGACTTGAAGCACCAAATTTTTGTCCTACATAGACAAGATCATCGCCAAGTTTTGAAGACTCGAAACCACCAACTAAAGATTTCAAGACAATTTGTTCCAACAATCTAAAGACAATATTTTGCAATGTCTATTCAAAAAATGACTCGAGATTTCATGAAGCTTGACCGGTTTGATGGAGGAAATTTCCGACGCTGGCAAAAGAATATGCACTTTTTGCTCACCACTCTTAAAGTGGTTATGTGCTAACTACCCCCTATCCGACTGAGTAAGAAGACGAGACTGTGGAGCAAACCCGTGCCAAAACCAAATGGGAGAATGACGACTACATTTGCTGAGGACATATTCTGAATGCAATGTCAGACTCTTTATTCGATGTGTATCAACATCTAGAAATGACAAAGCAACTCTGGGACTTATTACAGTCAAAGTACCTCACCGAGGATGCCACCAGTAAGAAATTTCTTGTTAGTAATTTTACACGTTTTACAATGATTTATACAAAGCCCATTATGAAACAATTTCATGAGATCCAACATATTCTGAGTCAATTTTGACAAAAGAATATGAACATTGATGAATCTATTGTAGTTTCATCTATAATAAAGAAACTACCATCTTCTTGGAAGGATTTTAAGAAAACTCTGAAACACAAAAAGGAAGACCTTACTTTAAAGGAATAGGCTCAACACCTTCGAGTTGCAGAAGAGTCGAGATTTCTTGAAAAGTAAAGATAACCAATTGGCTCAGACGTCTAAGATCCACATGGTGGATGATGGTAAGAGGTTCAACAAAAAGAAATGTAAACGTGAACCCCAATCCGAGAAAAATTCTAAGAAGGCGAAATGCGTTTGCTGGCATTGTGGTAAGCCAGGGCACTTCAGAAATGAATGCCGGTCATGCAAGAAGAAACCAGAAGCATCAAATGCAAGAACAAGTTTGTGGCTGTTGTATCAGAGGTGAACATGCTCGAAGATACTGGTGACTGGTGGATTAACTCAGGAGCAACAAGGTACGTCTACAACGACAAGAGCCATTTTACTACTTATGAAAAAGTGAGTGATGGAACAGTTCTCTACATGGGCAACTCTTCAACTGCTGCTATCAAAGGCAAAAGGACGGTGGATCTAGAGTTTACATCTGGAAAAGTCTTAATGTACCTGATGTTAGGAAAAACCTTGTATCTGGAAGCTTGCTTAATAAGCATGGTTTCAAGTTAGTATTTGAGTCGGAAAAAATTTGTCTTGTCTAAGGGTGGGATTTTTGTTGGGAAGGGCTACATGTATCAAGGAATGTTCAAACTTAACGTTATCAATAATACATATGTTTCTGCTTATATTGTTGATTCTCTTTCTTTATGGCATGCTCGTTTTGGTCATGTTAATACTAGGAAAATGCATGATATGGTTAATTTAGATTTAATTCCTAAGTATGACATTGATATGTTTGAAAAATGTAAATTTTGTGTGTAATCAAAAATTACTCGCATTCCATTTCCTAAAGTAGATAAAACCACATCTTTGCTTGAACTTGTGCATAGTGATGTATGTGACATACATAATACCCCTACCAGAGGTGGTAAGAAATATTTTGTAACATTCATTGATGACTTTTCTAAGTACTGTTATATCTATCTATTGCATTCAAAAGATGAGGTGCTTGATAAATTCAAGATTTTTAAAACAGAAGTAGAAAATCAGTGTAATGTCAAAATAAAGAAACTTAGGTCAGATAGAGGTGGTGAATACCATTTTTCAGAATATTGTGAAAATATTAGTATTATTCATGAGAAGTCTGCACCCTACACACCACAACAAAATGGAGTAGCTGAAAGAAAGAATAGGACATTAACGGAAATGATTAATGTTATGCTTTCTTACTCTAGTTTAAGTTCTGGTTTTGGGGGTAAAGCCTTGTTCACTGTCTGTCACATACTCAATAGAATTCCTCTAAGGGAAGAAATGTTACTTCTTATGAATTTTGAAAAAACAAGAAACCTAATCTTGGTTACTTGAAAACATGGGGCTGTAGAACAATAATCAGATTACCTGAACCTAAAAGGAAGAAATTAGGTGAAAATGGAATTGAATGCATATTCCTTGGCTATGCTATACATTGCAAAGCATATAGGTTTCTGGTGGTAGAGCCCAATAGTTTAGTGGAAACAAATACCATCATTGAATCACGTGATGCGGTATTTTATGAGAATCGTTTCACAACTATTCTAAGGTTGGATTCTAATGAAGAAAATGAATCAACTCCTTTGATGTCTACAGAGGAAAGTGAACGACATGAACCCATTGAGCCTAATGAACCTAATGAGCCTATTGAGCTAAGAAGGAGTAAGAAGGCTAGGACTAAAAAGTCATTTGGCCCTGCTTTCATTGTTTACCTTGTAGAAGGGACTAGAAAAGCTTATTGTAAGCAAACAATGATTTCTTTAAATATGGATTCAGATCCATTAACTTTTGAGGAAGCTATGAAGTCTCAAGATGTTGCTTTCTGGAAAGAAGCAATAAACGATGAGATGGATTTTATCATGGGTAACAATACCTAGATACTTGCTGATTTGCCACCTGGATCCAAACCGATTGGTTGTAAATGGATTTTGAAAAGGAAAATAAAAGTTGATGGCACAATTGACAAGTTCAAAGCAAGATTAGTTGCTAAGGGTTTTACTCAAAAGGAGGGTATCGATTATTTTGATACATATGCTCTGGTGGCCTGAATTGCCACCATTTGAGTGTTGATTCCCTTAGTCTTAATCTACAAGCTTAAAATCCATCAAATGGATGTTAATACCGCTTTCCTAAATGGAGAGTTAGATGAGGAAATTTACATGCAACAACTGGAAGGATTTGTTGTACAGGGTCAAGAACACAAAGTATGTAAACTCGTAAAGTCACTATATGGATTTAAACAAGCTCCAAAACAGTGGCATGAGAAATTTGACAAAGTAATAGTGTCAAATGGTTTTAGGATACATGAATCTGATAAGTGTGTATACAATAAGTTTACTGGCAATAGAGGTGTAATCATATGTCTATATGTAGATGACATGCTTATTTTTGGTACTGACAATGATGTCATTGAAAGTACTAAAAGTTTCTTGTCGTCTAGCTTTAGTATGAAAGACATGGGCTTGGCTGATGTAATTCTGGGTATTAAGATCAAACGAGAGGACAATAATTGATTCTAACCTAGTCACAGTATATTGAGAAAATTCTTAAGAAATTTAATCAATATAATTGTACACCCATGTCTAAATCTTTTGATTCAAATTTGAAATTGTATCCCAATATTGGAAGAGTTGTTGATCAGTTAGAATACTCAAGAGTAATAGGTAGCTGTAGACACCCCATTTTTTACCGACCTTAAGACTCAGACGTCATCGATTGAGCGCTCAGTGATTGCGCATGTTGTGCTCGTTTCGAGGTTTCGGAGTTCTTGGCTGAGAGCCTCACCTCCAAACCTCGGGACTCTTTGTACTTTGACTCAGTCTGCGGACTACGTCTTGTTTTCTTTTCCTGGATGGAGGGAGAGGTCTTGTAGACCATCTCTCAGTGGTTGTAGGCCACTGTTCCCGTTTGGGGACTAGTTTCCAGTTTTCGGAGCCGTCGGCCGTGCGCCTCGGTTTGAGACTCCTTAACATTCTCCGTTTGGCACGTGTTTTGGAAAACACCTTGTTTCCTCTGTCTAGAGGGACACTGTGGTCTGGGAGACCACTTTTGTGGTCATACGCCACTTTTTGTACTCAACAGCCAGTTTTCGAGGCCCCTGGCTGCGCGTCTTGCCTCCTCAAACTCTCGTTTTGCATCCGTGTTGGTTCGTTCTTGGCACGAACCTTGTTTTCCTTGTTTGGAAGGTGGTACAAGGGTGGGAGACCAGTTTTCTCCTTGGAAACCACTTTTCTCCCCGCTAGCGAATTTTCTGGTCGGGAAACTAGTTTTCTTGATCTTTGGGCCACATTTTCTGGTTTCCTACCCCACCATTGGCTTGCTTTCAGTGTGGAGACCACCAATTGCACTTGCCGACCACTTTTTTTTTTGGGAAACCACTTTGGGTGGTCGGCCGACCACTAAAAGTAGCAGGCCAACCACCTTTTCTGGTCGGCAAGTTTCCTCATGTTTTGTCTGACTGAATGAATACCAGCTGTGCCAGCTGGAGGGCACAAACTATATCCTCCATACATGTATGGAGGGATTGCATCCAAGTTTAGCTTCTCCAAGAAGATTGAACCCCTTTTTTCTTCTATAAGATAGGCTCTCTCTCTCCTTATACTAGGTTCAGAAAATTTCCTAAGGCTTGAGCATATAATCTCTCCATATATCTCTCTTTTTCTCTCTTGATATTGTTGTTTTGACTTCACACTTGTGCACACTACCTCTCTTACCTTATAGCTGAGTTGCTGGAGGGTCTTGAGGGAGCTGAAGAGTTGGTTTTAGCTCAGGAAATTTGCTAGTTTTTGCTGAGCTTAAAGGGTAACCTCTTTTTCCCCTTTTTTAGCTCTATTTTGATCATTCTCTTAGTCATATTTGCAAGCTTATTTAGGCTTTGTTTTCAACTGAAAAAAGTCTTGTTTTAAGTTGCTTAAAATGTTTGTTTAAGGCCTCTTGGGTGTTGAGGGTCTTCTACCCTCTTTCATGCTTTATTTGGCCTTGTTTTGTGCCATACCATAAGGCCTTTGAGTTAATTCTTGCATGGCCTCTTAGCCACTAAAATACAATGGATTTTCAGTGGTTGGAATGTGGTTTTGAGGCCCTAAATCAGAGAGGGGTGACCCTCTCTCTTTTGGTCTTGTTTACTTGCATTTTTTGGCCTATCAAAGGAGCATATGTTTACATCATTTCAAGGCTTGGTTCAGGCACTTTTTGGTGATTTTTAGGGCTTGCCTAGACTCTGTCTATGGCTGGTTTGGTCACCTTGGGTTTGCCTCTTGCATGTGTAGAGTAATCCCTTTTGTGGCTTATCAAAGTAGCATGTCATTCTTGCATGTATTGGTCATCTTTCAGTGGGTTTTTTGTCATCTTTTGGCATTCCATTACTCTATTTTTAGCTGGTTTGGTAGCCTCTCACATGCCTCATATGCTTGTAGTGTAAATCATGTTTACTAGCTTAGAATGCATGATGTTTTAGCCCTCTATTCTAGCATATTTTGGCCATGCTCCAACCTGATTTTGTTTATATTTTGGGCTGCCTTAGCTTTTTTTTTTAGGCCTCTTGGTCGAAAGATGCTTGCCATGCATGCTTGTAGTGTAATAGCCTTGACTAGTTTCGAGTTTTGAAGTCCCTTGCATGCTTAACTTGAGGTATTTTCATGTGTTGGCATCATTGAGCATGATATTTTAGAGCATATAGGGCTATCATACTTCCATGTTTTCCACTCTTTAAGTGCCCTTGAGAGTTGTGCTTTTATACCCTATTTTGTGAGCCATTGCATGAGCTTCATTTTTGTGCCTTTCAGGCCATTATCCCAACTCATTTTGCTATTGTTTTGGGCCTGCATAGGGTCTGTTTGGAGTTGGTTTGGCCATTTGAGCATTGCCTTGCATGCCTATAGTGTAATACACTTCACTAGTTTCGATACTTGAGCCATTCAACATGCATTACATGAGTTGTTTGCATAATTTGAAGTCATTTGTATGCCATTTTAGAGCTGAAACATGTATCATTGCACTCCATATTTCATCATTTCAATGCGTTTGGAAAGTTGTGTTTTGTGCCTTAGACTTGGGGCCGTTGCATTGTGCATGATCGTATGCGTTTTGATGCCTTATTTCCATCATCTAATGGCCATTGATTTAGGTGTGGCTGAGGCCCATCTATTTTGGTTTAAGTCCTTTTTGCATTGAGTATGCCATTGTAGTTTATAGCATTGAGTATGCCATGTTGTCGCATGAGTGATCATTGCATTGTGCATGCCTTGTTCATCTCGTTGTGTATGTTAGTTTCTACGTGCATTGTGTATGCTAAGTGTCATGTGCATTGAGTATGCCATTGTTAGTTCATAGCATTGTGTATGCTAGTTGCATGTTTGCATGCCATCCCTTGCATGTTTGCATGACTTAGTTGCATTGCATTAAGATTGCATGCTAGAGTTGCATTCGTGCATGCCTTGTTTGTTGCATCATGTTTGGAATAGGGGTTAGTCCGAACACGGGGAATGAGGGACGTTTCATGCTTGAAATGATGAAACGTGCCTCGATTCCCGGTCGCCGACACTCTTGACTACCCATGACGGAGTTGTTGACTTTAGGTGCTTGTATGTGCATTCATTTCACATTGAGTCGTGCAATTCGACTCCTCGGCCATCATGCATCGAGATGCGTGATTAGTGGCCCGAGGGTCAAGGACTACACTCCCTTAAGCTTATGCAATGATGGGGAGAGTGGTCATGCACACATGTGTTGCGAATACTTTGCCATCTCTCTCTCTCTCTTGCCTTCTATTGTTGAAAACCAAAAACCAGGGGTAGAAACTGGTCGGCAGACCAGATTTAGTGGCTGGCCGACCACTTTTTCTGGTTTTTCACCACAAAAGTGGTCAGCAGGTGGTCCCCAAGGCCAATAGCTGGTCGGCAGCCTTCCTACAGATTCCTAGGGTGGAGTTTCAGCCTTCTGGAGCTTTGTGCAGTGTTCTGAGGTCAATTGCAAATAGAGGCAAGTCGGGGCGTCGCGAGGGATTCCCGAACAAGGCAATTCAATCATGCACGCATCCTTTGTCATTCAAAGCAGAGCTGGGGCAGTCCACATTCATTTAGCTTGCATGCTCATTTAGATTGCTTACTTAGTTAATGTTGTGTAATAAGTAGTTGTAACTTGTTATTCCTTTCGTCGTGTAATAACTAGTTTAATTAGATTAGCTTAGATTAGCTAGCTGGTTCTGTATTATTTATTCAGACCTTCCGTCGAGAGGGCAAATTTTGTAATAAGTGTGCATGTGTATGATGCATGTCTTCCAACCCCCACTTCTTTCTCCCTTTTATTTACTAGCTTACGATGGTTAGTTTTAGGACATGTTTCAATTAGCATCCTTATGCTCGCATGTTTGCATCCATTCATCTGTCTTGTATGCACCGGACTCGGTGCATCATACTAACTGTATTGTACTTCAATTCCAAGTTGAATACATGTATCAATTTGTATCTCAGATGACATTTTAGAATAGCTGAGCCTATCTTAGTTGCATTTTATATGTGTTGCATTAGGCATTCTTGACATAGCTAGGATCATGTATTGATTTCTAACATAGCTTTTGTTTTGGCTCGGAGTACTCGGTAAGTGTTTATGCTTTAACATCCTTGCATGTGTGTGAGTGACTACCATGATAGCATGCTTGCCATGAGGCTATTTGCTTATGTGATATAACTGCCTAAATGCCTGTGGGTAAAGGTTGGGTTACTTGAATTGGGACAATTCATTGATTGCGAGTTTTAAGCCCACTTGAGAGTGGCAAATCACCATGTTTTCTAAGCCCACTCGAGGGTGGCAAAATTCGTATTTTAGCCTACTTGCGAGTAGCAAACCGTTTTCAAAATGAATATGCAATGCTTTGTTCCAACTTAGGTAATCCAGTCTATACTTGTATGCTGTGCGCATCACATAGTAATTCTAGATTAATAACCGGAATAAGAGCACATGTGTTTTCAAAAACAAGATATCATCTTAGTAAAGGTCGATCTTTGATCGGGCGAGCAGGGGTGCTCATTGCATGACCTTCCCCTCTCGTACCCAAGTTCCCGAGCCGAGGCAATTTTGGTGATGACGGACACGTGGCCTTAGGCACGAGTCAGGGTTTCCTAAATTCCCCCAAAATAAAATATTTAGGTGGCGACTCGGTATCTGGCCAAGCAGTCCATGTTTGGCACTTCTTTCTAAAAATCAGTTTTTCAAAACGATTTGTCAGATTTGGACTCTTTGGTGATTTATCGATCTTGTATTGCACTTTGTGAGATTAGATTCAGAACCGTAACATTGAGTCGGAACTATAGTAAGCCCAATGAACAAAACGGGATTTTCCCGGGACATTCGGGCGCGTCTACAGTAGCTTGATGTATGCCATGACTTGCACTAGACCTGATATTGCATTTGCAGTGGAAAACTTAGTAGATACACTAGTAACCCTAGTAGTGTGCATTGGCATGCTGTTAATCAAGTACTTAGGTACTTGAGGAAAACAATAGACTATGAAATAGTCTATAATGGCTATCCAGTAGTGCTGGAAGGATTCACAGATACTAGTTGGATAACTGATCGTGAAGATCACTCGTCCACAAGTGGTTGGATTTTTACTCTTGGAAAAGGAGCTATCTCCTGGGGTTCTAAGAAGAAAACATGCATAACAGACTCAACCATGGCATCAGAGTATGTAGCATTAGCATCTTGTAGCAAAGAGGCAGAGTGGCTAAGGAATCTCTTGTTAGAGATTAAGATATGGCCAAAACCTATGCCACCAATATCTTTGCATTGTGATAGTGAAGCAACTCTATCACGGGCCTATAGCCATGTCTATAATGGAAAGTCCAGGCATATAGGACTGAGACATAGTTGTGTTAGGCAGTTAATCACAGAAGGTGTGATTACCATTAGTTATGTAAAGTCAAGTGAAAACTTTGCTGACCCCTTAACAAAGGGACTTGCAAGGGATTTGGTGTGGAAAACATCAAAGGGAATGGGTCTTAAGCTCATTTAACATAATCACTCCTGGTGGAAACTCAACTCAACGCTTGAAGAAACATCAAGTCTTGAGTTCAATGAGCCTAAGTACACCATATGTCGTGATTGCAAGCACTTAGTTTTATTTCATTTTCATCCCAAGGTGGAAGTGCTTGGTACCTGTAATGTGGAAAAAAGAGGATGAGTTAGCAAACTCTTAATAAGCTTACAATTAAGTTGTTAGGGTACTGTAAATTACAGGGGTACTCTTAGTAAGCTTACCTATGTGAGTGTAAAAGGTGGTGCCGTTTCCTATGCGTTCAAGGGCTTGACTCTAGAGGGCTCATGAAACAAGATATAGACACAAAGCCAATCCACGTATCGATTTGTTTAAATACTTGAGGTAACCTGTACTGTGCGTAAGACATGTCCAGTTAGTCTTATAAGATTGCTAGTTCAAAGACAAATCTACTATACCATCTTGACTAACTTTGATATGTCTTCACTGAGTGAATAATTTAAAGCATAAGATATTTTCACCTATGCATAAGGCTGCCAAGTGAACCAAGAATCATCATCAGATATTTTGAAAATGGTGGGGGAATGTTGGGGAATTTTCAAAATGGGTTTTCAAATTTATAGTTAATTTTAGGGTGTTTTAAAAACCTTCTATGTTTTTCTTTGGAAAGCAATAAATAAGCTTGGGGCTTTGTCCCACCTCAGAAAGAGAGGAAAACATGGAGCACTTAATAAAGTACAACATGGAATATTCTTTTGAATATGGAATTGTGAGGTGAAAGCTAGTGTGCATGCACCTACACCACAAGGATGGTGCTTGTAATACCCCTGTTCCGTAATATGTTAATTGGTCCTTAATATGATGTGATTATGTGTTTTGATATGATTTTGCGTTTCGTTATGTGAAAATATGTGGTTTTGAATTTCTATCTGTTCACCGTAGGAATATCTGTTTGATTATTTGCATTGGAAAATAAATTGAGGGCCTTGTCGGCCATAAAACTCGAAATTGACTACGCCAATGTGATTGGCATAATTTTTAGAGCCTACGGTGAAATTTAATTGGAAATTGATTCGGGTCAAATTAACTAGATTAAAATGTTGACATAGTGCTCAAGCTATTTAAATAATTGGTTATATTGTTAGTGGACCTTTACATAAAAGGCCATATACATTCAAGCCCCTTTGTTTGAATCACTTGGCTGATCTAACTCAAAGAAAAAGGGAAAGGGTCGGCTGAGAGAGAGAGGGAGAGCTCACAATTGAGGTTTGATCTTACAACTTGGAAATCTTGAAGATTACTCAAGAAATTGCTATAGATTGAGAGAATTGAGCCTCCAGGTAAGTGAATTCATGGATTTTAGTTTGATTAATAGCCAAGAGCATGAATTAGTATGTATGTAAGAGGTTTGAGTCAAACATGTTGAATCTAAGGTCAATTAAGGCATGCATGCATGAAATTGCCATGATCCTCCATGTTTAAGCTCAATGTGTGCAATCTATGTTGAATCTTGTTTGAAATCCATGTGTATGACCACCCACCAAATAAGTTGTGAATGATATGTATTTCTTGCATGCAAGAGTAGATCATGAAAGAGTAAGCTTTGCATGTTTGAATTTGAGCATGTTGGTGATGGGTTGACACATTTTGGGACATGCATGTAGACAAATCAAGAAATTGAGCTTCCTAATGTTGTAATTTGGGGTCTATGGCATGTTAGCATATGTATATATGAGATTGAAGCCAAAATATGCAAGAAATGGGGGTGAAACATCGAAATTGAACTCAAGAACAAAATCTGGGAAACCCAGACTCAGTGCCCGCCGAAGGGAATGGCCGCTCGAGCGGAGAAATCGAGCTCCCAGCATATTTTCTGCAGACATGATGCCCGCTCGAGTGGGTAAGTTGACGCTCGAGCGGGGAGCTATGTAGACAGGAAGTCTGCTCGAGCAGAAGAGTTCACGCTCGAGCGGGGATTTGAGGCAACCAGTACTTCTGCAGACTTAAGGGTCCGCTCGAGCGGGGAATCCCACGCTCGAGCGGGGACCCTGTTTTCTGAAACTTGGAAAATGCATTATGTGTTCTGTTTTCCGTTCCCTTTCACTTCTAAGCACTCTTAGGCATGCATTGAGCATTATAAATGAGCTAATGAGATAAGAATAAAGCCTAAAGAGGAATATGTGAATTAAAGAACGGATTGAACGGTTAATGACCCTTTTGTGTTCATGAAATGTGTAGGGTCAAGCTCCAGGGCAAATCCACAAGCCGATCACTGTGAGTAATATCTTAACAAAAGACGTTTGAATATATTGTTGTCCTATTGCTTACCTCTATGTAAGTCTTGTAAATTCATTAATTTGAATGGTGGACAATGTCTGATATGAAAGTTGCAATGGGCCGGAGGCCGTTTTGATAAGAAATAATGAATGGGCCAGAGGCCGTTTTGACAAACATGAATGAAGAAATAATGAATGGGCCAGAGGCCGTTTTGACAAACATGAATGAAGAAATAATGAATGGGCCAGAGGCCGTTTTGACAAGCATGAATGATTGGGCCAAAGGCCAGTTTGACGCGAGAGTGTGAATGGGCCGAAGGCCGTTGTGACATAAATGAATGGGCCGAAGGCCGTTGTGACATAAATGAATGGGCTGAAGGCCGTTGTGACATAAATGAATGGGCCGAAGGCCGTTGTGACATAAGTGAATGGGCCAAAGGCCGTTTTGACTAATGTGAATGGGCCGAAGGCCGTTTTGACAAGTATGATTGGGCCAAAGGCCAGTTTGACGCGAGAGTGTGAATGGGCCGAAGGCCGTTGTGACATAAATGAACGGGCCGAAGGCCGTTTTGACTAATGTGAATGGGCCGAAGGCCGTTTTGACAAGTATGAATGGGCCAAAGGCCGCTTTGTCTAATGTGAATGGGCCGAAGGCCGTTTTGACAAGTATGAATGGGCTGAAGGCCGTTTTGACATGAATGAATGGGCCGAAGGCCGTTTTGACATAAATGAGTGGGCCAGAGGCCGTTTTGACAGGAATGAAAGATAAATAGGCCAAAGGCCAGTATGTTTGAACCCTCAGTCACTCGACTTAAATTGTGTATGTATATATATATATATATATTAGATAGAAATATGAATTGGGCCCAAGGCCGTTCGGAATATGTTGTTATATATATATTAAATAGAAATACGAATTGGGCCCAAGGCCGTTCGGAATATGTTGTTCAATATATGTTAAGTAGAAATATGAATTGGGCCCAAGGCCGTTTGGATTATGTTGTCCTATATCGTTGTATCTTCTTATTTGATATTATTCACTGGGCTATCGCTCACGCTCATTCATGTGTTTGTAGGTGAGCCAAGAGGAGTCCAAACCCAAATTTTGAAGTCTGGCAGGAACAACATGAGTTTTGGAGAGTCAGCCCTGTGTCTCACGCACGAGACACGTCTTCGCCCTTTCGTTATGTATTTATGTTTTGTCAGGTTGGCGAAGTCTTTGAATGTGTCTATATATAGTTTTGTTTGGCTGACTTAGATTTGAGTGATCCTGTTTGTACAGAATTTTATGTTATTGCATTTTGTTGTGAGTTATTAACATATGTATGTAATGATGTGCATATAAGCACGGCTCTATGGACAAAGTTTCAAATTGCTTCCGTTTGGCCCCCATGAACTCTGTTAAAATACGTTTGGATTGGATTGAGGCCGTAGGTAATCTCATGATTACTGGCCGGTTATGTCCTTAACCCACGGGGGCGGGTTCGGGTCATGACAGTGCTTCGCACCATCTGCACACGCACACGCTCGTGTGCATGGCATGGGCAGTGGGCAGTAGGCTGTGTGGCGTTTGATGGCACACTTTGCACTTAACACGGGCACAAGGCGCCATGAGGGCGCTTTCCTATTTGCATCAGACAGGTTGGAGTGATGACGTGGTATGGGTGACATGGAATACAGTCAGCTCCACGTGGTAGTGACGTGTCGTCTATTTGCGATGAGTCAACCAACTAATCAAACGGTTGTGTGTCCGATCTAGAGTGGGTTGATTATAGTCGTTAATTGGAGATGAGCGTGATCGTACAGATGAGATAGCACCCGATTGTGATCAGGTGTGATTAATCAAGTCGTTTATTCGGTGTGAGAATGATCTGCACCATAGATCGTCGATCCAACGATCAGATTTGATCAAATGCGATCAAGGGACATGATCATTCAATTAGGTGCATCAAGGCCTATAAATAGGCTACGAAATCAGCCATTTCATTCCATCCAAAAATTTAGAATTCATTCCTGCAATTCTCTCTCTCTCTTTCCCTCTTAATTTTGAGTTTTCAATCAAGAGTTTCTTAAGTAAATTTATGCTTTTCTCACTAGTAATCAAGTTCTGCTGATTTGATTATCAGTGTTTTGGTTTTCTTGATTATATCAAGAGTATTTTGATCTACTGTCGTCAGTGCAGGCGCCGGTAGACTTGATCATTAGATCAGGCTTTGCTGTATCCTTGAGGCAAATTAGCTGTAATTCCTAACACACCTTTTGGTAGGTGCAAATATTGTCTTTAGGAAAGTGACTTAGTAACGCGACTTGAAGCACCAAATTTCTGTCCTACATAGACAAGATCATCGCCAAGTTTTGAAGACCCGAAGACCACCAACTGAAGATTTCAAGACAATTTGTTCCAACACCGAGGACGTTCCTGGATCTGACATGGACCCTGTCCTGACCACTACTAGATGCAAGCACTTTCCAGTCGCGTTCCTACTAAGTGGCACGGTAAAAATCACCCTCCATGAAGGGTCTAGCCAACCTAAAACTTCTTTAGTTATAAATTCCCTACCAGGCCTCACCCACCTAAAAACTTGATAGCTCCTCATGTCCCCTTCGAGACCCATGTTGTCGTTGTCGTTGTCGATTCTGTCGGCACACTGCACATTCACTCTCAGAAAAACATCATCTTCATCTTCTATTCTCTTCCTCTTCATCAGGTTTGAAAGGAATGAACGAATCATTAGTCCAAGATCTTTGTATTTGGTCTTGTTTGTAGAAACCCTGGTGTAGAGAATTTAACATTGAAAAAAGTTTTAGAGAAAGCTTGTTAGGGAAAGAAAAGTAGCCATTAGTGCAAGCTTTTACTTCACATGAACTCTAAAGCAAAGAATAAAGGGCTGAAGAATCGAAAAATGGTTTAGAGAAAAGAAAATGTTTGGTAATTCAAAATTTTGTAACTCAAATGGCTCAAATCTGTCAAAATGACATCGTTTTATACTCATTTACACTCAAAACGATGTCGTTTTGAGTGATTTGAGTTATTTGAGCCACAAAATTTTGAGTTACCTAGTATTATTGTTTTCTAAACGCTAGTTGATGTGTACATAAACGTTGGTTTTGCCAAAAGAGTTGATGTACGCAAAGGGTTGGACCAATCAAGATATTGATTTCCATAAAAAGAATTAATCGATAATATGTAGACTTTGAAGTTGCCTGATCTTTGAAAATATGCAATGAAGAACTTTTCTTAAGTGTGCAACCCACTTACGGTTGCACACCATATGCAACCTCACAAAAGGTGTAAGTGTAAGGTGTAAGGTGTAAGTGGGTTGCACACCATATGCAACCTCAAAAAAGGTGTAAGTATAAGGTGTAATTTTAAGTATAAGGTGTAAGGTGTAAGGTGTAAGGTGTAAGGTGTAAGTTGCACACCATAACAAGACCCTGTAACGAATATTCATTGTGGGTACTTGGAGAGTATTTGATAACCACGACTTCTGACCAATATCGGTTAGTATTTGGCTTCTGTTTTATGATGTCATTTTTTATTCTTAGAATTAAATTAACAATTTTCTTGTGTGATATATTTTAAAATTAGTTCCCAGTACCACATTTTTATATGATTTTTTTGGTAATTTTTAAAAATTATTACACATTAATAACAAAATTTATAATTTTAATTATTAATATTTAAAATGTTTATTATACTTTTGTAATTACTTTTTTTGAACCCCACTGACAGGTTATTACTCTATTTATTTATTTTTTTAAATATAATTGGTTTGAAAATGAAAAACGTTTGAAATTGTTTTAGGAGATTGGATTCTTCCAATTGGAATCAACTAGAGGTCCTGTGTGATTCAAATTGTTCTTATAACAATCAAAATGATCGAATATGGTAATTATACGATTAAAAACATAGACGGTTATTTTTAAAATTATTTTTGCTACTTATTTTTAAGAGAATTTTTTTGAGAAATTTTCTTTCTAAAAGTTTTATTCTATCCAACTCATATTTTTTTTAATTATTGCATTAAATCATACTAGTGGTAATCCATGCTATACATGGGACTTTATAAATTAAAAAAAAAAATCATTATAATTATCTTGAAGTAATTTAATATTTTGCTTTGTGGTATGCATGAAATTTATAAGTTATCTTTTATGTTTATAACTTTTTAAATTATTAGTTTAAAACAATTAAAATATTTATATAAATCTATTTAGTGCAATTTTGATAATTTGTATTAAAAAAAAGTTAAACCTAATTAATATAAATTAAATGATGAATTATGACATATCTATTCTTGTTATGAAAATATATAAATTTAAAAGTTATAATTAAGACAAATATACAATTTTATTATTAAATGTGAAGTAAAGTGATATTTAACAATAATTAATATGATATTTCTATTATTAATCTAATAATTTAAGTTACATTTCTTTTAATTTCAATTTCATAACTAAAAACACAATATGAATATAATACACACACGAATTTCTAGTCTTTAAGAATAAGAAGGTTTCAAAATATTTTCAAACTTTCCTAATTTTCTTTTAATTTCTTTTAATCTAATTTTATTTTAAATTTGAATAAAAATTTTGATTTGATATGAATTACTTCAACTTTTTCATTAAATTTTTATCAATTTTTAGATGAACTTTCATTCTTATCCTAATTTTTTTTTTCTTTTCACTAATTTTGATGGAAAAAATAATAATTTTCAACGTTTTATCTTTTTAAATTTTTATCAAATTATAATTTGATAAAAAAAAAATTTAAAGGCTGAAGATTCTCTTTATTGGAATTATGGTGAAATAGCATCTTGAAATAGTCAAAATTTGAATATGTGGTTGGTTGAAATGTATAATTTAATTAATTTTCTTCTCATATTTATATAAAAATTGACACTTATGACTACATCATTTCAAATCAAATTATGAAAAAAAAAATTGAGGTCGATTTGTAAATATCTTACATATTAAAAAAATAAAATAAAAAAGAAAAAGAAATAAAAATGCGTAACTTTTGGATATGTGTTTATTAGTTTTGTTTAATGGACATAAACAATTGATGTTTCAATTAAAAAATTAAAAAGTAAAAAAAAAAAAATAGATTGGGTTTTTTAGAGATAAAAGAAACCATCTAACTCTTCTATATACTATTTAAGTTATATTGAGTTTTTATTTTCAATTAATTGAATTATAATTAACAAACTAACAAATAGCAATAATGGTATAATGAGATAGAAAGAGGATAAAAATAAAAAACACAGTGATATTTAAAAGTTTTAAATTTACCTACTTATATAAAAATCTAATGTTATAATAAAATCTTGAATTCTCTATAAATTTGACATTTTCTATAAAATAAAATGACAATAAAAAAATAAAAAAATTGATACCCATTTTTTTACTTCAATTTTATGGTCTTCATTGAAGAAAACTAAATCCGATCAAAATCCCTGACACAGAATGCACATACTATGCAAACCTATAAACAAACACATAAATCTTACTAAAATCAAAATAAAACCAAACCAATAGAAGAGAAAGAGAAATTAAAAAACAAATAAATTATGGAATGGGAAAATGTTACCTCAAACAACTTAGACCTCACCTAACACAATCCGTTAACTCCTCCGCCAATACCCACGAAGTCTAGGAGTTTGGATGACTAATCAAATTATTTTTTAAATAAGACTTGAAAATTAATTAATTTGTCCTATTAAGTGATTTAAATTTTGATAGATATTTCAGAAAAATAGATAATTATATTTTTGTGTGGTTTCAATTTTTTTCCCCCCAATTTATTTAAGATGGAGTTGTGGGTTTCTATTTTTTTTTCATATAATTTATCTGTGATTTTTATTTGTTTTTAATTCTTATTATTTAGGTAAGTTATGATGTGAGTTAGATATTTGATAGACATGTGAGTTTTATTAATTTAAAGTATGATGGTGGGAGATATTTTCAAATTAAATTTGTTTAGATAAACTTTAAATATTTTTAAAATTTAAAATTAGATATTGAGATCCAAAATAAAGATTTTAACTGAATAAATAAAAATCAAATTTATTAATTTTATCTATTTGTATATCTGATCTTTAGATTTTTTTTATGTTAAATATAATATATAAGATATAGATAGATATCCACAACTTTCATGAAAAATATTATCTGATTTTTTAGGAAAGAAACAAGAAAAGCAAGTTTTAATTTTTTTTTTTTTGAAATCGGTGAGAGAGATTAAGATGGTGAGATTATGAAACATTTTTGTTATATTCCCATTTGAAGTCCATAAATTAATGAATAATTATTATTTCTAAAATAATTAAATAAATAAATCAGGTTTTTTTTTTAATCTATTTTATAAATTGAAAAATCAATAAGTTCAAAATGAGAGTTTGAAACTCTTAGGAGGTTTCTCATTAGAAACCCCATTTTTCTTATATAATATATAGATATAGTTATTTATATTTGTAACGCCCTCAAAAATTAACCCATAACATACGCAATAATAATATGCATTACTGAAGTAAATAAACCACAATTCATTCATCAGAGTATTTCAAAATAAAGACATTACACATAACATCCAATAAATGCCCTAGGGGCTTACATCTTGCCAAGCCAACACTTGGACACAAAGAAATGAGTTCTAACTCAATATAAGTAAAGCCCTAGGCTTGAATGTTTACATGTAATTTATATAAAAACAAATAACTAATAATCAAAGCTCCAAAGTCCAATTCCTTCCAAGCTAATTCCTTGGAGGTAGCGAATCACCTGAACCTGAAAATGATGTTCCCATATAGGGTGAGCCACAGCCCAGTAGAAATATACTAAACCAAATATATGGATTGAATAAAGCGATAGCATTTAATAGATGGTTAAACATGCTAATCAGTTATATCAATATACACAATCTTAAGACACTAATATCTATGACAATTATCAATATCCATTATTATCAATGTGGCTCAGAACCTGGCCAAACTTACAACAGTGAACTATATAGCATATTCACATTACTTCCAATATCAACAACACAAATGAGACTCAGGCTCATATCAAAACACTTCATACTTCCAGATTGATACACATTTTAGTGTTGTATCAATAAAACACTTCAATATAAATAAGCACACATAAAGTGATGCTAATGGAGTCCATCCCCTATCTCCTCCCAAACAAAATCCGGTTTAGAGGTCCATCCCCTATCTTCCCCTAAATCGTGGAGTACATCCCCTATCTCCTCTCACACAAAACAATGTATGTAAACACATAACATATACAACACACAATCAATACATGTAATGTTTGTATTAATTCAACAATCAAAGTTAATGACTTAACCAATGTGATTAGTTTCAGTTATTCCTAATCCACATGCAATATCTACAACAATCACAACTATCCTCCACCGATAGTCCAAAACAGTTATTTCTATACTTGGAAATAAATAATTCAACAATTAAATAGATGAGTGATTTAAATAATCCATCTACCCCATTTAATCAATAAATTCCTCAATCTCATGAATTTAACTAATTTCCCCAATGTTCCTTAAATTAAATATACAATTTAATTTATTTAAACAACTAGGGTTTTTCCCAAAATTACCAAACTACCCCCAACATATTAAAATGCCAAAACTTAGAACAAAACGTATACATTGGAGTAGGAAATCCCTACCTCGAAGAAATCAACAAAAATGGAGAAGATGGAGATGACGACCCACAATCCAAAGTGCTCCAAAGCCAAGATCGTTCAGATTAAACTGAAGCCCTCGACCCACACTATCTTTCTAACAAAGGATCTAAGGTAGAAACCCACCCTAAATAGATCAAACCTAAGAGAAAAGGTGAATAGGGAGAGAGAGAAGCCGGACCTTAGGGTTTAGAACAAAAGAAGATAATAAAAATTGATCAAATCGCGCTGCTACCTATTTAAACAGAACAGGCTCGCTCGAGCGAAGACATGGTCGCTCGAGCGACCAGACACAGAAAACCCTCGCTCGAGCGAAGAAAAGCTCGCTCGAGCCAAAAACTCGAAGCTTCAGGTCTGCAACCCAGAAGCACGCTCGAGCGACAGAATGCTCGCTCGAGCGAGGAACTCGAAAACATACACCTCGCTCGCTCGAGCGAAGGAAAGCTAGCTCGAGCGAAGAATCACTACCTTCAGGTCTATACTAGACGCAATCGCTCGCTCGAGCGAAGAAAAGCTGGATCGAGCGACTATAAACAAAATACCCTAGCTCGAGCGACAAAGTCCTCGCTCGAGCGACCAACCCAAAACCTGGACAGCAACACTAGATTTCCGAACCCAACCAACCTGAAACAACCTGCCCAATACATCCTATAACTCAAATGAGAAAATAAAGGACGACAGCAACAATTATATAAAAACGGAATCTACGGAACATATGTCCGGATACAACAATCAAAAGGAAAAGACCGGGGTCGCTATAACCTCCCCCCCTTAAAAGAATTTCGTCTCCGAAATTAAGCATAAGTTTTTGAAAACAGGTTTTTCCTCCAATTCCAACAATATGACAATATACTAATAAACCACTTGACCCAATACCGGTCATTTCATCTCTTATCAAGAGGCATCTCACAATATGTATATAAAACAACATATATGACAACATGCAACAATATTATGCATTTTTTTTTTCTTTCAATCTCGACAGTTTCAATATTATAATCAATTTCATGATAGAATTCGAATTCATCAATATATTCCACAATCAATGTTATACTAAACTTCCATTATAAGGCAAGTTTCAAATATCAACATTAAACCAAAACATTCTCAATGTTTCCAACTTAAGACATATATAAAGCTCTTAAGTTCTACAATATTACAAAATCAAAATACAAAATTACAAATCACTAAACATGTCCGGATATTTCTCGCGGACTTCCAATTCACGTTCCCAAGTGGCTTCCTCCACCCCGTGATGTTTCCACAAAACCTTAACCAAAGGAATAGTCCTGCCTCGTAAAACTTGATCCCGTCTATCCAAAACTCGAATCGGTCTCTCCTCATACGAGACATCCTCGTCAACAACTAAGTCGGTCCAATCCAATACATGTGATGGATCCGGCTCATACTTCCGAAGCATACTTACATGAAACACATCATGAACTCCGGATAACTGTGGTGGCAAAGCTAGACGATAAGCAGCCTCGCCAATCCTCTCAAGGATCTCAAAAGGCCCAATGAACCGAGGGAACAACTTCCCGCTCTTCCCAAACCTCATCAATCCCCGTCTAGGTGATATCTTCAAAAAGACATGATCACCCATCTCAAACACCAAAGGTCTCTTCCTACGGTCGGCATAAGATTTCTGACGACTCTGGGCTGTAACAAGTCTCTTACGGATAAGTTCAAGTTTCTCCGTCATTTCCCTCACTAATTCCGGACCCAACAAAGGTGCATCACCCACCTCGGCCCAACAAACTGGAGACCTACAAGGTCGGCCATACAAGGCCTCAAACGGTGCCATACCAATACTGGACTGGAAACTATTGTTGTAGGCAAACTCTACCAAAGGCAAGTGCCTCTCCCACGACCCACTGAAATCAAGAACACAACCCCGAAGCATATCCTCAAGGATCTGAATAGTACGCTCGGACTGCCCGTCAGTCTGAGGATGATAAGCTGTGCTAAAGGTCAACTTGGTGCCTAAAGCACTCTGCAAACTCTGCCACAACCTAGCAGTAAAACGAGGATCTCTATCTGAGACAATCGTTACTGGGACTCCGTGCAATCTCACTATGTCCCGGATATACAAGTCAGCTAGATGATCTACCGAATCTTTCACGCGCATAGGAATAAAGTGCGCTGATTTAGTCAACCGGTCTACAACCACCCAAATAGCATCACTACCCCGCTGAGTCCTCGGAAGACCTACAACGAAGTCTATAGTAACATGCTCCCACTTCCACTCAGCAATAGGCAAGGGTTGTAACAAACCCGCTGGCCTCTGATGTTCAGCCTTCACTTGCTGGCAAGTAAGGCACTTAGACACGAAAGCTGCCACATCTCTCTTCATACCCCGCCACCAAAACTGGCGACCTAAATCCCGATACATCTTAGTACCTCCTGGATGTACCGCAAGGCGCGAATGATGAAACTCTCGGAGTACCTCCTCTCGGCAAGACTCCGGCACAAACAGACGGTCTCGGTATCTCACACTCAGGTCGGGATACACCGTCAAACCCTTCTCAACCTTCTCACTAGAGATCTTCTCTCGGAGGGATTCTACCTCAAGGTTATCTCTCTGAGCCTCTAACACTCGGGTCACAAGTGTAGGCTGCGCAACAACAGAAAACAAGGCCGTAGCCTCAACGGATTCGCCTAGAAACAAATCAAACTCTCCAAGTGCACCCAACATCTCCCACTCCCGGATGAATATACTCGCTATGTCACCAACAGGTTTCCTGCTAAGGGCATCGGCCACAACATTGGCCTTCCCCGGATGATAATGTAACTCGAAGTCATAATCCTCAATAAACTCCATCTACCTCCTTTGCCTCAGATTCAAGTCTTTCTGTGTAAACAGATATTTCAGACTCTTATGATCCGAGAATACCTCGAACTTCTCACCATAAAGATAATGCCTCCAAATCTTCAAGGCAAATATCACAGCTGCTAACTCTAAGTCATGCGTAGGGTAATTCTTCTCGTGAATTTTCAACTGACGTGAGCCATAGGCAACCACTTTCCCCTCTTGCATCAACACACAACCCAGACCCTCTCGTGAGGCATCACAATAGACTGCATAACCCAACCCTCTCTCCGGAATAATCAATACTAGAGCGGTGGTCAGTCTAACTTTCAACTCCTGAAACGACTTTTCACAAGTCTCACTCCATACAAATTTGACTCCCTTCCGAGTCAATCTAGTCAAAGGCGAAGCTAACCTGGAGAAATCTTTCACAAACCGACGATAGTACCCAGCTAATCCCAGAAAATTGTGGATCTCAAACACACTGTTAGGCTGTGCCCAGTCTTGCACTGCCTCCGTCTTGGATGTATCAACCGAAACCCCTTCCCCAGAAACTACGTGGCCTAAGAACTTCACCTCTTCTAGCCAAAACTCACACTTCCCAAACTTAGCATAAAGCTTATGGGCTCTAAGTAACTCAAGCACCACTCTCAAGTGTTCCTTGTGCTCCTCCTCTGACGGTGAATAGATAAGAATGTCGTCTACGAAAACGACTACAAAACGATCTAAAAATTCCTGGAAGATCCGGTTCATCAAATCCATGAACACTGCCGGTGCATTGGTGAGCCCAAATGGCATCACCAGAAACTCATAGTGGCCATACCGTGTACGAAATGCCGTCTTCGGAATATCCTCCTCCCTGACTCTCAACTGATGATAACCCGATCTTAAGTTTATCTTAGAAAAACAACGGGAACCCTTCAGCTGATCAAACAAATCATCTATACGAGGCATAGGGTACTTATTCTTAACCGTAGCCCGATTCAATTTCCGGTAGTCTATACAAAGTCTCAAAGCACCACCTTTCTTTTTAACAAAAAGGGCTGGCGCTCCCCACAGCGAAACACTAGGATGGATATATCCCTTATCTAGTAGTTCCTAGAGTTGAATCTTCAACTCAACTAGCTCGGCTGGGGCAAAACAATAAGGTGCCATAGAAATTGGCGCCGTGCCGGGCACTAGGTCAATAGAGAACTCAATCTCTCGATGTGGTGGCAAACCAACAAGATCCTCGGGAAAAACATCCGGGTACTCACAAACCACCCTTGGAAACATAATCTGAGCCTCAGCAACCTCACTAATCGAAAGATTAGCAAGTAGACCACTAAGCTCACTCCGCCCTCGTGAAACACACCCCGGTGGCAAAACACTACCAACCCGGTCCCCCAGAAAATGGAAACACTCTCCGCTAACGGTACAACAAGTGATCCTCTGACGGTAGCAATCAATAACTGCCCGGTATGACGATAACCAGTCCATACCCAAAATAACATCGAAGCCCTTCATAGGCATAACTACAAAAGAAAATGGGATTCTATGATCATCGACCTCTATATCACAACCCCTAACACCTTGTTTCAAGATCAATTCACCCCCAAGAGGTGACACTACATAAATAGGAGATGCTAACTGAGCTAACTCCAACTCCAAAACAGATGCAAATGCAGCAGACACAAAGGAATGAGATGCACCCGTATCAATCAAAACACTAGCAACAGAATTGCAAAACAAGAAGGTACCTCTCACAGCAGATGGAGCCGGTACCAGATCCTGCGCGGTAACCGCATACACGCGCCCATATGACCTCTGATTAACCTGCTCACCCCTAGGAGCATACGACTGCTGTACAGACTAGGACAATGAAGCCCCCTGATTGGCCCTCGAGGCCTGACCCGACTGAGCTGGCTGCTGACCCTGAGTCTGTTTCAAACCAGATGCACCAGATGTGCCACCCAACTGCGGGCAATACCTCTTCATGTGCCCTGCCTGACCGCACTGGAAACAAGTGAGCGACTGGCCTCTACTCTGACTCTGGCTCTGAGATCGAGCCGAAGAAGATACTGCTCTCTGCCCACCTCCCCTCTGAGGACAAATTGGAGACTTGTGGCCTAGCTGGCCACACTTGAAACAGGTAATGTCTCCCTGGCTGCCTTTCCCCGAACTAGCACTCGGCACAGGAAAAGTCGATCTAGAAAAGCTACCTTGAAACTGCTGAGGGTTAAAACCCTTCTGTCTCATACCATCATTCTAGCCATCCTGACTCCTCTTGGAGCCTTTCTGCCCTTCCTCCTCTTCCTGCATCATGATCTCAGTATGGGCTGCAGCATCCACCAGACGCCCATAATCCCGAATCATAGATCCTACAACTCTCAGCTTGAGGCCGCGCCTCAACTTCTTCTCAAACTCAATGCAACGACGTTCCTCAGACGCCACCAACTCAGGTGCAAACCTGGACAAACTAGTGAATGCAGCTTCAAACTCGGCCACTGAAGAACTCGCTTGCTTAAGCTGACAGAACTGGTCTCTCAGCTTCTCCTTAACTGCCGAAGATAAGAACCTCTCCTGGAAAGCATTCACAAAAGCCTCCCATGTACCTCATATACGACCTTTGGTGAATTTCCACCACTGACCTGCATCCCCCTTCAGCTGAAAAGATGCCAAAGTCACCTTTAACCCCTCGTCTTCGATGCCAAGCATCTCAAACGTTTTCGTTGTCTGCTCGAGCCATTCATCTGCCTTAAGCGGCTCTTTAGGATCACCAACAAATTCATCCGGATTAGACCGGAAAAACTCCCTCTTCAGAAAGGAGGGTCCTGCATCCGTAACAACAACCGGAGCCTGATTCTCAACTCTAAGAATGCCTACTGACTCCCTGAATGCCCCTGCTATCTCTCGGGCTAAAGCGCCCATAGCCTGCTGGCCTACTGGTTCGGCCACATTGGCCTGACCAACACCCTCCTCCACTGCCGGAATCTCCTCTGGCACAGGCACTTCCTGCCTACCCGGCCTACCACGCCTACCGCGTCCTCGTCCTCGTCCTGACATCCTATTAAAGGAAAACAAAGACGTTAGCACATTAATAAATGTGCCGAAGCTAGACACTCGCGTCCTAATGCATTGGACAACAATAATTCATTCCACGTAAGCACATAATCACATAAGCACCTACGAATTTCATTCCTGGATAATGATAGTCCCAAAGCGTTACTATAGTTCCGGTTGGAAGCAGCAGTGATCAAGTGCCTTTCCAACAAGACTACCAGAAACTCAAGGGTCCAATCAACATCCTAGAAACTACGTTCCATACCCACATAATCACATAAACATGTTATCAAATAGACATATAACATTACACTAAGTCTCTATCAAACGAGACAAACCCATTGTGATACTAATCACTTCCCACGTACCCAAAGTATTCAAACCTGGTACGCTCTGATACCAAGTTGTAACGCCCTCAAAAATTAACCCATAACATACGCAATAATAATATGCATGACTAAAGTAAATAAACCACAATTCATTCATCAGAGTATTTCAAAATAAAGACATTACACATAACATCCAATAAATGCCCTAGGGGCTTACATCTTGCCAAGCCAACACTTGGACACAAAGAAATGAGTTCTAACTCAATACAAGTAAAGCCCTAGGCTTGAATGTTTACATGTAATTTATATAAAAACAAATAACTAATAATCAAAGCTCCAAAGTCCAATTCCTTCCAAGCTAATTCCTTGGAGGTAGCGAATCACCTGGACCTGAAAATGATGTTCCCATATAGGGTGAGCCACAGCCCAGTAGAAATATACTAAACCAAATATATGGATTGAATAAAGCGATAGCATTTAATAGATGGTTAAACATGCTAATCAGTTATATCAATATACACAATCTTAAGACACTAATGTCTATGACAATTATCAATATCCATTATTATCAATGTGGCTCAGAACCTGGCCAAACTTACAACAGTGAACTATATAGCATATTCACATTACTTCCAATATCAACAACACAAATGAGACTCAGGCTCATATCAAAACACTTCATACTTCCAGATTGATACACATTTTAGTGTTGTATCAATAAAACACTTCAATATAAATAAGCACACATAAAGTGATGCTAATGGAGTCCATCCCCTATCTCCTCCCAAACAAAATCCGGTTTAGAGGTTCATCCCCTATTTTCCCCTAAACCGTGGAGTACATCCCCTATCTCCTCTCACACAAAACAATGTATGTAAACACATAACATATACAACACACAATCAATACATGTAATGTTTGTATTAATTTAACAGTCAAAATTAATGACTTAACCAATGTGATTAGTTTCAGTTATTCCTAATCCACATGCAATATCTACAACAATCACGACTACCCTCCACCGATAGCCCAAAACAGTTATTTCTATACTTGGAAATAAATAATTCAACAATTAAATAGATGAGTGATTTAAATAATCCATCTATCCCATTTAATCAATAAATTCCTCAATCTCATGAATTTAACTAATTTCCCCAATGTTCCTTAAATTAAATATACAATTCAATTTATTTAAACAACTAGGGTTTTTCCCAAAATTACCAAACTACCCCCAATATATTAAAATGCCAGAACTTAGAACAAAACGTATACATTGGAGTAGGAAATCCCTACCTCGAAGAAATCAACAAAAATGGAGAAGATGGAGATGACGACCCACAATCCAAAGTGCTCCAAAGCCAAGATCGTTCAGATTAAACTGAAGCCCTCGACCCACACTATCTTTCTAACAAAGGATCTAAGGTAGAAACCCACCCTAAATAGATCAAACCTAAGAGAAAAAGGTAAATAGGGAGAGAGAGAAGTCGGACCTTAGGGTTTAGAACAAAAGAAGATAATAAAAATTGATCAAATCCCGCTGCTGCCTATTTAAACAGAACAGGCTCGCTCGAGCGAAGACATGGTCGCTCGAGTGACCAGACACAGAAAACCCTCGCTCGAGCGAAGAAAAGCTCGCTTGAGCCAAAAACTCAAAGCTTCAGGTCTGCAACCCAGAAGCACGCTCGAGCGACAGAATGCTCGCTCGAGTGAGGAACTCGAAAACATACACCTCGCTCACTCGAGCGAAGGAAAGCTAGCTCGAGCGAAGAATCACTACCTTCAGGTCTATACTAGACGCAATCGCTCGCTCGAGCGAAGAAAAGCTGGATCGAGCGACTATAAACAAAATACCCTCGCTCGAGCGACCAACCCAAAACCTGGACAGCAACACTAGATTTCCGAACCCAACCAACCTGAAACAACCTGCCCAATACATCCTATAACTCAAATGAGAAAATAAAGGACGACAGCAACAATTATATAAAAACGGAATCTACGGAACATATGTCCGGATACAACAATCAAAAGGAAAAGACCGGGGTCGCTATAATATTTATTTAGATGTTTTTTTAATATACAAATTATTATTTTTTAATATACAATTTTTTTTTTAAAAAAAATTTATAAAAATAATTTAACAATACCATCACTAACCATAATGTATGGGAGAAGTTGAAAACGGTGCTGCAATAACTATGAGAGAAGTCAAAACGGCTTGTAGGTTAGGAAAAATTAATAAATGCTAAGATTTTTTTTTTTTAAATCAAAAAAATTAGAAAATTAAGATTGGGATATTAGAGTTGCCACAAGACTTGCGGGTTAGAAACCCCATTTTCCTAATATAATAGATAGATAGATAGATATAGATAGATAGATATAGATAGATAGATAGATAGATATAGATATGGATATTTGTATTAATTTTAAATATTTTTTTAATATACAATTATTTTTTATAGATTTTTTATAAAAATAATTTTATAATCTTATCAATAACCATAATGTATGGGAAAAGTTGAAAAGAATGCTTCAATAACTATGAGAGAAGTTAAAAAGGCTTGTGGGTTATGAGAAGTCAATAAATGCTGAGGTTTTTTTTTCTAAAAAAAAATCAAAAAATTAAAAAATTAAGATTGGGATATTGAAGCTTTCACAAGATTTGTGGGTTAAAAATCTCATTTTCCTTATATAATACTAGCATATCACCCGTGCTATGCACGAGATTAAATTTATAAAAAAAAAAAAACTATTCATAGTTATGTCAAACATATTTTTAAATTGTTGGCATAAAATATATGTAATTTTAAAAGAAAATATTGACATTGTATAATTAAAGTAATAAAAATAAAAATTTATTACATTTGTTCGAAATTCACTGAATAAGTAAAACAAAAAACAATTAA
The DNA here is from genome assembly GCA_025200525.1 of Camellia lanceoleosa. Taxonomy (NCBI): domain Eukaryota; kingdom Viridiplantae; phylum Streptophyta; class Magnoliopsida; order Ericales; family Theaceae; genus Camellia; species Camellia lanceoleosa. Next base: position 16,919,071 of record CM045761.1, read on the forward strand.
AATCTAAATTGTTGTGGGCCTTCCATCAGCATTCCTACATTATCAACATGATAGTTAGTATTATAATTAATAAACGACACATATATTATGTATTTATAAAATGTTATAAAGTAAAAATGTTATACTTATATATATATATATATATATATTTACCTTCTGAAAGGTATAGACATTCTTCAGACCAATCTATATTTAAAACAAAGGTCACACACGGTGCACAATCTAGTTGACGTGGCATTGTTGGTACAAGTATGATAAATACATAGGCACGGTCTTAGCATGACGCAATATAATCTTTAATCATTCTAATGCCATTATCCTATAAAATTTTGAAATTATAACTTTGTGTTTGAAAAAGTAAGAATAAGTTATTTATAATAAATTTTATAATTTCCTAGCTTTGATCTCATATTCTTCAAATATAGATAGATAGATAGATAGATAGATATATCTTTTTATTTTTATTTTTATTTTTATTTTTTTGTAGTTTTTATTCAGGTATTTTTTTTTTCAATTTATTTAAGATGGAGTTGTGGGTATCTTTTTTTTTAATTTAATTTATCTGTAGTTTCCATTTGTTTTTAATTATTATTATTTAGGTAAATTATGATATGAGTTAGATATGTGATAGACATATGAGTTTTATTGATTTAAAGTTTATTTATATAAACTTTAAAGATTTTTTTTTTAGTTTTTTAGTTTTTTTTTTGTTATGTTATAATATAATATATAAAATATAGGTAGATATTTACAACTTTAATAAAAAATATTATCTGATTTTTTGGGAAGAGAAAATGAATGCAAGTTTTAATATTTTTTTTTGAAAATTTGTGAGAGAGATTAGGAGAGAGAGATTATGAAATATTTTTGTTATTAAATAAATAAATCAGTCAATAGTTTTTTTAATCTATTTTGTAAATTAAAAATCAATAATTTTGAAAATTTGATTAATTTATCCCATTAAGTGATTTAAAATTTTGATAGTTTTACATAAAAAAAAATACATAATTATATTATTAAATCATAATTCAAATTTAGATGTTATATCTTTTTGAAATCTATAGCTAAATTCTTATATTTTTTTTTTATTTTTGTGTGTAACCATAGTGTATGGGAGAAATTGAAAAGGATGTTGCAATAATTATGAGAGAAGTCAAAAGGGATTGTGGGTTGAGAGAAGTCAATAAATGTTGAGGTTGGGTTGGGAGAAGTCAATAAATGGTGAGTTTTTTTTTTAAATCAAAAAATTAGAAAATTAGGATTAGGAGATTGGAGCTCCCACAGGCCTTGGAATTAAAAACCCCATTTTGCTTAATATATAGTATAGACTAGTCCATCACCCGTGCTATGCACAGAATAATTGTAGATATTTATATTTGTTTTAGATTTTTTTTTAATCTATAAATTATGTTTTTTAAGATTTTTTATAAAAATAATTTTAAAAAACATAATTTAACAATCTTATCACTAACCATAGTGTATGGGAGAAGTTGAAAAGGATACTGCAGTAACTATACACGAATTGTATCTATAATTATTTGTATAGGGGGATTTTAAATGTTGATCAGATGATTTTGACAAAATCAATAAATGCAAGCATGTGGAAAAACATGTGAATTGGAAAAAGTTAATAAATGCTGATTAAGAGATTTTGACCAAATCAATAAATGCTGAGTTTTTTTTTTAAATAAAAAATTTTAAAAATTCAGATTGGGATATTGAAACTCTCACAGGTCTTGGGGGTTAAAAACCTCATTTTGCTTAATATATTGTAACTCACTGTTTGCAATAGATATGTGAAAAGTTTTAAAAAAAAAAAAAAATGTGTATTGGAGAAGTTAAAAAGACTTAGAAGAATTTAATAAGTGTTAAGTTTTTTTTTTTTTTTTTAAATAAAAAAATTAAGAAATTAAGGTTCAGATATTGGAACTCCCACAAAACTTGTGAGTTAGAGATAGATATAAATAAATAGATAGATATAGATATAGATACTTATATTTGTTTTAAATTTTTTTTAATATACAAATTATTTGTTTTGGAAAATGTATTGCAGTAATTATGAGAGAAGTCAAAAAATCTTGTGGGTTTAGAGAAGTTAATAAATACTGAGATTAATTTTTTTTAAAAAAGATAGATATAGATATAGATATTTATATTTGTTTTAATTTTTTTTAATATACAAATTATTTGTTTTGGAAAAGATACTGTAATAATTATGAGAGAAACCAAAAAATCTTGTGGGTTTAGAGAAATTAATAAATGCTGAGGTTAATTTTTTTTTTTAAAAAAATTAGAAAATTAGGATTGACATATTGAAACTCCCACAGGCCTTGGGGGTTAAAAACCCTCTTTTGCTTAATATTTAGTATAGTATAGATAGATATTGATTTTCCTTATATAATATATAGATAGATAGATTTGAGGTAAAAAGATCAAAATACCTTTAATCTCTCATGCCCCCTATTAATGTTGATATTTAGGGTTGATTGTTATTATGTTTTGGTAATTCACATGCATCAGGATGTTAACTGTCATTATATTCATATTAATTTGAAATGAATTTTTGTCATCGTGTTGTCAATTACATGATGTGAATACTCACATCGTGTAATTGAAATGAATATTCACATCATTATATTTACATTAATTTGAAATGAATTTTTGTCATTGTGTTTTCAATTACATGATATGAATATTCATATTAAAACATATAAATGTAAGCGTTCACATCACTACATCATATGAAAAAGAATATTCACATGTTGTGAACATTCACATCACGACATATTTTGAATAAGAATGCGTTGTCAATTAAAAATATAATGAACGTTATTTTTAATATGTTGTCAATTAAGTTCATATGCTGTGAAGGTTCACATGTTGTGAATGTTCACATCACTACATTAAATGAGAAAAAAAATTTCGAAAATGTGTTGTGAACATTTATATCAAATGAAAGAAAATGCTCACATTATTTTTAATGTGTTGTCAATTAAAAATATATTCACATTATATAATAATATAAAATAATAGCATAAATGTTATTTAATTTGTATATAAAATTTTCTATGCCTTAGTCATTTCCCTTCTCTCTCCTTCCCCAACATCAAATATTAATATTAAATATAAGGGTATCAGAGTTTACGAAAATAGTATAAATAAAAAAAATGATTTTATGGAATAAAAGTATAAATACATGAGACTAAGTGGATTAAAAAAATTCCTTTATAGACTTCTTTGGTTAGAACACTTCTATATGAGATTTATCAATAAAAATTTATATTTTTAAAGATAAATATAATTTGATCATATAATGATAAATATTCGATCAACTTAATTTTTGTATAAATAATTTATTCAATAAATTTATAAGATGGACTTTTTAAATCTTCTAGCTGGGCCTTGAGGTGGGCCAATTTCAGGGCCTACCAATCCCAACAGCCTTCTTAAGAGAATATCTTTTTATAGGAGTTTTATTTTCACCTCATTTTTTTTTTTCGCACAACAATAATATATCTATATACCGATGAAGATGTGATTTGTTCTGTTTTTGCTGTTTTTTGTATTTTTTTCCCATTGGTGAAAACACCAACTTATTTGATGAATTATTTTCAAAAAACTGATTTCTGAATTTTTTTTTTTCCTGAAAATTGTGTTTTATAAAAATAAAAATGAACAAACAGACTGGCAGGAAAATTTAATATTTCTTATTTGCTGTGTGATTTATGTAATTAAAAAAAAAAAAAAGCGGAGATGAAATTTATCGAGTGATACATAGCAGCAACAAAAATAAAATAAAAAAAGAAAGATATTTGTATTTAGTTTTTGTTGACACTGTTGTGATAAAGAAATTGGACTCTATAGAGTATATGACAAATTAAAATTTGACAATTATCATACTATATAATTGTGGATTGTATTGTGAAATCTTTTAAAAGTCAAATATTTTTCAATTTTTTAAGCTTTAATGAGATATCAGTGAATTGTATTCCTTTTGAGTTTTTTTTTTTTTTTCTTTTTAGTTAACTTGTTTTGTAGAGTTACATTAGACCCATCTAGTAACAATCGGATGATTATAATCACTTATAAATTAAATTATGCGTATCAATCAAAATTGGATATAATATTTGATTGAGTCGAATCCAAGGTGTACAGATTTATGCCTTATTTGGGGAATAATTAAAATAGTCAAAAAGTCACTATAAATTATTATATTATTCTTTTTATTTTTCACCCATCTTTTTATAAAAACGGAAATGTTTCGTAGCTCGACACCAAGGCTCGAAAATTGGCTCGAGAAACAGAAGGGAGGGAGAGAAGAGAAGGGAGGGAGGAGATCCACCGCGCCTCGCTCGACCTCGTCGCTGCTCGCCCGCCGTCGCCCGCCGTCCTCGCCACCGCCGTCGCCTCGCCCAGCCCGTCGCAGCCCCCTCCTGTCCAGTTCGTCACCGCCGTCCTCCTGTCCAGTTCGTCACCGCCGTCCTCGCCAACACCGTCGCCTCGCCCAGCCCGCCTCCGCCCCCTCCAGTCCTTCCTTCCCCTCTCCTCCACTCCCCTCTCCTTCCCCTCCTCTTCTTCTCATTTCTTCCCTCTCCCGATCTGCAACAAAAACCAAGAAAAAAGAAGAAAAAAAAAAACAAAACAAAACAAAAATCGACACCAAAACGACGTCGTTTTAGTGTCGACCCGCGTTTCGAGCCGCGAGTCTCGAGCTACGTAGTATGGTCGTTATAAAAAATGAAAAGAGAAATTACTATTTAGTGGTGTTAGCAAAATATTATTACAAATTTATAGTAAAATTTATAATTTTAATTATTAATATTTATCTTTTATTTGTATTTAGTTTTTGTTGACACTGTTGTGATGTGATTTTTCAAAAATTAAAAAATCAATTAAAATTCTCAAATCAACACTCACTGAAACGTGGAGCTTTTTTTTTTTTTTTATAAATATTCCAAATTTTTTTTTTTAGAGATTTGACTCACTTTTCAAATTATTTAGGAAATTAATATGTTTTTTAAAATTACATTTTGAAAATGTAATTTTAAATTGAAATTATATTTTTAACATGTAATTTTACTTTGAAATCACATGTTAAAAATGTAATTTATGATGATATGAATTTCACTTTTTGAAATTATATTTTCAACATGTAATTTAGTTGAAAATATAATTTCAATTTCAAAATCGCATTTTCAAAATGCTTCAAAAAATAGGTTAATTTTTTCAAATAGTTTGAAAAGTAAATCAATTATCTAATTGTTGGAGAAAATAACAGAAACAATTATATTTTATTGATAAATGATGCAAAGAAAATGAGATACAAATAGATCAGGCTGAGGTACGGATATCTCGTTTTCTTTAAGGAGATCAAGCCCACTGCGGTAGGAAGAATCCAAATACCGATGCAGCAGTCACAACACTATGACTTGTCCCCTCCAGGATACAACAGCCCGACCACTTGTCGTATGGTTCAGGCCAACTCTGCACAAGATGGTGAACCCGAAACTCCACCAATAAAAACACCCTTCTTTGCTAGTAATCTCTCTTGTATATAAAATAGGTGATTTTTATAGATAGAAAAGAGTAGACTATATATAGGCTATAAGGATCTTACAGTTACACCAAAAGTAATGACCATTAAACAAGAAAATGGTTACACCAAAATAATGACCATTAACCAAATTCATGAATTCTATTTAACCTCCATTTATGACCAAGAGGTTACCAAAGTAATGAAAGGTTACCAAAGTAATGAAACCCCATAAATAAATATAAGATATTAAAATGGTCCAACACTAAATTATTTCTTTTTTTAGAATATTAAAAAAAAAATTCCTGAAACGTGCCAGTTCACCAACTTATAAATAAAAAAAAAAAAAAAATTACCAGTCTATAAAACTCAATCTTCATTCTCTTCTAAAAAAAAAAAAAAAAAACCTCAATCTTCATTACTTCCATTTTCGCTGAACTTTACCATCAGACGTCACCTATAGGATCACTGGGTCACCCGTGCCGATTTACCAACTTAAAAAATAAAAAATAAAAAATAAAGCTTGCGTGGCCCACAATGGGGTGTTTGGATGATAGTTTGATGTTAAAATAGTTAATAAAAATTTAAAATAATTAAAATAATTAATAAGATAAAATATTATATTTTATATATTAATTAATTATTTTTTATATTATAATCATTTATTCAATTATAAAAAAAAATCATAAACGTAACTTTTTTTATTAACTAAAATAGCGAAAAAAAATTAAAAAATTAATTAAAATAATCAACTTCTCAAATGAGACCAATATATGCCATCCACAATAAATGTTGTATTTAATAGATTTTTTAAATTCAGTGTATCCTCTATCAATATTTTGGTTTGACTCTTTTGTTGTTTAGTTTATTTATTTATTGTTTTGGATACTTTAAAAAAAGTCAAAAAGTCAAAAAGTTATTATCATATTTAAGTCACATCATCTTATTTAAGTTACATCACCTCTCTACCACATCATTTCAAACCTAACCCATATCCAATTTATATTTTACAAAAAGTTAAAAAGTACATTTATTTAAATCATCTCAAATCACCCCTTACTTTTTAATATTTTGTTTTGAGTTCACAGGCCCACACCAAACTCTGCTTATGTATATACTAGAATTTTTTTTTAAAATTACTAAAATTTTTATACAATACCCACACGAAGTATATCTCATTTTATGTGGTGTGAATTTCACATACACTATGTAATAATAATTTTTTAAAATTTCTAACATTATATATATATATGATTGTTGGTTTGGAAAGGGATTCATGGGCTCTACTTAAATTATGTTTGGTTGTTGAAAATGGAACATGATTAGCAGTTTGATGAAAATATATGAATCCCTCCAAGGTGGAATTAGCATTTCCATGGGAGAGGTGAGATTGGAGATGATTTTATTTATTTGCTTGTTTATTTATGGTTCTCACTTTACAAAAAGAAACAAAGTCACATTTTATACAATGAGATTTTTTATATAATTTTATAAATTTATTTCAACTAACTAATATCACTACATTAATATACAAACAAACATAATTTATTTCATATCTTCAATCTAATCTACACTACTAATTCTATCGCTTAATTTTAGAGTACTGAAATTCGACAATCAAACATGATGAAAATTGGGAAATTCTATTTCCACCAACCTAATAAACTCAGTCAACACACTTAATGAAAAATTAGATTAATGACAATTATATCCTACTTTAAATTTACTATAATAACCTTTGATCAACACTCTTAATATTATATATACAAATTCTCAATACACATCCTTTTAACATAAAAATATCTCAATATACATTGTTTGAAACAAAAAAATTAAACCCTAATTTTTTTTTGTAGTCACTTTGCTTCTTATACACTCTGTACTCCTCTCTCTGATTTGCAAACAAAACATCTCCTCTATTGCTTTAATCTTTAAATTTATACTCAATTATTAACATCGTTTAATTATTAGTTCAACAATTTTTATTTTATTTTGATCAACACTCCTAATTTTTTTTTAAATTTTTTTTTGCGTTTTTTAGTCAGAAACGCAGTGCCGAATTTTTTAAATTAATTCGGTTATCAAATACCGAAATAATACGTCACTAGAAATATTCGGTCTTAGAGTTCCGAACAAAATTAATACTTTCGGCCATAGATTGCCGAATTTTATTATTATTTTCGATTTTTATTATCCGAATTATTTTCCTTACCTCGGCTCTGTAGAGCCGAATTGAAATTTTCGCCAGGCAATCACTGAAGAACATAGAAAAGGCGAGGTAAAGTCAATTAAAGAGGATACAAGATATTTTTGCCTATCAATAGGACCTAGTCAATTTACATACGTGGGGGCATCGTCCAACGTGACATAGTCCCTAGGAAAGTACAGTTTTTTTTTTTTTTTAGTTTCTTGTTTAAACTTCTTTTTCTTCCCTCCTGTGTGAAGTAAAAATATAAATTGGGATCACTTTGATCTTCACGAAAGTGAATGGAAGTAGAATTGTAGATTGAGATAAATTAAAGTGTGTGTATTTTGAGGGTAAAATGTGTGTATATATGAGTGAAGGATTTATTTGTAATTTTAAGGATGTGAATTGAGATAATTACTTAATAATTAAATTAATAGAGATGTGTGTTGAGAAAAGATTTGCCCTGAGTTTATTAGGGTGGTGGAAATAGAATTTCCCATGAAAATTGCTTAAAATTGTCTGGGGCAAAAAATTTATGTGAAAGGATATAAATACCCGTCAAACTATTTTGGTGCGTTTAATTTGAAGGGCCATCTTTGTCCTTTTACTTACGGTTCTGACAATAGAAAAAAATGTAAAGCTTCTAAATACACACCTTGAATTTCTCTTTTGTATGCATGTATGGTAATTCTTGTTTGTTATGATAAATCTTTGCACATGTGTAAAGAGATATTTATGGCCTCTATTTAAATTAAGACTACAAATAAGTTTAGTTGAGTTTTGAAATAGCTTGTTGCTGATGATTGTTGAACAATCTTCACTGTAATTAAATTAATTAATTCTGTTTGGGTACTAAACGATAAATAAAATATAAAAAAAAATAGGAAAGGAAAGAGAAAGTTTGATTACAAAAATCAAACTAGAAATAGAATTAAATAAATAAAAACAGATTTTATTTTGTTACAAAAACAAAATTAAAATCTAATTTAAATAAATAATAAAACAGAAAATAAATAAATAACTTACTTGATTAATATCTTGAATATTATTCTGATCAAGTCCAGTGTTCGAGACAGATTCGTCCTTTCTACGGTGCTTTCAGAATATGGACGTCTATCTCCCAGAATGAAATGATCAACTACAAATAAATGCAGCAGTACAATTTATTTGTTCAACGAACACACTAAGTGTTTACACTCTTTCTCACAAAAATTAAATGCAGCAAAATAACGAATAAATTTGCAGAGGAGAAGTACGAAATTTCTGAATTCAATATCAAATGAGGGCTGTCATATTTATAGATGGATTGGTGGTTGCTGGTTTTGAATTAAACATGTGCAAACATGTTTTGAACAGGTACTGAACCAGTTGGTTTGAATTGGTACTGTTTGGATTCAAATTCAAACAGATAAAACCGAATTGTACAGATTTAAATATGTCCGGGTTTTTTAAAAATTAAACAGAATCAATTCTGTTAGGGTGGGAGAAAAACGGACCCAATTTTGAATTTTAAATTCCGAAAAACAAATTGGAAAAATTTGAATTTAATTTTAGAAAAATAAAATTCAAATGTTCTTGGCCCAAAAAGATAAGTATTGAACCGGACAAGCCCAACCCAACCTCACACTCGCGCCCAAGTCCAGGCCCAACACAGCTCGCCCGACCGGACGGACGGACGGCGAGCGCGCACGTGGTGATTTTTGGGTCCAATGGGTCTAGCCATTTTTGCCCATAACCTCACTTTCTACAAAACTTTGGTACCCCTTAGGGTACACCTCAAGTTTCAATCCCATGCCTTATAAATCCATTCAAAACTTCCCACCAAATCAATGTGAGACAAGCCATTTTCCAACCTTAAGGAATTTCCACCAAAACTCCATTTCCATGAAGCTCACTTTGGCTTCAATTTCTCATTCACCCGATAATGGTTTTGAACAACCAAATATACCACGTGAATCACAACGCGACATAGAACGCGTTACCACTTTGACCCACAAAAATCGACGCACAGGGCCCACCTAAAAAATAGACCAAACTTAGGAAAAAATTTTGGTTTTACCCAGAATTTTCCCAACCATTTCTAACAATCCCCCACATGAATGGAATTTGATGACAACGAAAATGCAACAATATGCAGACTTTATCGAAAGAGTATAAGTCAAAAATATCTTACATCAGGATAGGTAGCTTTCGGCCTTAAACCTTCCCTAGTGATAATCTATCGGACTTACTAGCTAACCAATGGACGCGATGCCTTGAATTGTTCAGCCGTTTGTGTAAGCCAAAACAATAGATTTCACACAAAATATCTTCTAACACATCGTGATTCCCACTGTTGTGTTCATTTTGGCCTTAAACGCTCCTGGTTTTCATGAGTGTTTCTAGAGAATTTAGCCTTTTTATTCTCATAGAACCGGCTCCAGTTCGACACTCATATAGGTGATTCTTATTGTAAGTATCTCGTTATACTTGTCTTGATTTTTATACCTAAATCAAGATATAAGTAATCACCAAAAGCAAAGCTTATCCTTATACCCCTGCAGACAACACATGTTGCAGATATCACTCTCACCATATGAATGGGTAGGGAGTTTTAATCACTTGGTGATTTATGGCGAGCCACACATAACTTAGTTGTCCCTTTGAACTTAGTTCTTAGGATCTCCAGTCATATAAGTAAGGTTAACATTATGATGACTCTTATGTAATAGGCTTTAATCTCATCCCCTTCGATGAACTATACACTAGCTCTTTTGTCAAACCTTTTGTTAATGGATCCGCAATATTCTCTTTAGATTTTATATAATCTATTGAGATTATTCCATTTGACAACAATTGCCTTACGGTATTATGTCGACGACGAATATGTCATGAGTTACCATTATACATATGATTTTGTGCCCTGCCTATTGCAGATTGACTATCACAATGAATGCAAATAGCTAGCACAGGTTTTGGCCACATTGGAATGTCTTCTAAGAAGTGACGAAGCCATTCTGCTTCTTCTCCTGCTTTGTCTAAAGCAATGAACTCGGATTCTATTGTGGATCGTGCGATGTATGTTTGTTTCGTGGACTTCCAAGAAACAGTAGCGCCTCCTAGAGTAAAGACATCCACTTGTGGATCTTGAATCTTTAGTATCCGATATCCAATTTGCATCACAATAACCTTCGAGTACTGCTAGATATCAAGTAAAATTCAAACCGTGATTACGGGTGAATCTTAGATATCTAAGAACCCGAATGATCGCCTTCCAATGGTCTTCTTCGGGGTTACTAGTGTACCTACTCAATTTATTGATAGCATAAGCTATGTCAGGACGAGTACAATTCATTAGGCATATTAGGCTTCCAATGATTTTAGAGTATTTTAACTGAGACACTGCATCACCTTTATTTTTCGATAAATAAAGACTGATGTCTACAGGTGTTCTAGCTACATTTAAATCATCCTTGATAAATTTATCAAGAATTTTCTCAATATAACGAGATTGAGATAACGCATATCCGTCAGATATTTTAGTAATTTTCATTCCTAATATAACATTTGCGACCCCCATATCTTTCATATCAAATCTTCTGTTAAGCATTTGCTTAGTTGATTTGATCATGTTATGATTGCTTCTAATGATAAGCATGTCATCCATATAAAGACAAATTATGACATATCCTTGGTCAGTGTTTTTAACATAGACGCATTTGCCACATTCATTTGTCTTAAACCCATTAGTAAGCATTGCATGATCAAACTTTTATGCCATTGCTTAGGTGTTTGTTTTAATCCATAAAGAGATTTTACAAGCCGACAAACTTTCTTTTCTTGCCCTGGCATTACAAACCCTTCGGGTTGCTCCATATAGATCTCTTCATGTAGATCACCGTTTAAGAAAGCTATCTTAACATCCATTTGATGCATTTCTAATTTAAACAACGCTGCTATAGCAATAAGCATACGAATGGATGTTATTCTTGTCACAGGGGAATATGTGTCAAAATAGTCCAGACCTTCCTTTTGTCAGTAACCTTTTACTACAAGTCTTGCTTTATACTTGTCTATTGAACCATTTTCCTTCATTTTTCTCTTGAATATCCATTTATATCCAAGAGGTTTAGAACCTAGTGGAAGATCCATCAATTCCCAAGTATGATTTTGCATAATGGACTCAATTTCATTATTAACAGCCTCTTTCCACAAAGGTGCTTCAGGACCTATCATTGCTGCCTTAAAAGCTTTGAGGTTCATTTTCTAACAGGTATGTTAGGAAATCTGGACCAAAGGATTTTGATGTTATTGCTCTCTTACTTCTTCTTGGTTCATCATTAGTTAAATCTTGCTAGTCGAGACCATTACTAGTCTCTTGTGTTTGATTGTCATTAGTCTCTTGACTTTGTATACAATCATAAGTTCTTTTCTGTGAACTTAATTCCTGTCATTTCTTATAAGGAAAGATATGTTCAAAAAATACAGCATTCCTTGACTTTATAATAGTGTTTACATTTATATCAGGTATTTCTGATTTATAAGTCAGAAACCGATATGCACTAATATTCTGAGCATAACCAATAAACACACAATCTACTGTTTTTGGTCAAATCTTAGGCTTTTTAGGAATAGGAACTTCAACTTTTGCTAAACACCCCCACACTTTTAAATATTTGTAGGAAGGTGGTCGACCTTTCCACAATTCATAAGGAGTGCTGTTGGTTTTCTTGTGGGATATTCTGTTAAGAACATAATTAGCAGATAATATTGCTTCCCTCCGCAAGTTTTGTGGCAAGCCTGAACTTAGTAACATGTCATTCATCATTTCTTTTAGGGTTCTATTATTTCTTTCAGCAATTCCATTTTACTGAGGAGAATAGGGTGTTGTAGTTTGGTGAATAATGTCATGTTGTGCACAAAATTCATTTAATGGTGCATCATATTCACCACCTCTATCACTTCTAACCATTTTAATAGTTTTACCAAGTTGATTTTCAACTTCTGTTTTGTAGAGTTTAAATATTTCTAAGGTTTCATCTTTACTTCTAAGTAAATAAATATAACAATATCTTGTGCAATCATCAATAAACGTTATGAAATACTTTTTTCCTTCTCTAGTTTGAACAAATTTTAGATCACATACATCAGTATGAATTAATTCTAGAGGTTCCATTTTCCTTTCAACCAATTTAAATGGAGCCTTAGTTAGTTTCGCTTCTACACAGACTTCACATTTATGATTGGGATTAATTTCAAACTTTGGTATATAATCCAAACCAATTAATCTACGCAAAGCATCATAATTTACATGTCCTAATCTACCATGCCATAAATTTGACTCAAGAATATAAGCAAAAGATGTGTTATTCTTATTACTAGCAACTTTTGGTACAACTGTCATTACATTTAGTTTGAAGAGACAATCACTCATGTATCCCTTACCAACATACATGCCACTCTTTGTTAATACAGATTTATCAGACTCAAAGACAAGCCTAAAACCATTTTTACTTAACAAAGAACCAAAAACTAAATTCTTCCGGATGTCAGGTACATGCAGTACGTTGTTGAGGGTCAGTTCTTTCCCTGATATCATCTTCAAGATCACTTTTCCTTGTCCAACCACAGTAGAAGTAGAAGAATTTCCAATGAAAAGTTATTCGGCTGTGAACATCTTCTTGTCCGCACATATGTAACGAGTTGCTCTAGTGTCAACCCACCACTCTTTAGGATTTCCAACCAAGTTAGTCTCAGAGACCACAACAGAGAGGTTGATGTCATTCATCCTGTCAGAGATGTAATCTAGTTCAGTTACATTGACCTGATTGGTAGTCTTCTTGCTTGTACTTCCACGATCTTTCTTAGGGCGGCGACAATCAGAAACTTGATGTCTAGTCTTGCCATAATTATAGCATTTCCCTTTGAACTTCTTGTTGCCATTGTTGTCGCCTTGTTTAGGACCATCTCCAATAAACTTCCTCTTTTTGTCATGTGGTTTATGGACTTGTTTAACCACATTAGCCTTGGACTCAATGAGATTTTTTCCATTCCTCTTTTCAGCCTTATGGTTATCTTCCTCAATTCTCAGTCTTACAATAAGTTCATCCATGGTCATCTCTTTGCGTTTATGTTTTAAATAATTTTTGAAATCTTTCCAAGCCGGTGGTAACTTTTCCACTAAAGCAGTGACTTGGAAAGACTCGCTCAAAGACATACCCTCAGAATGAATATCATGTAAAATTAATTGAAAACTTTGAACTTGAGAAATTACCGTTTGGGAGTCTACCATAACGAAATCCAGAAATTTACCAACAATAAATTTCTTCGTGTCGGCATCCTCTGTCTTGTATTTCTTCTCCAAAGAATCCCACAATTCTTTTGCTGACTTCAAAGGACTGTAAATATTATACAGCATGTTGTCAAGGCCATTAAGGATATAGTTTCTGCAAAGGAAATCTGAATGTTTCCAAGCATCTACAGCGGCAACAACTTGTCGATTACTTTCACCCTCTTTAAGTGCTGGAGCCTCTTCATGGAGAAACCGGGCCAAATTAAGAGTTATAAGATAGAATAGCATCTTCTGCTGCCATCTCTTAAACTTAGCACCGTTAAATTTTTTTGATTTTTCTCCATGATTTATTGGTACTTGAACATGGTTTTGGATAGAGACCGGTGTTGGTGTAACAATTGGAGTACCATTTCCAGTTGCAGTTTCAGTTGCAGTAGCCATAACCTTTGATTACAAAAATTAGTAAAAATTAAAACACAAATTAATTTTCTACTTACTAAAACCAGAAAATAAATTATAACACAAAATAATTTTATTTTTCTTGTTACTAAAACTAGAAAAATAAAATATCACAGTAATTTTCTGTAACACAAATTTAATATTCTGCAATTGTTAATGACACAAATATATTACTACTAGTTGTCAAAAAAAATAGATGGTATATTACTACTATCTGTCAAATAGCATAAACCACTATTTGTTTTTCCAACCAGAATATGTTTTTATGAAATCACAGAAAATTAAATACAATGAAGATACCAAAATAGAATTTGTCTTAAGATTGTTTATTGTTGGACAATCTTCACTGTAATTAAATTAATTAATTCTGTTTAGGTACTAAACGACAAACAGAATATAAAAAGAAAAATAGGAAATGAGAGAGAAAGTTTGATTACAAAAATCAAACTAGAAATAGAATTAAATAAATAAAAAACAGATTTTATTTTGTTACAAAAACAAAATTAAAATATGATTTAAATAAATAATAAAACAGAAAATAAATAAATAACTTACTTGATTAATATCTTGAATATTATTCTGATCAAGTCCAGTGTTCGACATTGTCTCCTTAAGACAAATTCGTCCTCTCTATGATGCTTTCAGAATATGAACGTCTATCTCCCAGAATAAAATGATTAACTACAAATAAATACAGCACTACAATTTATTTGTTCAACGAACACACTAAGTGTTTATACTCTTTTTCACAAAAATTAAATGTAGCAAAATGACAAATAAATTTGCAAAGGAGAAATACGAAATTTCTGAATTCAACATCAAATGAGGGCTATCCTATTTATAGATGGATTGGTGGTTGCTGGTTTTGAATTAAACAGGTGCAAACCTGTTTTGAACAGGTGTTGAACCTGTTGGTTTGAATTGGTATTGTTTGGATTCAAATTCAAACAGATAAAACTGAATTGTACAGATTTAAATATGTCCAGATTTTTTGAAAATTAAACAGAATCAATTCTGTTCGGGTAGGAGAAAAACGGACCCAATTTCGAATTTTAAATTCTGAAAAACAAATTGGAAAAATTTGAATTTAATTTTAGAAAAATAAAATTCAAATGTTCTTGGCCCAGACAAGTCCAACCCAACTTCACACTGCGCACCCGCGCCCAAGCCCAGTCCAGCCCGCCCGACTAGACGGCGATAGCGGCACGCGAGCGTGTGTGGTGATTTTTTGGTCCAATGGGTCTAGCCCATTTTGCCCATAACCTCCTTCTCTACAAAACTTGGGTACCCTTTGGGGCACACCCCAAGTTCCAATCCCATGCCTTATAAACCCATTCAAAACTTCCCACCAAATCAATGTGGGACAAGCCATTTTCCAACCTTAAGGAATTTCCACCAAAACTCCATTTCCATGGAGCTCACTTTGGCTTCAATTTCTCATTCACCCAATAATGGTTTTGAGCAACCAAATATACCACATGAATTACAACGCGGCATAAAACGAGTTACTACTTTGACCCGCAAAAATCGACGCACGGGGCCCACCTAAAAAATAGACCAAACTTAGAAAAAAATTCTGATTTTACCCAGAATTTTCCTAACCATTTCTAACGGTTGCCACATACCGACTTATTAGTAATGCGAGTTCTATATAAAGTACTTTGCAAGTGCATAAGTGTGTGAGTGACAAGACAGGTAGGGTAGATCTCTATTGCATCATCTGGATTGGATTCTTGGGCATAATATACAAGTACGCAATACTACTCATGGAGCCAACTTCTCAGGACAATGATAAGCGTCCAGTTCCTGAAAAGTGGTATAAGATCTAGTCTAGGGACACTGTGCGAAACGAGTTTCAATGGGTAGGAGAACGAATAAGCACGAAGGCAGGTAGCATAACGTCTCCCTGACGAGGGCATTAGGGATTTGCATTGGTAGCATGTTAGGTACCGATTCATTGGTAATGTGAGTTCTACACTAAGCATCTTGCAAGCGCATAAGTGTATGAGCGGCAAGACAGGCAACGTAGATCTCTATTGCATCACATGAGTTAGATTCTTGGGCATAATTGCACAGGGTATGTACCACTTGTGGAGCCGGCTTCTTGGAAGGATGGCAAGCGTCTGGTCCGTGACATCGTACTCAAAAATTTCTCAAACTCTATTTTAATCTAATCTCCAGCTCATC
The DNA here is from genome assembly GCA_025200525.1 of Camellia lanceoleosa. Classification (NCBI taxonomy): domain Eukaryota; kingdom Viridiplantae; phylum Streptophyta; class Magnoliopsida; order Ericales; family Theaceae; genus Camellia; species Camellia lanceoleosa. The sequence continues at coordinate 16,935,709 of CM045761.1, forward strand.
TTAACTCGGTTCAGTAATACTAATCAAGCTCAAATTTAATAGTGAATTTTTTTTGCTATTATTTAAATATAGGAAAAAAGACAGTTTTAGTCCTTAAAGTATATACTTCTTCTCATTTTAGTCTTTTAAGTTTCAATTTGAGTCAATTTGGTTCTAACTCAATCGTCCATCTACATTGATAATGGGAACAATAAGGATAAAAGATAGTTTTAGTCTCTAAAATATGTGTTCATTGTCATTTTAGTCCACTAAGTTTTAATTTTAACATTTTGATCTTCAAAATTGTTAATTTGGTTATATTTCTAAAATCTGGAAAAGTATTTTATCCTTATTTTTAGGGTTAATTACATTGATACCTCCTTTATTTTTTTGGAATATCATTCACTCATTTTAATCCTTAAAATTATACTAACAGCCCTTGTTAGCTAACTCCGTTAAATGCAATGCTTAAATGACTATAATAACTTTATAGATTAGTTAAATTTCATCTGTTAGTCACTACTCTAACTTTACTTTAAGGTTGGTTTGGAAAGTGGATTTTTTTAACTTTTTAGCTAACATATGAGTTTAAAAAAATTTAAGTATTTGGAAATAATTTTTTACCTTTTTACAAAAAAATTGTGTAAAAGTATAGAAAATAACAAGAAATCTTTGACTTTTTTATGTGACTTTTGAATTTGTGACTTTTTAACTATATTAGCTTTATTCCAAACAATCCCTTTTCACCCTATGGTGGTTGTGATTTGGAACTTGAGTTAATACCTAGAAAAGAGAGAGAAATGATAAAGATATTTTGTATGGTGGTACAGTATAATAAATATTCAAGGTAAATTTATTTTCGATGTATTGAAAAAAAATATATATATTCAAGGTAAGACACGTGGCATAATATGATTGGAGCTAGGACCAAATTGATAATTTTGAGAATCAAAATGACAAAATTGAAATTTTAGGAACTAAAATGACAAAGAACGTATATTTTGAGGACTAAATATGTCATTAATCCATACTGTTCTCGTTATCAATGTAGCGAATGTTAGAGTTAGAATGATATTGACAATTTTGAAGACAAAAATGACAATAAAAACTTAAAGGACTAAATGACGAGAAATGTATACTTTTGAGACTAAAACTATATTCTTTTTTAAAAAAAAAAGAAAAGAAAAAAGAAAAAAGAAGAAGATAATATATTTTTGTGTGAAATGTGATGTTTGGAAAAAATAATAAATTCAAAAACCAATTTTAGAAACAGTTCACTAGCAAATTTTCTCTCTATTTTTGTTTATGTTTTCAATAATAGAACAATTGTCGAAAACAATTTCAGATACTTTGGTGGAGTAAAAGTACATCTTTAATTTTTTGGGGTAGAAAAAGAACATCTTTTATGTTTGTAAATTGTTAATCATCACTTATATCTATTAAAAAAAATATGGGTAAAATACACTCATCTCCCTGTGGTTTGAAGAAAATATAAATAATCTTATACTTTTGATATAATTATATTGACATCCGTTTCAGTAAGGTAAGTAATTGAAAACAATGTAAATAGTGGGTAAATACTGAAATAAACATATATATATATATATATTAGTATAAAAGAGATGATAAAATAATTTTTTTCATTTATATGACTAACAAATTATTGATAAAAAAAAGACTTGATTGTTACGTGAATTAAAATGTCAAGAAAAACCGATGTAATTATGTCAAAAGTGTAAGATTAATTGTAATTTTTTTGAACTTTAAGGGAATGAATGTAATTTATTAAAAAAATATTAAAGCCACCAAACGAGTTACTCCCTAAATTATGGAGGCGGGGTACTGCTGTGACCTGTTGCTTACTGTTCTTGCTGCGCCTTAAAATGGCATTGTCTTGAACCTTCCTTTTTTTTTTCCTCTCGCATGTGCTAGGGTTAGGAAAAACTTGTAAGAAAATCATACACATATATAATATAATCATATGTGTATGAATATACAGCGGAATAAAATTATACTAACTTCATCCAACCATTGTTGATCAAGTTGTGTGATGTGTGTATTTCTTCTGAATCTATCAATATTATATCACTCACCTCACACTTTAAGAATAAGCGTCTTCTAACCTATGCAGAACTTGAGTGTCCTATTGATGGAAAACCACAGACCTATTTATAACTGCTAGATCAAGGACTCTTATCAGATAGATGCCTTATCAGATAAATCTTGTTAGTTTCCTTCCATCAAGGAAATGTAATTAATGAAAATTGATAGGCCTTAGCCAAACCACCATTAGAGTTCTTGATATTTTAGGCAACCTTAATAATTATCACCCATAATTATCAAAATAAAAGATAAATATACATATAAGGATAAAAATATAAATAATATACAATATATAATTTACAAAATTAATATGTACGTGGGCCACATTAAGTCTCCTATTAGGAGACTTAAGCTTACATTCTCCCACTTGGTCCACAAATCATATAAATACTGTATTGGGTGATATGTACTGAATTTTGGCCATTAAATTTGCCTAAACTTTAATATTGAAATACTTACACTCCATTGGCAGTGTTGTTATACGAATCATAGCGGTTATGCCCCATTTAATAGACATTTAATTCTATAAATTACAATGTATGACACTTCTCAATGAGTACTAAATAAAATATTTCAATTTACAAATGACTAACAAATAGCCATTCAGGTCCTACTTTATTTATCCCAATGGATAACAAACATGACAAATACTTTAAGTGCACAATCAAAGGTCATGAATTTACTCTAAATAAATATTGTTCTCAATAGCTAATCCCTCAAAATGAGAAAGTAATTTCATACATCAAAAGTGCTAATTAGTCCCATATGAACCACATGATCATTGTGTACTTTAGCCGGCAATCCTTTTGTCATGGGATCTACAACCATCAATTCAGTTTCAATGTGCTCAATAGCAATTTCTTGCATCTTGGCTTTCTCTCTGACAACAAGATACTTTATGTCAATATGTTTATTTCGGAGACCACTTTTATTGTTTTTAGAAAAGAAAACTGCAGCTGAATTATCACAGTAAATCCTTAGTGGCCTCGATATGGAATTAACAATCCTTAGTCCTGTGATAAAATTTCTTAACCATAAGGCATGTGTTGTAGCTTCATAGCAAGCAACAAGTTCCGCTTGCATAGTCGACGAAGCGGTTATGGACTACTTGATGCTTCGCCAAGATATAGTTCCTCCAGCAAGAAGAAAGATATATCCTGAAGTAGACTTTCTAGTGTCGAAACATCCAGCAAAATCTAAATCTGAATATCCAATCACCTCTAGTGAATCTGCATGTCTATATGTAAACTTGTAGTCCTTAGTTCCTTACAAATACCTCATAACTTTTTTAGCAGCTTTCTAGTGTTCAAGGCTTGGATTACTTTGATATTTGCCTAATGTTCCTACCACAAACCCAATATCAGGTCTTGTAAGACCTGAGTATACATGAGACTATCTACTGTAGATGCATAAGGTATGTTTTTCATCTGCTCTTTCTCCAAATCATTTTGTGGTGATTGATTTAGACTAAATTTGTCTCCTTTGACAATAGGTGCTACAGAAGATGAACAAGACTTCATGTTAAATCTTTCCAAAACCTTTTCAATGTAGGCCTTTTGAGATAGTCCCAATGTTCTACAAGATCTATCTTTGTGAATCTTTATGCCAATGACATATGAGGCTTCACACATATCCTTCATTTCAAAGTTTTTAGAAAGAAATTCTTTCGTTTCATGTAGCAAACCCAAATCACTACTCGTAAGCAGAATGTCATCTACATACAGGACTAAGAATATGTATTTACTCCCACTAACCTTAAGGTATATACAATTATCAACAACGTTCTCTATAAACTCGAATGAAGTAACAATGTTGTGAAATTTTAAATAGCATTGGTGGGAGGCCTGTTTAAGTCCATATATAGATTTCTTTAACTTACAAACCAAGTGATTATCCTTTGAGGAAAATCCCTCAGGCTGAACCATGTATACCTCTTCTTCAAGAACCCCATTAAGAAAAGTCGTTTTCACATCCATTTGGTGTAGCTCTAAATCAAAATAAGCTAGTAAGGCCATGATTATTCAAAATGAGTCCTTCTTAGAAACCGGAGAGAAGATCTCATGGCATCAATTCCTTCCTTATGAGTAAAATCTTTGGTTACAAGTCTGGCTTTATATCATTCAATGTTACCAAAAGAATTCTTTTTGGTTCCAAACTTTGTTTATGGGCATTGATTTCATCTCTTCTTTCATGGCATCGTACCATAAATTGGAATTGATTCTATTCATGGCTTGTGAAAATGAACTAGGATCAGCTTTAGGTCCAACATCAAAGTTAGATTCTTGTAGGTATAGAAGGTAATCACTAGAAATTGCTGATTTCTTTTCTCTTGTGGATCTCCTTACTCCTATGAGTTCATTTAAATTTTGAATAAGAGGTTATGTATTGATTTGTTCCTCATGGAGCGGTTGTTCTTGTATTGGTTAGTCTTCGGTGATATTTGGAATAACACTTGGAACAACCAATTCCCTAATTGGTTTCTAGGGTCTGTTATTTCCTTGAATTCTATGACACGAGGAAAACCACTCCCACTTGACTCATGATCCTTAAGAAATTTTGCATTTCTAGCCTCAACAATTTTAGGTGTGTGTGAAGGGCAATAAAATTTGAAACCTTTGAAGTTTTCAGCATAGCCAATGAAAAGACCACTAACTATTCTTGGAAACAATTTCTTTAAGTGTGGGTTATAAACCCTCACCTCAACTGGACAACCCTATATGCGCAAATGTCTCAAACTTGGTTTCCATCCTTTCCATAATTCAAAAGGTGTTTTAGGTACAACTTTAGATGGAACCCGATTTAAGACATACATAGCGGTTTTTAAAGCTTCACTCCACAAATTTATAGAAACATTGGAATAACTAAGCATTCTCCTTACCATGTCCATAAGTGTACTGTTCCTTCTTTCAGCTACACCATTTTGTTGTGGTGTACCAGGCATTAATTATTGGGCAATTATGTCTTCTTCTTTAAGAAACCTAGCAAATGGACTAAGTATTTGTCCAGATTTTGTGTACCTTCCATAATATTCTCCACCCCTATCTGATCTCACGATTTTAATATTCTTTTTGTTTGTTTCTCTATCTCTGCTTTATAGGTTTTAAAAGCATCAAATGCCTTAGCCTTATCAAATAAAAGATAGCGATACATATATCGTGTATGATCATCAATAAATGAGACAAAATATCTGACCATTGAAACAAGGTGGAGTAAATGGTCTATAGAGGTCTGTGTGTATGATCTCAAGAATATTAGAACTCCTTTTGGCACCTTTAATGGACTTGTTGGTTTGCTTTCCCTTAATGCAATCCACACAAGTACCAAAATCGGTAAAATCAAGAGTATTTAAAACTCCATCATTCACTAATCTTTTTATCCTCTCCATTGAGATATGTCTCAATCTTCTATGCCATAACATAAAGGAGTTCTCATTGGTAATACTTCTCTTTATGCCAATTCCATCATGCAAGGTTAAAAGACTATTTTCATATGAAAGATCCAAATCAAATTTATATAAACCATCAGTTAAAAAACCATTTCCAATAATGGCATTATTTTTCAATAAATTGAAACTTGAACTAACAAAATTAAATGTATATCCAAAAGGTACTAATTTTGAAATCGAAACTAAATTTCTAGAAAATGATGGAACATAAAAAGTGTTTTCAAGATCCAAAACAAAGCCAGAATTTAAAATCAGTCTAAAAGTTCCCACAACCTCCACATATGAACGCATCCCATTTCCCGAATAGATTCCTTGTTCACTTGTTGTCGGTTTCCTTAGGCTGAGAAAGCTCTGCATAGTATTGGCAACAAGAATTGTAGAACCAGAATCAATCCACCATGTATTATCAAGAACTTTAACAAAGTTAGATTCATAACACACAAGAGAGAATAGATTACCTTTTTTTCTCGAGCCATTTCTTGTACTTGGGACAATCCTTCTTCATGTGTTACTTTTTCCTACAAAAGAAGCATTCATTTTTATTGCCATAACGCTTCATTTGCACTTTTTGTTGTGGAACAGTTTTGTCCTTTCGGCCTTTTCCTTTTCCATGAAATGCAAGATTGGCAATCTCTAGTTTTTCATGATTCAATCTCTCTTCCTTTCGAGCACACAAGGCCAAAAGATCATATACTGACCATTTCTCCTTCTATGTGTTATAAGAAATTTTGAAAGCACTATATTCCATAGGAAGAGAGTTAAGGATAGAATGTACTAAGAATGACTCAGAAATCTCTATCTCCAATGTTTTAAGTTGAGCTGCAATGTCTTGCATTTCCATAATGTGTTTACGCACACCTTTAGAACCATTAAGCCTCATGATTGAGAGTTTCTTCATTAGGGTGTTGGCTAATGCCTTATCAGATTTCACAAATTGCTTTTCAATAGCCTTCATGAAGACCTTAACCTTGTTGCAGTTAGGGATTGAACCCCTAATGCCCTTACTGATATGGGACTTGATGAGCATTAAACTTAAGCGATTAGATCGCTGCCACCGCTCATAAGAAGCCCTCTCAGTTAGCGTACTTGATTCCGTGGGAATAGGTGGTTCGTCCACACAAAGCGCCAAATCAAGGTCCATGCACCCCAAAGTCAAAAGAATCTTATCTTTCCAGTTAGAAAAATTTTCACCACTCCAAAATGGAATATGAGATGATTCAGAACTCAATAATATAGTAGGAATAACTGCAACAACCAAGAACAAATCATGCTATTAAAAAATAAAAATAAAGTAAATTCTAATCTCCTTGTGGGTAAAGATTGCAACTTGCATCAAATTTACTTAACTTTATCAATAAGACTCGTAAATATCTCTCACAAAAAATAAAAAAATTCCATTATCTGTGGACATAAAAAATTTATATTTTGATATTTAACTTACTATCTTATTCCAAAAAAATTAATAAAACAATTATCTTCCTGTGGGTAAAATAATTAATTTTACTAATTTAAATGCAAGTAATAAGATGCCATCTAATATAATAATTTTCTAAGTTTATACACATAACAATAATTTAAGATGTTGTGGCTATTCTCAAATTACTGTAATGCTCAAGCATCTTATAAATTCGGCACCGTATAACCTTTAATGGAACATAACACAAACCCAAATGTAATAGTCCCAAGATATTTAATTTTTGTAAATAATTTCTGTAAACTATTCCACAACTATTTAAATTTTTTTAATTTTTATTTTTTTGAAAAAATCCATTTAAAACACTTTATAAATTGAAGGTTTATAATAGAAGATATCAATCATCATGTAAATGCACAAATAATATTATATGTGTTTTCTGTACATAAAGAAATAAATAAATATAGTATGATGTTTGATGATGATCAAAACTCATTATAAACATTGCAATATCCAGATTAGTTCGGAGCACTATTTATTAGGCTAGAAATTCTATGCATATATATAACTAGGCAACCAGTGATTGCTTGCATGTAAACTGTGCAAGCAGTAATTTGGAAACTATTAACACATTAGACATAAAACAAATTTATATAAATCCAAATTCCAGATTGTCCTAGTCATGATGAAGGACAAACAATTATACAATTGCAAAGCTGGGATTGATGAAAAAATTATAAGAACATTAACAAGGTGAATCTATATACTGAGCAACATGGATTTGAAGATAAGCTCTGATACCACATTATAGGAAAATCATACACATATATAATATAATCATATGTGTATGGATATACAACGGAATAAAATTATACTAATCTCCTTCAGCCATTGTTGATCAAGTTGTGTGATGCGTGTATTTCTTCTGAATCTATCAATATTATATCACTCACCTCACACTTTAGGAATAAACGTCTTTTAACCTATGCAGAACTTGAGTGCCCTATTGAGGAAAACCACAGGCCTATTTATAACTGCTAGGTCAGGGACCCTTATCAGATAGATACCTTATTAGATAAACCTTGTTAGTTTCCTTCCATCAAGGAAACTTAATTAGTGGAAATTAATAGACCTTAGCCAAACCACCATTAGGGTTCTTGATATTTTAGGCAACCTTAATAATTTTCACCCATAATTATCAAAATAAAAGATAAATATACATATAAGGATAAACATATAAATAATATATAATATACACAAAACCAAGTTAAACTATACTTTACTAACGAGCATTCTGTTAGAAATGGTTTTGGAAAATTAGATTTTTCTTAAAACTTTGGTCTATTTTTTAGGTGGGACCCATGCGCCAAAGTTGGCGGATCTAAGTGGCAACGCGTTCTATGCCGCGTTGTGATTCACGTGGTATATTTGGTTGCTCAAAACCATTATCGGGTGAATGGAAAATTGAAGCCAAAGAGAGCTCCATGGAAATGGTATTTTTGGTGAAATCTCTTTAAAGGTTTGGTTTAAGGCTTGTCTCACATTGGTTTGGTAGGCGAACTTTTGTGGGTTATAAAGCTTAGGTTTGTGACTTGGGGAGGGCCCCAAGGGGTACCCAAGTTTTGTGGAAGGGTGAGGTTATGGGAAAAGTGGGCTAGACCCATTGGACCCAAAAATAAACACACACACGCGGGCCGCCGCCGCCGTCCGTCTGTCCGGTTAAGTTGGCATGGGCACGGGTGCGTGGTGTGAGGTTAGGCTGGACATGCCTGACCCAATACTTATCAATTTATTTTTCTAAAATTAAATTTTAATTTTTTGGAATTTGAATTTCAGAAATTAAATTCAAAAACCTGTCCAGTTTGTTCCCTACCCGAATAGATGCATATCTATTTGAATTTAAACCAAACAGATTCAGTATTTGTTTGAAAGTTAAACCCAACAGGTTCCTTACCTGTTCATTCAAACCGAATAGGTATAACACCTATTCAAATAGGTTTGCACCTGTTTAATTCAAACTAAACAGTCATAAATTCTCCTATAAATAAATAGACCCTCATTTGGATTTTGCATTCAGAAAAAATTCATTCTTTCTCTGTAATTTCTCTCTGTATTTTTGTTGCATTATTTTCTTGTGAGAAAGAGTGTAAACACAAAGTGTGTTCGTTGTGCAAATAATTTGTAGTGTTGCTATTATTCGTAGTGGATTATTTTATCTTGAGAGATAGACGTTCATAATCTAAAAGTATCGTGGAGAGGACGAATCTGTCTTAAGGACACAGTGTTAAACACTAGACTTGATCATAATTTTGTTTGATAAATACATAAGGTTAGTAATTAATTTACTTTCTATTTTATTTATTTATTTATCATATTCTAATTTTGTTTTTGTAACAAAATAAGAATTTGTTATTGCTTTATTTTATTTTCTTTACTGGTTTGATTTTTGTAATCAAACGATCTCTCTCATTTCTTTAATTTTTTTTTGTTGTTAAGTACACAAACATTATTTATTCTTAATACAGTGAAGATTTTCCAGCAATCTTAAGACAAATTGTTTTAGTGTCTTCATTGTATTTATTTTTCTATGCTTTCGCAAAGTGATATTCTGGTTGGAAAATACAAATAGTAGTAATATACAGTTTGACAAATAGTAGTAATATACTGATTATTTTTTTTGACAACTAGTAGTAATATGCTGGTGTCATTAACAATTTTAGAATATTACTTTATGATACATAAAATTTGTGGTATTTTATTTTTCTAGTTTTAGTAACAAGAAAAGTAAAATTATTTTGTGTTATAATTTATTTTCTGATTTTAGTAATTAAAAAATTAATTTATGTTTTGGTTTTTCTGATTTTTGTAATCAGATATTATGGCTGCTGAAAGTAATACTCCAAATCCGATTGTTACAATGACTCCAGTTCCTATCCAAAACCATGTTCAAGTTCCTATAAATCATGGAGAAAAATCGAAAAAAATTAATGGCACAGAGTTTAAGAGATGGCAACAGAAAATGCTGTTTTATCTTACAACTCTAAATCTTGCTCGGTTTCTCCGTGAAGAGGCTCCAATACTTAGAGAGGATGAAATTGATCAGCAAGTTGTTGCCGCTGTAGATGTTTGGAAACATTCTGATTTTTTGTACAGAAACTACATCCTCAATGGCTTTGACAACATGTTGTATAATGTTTACAACCCTCTGAAAACAACAAAAACATTGTGGGATTCTTTGGAGAAAAAATACAAGACATAGGATGTCGGCACAAAGAAATTTGTTGTCGGTAAATTTCTAGACTTCGTTATGGTAGATTCCCAAACGGTAATTTTTCAAGTTTAAAATTTTCAATTAATTTTGCATGATATTCATGCTGAGGGTATGTCTCTGAGTGAGTCTTGCCAAGTCGTTGCGTTAGTGGAAAAATTACCACCGGCTTTGAAAGATTTCAAAAATTATTTAAAATATAAACATAAGGAGATGACTATGGATGAATTGATTGTAAGACTAAGAATTGAGGAAGATAACCCTAAGGTTGAAAAGAGGAATGGTAAAAATCCCATCGAGTCAAAGGCTACTGTGGTTGAACAAGTGGACAAACCACATAACAAAAAGAGGAAGTTTGCCGGAGATGGCCCTGAACAAGGCAACAACAATGGCAATAAGAAGTTCAAAGGAAAATGCTATAACTGTGGCAAGACCGGACGTTGAGCTTCTGATTGCTGCCACCCTAAGAAGGATCGTAGAAGTACAAGCAAAAAGACCACCAATCAAGCCAATGTGACAGAATTAGATTACATCTCTGACGGAGTAAATGACATCAATCTCTCTGCTGTGGTGTCTGAGGCTAATTTGGTTGGAAATCCCAAGGAATGGTATGTTGACACTGGGGTAGCTCGTTACATTTGTGTAGACAAGAAGATGTTCACTACTTACAATGAGGTTGCAAATGGTGAACAACTTTTCATGGGAAATTCTTCTATTTCTACTGTGGCTGGACAAGGAAAGGTGATCTTGAAGATGACATCAGGAAAGGAACTTACCCTCAACAACATACTGCATGTACCAGACATCTAGAAGAATTTAGTTTCTGATTCTTTGTTAAGTAAAAATGGTTTTACGCTTGTATTTGAGTATGATAAATTTGTATTAACAAAGAGTGGTATGTATGTTGGTAAGGGATACATGAGTGATGGTCTCTTCAAGTTGAATGTAATGATGGTTGTACTAAAATTTGCTATTAATAAGAATAACACATCTTTTGTTTATATTCTTGAGTCAAATTTATAGCATGGTAGATTAAGACATGTGAATTTTGATACTTTGCGTAGATTAATTGGTTTGTATTATATACCAAAGTTTGAAATTGATCCTAATTACAAATGTGAGATTTGTGTAGAAACAAAACTAACTGAGGCTCCATTTAAATCGGTTGAAAGAAAAACCAAACCTCTAGAATTAATTCATACTGATGTGTGTGATCTTAAATTTGTTCAAACTAGAGGAGGCAAGAAGTATTTCATAACATTTATCGACGATTGCATAAGATATTGTTATGTATACTCACTTAGAAGTAAAGATGAGGCCTTAGAAATGTTAAAACTCTATAAAACTGAAGTTGAAAATCAACTTGGTAAAACCATTAAAATGATTAGAAGTGATAGGGGTGATGAATATGATGCACCATTAAATGAATTTTGTGCACAACATGGCATTATTCACCAATCTATAGCACCCTATTCTCCACAGCAAAATGGAATTGCTGAAAGGAAGAATAGAGCCCTTAAAGAAATGATGAATGCCATGTTACTAAGTTCAGGCTTACCGAAGAACTTGTAGGGGGAAGTAATATTGTCTGCTAATTATGTTCTTAACAGAATATCCCATAAGAAAACCAACAGCACTCCTTATGAATTGTAGAAAGGTCGACCGTCTTCCTACAAATACTTAAAAGTGTGGGGTTGTTTGGCAAAAGTTGAAGTTCCTGTTCTGAAAAAGACAAAGATAAGACAAAAAACAGTGGATTGTGTGTTTATTGGTTATGCTCAGAATAGTAGTGCATATCAGTTTTTGACTTATAAATCAGAAATACCTGATATAAATGTGAACACTATTATAGAGTCAAGGAATGCTGTGTTTTTTGAACATGTCTTTCCTTACAAGAAATGATAGAAATTAAATTCACAGAAAAGAATTTATGATTATACACAAAGTCAAGAGACTAATGACAATCAAACACAAGAGACTACTAATGGTCTCGACTAGCAGGATTTAACTGATGATAAACCAAGATGAAGTAAGAGAGCAAGAACATCAAAATCCTTTGGTCCAGATTTTTTGACATACTTGTTAGAAAATGAACCTCAAAGCTTTAAGGAAGCAATGACAGAACTTGAAGCACCTTTGTGGAAAGAGGCTGCTAATAATAAAATTGAATCCATTATGCAAAATTATACTTGGCAATTGGTGGATCTTCCACGTGGTTCTAAACCTCTTGGATATAAATGGATATTCAAGAGAAAAATGAAAGCAGGTGGTTCAATAGACAAGTATAAAGCAAGACTTATAGTAAAAGGTTACAGACAAAAGAAATGTCTGAACTATTTTGACACATATTCCCCTGTGACAAGAATAACATCTATCTGCATGCTTATTGCTATAGTAGCTGTTACCCAAAAGACAACCTAAGAGGGGGGTGAATTAGGTTTTTACAATTAAAAATTAATAATATCCTAATAAAAATTATGACTAGCACAATAGATAAATATAGTTAATGAAATAAAAATAATTAAAATAAGTGTTCTAACAACTATGTCAGTTAATGATTTTAGCACAGTGAAAATGTGAAATATAGCTACAACAATTTAAATAAAATAAAGAGATAAGGAAGAGAGAGAGACAAACAAATTTATAGTGGTTCGGCTTCAACTCAGCCTACGTCCACTCCTCAAGCTTCACTTGAGATTTTCCACTATGCTTTAGCTTCACGAGGGTGCTAGCAACCTCTTTACAAATGGAGCAACCCTCCACGGATTTTACACAGACTTTCTAAGTCAAGAACACTGAGTGTACTACACTCTTACAAGATTGAAAAGAAGGTGTTTTTGCTTTCACAGAAAGCTACAAGAATTATCTCTCAAAGATAGATATATAAAATGAAACTTTGATTTTTCTATAAATCTCACACAAGAAAGAGGGGCTTAATGCTATAAGGCTTAGTGTATAATTTCTGAGAGAGGATGTAAACAAAAATTAAAGAACACTTCTCAGAGAATTTTTCAGAGAATAGATGTGAGTGATTATAGATCAACGAATATTTTCTGATTTTTTTTTTTTTTTTTATGTAACTTGTTTACATTATAGGCTTTGGTATATATAATGAAACTTATAGCCGTTTATAGCCATTGTATTCATTTGAATTTATAGCCGTTTATAGCCGTTGTACTCCATCATTACTAATTTGAATATCTTCCACTTGAATATTTTGAACTGCTACTGTGCTGGGCTGGGCTGTTTGAACCTCTGTTTTGGGCTATTTGAACTCCTGATTTAATTAAATATTAAATACATTCTAACAACATTTAGGATAAAGGTTTAGGTGAGAAATAATGGGACAAAATAATTTTTGATTCTATTTTTCTCTTTCAAATAAATTAAAATATAATTAAATAAATTATCAAAATAAATTTTGGATTCTATTTTTCTTTTTCAAATAAATTAAAATATAATTAAATAAATCATCAAAATAAATTTTGGATTCTATTTTTCTCTTTCAAATAAATTAAAATATAATTAAATAAATCATCAAAATAAATAAGTTTAACAGCAGCGTCGTATAATTTAGAGATACATCAAATGGATGTTAAGACAGCTTTCTTAAACAGTGATCTAAATGAAGAGATCTATATGAAGCAACCCGAAGGGGTTGTAGTGCCAGGGCAAGAAAAGAAAGTTTGTCGGCTTGTAAAATCACTTTATGGATTAAAACAAGCTCCTAAGCAATATGAAAATTTTGATCATGCTATGCTTACTAACGGGTTTAAGATAAACGAATGTGACAAGTGCATCTATGTTAAAAACATTGACCAAGGATATGTCACAGGTTGTCTTTATGTGGATGACAAGCTTATCATTAAAAGCAGTCAAAACATGATCAAATCAGCTAAGCAAATGTTGAATAGAAGATTTGATATGAAAGATATAGGGGTCGCAAATGTAATATTATGAATGAAAATTACTAAAACATCTGACGGATATGCATTATCTCAATCACATTATATTGAGAAAATTCTTGGTAAATTTATCAAGGATGATATGAATGTAGCTAGAATACTTGTAAACATCAGTCTTTATTTATCGAAAAATAAAGGTGATGCGGTGTCTCAGTTAAAATACTCCCAAATCATTGGAAGCCTAATGTACCTAATGAATTGTACTCATCCTGATATAGCTTATGGTGTCAGTAAATTGAGTAGGTACACTAGTAACCCCGGAGAAGACCATTGGAAAGCGATCATTCGAGTTCTTAGATATCTAAGATTTATCCATAATCATGATTTGAACTTTACTTGATATCTTGCAGTACTACAAGGTTATTGTGATGCCAATTGGATATCGAATACTAAAGATTCAAAATCCACTAGTGGATATGTCTTTACTTTGGGAGGCGCTGCAGTTTCCTTTGAAATCCACGAAACAAACGTGCATCGCACGATCCACAATAGAATCTGAGTTCATTGCTTTAGACAAAGCAAGAGAAGAAGCAAAATGGCTTTGCCACTTCTTATAATATATTCCAATGTCGCCAAAACCTATGCCAGCTATTTGTGTTCATTGTGATAGTCAATCTGCAATAGGTAGGGCATAGAGTCATATGTATAATGTTAAGTCACGATATATTCATCGTCGACATAATACCGTAAGGCAATTGCTCTCAAATGGAATAATCTCAATAGATGATATAAAATCTAAAGAGAATATTGCGGATCCGTTAACAGAAGGTTTGACAAAAGAGCAAGTGTATAGTTCGTCGAAGGGGATGGGATTCAAGCCTATTACATAAGAGTCATCATAATGGTAGCCCTACTTATATGACCGGAGATCCCAAGAACTATGTGTACACCCCCCATTTTTTTACGGCCCTTATGACTTGGACGTCCTTGCATGCACACCTGATAATGAGTTTATATACTCACCAAGTGCTCGAAGTCCTCAGCAGAATGCCACAACTTTGAGCCTTTCAAACCCTGTACCCTTGTTGCCTCATTTTTGGACCAAGCCTTGGTTCTTGAAGCCTACAGCTTTTGGTGGCCTGCCGGCCACTTTTAGAGGTTGTCGACCTTTACTTTTGGGTTACTGGCCACTGATGTGGCTTGCCGGCCACTAGTGTATTTTGCAGATATTTTATGCCAGCTGTACCAGCTGTTTGCACAGATGCATGCATCTATCCCCACGTGTAAGGCTAGATCTCCTTGATGGAATTTCATGTTTTCTATATATAGGAGCCCCCTCTCTCATATTTTAGGGTTCGAAAATTTTGAGATAAAATTTTTTTCTCTCTCTACCAAATCTCTACACTTTTGCCTACAATTCTTCAACTTTTGCATATACACCCTTAACCAAATCTCTCCATCTTTGAGCTGAGGTACTTTTAAGCTTGGTTTGAGCTCTAGAGGGTGTGTTTATTTGGTTTTGTTGCTTGGAATTGCTTCTTCTCTTCAAGAAGTATAAGGCTTCACCTATTTGCGTGCTTTCTCTACTATTTTTCCTACTGTTTTTCGATTGTTTTGGGCTGTCAAAACTCTGTGTTTTTTGGGCTGAAGCTTGGGTTTAGGGCCATTAAAGGTTGAGGGGTTGATAGCCCTTCTTTATACCTTGTTTTGGAGGCCTTTGCCCTTGTGTTTCCCACCCTTTTACTATCTTTTTCCAAGCTTTTAAACACTGATTTTCAGAGCTTTTTGCAGTGACCAAAATCATGTTTTGAAGTTCAATTTTGAAGGGGTTAGCCTTCCCTCCTTGTATCTTGCTTACCAGCGTAGTTGGTGCCATGTTTTAGCTTATTAATCTAACTATTTTTGGCTCAAGTCCAGCATGTTTTAAGACTTATTTTAGATTGTTTTAGCACTATTTTGGACTGTTAATTGCATTTGAGCTTTGTTTTGCATGCTTATAGTGTAATAGTCCTTATAAGTTTGGTGTTCTAGGCCTTAGACACCATCTTGTTTGAGTTGATACCATTTATTTATGCTTTTCTCACTCATTTTTAACACTAATAATCTCTGCAACCTCTCTCATTTCTTGGCTTTTTTATTTTTCTTTGAAGGTGGTTCAAAAAACTTGTTTGTTTAAAGTGTGAGATTGAGATGTCATGCTTCATGGTTTAATCCCTTAGGGGGTTCATTACCAACGGTATGATATCTCTTTTATGCCTAAAACAACTTGTGAGTTAAGCCCTCTTTCCATTTAGAGGACTTAAACTCACCCTTGGACTTAATTGGATTAAAGGATGGTTGGTAATCTAAAATTGAGTAACTAAAATTGAGACTAAAAGTGGTGCGAGAGAATAATTGCTGTTGTGTTCAATCGGATGTTAATTGAACACATGGAAGCTTGAAGCATTTCATACTCATTAGTGATGAAATGATTCAAGGTTCCAAGGTCACCACTTCTCTTGATCTTTCATGATAGAAAGGTGTCTTTAGAGTCTCTTTTTGTTGCATTTATTGAAATTGCACACTTAGGTTCACGAACCATCATACAATGAAATTGCTTCAGTTGGTGGTTTGTGACTTAAGTTCACCACTCCTTGGATTTGTTCATGAAAAGGAGGGGTGAGTTGTGTAGACAATCATTGAAAATACCCTATCTATGCTCTGTTTGTCCTCTGTTGCAGCAAGAAGAACTGGGCAGCAGTTGCCGGCAAGTGGCCGGCAGACCACCTTTGTTGGCCGGCCGGCCATCACTGGTGGCCGACAACCCTTATCACTGGCCGGCTGGCTACTGATGCAAATTTTAGCAGCATGTTTCTACCTGCATTGCTTTTGCTTATACCTCTTTGAATACGTGCTTAGACTGCATGCTATTTAATTTTTTCATATGTCATCTTAGTAGTCGAGCCTATTAATTGCATATCGCATGTGTTGCATTAGTCATCTCATATAATTAGGAATCATGCATTTTTCTAACTAGTTTCTCTTTTGGCTTGGAGTACTAGGTGAGCCTTTTCTCGCTTTAGCATAATTGCATGAATGTGATTGTTGGCATGTTTAGCATGTTTGCCATGAGGCTAATTGCTTAAATGATAAACTGCTTGAATGCCTGTGGATGAAGGCTTGTTTCTTGAATTGGAATAACTTGAATAATATTTATATGTGATCACTTTTTCAAGTGGTACATATTTCGAAACAATTTTGCAAACAAACATGAATCAAATGTTCCAATTCTTGCAAAGTTAGTCTATACTTGTGTGTGCGCATCACATAGTAATGCTAGCCTAATAAAACCGGAACAAGAGCATATAATGTACATAAGATTCATATCATGATTAGTAGAGGCCGATCTTTGATTACGGGAGCGGGGGTGCTCAAAAGTATTCATGACCTTCCTCTCTCGTACCCAAGTTCTCGAGCCGAGACAGTCTTGGTGATGACGAACACGTGGCCTTTGGCACGAGTCATGGGTTTCCTAAATTTCCCAAAAATATTTAGGTAGCGACTCTGTATCCGGCAAAGCAGTCTATTTTTGGCAATTTGATTCAAAATCGATTTTCCAAAAGATTTGCCGGATTTGGACTCTTTGGTGTTTATCAATTTCACGTTGCACTTGTGAGATTAGATTTAGAACTACGAGAGTCCGATACTGTAGGGCTTTTTTCGACTTCTGAAAGGGGCCGCAAAAAAGTCGAGCTACAGTTTCTAGCGATTCTGCTGGGGAAATTTAAAGAACTTGACTTTAACTTCATGATATGAAATTTTGTCTACACTTATATGTTTCTTTGCATTACATTTGTATTGATTCATTTAAGTCACTGTGTTTTCCATCTGCTATTCCGGGACGGTTTGCCGAAGACTTGCCTAAAAGCTTACCAAATGGCTGATCGGTCGCGGGCTTTGCCACGATGGGAACACAACCCTTGGATATGGACTACCGATGTACCGTTTGATCCTCATTTCACTTCTCGGTGTTAGGTGTGAGAGGTATATTAGGTAGTCTTACCGAGGTACCCTTTTGACCATTTGGCCTAGTTGTATATCGAGAGCCGTAGAAACTGTTCCAAACTAGGACAGGATGCTCATCTGAATATAGGATTGCGTAAAAACCACTTTGTATGAATAGTGAACCCTAGTTCCTGACAAAGTTAGGATAGGGAAACTCTAACCTCTCATAGGGGTGTTTTGAATGCTTTTGTGCAAAATGTGAAATCTTTGGAAATGTGTGATGTAATCCTAGGAGAGTCTTAATCTTGAGGCGATTCCTTTCAAACTAGAGGATCAAATCAGAATCATATTTGGGTCGAAATCTTAGGGTTTGTGTTTGATATGGGTGAATTTTCAGCAAAACCACAACCAGGGCCAAAATTGTATCTTGCTTTGTTTTGACCAGCATACCCAGTATCCTGATCTGATGGGGCATTTTGTTTTTAATGCCAAGTTTTTCTGAGCCAAAGAAGGAGCAGTACCCAACTCAGCAGAGGTCAAGCCCAATCTAACCCGGAAAGCCTTAACCCATCACAATCCATCCAATCCCAGAAAAAAAGACCCACTCTAAAAAAGCTCAATCCAGTCAAACCCGTCTAGACTAATCCAGTTAAAAAACATCAAGTATAATCGGGTCAAAATCAATTAGCTCTCAGCTTACACCCATCCATTTCCCCGATTGCCAACTCAACAGACCCATGATGATACATAGTCCAGAAAAAGTTGTGGCCACGATAGCAGTGTTAAGCCAGGGAATCGCCATGCAAGATGAGACCAATGCTGAAATGCAATGCCCATCTGGGGCATCTACTACGCATCCAATCCCAGGCCCCAGCCGAGCTTTGATCCACTTCCGCTAACTGAAGATTTGTAACGTCCAGATCCTCGAGAAGGGTTGGCTCAAGCTCGAGTTTTCAGACTCTTGGTACAGCCTAATGAAGGGCTTTATCCCCTTGATACTAATGATCTTGATCTGACCTTGGTAAAAATTACTAAACTTGAGAAGCAATTCAAAAAGGCACAGAGAATTAACTCCATTCCCAACATTGAGGATGGGTACACCGAGGTTGCCGTAAGACTCCCAGATAGATTCAAAATGCCACATATTGACTGTTTCAACAAGTTTGAAGATCCTATGGTACATATCCAGCTTTTCTTGGACGCTCTGAAACCAATGGGTCTGCCTAAGCCTCAGAAACTCTCTCTGTATGGAAGAACCATGTCGAGTATAGTAGCCACATGGTACGCTAAGTTGGAGGATACAGTGAAGCAGAACTGAGAAGAATTGGCTAAGGCATTTGTCAATTAATATTCTTACAATACTCAAATTGAAATGACCACTCATGAGCTTGAAGCAACCCACCAGAATCCTATAGAGTCTTTTGTAGAATTTGTTGCAAGGTGGAGAGCAAAGGCAGTTGTGGACTTGCCTTTCGAAAAAAGTTTGAAAAAAAGGCCTCACAGTTCGGACTCCCGCGGTTCTGAATCTAATCTCACAAAGTGTAATGTGAAACTGATAAACATCAAAGAGTCCAAATCCGACAAACCTTTTTGGAAAATTGATTTTAAATCAAATAATGCCAAAATTGGACTACTTTGCCAGATACAGAGTTGCTACTTAAATATTTTATTTTTGGGAAAATTTAGAAAACCCTGATTTGTGCCAAAGGCCACGTGTTTGTCATCACCAAAGTTGTTTCGGCTCAGAAACTTAGGTACGAGAGGGGAAGGTCCTGAAATGAGTACCCCGCTCGCCCGATCAAAGATCGACAACTACTAATCATGATATGATATTTTATAAACATTATGTGCTCTTATTCCGATTATTAGACTAGCTTAGCTATGTAACTCACACAAGCAAGTATAGACTAGTTTGCCAGACTTGGAACAATTCAACTCATGTTTGTTTGCGAAAATGAATTGAATTTTTCACCTCGAGTGGGCTTAAAGTTTGCGGATTGGCCACGAAACATAGCGGGCTTAAAACATGATTTGCCACAACAAAGTTGGCTTAAAACGCACATTCGTTGAATTGTTCAAATTCAAACAACAAGCCTTCATCCACAGGCATTCATGCAATTTAGCAAGTAAGCACATAGCCTCATGGAAAGCATGCAAATCGTGGCAACACTCACACTCATGCAAGCATGCTAAAGTGCAAAAGCTTACTGAGTACTCCAAACCAAAATAGAAACTAGTTAGAAAGATGCATGATCGTTACTATACAAAGATGCTTAATGCAACACATGCAACATGCAAATAATAGGCTTGGCTACTAATATGGCATATGAATCAATTTGAACAACATGCGATTAAACACGTATTCAAACAATTATTGAAATAACAATGCAGTTTGAATGATGCGCCGAGCCTCAGTGCATGCAATACGAATGAATAGATGCAAGCATGCAAGCATAAGGTATGCTAATTGAAAATGTCTCTAATCTAATCATTGAAAGCGATTAAATAAAAGGGAGAAAGACATGGGGTTGGAAGACATGCACACACGCACGCACATTTATTACAACATTACGCTTTCGCGAATGAGTGTCCAAATGAATAAGCTAACTAGCTACACTAATTAAGCTAACTATTACAAACCGAATTAATTAACCATTCTAGCTAATTAATTATTACAAACCAAAAAACGAATAACTAGTTAAACTAACTAATTATTGAAAACACTTAATTAGCTACAACTAATTAATTATAACATGCATCTAAGCTAGATTTTAATTAAACTAACCAGCTAATCCCAAAAAGCAAGGAATGCATGCATGCTCAATCTCTACCCGAAAAAGCCATCGCCTTGCCACTGAATGCCTCTGTTTGCACATTTGAACACCAATAGTGCTGCTAACTCCCAGAATGCCTTTGTTCTACCTTACCAACACATGGTGCCAATTTCATTGGTGGCTGGTCGGCTACTGGTGGTGGCCGGTCGGCCACTGATGACATGAACTCCTCTTTTTGCTGCAACAGAGAGCAGACAAAGCAAATAATGTATTCTCACAAGTTTGTGTGTACTGTTTACATTCTTTATCATTACACAAGCTCAAATGAGTGAAACTCTTGGTTCTCAAACCACCAATCAAGAAATTTCCATGCATGATGGCCAAAGAACCAAGTTTGTACAAGTTAATGAGTGCAAAACAAGACTAAAAAAGAGCACCACCCTATCATGCACGATCAATGGTGATGATGACCAAGGAAAGTGGCACATTTCATCACTTTTAAGTATGAAATGTCCCATTTTCCTTATGTTCGAATTAACATCTGATTCGAACACATGCAATGCAACACGAAGGATACTTATCTTGCCTCTTTTACTTGTCCTTTTTTGTTTACTCATTTTAGTTACCGATCCATTCTTTAATCGATTAAGTCCAAAAGTGAGTGTCCTCTAATGGAAATATGGCTTAAACCACAAGTCACTTTGGACATGAAAGAGACATTACACTATTGGTAATGGACCCCCTAAGGGATAAAACCATTAGGTGTAACACTTCAATTCTGCCCTTAGGCAAACAAGTGGTTTGAAACCACTTTCAAAGAAAACAAAAGAGTGAAGAATGGAGGGAGATTGCAGAGATTTTAGTGCTGAAATGAAGTGCAAAACAACACTAAAACATGCTATTAACTCAAAGCAATGATGATTAAAGCATTAAAACATTAAGCTAGTAAGGGGATTAACACTATAACTATGCAATACAAGCCTCAACTGAATTAACCAGTCCAAAACAGAGGCAAAAACATGATGGACTTAAGCTAAAGTAAGCTAGAAAATCATACTAACTCATGAAGCTAACTAGGCATGCAAACAAGACACGAGAAGGGGAGGCTAACCCCTCCAATTTTGGACTTCAAAACAAATTTTTTACCACTGAAAAACCTCTGAGATTTAGTGGCTAAGAGGCCCAAAATAGTTATTTTCGAAGTGATGAAAAATAGCTCAAAAAGCTTAACAAGCTAAGAAGCAAAGGGGATGGACAACCCCCTAACTCAAAAGGGGCTCAAACCACCACTTTTAGGCCTAAAAAACATACCTTTTTACATGTCAAAATCAGCCATAAAAAAAAAAAAAGAAATGATGGCAAAACAAGTATACAAAGCAAGCTCAAATGGGGTAAGTTCTATACCTTTGTATCAAAGCACAATATAGCCACAAATCTGAGCTTAAACCACCTTCTAAAGCTCAAAGGAGGCTCCAAGTAATCTCAAGCCAAAGATGAGAGTGTTTGGTTAAGGGTTGTTCTGCAAAAGCTAAGAGAAACTAAGCAAGTGTATGCAAAATAACAAAAGAGAGAGATATTTTTGTTCTAAAAATGCTAACCTCCCAAAATGGGGAAGGAACCCCCCTATTTATAGAAAAACACCCTTTGAGCTTAGATACATCCCACCATACACGTGTATGAAGATGCAACTCAGTGTGTAACAACTAGCACATCTGTCAATAAATATCTTAAAAAAGAGACTGGTGACCGTCGGTCACCACTGATAACCGATCGACCATCACTGGTGGCCGACCGGCCACATCCATGGCTGACAAGCACAACCTATGGCCAATATCCTTGGGGGGTGGCCGGTAGGTCACCAAGAGGTCCAGACACCAAGTTTTGGTCAAAAACAAGGCACAGAAAGAACAAGTTTCAAAGTCTCAAAGACAGGGCATTCCGCCGAGGACTTCGGGCTCTCAAAACGAACACTAACACACAATCATAGAGTGCACGAGCGATGACGTCTAAGTCTTGACGACGGTCAAAAATGGGGTGTCTGCACTGATACACTACACCTGACACACTGCACTAATACACTGCATCCGAACCACTGCACTAATACACTGTACTTCCAGACTACACTCATACATTGTGCCTGTTTGGTAGAGCTTAATTACAGCTTATTTTAGCTTTCAGCTTAATTTAAGCTATTTTGATGTGTTTGGTTTAGCTTATAGCTTATAACTTGTAACTTTTTGGAAGTCAGAAATCAGCTTATTCTTTGAGTGGGGCAGGAGATGCTTTATGAATAAGCTGGAAATCAGCTTATAGTCATAGTTATAAGCTATAAGCTGTTTAGGCATAAGCTATAAGCACTTTCCCACAGCTCTACCAAACAGGGCCATTGTATCTAACTCCTGCATACACTTGTTTTGTATGCCACACTTGTGTCTGATACATACACTGAGACTAATTTATTGACAACTGCCCTTTTCAGATCCCAAGCATACCAAGCGCTCCAGCGGGAGCTGCAGCAGGACCATCAGTACCTCCTCCATCGGTAGAAGGAGGAGAGAGACAAGCTCCAGCATGCAGTCGAGGCAAAGCCAAGGGCACCGGAGATAAGAGTGGCCATTCCGAGCCCATTCTGAGTGATGACGAGGCTGAGACCAACGAGGCCGAGGAGGCTGCAAGTCAACACACTAAGTCATTCGAGAGTGGCGATGATGACGCTAGCTTAGGTTCTGCTAGTGGAGATGATACTGAGTTAGGCTCCGAGGCAGAAAGCAGCGACGATTCTGGTCCTGGTTCAGAGGGAGGTGCAGACAGCGGCGCTGACGGAGACAGCTCTAAGGCTCTACCCAGGAAGAGGACGAAGAGGACCTCTCGAGACTGAGATAGCTGGCACTGATTTTTTTGTATTTTTGCTTAGTTTCTTTTTGCTAGTAGTGTTAGCACTTTGTACAAACTTGTACTCTTTTGTAAAAAGTAACCATGATTGGAATGAAAACGAGTCTTTTTGATGAAAAAGTGTTGTATTTTGCATTTAGAGCACCGCATAACATCGCATAGCATAAAAACGAGATTGATCTTGATTGAAAATTGCACATTGTATTGGCACTTTCTTAATCAAGTAATGAACCAACCAACACTTAGCAAACAAAATAAGACAACTCGATAAACAACTAACAATAACAACTCGATGAGCAACGCAACAACTTGATAAACAAATTGAAACAACTTAAAAGCGACTCAACAAAACTACTAAAACAAGATAGCAGAATGCACCAAGAGCAGAACAAAACACAGGTTCTCAGCACTCTCAACACACAGAAAGACCACAAGAATCCTGTCGGCCATGAACAGAGGCTGTCGGCCACCAGTGATAGCCGGTCGGCCATCAATGTGAGGGACCTCCAGATTATTGCCACCTGTCTTCCACTCAGTGCCTTATCTTCTACAAAAGTTGAGACTTCGTAGTTTCTTCATTCCAGCTCTATTTTTGCCACAAATTGAGCCATTCTTTACCAAAAAACTCTCAAATTGGATTGTAACTTTAGATAGCTTGGAAAAAGTGAATTTTCAGGATTTCGGGATAAATGCACTATTCCCGCTAAGTCGTTCTCCGCTGTGTTTTCCATTCCTTCATCTGTGGCTAAGTGTTGGAACCCGGTTATGCATGTTTTCAGTTTCGGGGGACAAGAGCTATGCCCGACAATTGAAGAATTCCAAGTTTTGATGGAATCTCTGTGTGACGAGGAAATCTTGCCCTAGTGCCGTTTTGGTCACATCCAAGCTTTAGGAAGGATGTGTGGGCTCACTTTACATGAGGCTCGATCCTTGGTTCACAACGGAGAGTTGGATATTCCCAGCCTCATTCATCGATTTTCTGACACCAGTGATCGCAGCGACCGTCTTTGGCAGAGTTTTTGATAGCATACCCTTTGTTTGTGCATGTTAGCTCATTTTCTTCTTGCCCCGAGTTTTGGAGGGTCGTTTAATCAAAGTAGCCCAAGGCTTGAAAGAGGGCAAGAGCTGCATTGGCTTGGCACTAGCTGAAACTTTGATGGGCTTGGATGCCTTCCATCGGCGAGAGACAAACAAATTAGCAAGGAGTCCACTACTTTTGCAGGTAATGTTTCCCACCCTATCTCATATGTGTTTCTCACATGACTCGACATTCAGGCTCTGTTTTTCTCTCAAAACCCTTTCTCACTTTTTCTCTCCACATAAACCTCTCTATTTTTTAATCTCTCTTATTTTTCATCCCTCTCCAGATATGGCTCATGGACAGGTTGAAAGTAATGAACTCATGCCTTGCATATTCAGCACGAGGATATTTCTTTCACCAACGGCTAGTTGATTTCCTAAACAAATGGTGGTGGTGCCATTGGATGTGCAACAGGTCTACTGCTGACATTGGTTGGCATTGCCCCTGGTTTGATCTGCCCGAGATGAGCTACAGCATGTCTCGGCAACCTGGTATTCAGCTAATTGGCCTGACACACTGTGTCTTCTATTTTCCATTCCGGTTCAAGCGTCAATTTGGCCATGACCAAACTTGCCCAAAAATTGGGGTAGAATACCCGGCTTCATTTCCAATCCGAGGTTCACAATTAGTTCAATATCCCACTACTTAGAGGATGAGAGAACTTCTGGCTCCCGCTCTGAATTTCAACTATGCCCTTTTTGGTGAATGCCTGGCTTGGCTTGAAAATGAGGGGCAAACTGAGCCTACTTTAGTATCTGAAGATTCCACAAGCTCTGGGAGGGGACGCAGGAACACCTGACTCATCTATGCCCCAAGTATATTGCTTTGATCTAACTTTCAAGTTTTCATTTTGAATGTAATAAAAGCAACTTTGATTTGTATCAAGAGTTAGAGAATTTTGTATTGACATCAATGAAATTGGAGTTGTGGACACTGAAAATTTTCCTTCTTGGTCAAAAAATGGTCTAAGTTGTAAAAGGATTAATTTGAACAAAATCAACTTTTATTAAAACTTTTCAAAACCATTTTCGATAAGGATCACAACCTGACACACATGGAATCTATCATCGAGATGTACAACCCCGAATCCAGAAATGGAAAATTGCCCCTAGACTGAATAGCACTGCTCAGCACTGTAACTAGATCTTCTTTTAGGGTAAGGATCGCAACTGAACTTTCAGAGAACAAAAAGACAAAGATGCCTTGATCAAACACATGGACACAGTTGATTTGGAGATGTTTACGACCAGATTTCAAAATGAAGTTGCCTACGTATCCCGAAGATAGGAATCAGGCCTTACGTAGTTCGGTTCGGGTTCACTCGTGTATTAACACTCTTCTTTTGCGCTCTAACTTTTGCCAAGGCCGCCCTTTCTGGGTTTCTAACCTTGCGAGCTCAGTTTTTCTTTTTTCTAATTTTTTTGTGCTCTAACTTTTGCCTAGGTCACCCTTCCAGGTTTTCGGCCTAACAAGCAACTCAGGGATAGTATTTCTTCAACTTGTCCATGTTGATTGGTTGGGAGAATTCTAGGCCATCTAGGTCCATAAGAATAATAGCTCCACCCGACCAGATTGATTTGATGATGTAAGGACTAGTCCAATTGGGTCTGAACTTGCCCCTAGGGTCATTGATGGGAGCTCAGTTGTCTTTCAGCACCAAATCCCCTTCTTTAAGATTCCTGGACTTAACTTTCTTGTTGAAAGCCCTGGCAATCCTGTGCTGATAACCTTGAACATGGTACAATGCTTTCAGCCTCCTCTCATCAAACAACATTAGTTCCTCGACCCTACTCTGCTGCCAATCCGTTTCTGCTATCTGGCACTCAGCTATAACCCGCAACGACGGAACCTCTATTTTAATCGGCAGAACAGCTTCCATTCCATAAATTGGAGAATACATAGTTGCTCCAATAGATATCCGAATTGATGTTCTGTAGCACCAGAGAGCAAATGGCAATTTGTCTAGCCAGTCCCTATAAGTTTCAACCATTTTTTGTAAAATGTACTTGGCGTTCTTGTTGGCAGCCTCAACAGCTCCGTTGGTTTGCGGCCGATATGTGGATGACTTACAAAAAGCCACGTTGTATTTCTCCAACAAGTCGATCACTTCTCTCTTGAAATATAAGCCATTGTTTGAAATAATCTCATTCGGGACTCCATAACGACAAATAATGTTATTCCTGATGAACTTGGCTACATGCGACGCTTTTGGCATTGCATAGGATTGGGCCTCGACCCACTTTGTAAAGTAGTCAATGGCCACCAGGATATACTCTTGCCCATTCGAGCCTATCGGCGTAACTGCCCCAATAACATCAATTCCCCAGATTGAAAAAGACCATGGTGAAGTCATGTTGTACAGCTTCGATGGCAGGATATTCATGCGATTTGCATGAATTTGGCATTTGTGGCATCGCCAAACAAAACCAATAAAATCCTCCTCCATGGTTAACCAGTAGTAGCCCTGCCTGAGAATCTTCCGGACTAGCAGTACTCCGTTCATGTGCGATCTACACTTCCCTCCGCGAATAGCCTCCATTAGGCGCTTCGACTCTTCTACATCAACACACAGCTTGTGCATTCCCAAATGACCACGTTTGTACAACTTACCCCCTAGATGATAAACCGAGCAGCCATTCGTCGTATTGCCCTCTTATCTTTGGCATTTGCCCCTAGTGGATAAACCTCATTTTCCAAGAAGTTCCAGATATCATAATACCAGGGATTCTGATCTTGTACTTCATCTATCGCAGCGATTAACTTGTAGGCCGGCGCATACATCTGTTCAATAATGATCAGAAGCATCAGACTCCCAACGGGATGTCTATTATGGAAGATAGAGTTGATAAAGCGTTAGCGAACCTGTTATTCTCTCTTAAAAGATGCGTGAAGGTTAGCTTCTCAAACCTAGGAATCAGAATATCCAGGGTTTGGTGATAGATTTTCAT
This sequence comes from Camellia lanceoleosa, assembly GCA_025200525.1. Lineage (NCBI taxonomy): Eukaryota > Viridiplantae > Streptophyta > Magnoliopsida > Ericales > Theaceae > Camellia > Camellia lanceoleosa. Next base: position 16,963,502 of record CM045761.1, read on the forward strand.
CATTTCTTCTTTGACTTTCCAATCTCCGTTTGTTTGAGACATAGCCAGGTTTGAGTCCCCAATGACGTCCAACCTTTTTGCCCCTAGTTCTAGGGTAGCTTCCAAGCTAGCGATACATGCCTTATATTCTGCTCCGTTGTTGGATACCTTGAAATGGAGTTTGAAGGCTAAAGGTATATGGGAATTGTCGGGTGCTATCAGCAACACCCCTATCCCATAACCGTACGCTCCGTCAAAGTACATTGTCCAAATCTCTTCCTCAACCTGCAGAATAGCTTCATTTGGGAATAGGTATTCTACCGCTTCGTTTCCTTCCACTGGGTGATATGCCAGAAACTCTGTTACCGCTCTCCCCTTAACAGACTTGCGAGTCATATATTTCAGATCAAATTTAGAGAGAAAAAGCAACCAACGGGCTAGCCTACTAGAATTACGAAGTGAGCTAACAAGTAGTGCCTCAACTTCCTAGTGGCCTATACCAAGGCTAAGCAAGCCTTCTCCAGTGGGCTGTAACGGGTCTCATAATCAAGCATCTTTTTACTCAGGTAATAGATGGCTTTCTCCACTCTATCCTCAGATTCCTGAGCAAGCATGCATCCCATTGTTGTGTCAGTTACTGATAGATACAAAATCAACGACTTCCCCGGCTCTAGCAATAACAACATGGGCGGATTGTGAAGATACTACTTAATCTGCTCAAAAGCGAACTGGCATCGGTCATCCCATTGAAATTTCTTTCCTTTCTTCAGGAGACCAAATAGTGGTTCACAAGTCAAGGTTAATTTTGCAATAAATCGTCTTATGAATTGCACTTTACCCAGAAAGCCTCACACCTTCTTTTCAGTCCTTGATGGTGGCATTTCTAGTATGGCCTTGATTTTGGAAGGATCAACCTCGATGCCCCTCTATGTGATCAAGAAACCCAGCATTTTCCTTATTATTACGCCAAAAGTGCATTTCTATGGATTTAGCCTCAACCGATATTCTCTGATCCGTTGAAAGAACTTCTTCAAGGTGGTGTAGTGGCCCTCTCTTTCCCTGGACTTGACAATCATGTCGTCTACATACACCTCAACCTCTTTGTAGATCATATCGTGTAAGATAGTGGTTGAAGCCCGTTGATAAGTAGCCCCATCATTTTTCAGACCAAACGGCATCACCTTGTAGCAGTAGGTTCCCCATGGCGTGGTGAAGGCAGTTTTCTCTCTATCCTCGGGTGCCATCAAAATCTAGTTGTACCGGGAAAATCCATCTATAAAGGAGAGCAACGCATGGCCTACGATGAAGTCCACCAATTCATGGATGTGCGGTAGAAGAAAGTCATCCTTCGGACTAGCTTTGTTTAGATCTCTGAAATCCATACACACTCGAATTCTGCCATCTTTCTTTGGCACTGGAACAATGTTGGCCAACCAAGTAGAATACTCAAATACTAGCAAAAACCCTGCATCTATCTTCTCGATGACCTCCTCCTTCATTTTCAAGGCCTAATCTGGGCATATTCTCCGAAGCTTCTGCTTGACGGGTCGGGGCCTCGGGGTCAAGAGGGATCTGATGCTGTACAATCTCATGATCAATTCTAGGCATGTTTTCTTAGGACCACGTGAAAACATCTTTGAAATCTTTTAATAAAGCGACTAAGCGCCCGCGTTTCTCTGAAGACAACGTGGACCCGATCTAGACCAGACGTGGATCCTTCTCAATACCCACATTAATTGCAATGATTTCATTGACAAGGGGTTTTACAAACCTCTCCTCCTCTTGCTCAACCAAATGTTTTAAAACCAGAGGAATTCCTTCCTCATCGTTTTTATCAAAATTTTGAAAGTCATGATCAATGCAATATACAAGTGGCATAGAGAAGTACTCAGAAACAATAGTGGTATCATTCTCATTCTCATTCAAAAGTTCCAGCTTATCTAATTCCTCAGTTACAACCGACTCAAAAGAAAAGGAAAAAGAAGACCTGGACAAAACTATGGCATCCGGGTTATCAACCCCAAGAATACCGGACTTCGACTCAAAAGAACTGAAATTTGATTCCAACTCCACAGACTTTGTAGAATTAGATTCTAGCTCACTACCTGATTCAGAACTACTGGACAAAAAGCCCTCATCTAGCTGCCAAATGACAGAGGGTGTGTCAGATACATCCAGAATACCACCGGAAGGGTCCACACCTGATTGGTCTCCGATCATGGAAACAATGAAGTCATCTCCCAAGCCGTCTAGATAGATCGGAGGATCCGAAAGGAGACAAGCCAGTACTGCTCCTATCTTAAGTTCACTGCTGTTGGACTCACCCTCTGTACTTTGTTCAGCCTCAGCAGTTAATTCAGTTTCTTCCTCTGCTATTTCACCCTCTTGTAGCTGTAAGTCAAAGAAAATCTCAAAGCCAGGTAGATGCCGTTTCTCGGAGTTCAACCATGGCTCAGGAAAGTCGCAAAATGGGAAATCTTCTCCCTCCTAGATAAAGCAGCCATTCAGAGTTCCCTAAATTGGCCTATGCACAAGCTCATAGTACTTCCCACTTTGCTTTGCCTTGGCTCTTCCTGCCATTTCCTTCCCTTTTCTCACCCAGTCCTCTTTGGTGGGCGCATAGCCCAAGCCACAGGGGGTTATGTGGCACTTCGACCAGTGCAGTAACGCTCTTCCAGCCGCTCTTTCCTAATCCCATCTCGGGTATATATTGTAGCTTGTTTATGAGGTAGACTGATTGAGCACTAACGTACAACCCCTCATCAACAGCTAAGATATTTTGCACCACTCGGGCCTCAGCCAAGGTAAAACCAGACAAGAAAACATCCTCATCACCGTGTACAATCTCCAGTACTGGTGTAATGACCTCCAGCGGACGATGTATAAAAGAATTCCCGAAAACAATGGCTACCCCTTTTCTAAGAGGGTACTTCAGCATTTGATACAAGGTGGAAGAAATAGCTTTTACTTGGTGCAGCTAGGGTCACCCAAGTAACAAGTTGAAGGTAGCTGGAACATCCAGGACATGAAACTCAATATCCTGCTGGGCCAGCTCGACCTGTGTTATGATTTGAACTGTTCCCATCACCTCTCTGCTTGTGTTGTCGTAAGCCCGGATCACTTGGGCCGTTGGTACAAAATCTGCCAGCTTCAAGCCAATAGAATAGGCCCTGCACGATGGACAAACATTAATCGCAGACCCAGTGTCAACCAATACAATTGACACTCACTTCTCTCTGCATTCAACTGAGATGTATAAGGGTTTGTTATGTGTAGAGCCCTCAGGCGGCAATTCGTTATCCGAGAAGGTCAAAGTTGGCGAACCACCTTCCGGGAAGATGAGTCCAACTAATTGTTCTGGGGTTATGTCAATAGACAGCTTGGCCTTATCCATTGCTGACAGGACAGCTTGCCGGTGCATGCACGAAGCCATAAGCAACCCCTAGATAGATATGTCCGCTTGGATCTTCTTCAACTGCTTCAGTATAGTTTCCTCCCCTAACAGTTTTTCCCTCTGTTTTCCAGCCTCTTTGTCTTTTCCGGATGCTTCGGGTTGGTCCAGGTGTAGGGGCTTGAAGTACCGCCCACATCTAGTCATATGATCCACCTCTTCAGAATACCAAGTATCATTTGGCAAGTCTTGACCCCAATCTTCATCAGTGTGGGCAAGATGCAAATCATCATCTTCCCACCATATTCCTCCGGCAACCGACAAGCAATTGTTCGGTTCCTTTGTAAGTACTCCCACGTCAACATCATAATCATTCCCCCAGGGCCTTGGGCTTTTTCAACCTTCTGATCATTCTCATCCCTTTCCTGTTCAAACCACTTCAGTTTGTCTTCTTGCTCTGTATCAACAATGCTAACAATGCCCAATTCCTAAGCTAAATTCTTAATACTGGTGCTCTCCGGCAATTTTCCATTGTCCTCGACCGTTCTGGCCATTGTAGCAGTCCCTGCTTCTGGCTGTTCCAGCTTTGGTTAAAGTCCCTCATCCACATCAGGTTCACCACTAAGTCACCCCGAATTGTCTGTCTACCTGTTCAAATCGAACCAATCAATCTGTACATTTCTCGGATCTTGTTTATCATAGCACTGCAGATTGGCCAAGTCTTCTTCCAACTCTACTAAATCATCCAGACTTTGGCTTGGGCCATCCTCCCGAACTACACTGACTTTCATTCCTGTTGGCTACTCTACGTCTGGTCTGGCCTGATTGGTTGGCACAATATAGCAACACGAGTTGTATCCCTTCTTGAATAAATCGACGGAGCCCTCAGGCACTGGACTGGTATTCTTATTCTCCACCAAAGCTAGCCTACCTTCATCTATGACAGTCACCACCACAAGTTCGGGTTGGAATGTGGACGCGTTCATCATGCACAAGTCTGTGCTCTCAAGAATGAACAACACCGGCTTAGGTAGATAAGAAGGGGTGATATATATATACTGGGGTTGTAAGAGACGGCCAGTGTTTGTATAAGGTTCATATGCGGGGGTGAAGGGACTTGGTTATATGGTGGGAGAGGATTTGTAGTGACGTTAGGCTTTTGAGGAGGCGCTATCACCTTATTGTCAATGAGATCTTGAATCTCATGATGTAATCTGAAGCATAGGTCAGTGTCGTGACCATGTTGTTGGTAAAAAGTGCAGTATTTGGCCAGGTTATGTTTTGGAGGAAGAGGATCGGGTAGGGGGCGAGGCTCTAGTGGTTTAAGGTGCCCATTTTTTATCAGGACCTCTAAGGATTTGAATAAGGACATGTATAGTGGGGTGAAGAACCTTTGGCCTCAGGGTTAATGGCTCGAGGTTTGTGAGGTTGTATTGGATGTACCAGCAAAGGGGTTAGCAATTTTAGGCGTGGTGGTGACCATACCCACATCGGAAGGCCTTGCAGTTGCACTACCACTCGTAGTCACATTAGAACTGCGTGTGAAAGCACTCTTGCGCTGCTCTTTCTCGTGGTCTATCAGACCCTGCTTCATTGCATCCTCAATTTGCACCCCTATTTCATGGAGGTCAGCAAAAGTAGACAAAGGCAAGACTATCATCTTCTGTAACAGTTTTGGTTGCAGATTACGGACCACCATTATGATCTAGTCCTTTTCAGCTGGCAGGACAATCATCATAGAGGCCTTGGCCTTCCATCAGGTGACAAAATCCGAGAAGCCCTCATTCGCCTCTTGGCGAGTTACTTCGAGATCACGAGTTGTGACCTTGATCTAAGTGTTGTAGGAATACTACGCTATGAAGGCCTCAACCATTTCTTCCTAGTTTCTCCTCATAGAGTCTTCAAGTTTGGCATACCAGATGGCTGCTATACCCGACAGGGTCAAGTCAAAGAGCGACAGCTTCTATAATCTAGTGAGACCCATGGGTCGTAGAATGTCAGAGAATAGCTGTAGATGGACCATAGGATCCCCGGAACTGTCAAACTTGTTTATATGCGGCATTTTGAATCTATCTGGCAAAGTCACTGCCAAATTAGTATAGCCATCCTCAATATCAGGGATTGAATTCACACCCTGTGTCCGTTTAAAGAGCTTTTCCAGCTTGCTTACTTTCAGTGCAGTTGGGTCGACCTCGAATTCAAACGGCGCCTCTGTTAGGTAAACTGGTGCCTTGGAGGCCTGAGGCGGGATAGGATCCGCCTGAATGCCCGCATTTTCCTGGACATTAATTGTGACCCCGGGTGCTGGAATTCCTGGTAGGGGTGCATGGGATGCAGAGGCTACTGTCGGTTGTGGTTGCTGTTGTTGGAGCCTTTTTATTACCTCTGCTAGCGAGCTGTAGTCTCTGCTTGTCGGACAGCATCTAGCTGCATGTTCTCAATAGTCTGTTGGAGTTGGCGAAGCATGTCTTCCATGCTGACTGGAGGACTTTGAACTATCGAAATTGGCGAAAACTCTCTATCTAGAGTAGAAGTAGATGATTGAGCCTGACTGGGCATAGGCAAGGTAAACGGTGACTAGTGAATTGGCGAGTTCTGTCGAATCCTCCTCCGTCTAGTAACTGGCGGGAGTGAAACAAACACTGGTTGTCCCCTGACTAGATCCCCAGATCTACAAATCCTTCTAACTAAGGTCCAGAGTGCTTGGAAGGTAACAGAATCATCTGAAGCAATGGTGAAAGACTAACATGCAAAAAGAAAATAAAGCAAAAAGAAACAAAAATCAGAAACCGCACAGCACCTCGGCTCAGACATATACAACACGCAGTTGCTATCATAAGCTGAACAACTACACTCAAACACTAATTTTTCCCCCAAATTTCTGTCCCAAAACTGATACCCAGACTTGCAACTGATATATACATTCTTGTAGAGTTTCACTCTAAAAGCATGTATCAAACAAGTGAGAGCCAAAACACCCCAATGATGGGGTAGGGTTATCCTGTCCTAATTTCATCAGGAGCTAGGGATTCACTACACAAACAAGCGATTTCAAAAAATTCCTGCATTCGGGTGAGCAACATATCATAGTTTGGAATAGTCTCTATGGTTTCCGATATGCAACTAAGCTGATTGGTCAAAAGGGGTACCTCAGCAAGACTACCTAATATACCTCTCACACCTAACACCGAGAAGTGAAAGGAGGATCAAACGGTACAGCGGTAGTCCAGATCCAAGGGTTGTGTTCCTATCGTGGCAGAGCCCGTAACTGGTCAGCCTTTTGGCAAGCTTTTCCAAGCGAGCCTTCAGCAAACCGTTCAAGAATAACGGATGGCAAACACAGTGACTTAGGCGCAACGATGCAAATGCAAATGCAAATGCAAAGAAACACATAAGTGTAGCTAAAATAACATATCATGAGTTCGAGTCAAGTTTTCTAAATCCCTAGCAGAGTCGCCAGAAACTGTGGACTTGCCTTTTCTCGCGCCCCGCCTTTCGGAAAGGGTTTGAAAAGAAGGCCTCACAGTTCGAACTCCCGTGGTTCTAAATCTAATCTCACAAAGTGTAATGTGAAACTGATAAACACCAAAGAGTCCAAATTTGGCAAACCTTTTTGGAAAACCGATTTTAAATCAAATAATACCAAAATTGGACTGCTTTGCTAGATACAGAGTTGCCACCTAAATATTTTATTTTTTGGGAAATTTAGGAAACCCTGACTCGTGCCAAAGGCCACGTGTCCGTTATCACCAAAGTTGTCTCGGCTTAGGAACTTAGGTACGAGAGGGAAAGGTCCTAAAATGAGCACCCCTGCTCGCCTGATCAAAGATCGACTTCTACTAATCATGATATGATATTTTAAAAATATTATGTGCTCTTGTTCCGGTTATTAGACTGGCTTAGCTATGTGATACACACAAGCAAGTATAGACTAGTCTGCAAGACTTGGAACAATTCAACTCATGTTTGTTTGCGAAAATGGTTTGAATTTGCCACCTTGAGTGGGCTTAAAGTTTGCGAATTTGCCACGAAACATAGTGGGCTTAAAACATGATTTGCCACAACAAAGTGGGCTTAAAACGCGCATTCATTGAATTGTTCCAATTCAAACAACAAGTCTTCATCCACAGGCATTCATGCAATTTAGCAAGTAAGCACATAGCCTCATGGAAAGCATGTGAATCATGGCAACACTTACACTCATGCAAGCATGCTAAAGCGCAAAAGCTTACTGAGTACTCCAAACCAAAATAGAAACTAGTTAGAAAGATGCTTGATCGTTACTATACAAAGATGCCTAATGTAACACATGTAACATGCAAATAATAGGCTCGGCTACTAACATGGCATATGAATCAATTTGAACAACATGCGATTAAACACGTATTCAAACAATTATTGAAATAACAATGTAGTTTGAATGATGCACCGAGCCTCGGTGCATGCAATACGAATGAATGGATGCAAACATGCAAGCATAAGGTATGCTAATTGAAAATGTCTCTAATCTAATCATTGAAAGCGATTAAATAAAAGGGAGAAAGACGTGGGGTTGGAAAACATACACACACGCACGCACATTTATTACAACATTACGCCTTCGCGAAGGAGTGTCCAAATGAATAAGCTAACTAGCTACACTAATTAAGCTCACTATTACAAACCGAATTAATTAACCATTCTAGCTAATTAATTATTACAAACCAAAAAACAAATAACTAGTTAAACTAACTAATTATTGAAAGTACTTAATTAGCTACAACTAATTAATTATAACATGCACCTAAGCTAGATATTAATTAAACTAACCAACTAACCCCGAGAAGCAAGGAATGCATGCATGCTTAATCTCTACCCGAAAAAGCCACCGCCTTGCCACTAAATGCCTCTGTTTGCATATTTGAACACCAATAGTGCTGCTAACTCCCAGAATGCCTCTGCTCCACCTTACCAACACACTGTGCAAATTTCATTGGTGGCCGACAAAGGGCCTGTCGGCACCAATGGTGGCCGGTCGGCTACTGGTGGTGGCCGGTCGGCCACTGATGACATGAACTCCTCTTTTTGCTGAAACAGAGAGCAGACAAAGCAAAACAATGTATTCTCATAGGTTTGTGTGTACTGTTTACATTCCTTATCATCATACAAGCTCAAAGGAGTGAAACTTTGGTTCTCAAACCACCAATCAAGAAATTTCCATACATGATGGCCAAAGAACCAAGTTTGTACAAGTTAATGAGTGCAAAACAAGACTCAAAAAGAGCACCACCTTATCATGCATGATCAAGGGTGATGGTGACCAAGGAAAGTGGCATATTTCATCACTTTTAAGTATGAAATGTCCCATTTTCCTTATGTTTGAATTAACGTCCGATTCAAACACATGCAATGCAACACGAAGGATGCTTATCTTGCCTCTTTTACTTGCCCTTTTTTGTTTACTCATTTTAGTTACCGATCCATTCTTTAATCGATTAAGTTCAAAAGTGAGTGTCCTCTAATGGAAAGATGGCTCAAACCACAAGTCACTTTGGACATGAAAGAGGCATTACACTGTTGGTAATGAACCCCCTAAGGGATTAAACCACTAGGTGTAACACCTCAATTCCACACTTAGGCAAACAAGTGGTTTGAAACCACTTTCAAAGCAAACAAAAGAGTGAAGAATGGAGGGAGATTGCAGAGATTTTAGTGCTGAAATGAAGTGCAAAACAACACTAAAACATGCTATTAACTCAAAGCAATGATGATTAAAGCATTAAAACATCAAGCTAGTGAGGGGATTAACACTACAACTATGCAATACAAGCCTCAACTGAATTAACCAGCGCAAAATAGAGGCAAAAACATGCTGGACTTAAGCTAAAGTAAGCTAGAAAAACATACTAACTCATGAAGCTAACTAGGCATGCAAACAAGACACAAGGAGGGGAGGCTAACCCCTCAAAATTTGGACTTCAAAACAAAGTTTTTACCACTGAAAAACCTCTTAGATTTAGTGGCTAAGAGGCCCAAAATAGTTGTTTTCAAAGTGATGAAAAATAGCTCAAAAAGCTTAACAAGCTAAGAAGCAAAGGGGATGGACAACCCCCTAACTCAAAAGGGGCTCAAACCACCACTTTTAGGCCTCAAAAACATACCTTTTTACATGTCAAAATCAGCCATAAAAAAAATAAGAAACGATGGCAAAACAAGTATACAAAGCAAGCTCAAATGGGGTAAGTTCTATACCTTTGTATCAAAGCACAATATAGGCACAAATCTGAGCTTAAACCACCTTCTAGAGCTCAAATGAGGCTCCAAGTACTCTTAGGCCAAAGATCAGAGTGTTTGGTTAAGGGTTGATGTGCAAAAGCTAAGAGAAACTAAGCAAGTGTATGCAAAATAACAAGAGAGAGAGATATTTTTGTTCTAAAAATGCTAACCTCCCAAAATGGGGGAGGAACCCCCCTATTTATAGCAAAACACCCCTTGAGCTTAGATATATCCCACCATACACGTGTATGAAGATGCGACTCAGTGTGCAACAGCTGGCACAACTGTCAATAAATATCTGGAAAAAGAGACTGGTGGCTGTTGGCCACCACTGATAGCCTACCGACCACCATTGGTGGCCGACCGGCCACATCCATGGCCGACAGGCACAACCCATGGCCGACAACCTTGGGGGTGGTTAATAGGTCTCCAAGAGGTCCAGACACCAAGTTTTGGTCAAAAACAAGACACAGGAAGAACGAGTTTCAAAGGCTCAAAGACAGGGCATTTCGCCGAGGACTTCGGGCGCTCAAAACGAACACTAACACACAATCATCGAGTGCACGAGCGATGACGTCTAAGTCTTTAGGACGGTTGAAAATGGGGTGTCTACAGCAGCACAGATAATAGATCACCCTTCTGAGAAGGACCAAGTGCAAATAGTGGTGCAGAACCTTGAGCCTGATATGTTGCAAAAATTGATAGTTACTCCACTATTCACTTTCAAAACTTTGCATGAATTAGGGGTTCCGATTGAGAATGCATTCCACAAAGGGATTATTCCCAGAACAAGCGAACCAACAAAGAGAGTGTTTTCAGGGAGTACCAATGTTGGCAGTAGCACTATTCCCAAACCCACTAAAATCAATATTGTTGTCGCCACTCCTAAAATTGCTGACCCATTTGCCAATACAAGCCCACAAACAGCCAGTCCAGCTTGAGCTCAAGGCAGAACTTTCACCCCACTGTATATGAGCTTAACCAGCACACTAAAAATCCTGATGAAAAGAGGGTATGTCAAAGCCCTTGATCCTCAACCTCTTCCTGACCCACTCCTTGCTAGACACAACCCCACCAAGTACTGTGTGCATCATCAGTAATGCAGTCATGGCACCGATCGTTGCTACCGCCTTCGTCATGAGATCCAGAATCTCATCGACAACTAGATAATAGTTCCACCTCAAGACCCCAATGTTACCACCAACCCACTTTCCATCCATGACCAAATATCTTCTGCCCACCTTAATCTCATCTACATACTCCCATCTACCTTCAACCCCAGCATATACATCACCCCGGTCTATTTACCCAAGCTTGAGGTGTTCATTCCAGAAAGTACTGATTTATGCATGATGGATGCACCCAATCCAGTCCAGGTACGCCAAGAGCGCCAAATGGCCAAACCCACTACTGCTGAGATGTTCATAATGATTAAAAACCTTCAAGGAACGATGGCAGATTTAACATTTGGGGTTTCGATCCCATCAAAAAGCTCCCCATTCTTAGGGCGAGCTATAGTTGAAAAAGGCCAACCTGAAATTATCTCAAGTCTGGGTGATGACAAATCAACAACAAATGGGTCTCGCTTCGATATAGCCACCAAATCCCTTGGCTAAGCAGAAGCAAGTGGCAACAACAAAGCGGGGACAAGTATTGATCCCTGTGCGCAACTTCGGTGGGCTATTAAGACTTTGAAGGTCAAAAGGTTGAACAAACAGCAAGTGCTTGCAGTTGTTGCAAAAACTGTGGATTACACTTTTGTTGCTCAGGATGAGAGCATTTTGAATCAAGGGGCAAACAATGGAAAGAAATTCTTTACCAGAAATACCCATCCTAATTCCAGTCCTAAGCCTATGAATACCCGACTAATACCCGCCACTCCATTTGCCAATATTTCAAAACCTAATGCTTCCTCCACCCAAAAACGAACCTTTGCCCAACTCCATATGAGCCTAACCTGTGCATTGAAGGTACTGATGGAGAAAAGGTATCTCAAACCGCTCAATCCTCGACCTCTTCTCAATCCTCTTTCACCTAACACAACTCTACTCAATATTGCGCATTCCATCAGTAATACGGTCACTATACTAGCCATTGCTTTCGCCTTCGCCACGAAATTCAAGACCTAATTGATAAGAAGGTCATCACCATGCCTAAAAATCCCAAAGCTATCAATAACCCTCCCCTTGACTGCAATAGATTGCCATTCCATAACATAAAACCCACCTCCGGCTTGCCAACAACCAACCATTACTCTAGCCAACACATTGTACCTGCTAGTGAGCCCAAACCCATTATGTTCATTCCCGAATCTTCTGATTCCGATCTGAGCAAAAAGAACAAAATCGTTGAAGAGATGGAAAGTTTACTCAATCTTGACGTGTTTAAACCTGATGAAGCAGTGATGCCAGCACTGGTGGTTGGAATGATGAATCTCAGTCTCAACTAGGGTAATTATCGAAAATGCTTGGGAAGGACCTTATGAACTAGGGGCATGGTGTGAAAAAACAATTGTTTCGGTCAAGAAGATGTGTGGGGACAACGTAATTATGAGATTCAATTTGTGAGACCCGATTTGAAAGTTGGAAATCAATCCTTCTGGGTGTGGATGTGTATTGCTGAATTGAAAGTAGGTTTGGACCTTCCCGTGGGCTACTTGAACTTGTTTTTGAAATTCTACAAATCGACCCCCTTTTATCTCAGAAATGCCTGTTTTGTTTTGAGTTATGTCCTGCAAATAATTATGTTGTGAGTATTATTTTCTTTTTATTTTCTTGCATTGTTGCGTCAATTGAGTTTTTTCCTTTGAGTCGCTCTCGTGTACCCTCAGATCTTCATCTTTATAAGAAAGTGAGAGTCAAGTTTCTGATCATTTTATTGTGCCTATAGTGATGCATGTATAACCTTTTGCAAATAGAAAAAGGCTTTGAATTTGGTTTTGAATTTGTTTTTGAATGAGATTCTATTAATAAGCTCAAGTATTGAGAAGGATCCCCTGAATGCTTTGAGTGAATTCTGACTTATCGGTGCAAAGTCATTCATGATTTCAAAAATATGAAGCTATTTCTTTTGCAAAACTTGTGAAGATAGGTTCAGAATTGTGCGTTGTATTTTACATTGTCTTGGGGATTCTCTTCGCCGTTAGGCGATCATGTTGGTGAGCAAAAGGTGGCTTTCAGACCTGCAAGTACATGGAGGATTTCAGATGTCACGAATCATAGAATTTCTCCCCTGGCATTTCATTATCTCAAAGAGAAAATGATAAATGAAACCAGAAAAGAAGAAAAGAAAGAAGAAAAATAAGAAACCAAAAAGAAAAGGAAAAGAATAAAAAAAGAAAGAAAGAAAAAGAAAGAAGTCAATCGTCAAGCCAGGGGTAGCCATTGTAATGAAATCCAATCAACTGTGATGAAAGGAACTTCTGTCTGAATTCAGGGAAACCAAGGCAAGGAAGAACCACATTGTAAGAAGAACCAACTCTGAAAATGGAGTGAAAAGAAAGGAAGAAGGAGACATGCATAAAAGAATGGAGAATCAAGCTCAAATCAAGGTGAAACCCGTTCCAGTGTAAGGGCAAGAATGACCATTGATCAAATTCACCACAAATGTTGTAACATTATCCTTGAGAGGCTCGCTAGGCCGAAAACCTGAGAGGGCAACCTAGGCAAAAGTTAGAGCATGAAAAATGAGAAATTAAAAAAATATAGCTCGCAAGGTTGAAAATCCCGAAGGGGCAACTTTGGCAAAAGTTAGAGCGCAAAAGGAGAGTGTCAACACCTGAATGAACCTCAGCGATGAACTACGTTGACCTGATTCCCATTTTTGGGATACGTAGGCAACTTCATCCTAAAGTTTGGTCTTAACTATATCTATCTCATCCATCACAACTCAATCATTTTGCCCAATTCACATCGTCAGCTTCACATCAATCCATGAGCTACACCGACTGCTGTGCATATCATATACTTGCGCTGGGTAAGAAAGAACTAGATTGAATCAACAAGTGGAGCAATCTTTGATACTTGAACTTATCAGTAGAATCTCTATCTTGAGCAAAAAAAGGAATCGAAACTCGAGTTTTACGAAATTGTGACGCCCCCAATATTTGGAACATCAAGGGAAATTAAATAAATAAAATGACTTAATAAACCAAAAAGTTGACATCTTAATAGGGCATTCCAACTCTCGTACATAACCAAAGGTTCAAATAATATTAAATAAAAACTTAAAATTATCCAAATACAACATCAAATGAATTTATAAGGTCCTTAATAGCTAATATATAAGATAATAAAAGTTATTCGACTCTAGTCATGGTTTCAAGTCAGCCAAGGCTCTACGTTAGCGTCAACTCCATTTCAGCTTCAATTATTTCCTCGCCAAAACCTAGCATAAAATGCCAAAGCAACAAAAATATATGCCATGAGTTTTGCAACACAGTAAGAAAACATAACCAACCTACCATTCTTTTTAAGAGAAAAATAATGAGATTATAAACATGAGATAACAATATAATCTAAACATAAATTACAACCATTAAAATAATTTCAATAATTTTAATAAATTAGGTGACACTCGAAATCTCACCAAAGATATTTAACTTACCAACCACTAAGTATGGCAACGGTTAATTTGAAACCCTCATTTGGTCAAATATTCAAGTGTTATCAACCGTAACTACCAGGGATGCTCACGTCCGGAATTATATACCCAAGTAGTGGTATACGTGATCAGCCCAAAGGAAACGGTCTGCCAGGAGTACGTAACCTCCCTGTGTGCCACCTGCACATCCACCTTTATTCCAAAACCGAATACCAAAAAGGGTTCAAATAAGTCTCATGCCATCTTAGGGTTTCACGACACAATTTACGTGAGAATTCTAAAAACCAGGGCTCACCCTGAACAACCGGTATTAACCGTCAACCCTTAATTTCATACACTCTTTAAAATCATGACTCACCCTGAATAACCGGTATTAACCATCAACCATTAATTTCGTACATTTCATTATTTTAATTAATTTTCATACTAATCACAAATAATTACAAATTAGATCACTATCGATATTATACCATTTCAATATAATTTTTAACAGAAAATATCAACACATACGTCCTACAACAATCCATCAATGTGTATAAATTATTGTGAATAGTTTAATCAAGTCATGGTGTCATATAATAATTTTAAATACTAAAATAAATCACAACACATATGCATGGACTACTAATTTACAAGATTCAATTAAATAGACTAGCACAATATTGATTTTTAGTCCTAATAAATGGCTGAAGTAGTAATCTTGATTCTTTATCATTCTGCCCAGAATTTTCAAAACATAATTCTCATAGTTAAAATTATAAATAAATTATTTATATAACTCTAAAATTCATGTAACTACATGGGATATTCAACAAAAATGTTATGCTCATTTTTCAGAAAGTATTTCCCAAAAATAAGTTATAAATAATTCGGTAAAATTTCAAGAAATTTCATGACACAGATTTGTTATATTTTCTTAAAATAATTCCACACTTAAATTTATAAATCAATTCCATAATCTAAAAGTTTAGTATGAAACTAGACTTCCCAAATTTCATTTTTTATTTAGAAAATACCAAATTTGGTTTAGGATTTTTAATGATTTTTCCAATATGCAGTAAAATTTGTCAACATTTTTAGATCTAATTAAAATTTCGTATAAGTTTTTACAAAACTAGAATAATTGTTACAAAAATTCCTGGATGAACTAGATATTATTCTTAACAACTTTGTAGAAGAAATCATCACAAAATTTTAAGTATAAAATTGTCTAAAAATTTGTATGAGTTTTTGGCAGATTTGAGAGTCATAAAATCAAACCAAATAAAATCTTCAATCATCTCTTTAATGGCACAAACTATACATGCAATTCTAGTTCCAAAATTATATCATGATTTTAAGGCTACTAATATAAGAGTAACCTTCAAATATTTAATAGACAACTATAAACAATATTTTATCTAAATTTTTAGCTATTTTAACATATAAACACAAATATAAAAATTTAACAATTAAAAAGAATGAGAGGGTTAAGAGAATTTTCTTACTATGTTAGGTTGCTAACAACTTATCGTCTGAATTTGATTTATGATTCTGATCGTAAAATATGACCATCCTGGCTCCCTAATCGTGTAGCTGAAATTTCACATCAATCGGACGTGATCTCACTGTTGATCTTCCATTGAATTCTCTTAGAACTTTTAGTTGTTGATCATCATCTTAGACTCAGAATTTGCAAGATCTAACCCCAAAAAATGGATTCTACATGTTAAAAAACCTACAGGTGGTCATCCCCAAAGTTATAGAACCACTCGATTTACCCAAATGTACTAGGATGCACCGTAACACTATAAACCGAGAAACGCTAGATAAAATTCAATTCATCTTCTCCAAACAGCCATAGCACGCACAAACAGAAAGACCCATAAGTTTAGTTTCAAATTCATTGGTTCAAGTTCTTATATATTTTTCATCGTAACTCTATTTTATCTTATTTTTCTATCATTGGATTTACATTACGGCCTAGTTTTTGGTTCACTACTCACACGCCTCGTTTCCTCTCTTTTTGCATGCCATCGGATCCCTAAAATTTGACAAAAAAATAAGATTTTTTTCCTACCGTCTCGGACTTTCCTTCGAACCATCTTTCGGACTCCATAACTTTCTTAATTCTTAACGGTTTTACTTCATTCTTTCGCTAATCTCTTCAACTTATTTCGTACGTCATCTTACATGACCTATTTTTCTCACTTCTTCCCTGAATGGATGGTTTTGGCATGCTAAAAGTAAGCTGAAAACTAACTTTTGAAATTCAAAATAAACTTCTCTAACTTTGTTTTTTCTTCTCCATCTTCATTTTTCTTCTCTTTCTTCATCTACAACACTTTGTGAATGGTGGTTCTATATGATAATAGAATTAGGTGACGGTGGTGGTGGCAGTTCGACGGTGTGACAGTGGTAGAGAAGTTCACAGGTTGGTGGTTCTGGTGGTGATAGTATGGGTTAAGGTCGTGGCTATGGACGTCGGGGGAGGAGGAAAAACATAGATAAAGAAGGAGAGAAAGAGAGTTTTTGGAGAGAGAGAGAGAGAGAGAGAGAGAGATAGAAAGAAAGATGAAATTGGAAGAGAATCAAAAGGTGAAGAGATGTGAGGGAAAAGTTAGGCTCAATTTATGGGAAAAATGAGGAAGAGTAAAAAAAGATAAAAGAAAATGAAAAAAGAAAAGAAATTGAACACTTGGCGGTATGGCATCAACATGTCAACCACATTTTGTTTTGGTAATGATAACCGAGAGAGGAGTGCATGTGGAAGGTAAGAAAACATGGGGAGCAAACCCATGGTTTTTTTATTAGGTTTTAGTACATAAAATATTACGTCCCAGTATAATTTGATTACAAAAAAAATAGAGAAAATATCATAAAAATATCATAAGGTTCAGAAATTAATATTGAGTAATAATATAAAGTCAAAAATATTTTATTTTATTTTATTTTGAATAAATTTTCAGTATAAAAATATACAGATTATTAAATTCAAAATATTGTGAATAATTATTTAAGAAAATTAAATATATATCTATATATATTATTTTTATTATATAAAAATACGGGGTTTCACAGAAATTGATTTATAAAATGGAGCATAAGTAAAACTAGGGGCACTATGAATGATCAGGTACCTTGAGTCTTTTTATGCTTTTAGGTCAGTTGTGAATTTAGTTGTATCGTGCCCGGTGTTTGTTTCAGTATGCGCTCTTCATTGAGTTACCATAACGTGTCTGTCGCTTAAAAACGCTCTTCATCGAGTCACCCCAGCGAGTTTGTCGCTCAAGTCTAATAGAGTGGCATGGTCAAAATTCCATACACGAGTGTTCCCTCCAAACTCGACAACAAGTCCATGTGTGAAATTCATAAATGAGTTGAGAGTGCCCTTACAAGGGGCATCGTGTTCATGATTATTGCAAAGTGTATATGAGGAATTTGTCACTACTTCAGAGGGGACTAGAGTAAGTTCTTAATATGTCAAAAAAGAAGCATGAGTCGGACTGGTTGACAATTGTTCTAGGATATGAAGATCCCTATCACACGTGCCTGCATAATGTTGAAAACAATGGCTAGTGACTGGACACTAGGGGCAATTTTCAATACATCTGATCGGGCCATCCATCGAACAAGGGGCATGAACCCAACCAGTGGCCAATGGCTAAAAACTAGGGGCAATTTTCAGTGTATCTGATCGGGTCATCATTTGAACAAGGGGCATAAACCCAGCCTACCTCTCAGTTTGCCAAAGCCATTTGTTGGGCACTTTTCCCTAGTTAGAGTAGTTTACCCCCATGTTGATTCTGATATGATTCAGTTTTCGAAAATTGTCTCCAACCATTTCAAGACTCTCTTGGGATTGCCATTTTCCCTCTGATTAATGCATGTGTTTTGTATTATGCCCGCATGCTTATACACTCTGGTTAAGTTAAACAGCGTGATTGGTTGCTCTTGCTCTTGACTTTGTTTTGCACTTAAACAAAGTTTTGTTGAGTTACCTCTTGCAGTATTTTTTCAATCTTATTTCAATAAGTTGTGGCAAGTTACCTTGCACTCATTTCATAAGGTACATGATGCACTACTCTATGTACTGCTCATTTTCCTCCAGATACAATTCAAATTGCATCACACAGTCTTGTGCACTTGTATCGCACTGTCTTGTGCATTCACATCTATTTCATGCATTCCACTTACATCACACTGTCTAGTGCATTTCAACTTACATCACACTATCTAGTGCATTTTAACGTACGTCATACTGTCTAGTGCATTTCAAATTACATCGCACTGTCAATTGCATTTCAACGCACATCGCACTGTCTAGTGCATTTCAACGTACATCGCACTATCTAGTGCATTTCAATTTACTTCGCACTATCTTGTGCATCGCACTGTCTTGTGCGTTTGTTCTCACTCGCATTGTCTTGTGTACTTGCATCGCACTATTTTGTGCACCTGCATCGCACTATCTTATGCACTTTCTTAGTATAGGAGACCTTAAATCCTCTAAAGGTGCAATTCCTTTGGTGTTTGTCGTGCCCGAATGACTTCTGGTGGCCTAGTATAGCCACATGCCTGTGTTTGCGGTGAGTTCTTAGGAGATCAACTGAGACGATGGAAACTAGAGTTCGAACGGCCGAGGCCTAGAATGCAATGATTCGGGATTTTCGAGACTAAAGTCTGGTTTACATACCCAGGGGTGTATCCTTGGCTTGACATCTGTATGGCAGCCCCATAGGTTGAGGTAGCGTGTATGCACCTCAATTTTGGATACTGAACCAACCTAGTCTGTCACCTTATTGGAGAATAGGGAAAGTTGCGAACATGGCCAGGAAGAAAAGTAGTACCTGTGGTTTGGAAGCGAAACCAAGAAAAAGAGGAAGATCCACAGCAGCATAAGGTGAGTCATCTCCAATTTCCCCTGTAAGGTACTTCCACTTCCGAGCTGTATCATCTATCTATCATATATTACCTCTATTGCATTGCATATAGAATTTATTGCATGCATCTACTGCATTATCTATTTTATCACCTGCATCATTTCCGTGTAAAGTTTAGTTTGGCATGTGCTCATACATTTCCTTTGTTAAAACATGGTTCTGTTATGTGTAAGTACCCATGCTGCGCTGAGGCCGGTATTGACGGTGTTAACACCTTTTTTGTGTTAAACATGGTTTGTTTTGTGTCCACGCCTTTTCTAGGCAAGACGTAGTTTGGTCTGCACCTTATCCACTGCATTCATTGCATCATACTTTGTTTTGTTGCATTCAACATTTAGGATCATCGTCTTTCCCCAGCAGATCATTCCTCACCTACACCATACTACTTAATTACTTGTACTCTTTCACTTTCTATGAAAAACATAGTTTTGCATGTACTCGCACCCTTTTCACGTTAAAACATGGTTCTGTTATGTGTAAGCATCTATGTTGTACTGAGGCCAATATTGAAGATGTAGGCACTTAGCCTGTGTTAAGGGTCGTCTGGCTGTGCCCACTTCTTTTCTATATAAAATGTAGTTTCATTTGTATCCCCATCTCTTTATGGTATTTGTGTGGTTTTGCACTGCCTATGGTTTGATTATTTCGTAACATTGTATATCATCTACACTGTTTTGTTTTGTTGTGTATCATTTGCATCCTGTCCTTGAACAACACTAGTTTGATTCCTTGCAAAGGGATACGTAGGCAGCTTGTGGGTGCAACCATTTCTTTCTGTCTTGATTTTTTGTCCAAGTCTTATAGCCTTGTCAAAATGGGTCGTCTTTGGGCTTTGACATTCACTCACATCATTTCAAAATTTTGAGTTTTGTCAAAGAAGGGCAACTAGTAGACACTCCATTTTTTACGGCCATTACAACTTGGATGTCCTTGCATACACACCTGATGATGAGTTTATATGCTCACCAAGTGCTCGAAGTCCTCAGCGGAATGCCACAACTTTGAGCCTTTGAAACCCTGCACATTGTTACCTCATTTTTAGACCAAGCCTTGGTTCTTCAAGCTTGCAGCTTTTAGTGGCCTGCCAGCCACTTTTAAAGGCAGCCGGCCATCACTTTTGGGTTATAGGCCACTGATGTGGCTTGCCGGCCACTAGTGTATTTTGCAGATATTTTATGCTAGCTGTGCCCGCTGTTTGCATAGATGCATGCATCTATCCCCATGTGTAAGGCTGGATCTCCTTGAGGGAATTTCATGTTTTTTATATATAGGAGCCCCCTCTCTCATGTTTTAGGGTTAGAAAATTTTGAGATCAAATATTTTCCTCTTTCTGCCAAATCTCTACACTTTTGCCTACAATTCTTCAACCTTTGCATATACACCCTAACCAAATCTCTCCATCTTTGAGTTGAGGTACTTTTGAGCTTGGTTTGAGCTCTAGAGGGTGTGTTTACTTGGTTTTGTTGCTTAGAATTGCTTCTTTTCTTCAAGAGGTATAAGGCTTCACCTATTTGCTTGTTTTCTCTACTGTTTTTCCTTACTATTTTTCCATTGTTTTGGGCTATCAAAACTCTGTGTCTTTTGGGCTGAAGCTTGGGTTTAGGGCCATTAAAGGTTGATGGGTTGATAGCCCTTCTTTGCATCTTGTTTTGAAGGCCTTTGCCCTTGTGTTTCCCACCCTTTTACTATCTTTTTCCAAGCTTTTAAACACTAATTTTCAGAGCTTTTTGCAGTGGCCAAAATCATTTTTTGAAGTTCAAATTTGGAGGGGTTAGCCTCTCTCCTTGTGTCTTGTTTACTTGTCTAGTTGGTGCCATGTTTTAGCATATTAATCTAGCTATTTTTTGCTCAAGTCCAGCATGTTTTAAGACTTATTTTAGATTGTTTTAGCACTGTTTTGGACTGTTAATTGCATTTGAGCTTTGTTTTGCATGCTTGTAGTGTAATAGTCCTCATAAGTTTGGTGTTCTAGGCCTTAGACACCATCTTGTTTAAAGTGTGAGATTAAGATGTCATGCTTAATGGTTTAATCCCTTAGGGGGTTCATTACCAACGGTATGATGTCTCTTTCATGCCTAAAACAACTTGTGATTTGAGCCCTCTTTCCATTTAGAGGACTTAAACTCACCCTTGGACTTAATTGGATTAAAGGATGATTGGTAATCTAAAATTGAGTAACTAAAATTGAAACTAAAAGTGGTGCGAGACAATAATTGCTGTTGTGTTCAATCAGATGTTAATTGAACACATGGAAGCTTGAAGCATTTCATACTCATTAGTTATGAAATGATTCAAGGTTCCAAGGTCACCACTTCCCTTGATCTTTCATGATAGGGAGGTGGTCTTTAGAGTCTCTTTTTGTTGCATTTATTGAAATTGCACACTTAGGTTCAGAAGCCATCATGCAATGAAATTGCTTGAGTTGGTGCTTTGTGACTTAAGTTCACCACTTCTTGGATTTGTTCATGAAAAGAAGGGGTGAGTTGTGTAGACAACCCTTGAAAATACCCTGTATATGCTTTATTTGTCCTCTATTGTAGCAAGAAGAACTGGGCAACAGTGACCAACATGTGGCCGGTAGACCACCTTTTAGGGGTGTTCAAATAACCAACTACCCGACGTATCCGACCTGACCCAACTGACCCGTGTCAATCACGGACGGTTTCAATGAACATCACGGTCGGCTGCAGGTGACGTACATCATTTTTTTAAAAATTTCAATCGAGTAACGGTTTTGCAAATAAAATATTCAATTAATTCGAACCGACTGACATAATTATTATTAATATATACCACCGTGTTTCATGACTTATATTATGTTCCCAATACACTTCATCTTTCCCAAGGCAAAGTCATAGACAACAATCTACTACTCCATTCCATCATTAATACCTCTCTTTCTCTCTCTCATAAAATGCACTTTTTGAATTTCCATCAATAAGCTTATTTGATCTTTCCAAGGCAAAGAGACTTTTTACCCTATTGATACAACAGTATCACCATCTGTCCCTCTTTTTCTCTCTATCAGTCAAACGCCACCGACTCTCTCTCCCTCACTTTTTCAGAAGTCATTGACTCTCTCTTCCTCTTTCTCCCTCTCTCTCAGAAACCCTAAAGTTCCTCCCTCTCTCTAACATTCTTTATACTCTCATCATCCCTCTCATCTCAAAGTCTTTCACTCTCATACACAGAATTCTCAGATTTAATCGCATTCACGGAAACTAGGCTCAAGTAATGAATGGGGCGTTGATTGTTGCAAATGAAAGAGCACTGGTGGCAATCATTAGAAAGAGGAGTTCACCGAGTGTTGGTTGAAGACATGAACGGCAGTGCTGTATGGTAATAACGATGGTGGCGTTGTACCATGGCGGAAAGGTAAATATCTCCTCTTTGTTTTCAAATTTTATCCATTGTTCCTTTCATATATAGTATGTGAGGAAAGTAGATATGTATAGTATGTTATTGTGATTTTGTGTATGTGCTTGGTTCTGTGATTTTGTAAGGGAGACAGAAGCCATTAAACTAAAATGGTGAAGAAAATCACTCGACCGAAAACCATTTGCCAAACCGAACAACCGACATGCACAGTTTCGAGCATCATATGAGTCGAAATCGGATGAACTCTTCTCCACCCAAAGTAGATCGGTTCGAGTAATGGTTCAGTGGTAAAACCGAGCCGACTCGACTCGTGTACACCCCTACCACCTTTGATGGCCAGCCGGCCGGCCATCACTGGTGGCCAGCAACCCTCATCATTGGTCGGCCGGCCATTGATGCAAATTTCAGCAGCATGTTTGTAAGGCAGAGCTGTGTTTTTTCTGGAAGTGGGCAACAATGTATGTGTTCTATTGTGAAACAGAGGCTCTCCGAAAGCAAAACAGTGGCTTTTCGAGTGGAAACCAAGCACATGCATGAGCATTCCTCGCATTTCGAGCTTGTTTAAAGTTTAAATATTTAGATTAGATGTTTGTTGTAATTAATTAGTTGTAGCTAGTTAATTTTGTAAAGTGTTGTAATTAGTTAGTTAACTAGTTAATTCATTTGTTGTAATAATTAGTTAAGTAGTTTAGCTAATTTCATTTGTTTTGTAATAATTAGCTTAGCTTTAATTAGTTAGTTAATTAGCTTAGTTCATTCGGACTCTCCTTCATGAGAGCGCAATGTTGTAATAACGTGTTTGTCTTCCAACCCCACGTCTTTCTCCCTTTTATTTACTAGCTTACGATGGTTAGTTTAGGGACATCATGTTTTGTTTAGCATTCTCCATGTTTGCATCCACTGCACCGAGGCTCGGTTCATCATTCTAACTGCATTGTTATTACTTATACCTCTTTGAATACGTGCTTAGACCGCATGCTATTTAATTGTTTCATATGCCATCTTAGTAGCTGAGCCTATTAATTGCATATCGCATGTGTTGCATTAGTCATCTTGCATAATTAGGAATCATGCATTTTTCTAACTAGTTTCTCTTTTGGATTGGAGTATTAGGTGAGCTTTTACTCGCTTTAGCATAATTGCATGAATGTGATTGCTGGCATGTTTAGCATGTTTGCCATGAGGCTAATTGCTTAAATGATAAACTGCTTGAATGCCTGTGGATGAAAGCTTATTGTTTGAATTAGAATAATTTGAATAATGTTCATATGTGATCACTTTTTCAATTGGTACATATTTCGAAACAATTTTGCAAACAAACATGAATCAAATATTCCAATTCTTGCAAAGTTAGTCTATACTTGTTTGTGCGCATCACATAGTAATGCTAGCCTAATAAAACTGGAACAAGAGTATATAATATACATAAGATTCATATCATGATTAGTAGATGCCGATCTTTGATCGTGCGAACAAGGGTGCTCAAAAATATTCATGACCTTCCCCTCTCGTACCCAAGTTCCCAAGCTGAAACAATCTTGGTGATGACGGACACATGGCCTTTGGCACGAGTCATGGGTTTTCTAAATTTTCCAAAAATATTTAGGTGCATACTCTGTATCTGGTAAAGCAGTCCATTTTTAACAATTTGATTCAAAATCGATTTTCCAAAAGATTTGTCGGTTTTGGACTCTTTGGAGTTTATCAATTTCACGTTACACTTGTGAGATTAGATTCAGAACCGTGGGAGTCCGATACTATAAGGCTTATTTCAACTTTCGAAAGGGGGCGTGAAAAAGTCGAGCTATACTAAGTTCAAAAGGACAACTAAGTTATGTGTGGCTCACCAGAAATCACCAAGGGATTTAAAAATTCCCTACCCATTCTTATGGTGAGAGTGATATTTGCAACATGTGTTGTATGCAGGGGTTTAATGATACGCTTTGTTTTTAATGATTACTTATATCTTGATTTAGGCATAAAAATCAAGACGAGTATAAGAGACACTCATAACAAGAATCACTTATATGAGTGTCGAACGGGGGTCGGTTCTATAGAATGAAACAACTAAATTCTCTAAAAACACTCATGAACAACCAGGAGCGTTCAAGGCCAAAATGAATACAACTGTGAGAACCACAATGTGTCACAAGATATTTTGTGTGAAATCTAATTTCTTGGCTTACACA
Source organism: Camellia lanceoleosa (assembly GCA_025200525.1). NCBI lineage: Eukaryota > Viridiplantae > Streptophyta > Magnoliopsida > Ericales > Theaceae > Camellia > Camellia lanceoleosa. The sequence continues at coordinate 16,988,218 of CM045761.1, forward strand.
AATAGCTGAACAATTCAAGGCATCGCGTCTATTGATTAGCTAGTAAGTCCGATAGGTTATTACTAGGGAAGGTTCAAGGCCGAAAGCTACCTATCCTAATGCAAGATATTTTCGATTTATATTCTTTTGACAAATTCTACATATTGTTGCATTTCCATTATCATCAAATTCCATTCACGTGAGGGATTGTTAGAAATGGTTTTGGAAAATTAGATTTTTCCTAAACTTTGGTCTATTTTTTAGGTGGGACCCATGCGCCAAAGTTGGCAGGTCTAAGTGGTAACGCATTTTATACCGTGTTGTGATTCACGTGATATATTTGTTTGCTCAAAACCATTATCAGGTGAATGGAAAATTGAAGCCAAAGAGAGCTCCATGGAAATGGTGTTTTTGGTGAAATTTCCTTAAAGGTTTGGTTTAAGGCTTGTCCGACATTGGTTTGGTAGGCAAACTTATATGGGTTTATAAAGCTTGGGTTTGTAACTTGGGAAGGGCCCTAAGGGGTACCAAGTTTTGTGGAAGGGGGAGGTTATGCGAAAAGTGGGCCAAACCCATTAGACCCAAAAATAAACACACACACGCACACCGTTACCACCGTCCGTCCAGTAGGGCTAGGCTGGGCCTGGGCATGGGTGCGAATGCATAGTGTGAGGTTGGGTTGGGCTTATCCGGCCCAAAACTTATCTTTTTGGGCCAATTTGAATTTTATTTTTCTAAAATTAAATTTTAATTTTTTGGAATTTGAATTTCAGAAATTAAATTCAAAAACCTGTCCAGTTTGTTCCCCACCCAAACAGATGCATATTTGTTTGAATTTAAACCAAATAGATTCAGTATCTGTTTGAAATTTAAACCCAATAGGCTCCTTACCTGTTCATTCAAACCGAACAAGTATAATACCTGTTCAAACAAGTTTGCATCTGTTTAATTCAAACCAAACAGCTATAAATTCTCCTATAAATAGATAGACCCTCATTTGGATTTTGCATTCAGAAAAAATTTGTTCTTCCTCTGTAATTTCTCTGTGCATTTTTGCTGCATTATTTTCTTGTGAGAAAAAGTGTAAACACAAAGTGTGTTCGTTTTGCGAATAATTTGTAGTGCTGCTATTATTCGTAGCTGATCATTTTATCCTGGGAGATAGACGTCCATAATCTGAAAGCACCGCAGAGAGGACGAATTTGTCTTAAGGACACAGCGTTAAACACTGGACTTGATCAAAATTTTGTTTAATAAATACATAAGAATAGTAATTAATTTACTTTCTGTTTTATTAATTTACTTTTTTTATTAGATTCTAATTTTTATTTTTATTTTGGAAGAAAATGAATTACGAAATCAAAGATGATTAAAATTAGAACATCAGAATTGGAAAGCACTTTAAACAAAATATATATTTAACTAAAATACAAAATACAAATTATCTTACAATTACAATTGTAGCAACTGCAAGGATCTTAACTGGGTTACCGAAGGGATTGATGTTCTGAATAAAACTGAATGTTGATGGAAAACTTAAAACTGAAGAATGAATACATTTGATTACAATATATAGAAAATAAAGTGGCATGTGACTGATGAAGACAACTAGCAACGCATGAAGTAAAGTAAATGTTGTCGGTTGCTTTTAGTGGAGTGATAGCACGGATGAGTAGCTTTAGCAACAATTGATTGAGTAACTAGTGACAGTGAACAGTAACTTTTACTATTCATCACTTTCGGTGGAACATGTGAATATAGGAATCAATATAGATACAAATTAGCAGCTTTTCTCAGAAGAGTATTGATTGAAGCTAATTTGTATTTATAGGGAATCCTATGTTGATCAGGCATATGGGTCTTGAGCATCTTGGAACTCAGATCTTCCATATAAAATGGGTTGAGTAGTTAAACCTTCAAAAGATTGTGATTGGTCTGAACTGTCTTCTGAATTTTCTGAACTGGTTGACTGGGCTTCACCTTGATCCATAGTTTTGCAGACTAACTGGAGCACTTCATCTTTGGATAATTTGGATCTGCTTTTGGATTTGATTTTGGGCTGAGCAGGAGGTGAACTGGGCTTTGACTGAGCCTTGGATTTGGATTTTGATTTGGGCTTTGATTGAGTCTTGGGCTGAGCTGGTACTGCAGGAGCTTTAGACTTAGCCTTGGACTTTAATTTACCAATATTGGATTGAATCTTTGACTTGGATGATTTGGGCTTAGAACCACTAGATGAGGGGCTTCCAAGGTTGATTGGAGGAAGACTGGGCTGACTTCCTTGGCTGATTGCAGCAGTTGGGTTCTACTGGGCTTTAACCATTGCAGGAGTGGGAGCACATTGATCAGATGGGAATTCTTCTTCAACAATTTCAAATATACGGGGCAAATTGAACTTAGCCCACCATTTGACTGAGTGATGTCGGATGATTATGTTACCATCAATTCCATAATGCCATTTAAATATCCAAGGAATTTTATATTTGGATATACAAATTAACAATAATGGGAATGATCGGTTATGAGCAGTAAAAGGATAAACAGTAGCAAAATAGTTTATTAATTCAAGTAGATTATCAGGGAGGATGTCTAAAATGGCACCATAATGAGTCTACCATCTCAGAAACCAGGAAGGTAATTCTGACTTGAATTTTTGATCAAATGAAATGAACCAGGAGTGACTGAAAGTTTCATTTTGGTACAAGAAGATCTTGAACCAAGCATCAATGTAATCATGGTAATTGTATTGAATAGAATGACCAGGTAAATCACGAAGCTGATAAGGAGGACCCCATTCAGCTAAGGAAACAATGTTATGAATGTAAATAGAATGATACAAAACCTTACTATCATAAGTTCGATCATAAATGGGTTTGCTCAAGACGGATTGGTGATGGATCAAAATATCCTTGTAATAGGTGAGTGTTTTTTCTGGATGTGAAAGAATGAAATGGCATCCAGAAGCAAAATAGGATTTAGCAATTTCATGAATGGTTTGACTCTTGGGATGACTAGGTTCTTTGAAGAATAGGTTGGTGGTATGTGATTTAACATAATCAGTGCGAGAAGGCTTGATTGGATTAGCAAGGAATGGAGTAACTGAAGCTGCTTGGCTAAAAGAAGCAAAAGGATCATAAGCCAAAGTAGAAGAGTAATTAGGTCTGGGAATATTACCAAGATCTTGGTAACGGTTGACCATTTCAATTGGATGGTATTGGGTAACCAATTCCAAAGGAGGAGGAATAATTTGTTGATTAGGTTTACTAGCTGGAACCAAAGCCTAAGAAGGAGGCCTTGGGCGAGACATCTATAGAAGTTGAAACAATTATTAGCAACCAAAAAGGAGATCTAAATAATTTTGATGATGATTTAAACAGTTGTAATTGTGAGCAAGTAAATTGCGACGAGCTTGGATCTGATTGTAATTGATGTATTGGGCTCGTTTAGTAGTTGGTCTGGCTAATTTAAGGCAGTGAATACAATAGGTAAGTTGTTTGATTTGGGTTCGGAAATGGGTAATGCGGGATTTATGATAAGAAATAAATGGTGCCGTCATCCCTTACCCTTTTGTAAAAATTCCCGGGTAAGAAAATCAGGAAGGGAGTTTTGACAACCAAGAATATAAGTGATATCAAAATCAAAAATACTTAAAATAGATTGCCAACGAGCAAAAATTTGCTTACTAGCAAGATTTTGAACATCTTTTTCTAAAACATATTTAGTAGATTTGCAATCAACACGAAGTAAACATTTTTGATTTAAAATATCATCTTGAAATTTTTGAATACATAAAACGGTAGACAAAATCTCTTTTTTAATAGTACTATAATTTAGTTGTGTTTTATTCTAGACACCAGAATGGTAACGAACAATTTGTTCAGAGGATTGAGGAGTGATTTTTTGGAGAAGAATGCCACCGTAACCAATATCAGAAGCATCAGTTTGAATAATTTTGAAGGAATTCTCAGTATGAATACCAAGACAAGGAAGAGACTTAACATATTATTTGACTTGTTTGACTATGGCAATATGAGCAGGAAACCAAGGGGGAGGATTATCCTTTAACCTATCAAACAGAGGTTGACAGACTTTTTGAAGGTCTTTATAGAACTCAGTAATGTAATTGAGGGAGCCTAAGAACCGTTGTAATTGGGTTTTATCAAGAATTTCATCAGGAAACTTGGAAGCAAATTCAATGGATCGACTAATGGGGAGAATAGTATTTTGGTAAATATTATATCCTAAAAACCTAATCTTGGTTTGAAACAATTTAATCTTAGGAGCAAATATGACTAAACCATGACTTTTAATTGTATAAAAGAATGCAGTTAAATGTTTCTAATGGTCATGAATTGATTTGGAAAAAATCAGGATGTTATCAATATAAACAATAGAAAAATAACTAAATGGGTTGAATATGTCATTCATGATATTTTGAAATTCACTAGGAGCATTTTTTAATCCAAAAGGCATGACATTCCATTCATATTGACCAAAAGGTGTATTAAAAGCAGTTTTGTATCTATCTTTAGGATGAATTTGAATTTGCCAAAAATCACTTTTTAAATCAAATTTACTAAAGATAATAGCTTGACTAAGCCGTTTAATCAAATCTTTTTTATTGGAAATAGGATATTGAATCCATTCTAAAACAGCATTTAATAGTTTGTAATTAATAACTAAACAAGGGACACCTCTTTCTAATTCAGCATTTTTATTAACATAAAAAGCAAGACAAGGCCAGGGTGATTTACCAGGACTGATAATTCTATTTTTTAATAATTCATTAATTTCTTTTTTACACATTTCTAATAATTCATGATTCATTTAAATAGGTCGAGATTTAGTAGGAATTTGTTTTTCATTAAAATTCTTAATATATGGTAAAGTAACTACATGCTTTTTTCTATGCCAAAATGCAGTAGGTAAAGCTAAACAAACAGTTGATTCTAATTTTAATTTAAAATCATGAATTTGAGAAATAATAACTGGATCAGTTAATTGTTGATCAATTCTTTTATAATTAATTTCTTCTTTAAGAAAATTCAAATGTCTAGTCAATCTATGAATTGTATGAGAAATAGAACAATCTTTTAATTGATTTAATTCAAGCATTTCAGGTGGATATAAGAATTTAAATGTAACAGGTTGGCCTAAAACATGAGTAGTTATTCCTTCACTAGAAGTAGTAAATGGATATAACAAGGATATGAATGGCGTGTCTAGAATGATTCTATCAGTCATATTTTTAACCAAAACAAATGTTGTTTTAAAACAAACATTATTTTGACAAACATGTACTTTAGGTAATTTATATTTAATATGCATTTTACTACCATTAGCAGAGATTAATTTCTCATGACATTTTTCATAATATTTAGTAGGAAGTAACCCTTCTTGAATACAATTTAAATCAGCGCCAGTATCAATTAAAGCAATTAATTCTAATTCAAAATCTTCAACTATGATCTTAATTTTTGAATACCATTTTTGCATATAAATTTTATTGAGTAAGTTTAATTGTTTGTCTTCAAGGTTATTAGATTGAGATCGATTATCAAATAAAAGTTTATCTGGATTAGTATGATCAAAATTATGTTTAGATTCATGAGGTGATGTATGTGGATTAGATTGGAAATTATTTAAACTGTGATTAAGTTTGAGAGTGGTGATTTCATCTTCTAATTTTTTATCTTTATGTTGGAGGTCTCTGATAACTTAATTAATTTGATTAATTTCAAATTGTAAATCTTGAAGTATAATTTCTTTAGTTTTATTTTTAAATTTTTCCAAAGTTTTGGATAAACTAATAATAGCTTTATCAAACTTAGGTTTATTATCTGAATGAAGTAATAAAGATTTTAATTTATCAATATATTGTTGTTTTAAATTAGGATCATCTAATTTACTAATTAAGTCAATTAAAGCAGATTCTTCTTGGGTGTGTTTGGTAAGAACAGTAATTTGTTTAACTGGTTTACAGTAGACATCATTACATCCTAATGTGATATTATTATCAAAATCAGAATCATCACTATGTGAAGGGGAATTAGACGAGGTAGACGGAGGAACAGAAGAGGAATCATTATCAGATTGATTTAATTGAAAGATTTCAAATAACTGAATTTTGGATACTTCATTAATTTGAAGTTGGTTAACTCGAGCTTTTAGTTTTTGTTTTTCTTTACATTTATTTGAATAATGTCCTTTTTTACCATAGTTATAGCAAGTAATGTCTTTACTGGATTTAGATTTTGGATGTGATTTTTTGTAATATTTCTTTTTGTGTTTAGTATAAAATTTATCATTGGATTTGGAAGGTGAATAATTCTTTTTGTATTTATGAGAATTTTTGGATTTATTTTTATGTTTAGAATTTTTGTGTGATTTCCTTCGAGATGGTGCTATAGAAGGTAAACCATATTGTTCACAGAAATTTCCTAATTCATATTTAGCTTTATGTTTGTCTTTAGTGGCTTTTTGACTAAGTTTAAGATCAATACACATTTTTAATCCTTCTTTTTGAATAGTGCTAATGATATCGCCATAGGTTAAATTATCATATTCTATAACACCAGTAGGTTGACTAAGAACGTCTCTAATTTTGTGAGCAAATAAACTAGGTAATCCATTAATAAATTTTTCTTTCCAAAATGATTTAGTACAGTCTTCTCTTAACATAACTCGAGAGGTAAATACATCTTTATAACATCGAAAATCACTTAAGGTTGGACAAGTAAGATTACTAAGTTGATCATGTATGCGAGAATAAATATTAGGAGTACCAATAAAATGTCTAACAATAGTATAAATTAATGCATTAATACCATTAGGGTGGCAACATCCAATATTTTCGTCAAAGATAGGCAGACCATTGTCATCTGTTTGATTAGCATAAATGATGGATTCTCTTTGATTTTCAGTTAAATATTTTTCCCACCAAGATTTGAGCATACCAGTGAAACCAGAAGTAATTAAAGTAACAATTTCCGATTGAGAATGTTGGGGATAATTTGAGAGATAACTATTGGAAACCATAGATAAATGGTTTAATTTTTGGAGAATTTGGTCTTCGCTAAGACCATCAAATTCCATTCGTATAATCGTTTAACAGAAACAGAAAATTGATTATTAAAATCAGTTTCTTCGAATTGGAGATCAGGAGGAGTAGGTCGAGAATACCAATTTTTGGTAGTTTGAGGATTAACTTTGGGATAATGAATTTTATTAAGATGAGAGGATTGGAATTGTTGAGCTAATTGATTAATGTCATCATCAATGTTAGATGGGGTAGAAGCAGTTTCAGTATTAGGTTGTTGATTTAGAACAGTAAGACCTTTATCTTTAGAGGGTGAAGCATTATCAGATGTAGTTAGTTTGGTAAATAATTTTTCAATAGCTTTGATGGTAGAATGATCATTGGTAACTAAACTAGTTCTTTTAGAACGATTACTGGGTAGATTAAGTAAAGGTGGATCTAAAGGTTGTTTAGTGGATGTGGTTTGAACAGATTCTAAATTGGTTTCTATCTTGTCTAATTGTTTACCAATTGTATTTAAACATTGATTGGTATAATTATTTTTTTCAATAACTTTTTTAATTTCATTATCATTACCAGGTATTTTGAAAGGTGACGCAGGGATTTCAAAACCTTGTTGAGTAAGAAGTATTTTTTCTAAAGGAGGATGACTAGAACTAACAGAAGTAGTGTTAGAAGTTTTCCATTTATATTTTGTGATTGTAGTAAGCTTTTTGTAATATTTGTCAACATATTCTAATAGGGGTAATTCAAAACCATATTCAATCATAAAATCATACCATTGTCTAGAAATTTTGGACATTTGAGCAGAAGTATATTTGGCATAGTAAGCATGTCTTTTAGTTCTATTTGCTTTAGATTTAAATTCAATAAGTAATTTATCAAGATCATGAGTAAATTCTTTTTTGATTGTCATTAATTGAGGGTTGATTGGTGGTATAAATTCTTCAAAATCAGTTTGAGTTAGAGAATTATTAGAAGCGATTTCTTCTTCAGGTAAATGGGTGTGTGTAGAATAAACAGGTTTACTAATTTAAGAGGAAGTAGTATTATCAATGCCTTTTAATTTACTAGTCGAGGTTTGACCAAGATGAAGTTGACTATTTTTGCGAAATAATGGAGTATTGAATATTTTATCTTCAGTTTCAATTTCAGTCGGAACACTAGATGTACTATGTCGAGAGGATTGACTACGATTAAATTTAATTCGAACAGAACCATCATTGTATTGTTGAATATCTTGGATATCTTGCATTGAGGATTGTTGTTGATTATGTTTGTAATTTTCATTGACAATAACCCATTGATCAGGTAGATCAATATTTTTCCATTCAATCATTTGAGAAACATTAATATGTGATTCATGATTACTACTGCTTTGAATTAAAAGAGTTTTATCTTTGGGACTCTTGTGTAAAGCATGAACATTTAAATTTGTTTGCATGCATTTGTAATGAACACGATATATTAAAGCAATATTATGAACTTTTTCTTTCATATTAGTAAATGAACCATGTAATTGAATGTTTAATGTTAATGCATCTAAAATATGTGGATCACGTAGACTAAGTGTAAAATCAAGAAAACAATTAAAATGTACTAGACCTTTATGAAGGCCAGTTTCCATCATACCCATTAAACTATCATTGTAATTAAGAAAATGAGTATCTCTTAAACATAATAAAACAGAGGTATTTTTCCCTACCATAGTTAATGGATTAACACCAACTTGAATTAAACCAATATGCATAAAATTGTAACCATTATTTAAATGTCTTTTGATTAACTTAGCATCAAATAATCTACAGGTTTCTCTAAGTTTTTCTAAAGTATAAACTTGTTCAATGGTTTTAACATGCAGTGTGACCTTGAAAACATTCTGGATAAAAGTAGTTTTATAAATTTCTTTAATTGGTAGTTTTGGTATATTCCATCCTGCATCAATTTTATCATTTTGTATTTCAACATCTTCTTCATTTATTGCTAATCCCGGATTAGGTATTGAGGGCAAAGTTGTTGACCTAGAACTGACTGATGAGTTACTTCGAAATAATCGATTCATTGTTCTTGTTAATTAGTCAGTTTTACAGATATCTTAATACATACCCTATTCTAGTCATGTTATCACAGACCAAAGTGGTTTGAGTACAGACCCTATTCTAGAAACCCTTATGTCCAACACTGCCTAACCCTAAGGACTTACTCTGGACAGGGGATGAAAATGGGTGACTTAAACCAGGTGGATAAACACAGACTAATCTCTTGGGTGATTAAGATGAACTGAAAACTAGACTAATCAAGTGAACAATAGAATTGATGATTTGGAAGAAACAAAGCAGTTAGAAACAGGATACAACATAACTGGGCTCTAATATCATTAACGCAAAGATAGGCAGACCATTGTCATCTGTTTGATTAGCATAAATGATGGATTCTCTTTGATCTTCAGTTAAATATTTTTCCCTACCATAGTTAATGGATTAACACCAACTTGAATTAAACCAATATGCATAAAATTGTAACCATTATTTAAATGTCTTTTGATTAACTTAGCATCAAATAATCTGCAAGTTTATCTAGGTTTTTTTAAAGCATAAACTTGTTCAATGGTTTTTTTTTTTTTTTTTTTGGTAACAAAATAAGAATCTGTTATTGTTTTATTTTATTTTCATTACTGGTTTGATTTTTGTAATCAAACAATCTATCTCCTTTCTTTATTTTTTCTATTTGTTGTTAAGTACACAAACATTATTTATTCTTAATACAGTGAAGATTGTCCAACAATTTCCTCTTCCAACAAAGGCACCATCACACCCATAGTAAGAATACAAATCCAATTAAACAACACCCATCTTTCATTCCTCTATAAATCTATACACTTCACCTATACATACATATTCATAACACCATATATATAGATGTCGAAAAGAGGTCTACGGCGGAGAACTTTGGTAGTGCAACAACCATCGTCATGGCCTATCAGCAAACTTTGGTAGTGCCTCGACAATCATTGAAATTAAGAAATTAATCGACTTGGTGGACGAGAATTATGCTATAGCGTTTGATATAAAGAGAAGGAAAAAAAATCAGGTTTTCTATTGTAGTACAATTGAGGGCATCTGAAGAATGGCATGTTGTTGATGTCAAAGGTTGTGAATTTTGGAGTCATTTTTTGTTTGTTTAGAACTTTCTTGTAGGTCACAATAAGGTTGTTAAGGGTGATTCAAGTACGTTCCTGAAGGCAATACACTTGGAGGGCCATAGTTTGATTATCCACTAAACTACAAATTTGGAGACTTGTTGATTGAGTGAGTGGACGAGTGCCAGAAGACAAAGGAGGAAAAAAATAGAGTAGGTAGTTGTAGTTCATGCACAGGTTCAATTAATGAAATTGTTTGCTCACAATGATTTGTTTCTTGAATTCTTCTCTTGTATCACTTTAGGATGAGTTTACATCTGTATGACAATGGAAAAAATAGCAGAGTTGGTTTTTCCTCACACACACACCTACACACGCGAAGGAAAAGAAAGAAAAAGATAGTTCAAAATAGTACCGTTTTAAGATACAGTAAAGACAGCAGGCAAGGTCAATGTTGTGACCTATTGCCTGTTGTCCTCGTTGCGCCTTAAAACGACACCGTTTTGAACTCTCTCTTTTTTTCTTTTCTTTTCTTTTCTTTCTCATGTGTGGATGTGTAGCCTGTGGAAAAAAAAGAAAAAAGGGCAAGTCCCCCTACAATTTCAAAATCAAAATAACATAAAAACAAATATAATAAAATAAATGTAGTGATAAATAACCATAATGACCTAACAAACTAATTAGTTAAGCAATATTTGCTGGGAAAATAAATATAGTCCTTCAATAAATATTAGCTCAAGTTGGCATATTTTAAAGGGTAAATTACATTTTGTCCTTTTCATATTTTGTCATTTTTTTACTTTAGCCTATTGACCCATCACGTTTCAAGTTTTTTCCATTACTCTTAAAGCTAAAAATCAGATAAAAATGCCACGTTAACTGCTCATGACATAAAAAAATATATATATTCTATTTGGGTTTAAATTTAGGTCAGAGGTGTAAGTTAAATATAACAATATATTTCATACAATGTGACTTTCCATATCTACTTTTGAACAAAAGTTAGCTTTAAAAGTAAATTAAGAAAAAAAAAAGTTGCAATTTCAAAGGTAAAAAAAAAAAGAGTAATTCTATTTACACACCATCGATCCTTTCAATACACAGCATTACTTAGTACACATACATAATAATTTTAAGATTGTGAAAATATCTCAATTCACACCATAATTGTCCCTTTTTAACCCTAAGTTAATAACTGATACACACAACGAAAATGTTCAATTTTTTATATATGAATATTTAATATTTGATCAACCTTAATAATTTGAACAAAATAATTTTGTTCAAATATAAATAATTGAACATTTTATAAATGTTTAACTCTGATTGTCTGAATATGTGACAAACGAATAAGCCATCTTATATACGAACGTGATAAACAAAAAAGTAAACTAACCTTTTCATTGTTGCATTGTTTCAAATCAACAATCTAAGTGTCATCCATTGTGTGCAAATCTTTAAAACCAACATATTTCAATATTCTTAAAACCCTAAATCTTCAAAGGAAATAATGTTTTGAGTTTGAAAAATAATGGTAAAGATTATAATGGTGAAGATGATGAGTGTAGTGTGTTATATTATAATGGGGAAGATGAATAGTATTGGAAGAGAGATTTGTTCCAAAAGATATAGTGTATACGTGATGGTGTGTAAAGAGAGATTTGTGTCTTCATAGATGAATTACTTGAATGAGTTCATATGCATCTATATTGTCCTTAATAGTTATTTTACTTGAAGGTATTTATTGTGTAGACACCCCATTTTTGACGGCCGTTACGACTTGGACGCCATCGCTTGCACACCCGATGATAAGTCTACATGCTTGTCAAGTGTTTGAAGTCCTCAACGGAATGCCACAACTTTGAGCCCTTTAAACCTTACACCTTTGTTTCCTCATTCTTGGACCAAACCTTGGTTCTTCAAGCCTACAACCCTTGGTGGCCTGTCAGCTACCTTTTTTGGGCTATCGGCCATCACTCTTGGTTGCCGACCACCAGTGTTTTTTGCAAATATTTTATGACAGTTATGCCAGCTATTTGCACAGATGCATGCATCTGCTTCCACGTGTATGGCTATATGTTCTTGAGGGAAATTCATGTTTTCTATATATAGAGGGCCTCCCTCTCATGTTTTAAGATTAGAAAATTTTTGGAGCCAAAATTTTCCTCTCTCTACAATTCTCTCTCTCTCTTCCAAATTTCTACACTCTTGCCTACATATCCTTAACCTTTGCATATACACTCTTAACCAAACCTCTCCATATTTGAGTTGAGGTCTCTTTGAGCTTTGTTTGAGCTTTTGAGGATATGTGTGCTTGGTTTTATTACTTCGAATTGATCTTCTCTTCAAGAGGTATAAGGCTTTGCCTCTTTACTTGCTTTAACTACTCTTTTTTCTTGCAATTTTCCAACTGTTTTTGGGCTTTAAAAACTCTGTATTTTTGGGCTGAAACTTAGGCTTTAAGGCCATTAAACGTTGAGGGGTGGTTTACCCTTTTTTGCACCTTGTTTTGAAGGCCATTTCCCTTGTGTTTTCCATCCTTTTACTATCTATTTTTGAGCTTTTAAACACTATTTTTTCAGAGTTATTTCAGTGGCCAAATTCATGTTTTGAAATCCAAATTTGGAGGGGTTAGCCTCCCCTCCTTGTGTCTTGTTTACTGGTCCTGCTTGTGCTATGTTTTAGCTTATTAATCTAGCTATTTTTGTCTTAATTCCAGCATGTTTTAGGACTGCTTTTAGATTGTTTCAGCATTGTTTTTGGTTGATAGTTGCATTTGAGCTTTGCTTTGCATGTTTGTAGTATAATTGCCCTCATGAGTTTGGTGTTCTCAGCCTTCAAAACCATCTTATTTGAGTTGATTGCATTTATTTATGGTTTTTCATACTTGTGATCACTCTTAATCACCTCTGCAACCTCCCTCCTTTCTTAGCTTTTGTTTTGCTTTGAAAGTGGTTTAAACAACTTGTTTGTTTAAAGCATGAGATTAAGATATCGTGCTTAATGGTTTAATCCCTTAGGGGGGTTCATTACCAACGGTATGATGTCTCTTTCATGCCCAAGACAACACTTGGTTTGAGCCTTCTTTCCATTTAGAGGACTTAAACTCATCATTGGACTCAATGAATTAAAGGATGGTTGGTAATTAAAATGAAGAAATTAGTAATTTAAATGGGACTCAAATGGTGCGAGATAATAATTGGTTTTGTGTTCAATCGGACGTTAATTGAACACATGGAAGCTTGAGGCATTTCATACTCATTAGTGATGAAATGATTCAAGTTTCCAAGGTCACCACTTTCCTTGATCAATTCATGAAATGGAGGAGGTTTGAATCTTGTTTTGTTGCATTTATTGAACTTGCACACTTTAGTTCATAAGCCATGCAACGAAATTGCTTGAGTTGATGGCTTGTGGACCAAGTTTACTACTCATTTGATTTGTTTATGATAAGGAGGGGTGAGTTGTGCAGACAACCCTTGAGAATACCTTGTGCATGCTCTGTTTGTTCTCTGTTGCAGCAAGGTGCAGTAGTGGCCGGCAGGCTACCTTTGATGGCCGGCTGGCCATCACTGGTGGCTGGCAATCCCTCACTCCTGGCTAGCTGGCCACTGATGAAAAATTTAGCAATGTGTTTTTTTAGCAGAGCAGAGCTATTCTGGAGGTGGACAAAGGTGTAAGTGTTCTACTGTGCAACAGAGACATTTTGGAAACAAAAACAATGACTTTTTGAGTGGAAACCGAGCACTTGCATGAGCATTCCTTGCATATCGAGCCTGTTTAGTTTAAATATTTATCTTAAATATTTGTTGTAATTAATTAGTTGTAGCTAGTTGAATTTGGTAAAGTGTTGTAATTTAATTAGCTCGAATAATTAGTTAATTAATTCATTTGTTTTTGTAATAATTAGTTAAGTAGTTTAGCTAATTTAATTTGTGTTGTAATAATTAGCTTAGCTTAGCTAGTTAGCTAGTTAGTTTATTCGGACTCTCCTTCGTGAGAGCGCAATGTAATAATGTGTATGTCTTCCAACCCCACGTCTTTCTCCCTTTTATTTACTAGCTTATGTTGGTTAGTTTAGGGACATCATATTTTGTTTAGCATACTTCATGTTTGCATCCATTTATCTTGCATGCATCGAGGCTCGGTTTATCATTCTAACTTGCATTGTTATTGCTTATAATTCTTTGAATACGTGCTTAGACCGCATGCTATTAAATTGTTTCATATGCCATGTTAAGTAGCCGAGCCTATTTAGATTTCATATTGCATACGTTGCATTAGTCATATTACATAAGTTAGGAAATCATGCATTTTTCTAACTCTTTTGTTTATTTTGGCTTAGAGTACTAGGTGAGCCTTTACCCGCTTTAGCATAATTGCATGCGTGTGATTGTTACCATGTTTAGCATGCTTTCCATGAGGCTAATTGCTTAAGTGCTATAACTGTTTGAATGCCTATGGATGAAGGCTTGTTGCTTGAATTGGAATAATTTGAGTAAATGTTCATATGTGATCACTTTTTCAAGTGGTACATATTCGAAACAATTTTCCAAACAAACATGAATCAAAATGTTCCAATTCTTGCAAGTTAGTCTATATTTGTGTATGTGCACATTACATAGTAATGCCAGCCTAATAAATCGGAATAAGAGCATATAATGTAAATAAGATTCATATCATGATTAGTAGAGGCCGATCTTTGATCGGGCAAGTCGGGGTGCTCAGTTCATGACCTTCCCCTCTCATACCTAAGTTCTCGAGCCGAGACAATCTTGAGGATGACAGACACGTGGCCTTTGGCACGTGTCATGGGTTTTCTAAATTTTCCCAAAACAAAATATTTAGGTGGCGACTTTGTATCTGGAAAAGCAGTCCATTTTTGACAATTTGATTCAAGATCGATTTTCTAAAAGATTTGCTAGATTGGGACTCTTTAGTGTTTATCTATTTCGCATTACACTAGTAGAATCAGATTCAGAACTGCAGAAGTCCAATACTGTAAGGCTTATTTCGACTTCCGAAAGGGGGCACGAAAAAGTCAAGCTACAATTTCTAGCAACTCTACTTCAGAAAGCTCAGCTCCTCTCCCTTGTATTCCACACGTGCGGGACTCCCTGCCTCACGTGCGCCATTGCCACTCGCACATGCGGTCTTCCCTACCGCACGTATGGTTTTGGGTGTTTCAGAACAGAAAATCTGCTCTGTTTTTTAGCTCTCACCTTTTCAAAACCAAACCGAATTTTGAACAAATCAAAGCCCAAAATTTACCAAGACATGGTGAATGAGCAACTTCTAGGTTCAAATCAAAATTATGGCTTGAAAACAACCCATTGACCTTTAGAAAAGCAAAGATTAAGACTTTGAGTGCAAAGGCAAAATCAAGAACTATAGAAATGTAACTTTTCTAACTCAAATCCATGAATTCCTTTCTCCAAATACCAAAAATCATGCAAAGAGCAAGGAATTGAACATGAATGATGCTATGTATGCTATGTATGAACATGAATTCCTTTATTTAGTGTTCTTAACACACACTACACTACCCAATTCCTAATTCAACTTAATTCCTATAATCATATGTGGGAATAACTTAATCTCATGGATTTAAAGGAGAATTTCTCACCTTTTAGGGTTGATTTGGTGAAGTTGCTCCTAAGCTTTCTCTTCTTTCCCCTCTCCTTCTTCTCTTCTTTCTCCTTGTTCTCCAAAGCTCTAGAACTCTCTTTCTTCCCCAGGTTATATCTATCTCTTTCCACTTTAATTCAAATATATATAAAATATCTAATTTACTTTGGTTTACAACCACTTCAATTAAATTACTTCTTACTATAACCTATGTTAATTTAACCCCACTTTATCTGATTAAGGTGAATTAGGCTCTAACCACTTAGTCCATTATCAAATTTGTAACCTTACAATTTAGTGAGTCAGACAAGTCTTTTTTCTTAAATTAATGTATCTGTCAAGAAAAACATAATGCACATAACACATGGTACACACTTAACACACAGATGAACATAGAATGCACATATAAACACATAATTAGGGTAACCCACAAAATGAACAACTAATGAAGGAGGTAGGTGTTACACTAATACTCTAAATCAATTAAACACTAGGTCGTTCCCCTTAAGTGACGCGTTATGCCTGCCTCTGGGTGTTTTGAAAAGTGAGTAAGGGGCCCCGCATCGACGCCTAGGTGCAATGAAAAATGGGCAAAGGTTTTCGCATTTTTCTAGACAAAAGAAGCTAGTCCAAGATTATAGGTTTACGGTAGCCACATGGAATATAGGAACTTTAACTAGTAAGACTATGGAATTGGTAGATTTCATGATTAGGAGAAGAATTAGTATAGGTTGCGTACAAGAAACTAAGTGGACGGGTGAGAAAGCTTAGAAAATAGAGAATACCGATTTTAAGCTATATTATAATAGCAAAGATAGACACGAGAATGTGGTAGGAATAATAGTTACTAAGAGTCTTGTAATAGGATTATGTTAGTTAAACTAGTTATTGGAGAGAATATAGTGAATGTTATTAGTGCATATGCCCCCCAAGTAGGATTAGATGATTAGACTAAAAGAGTTTTTTGGGGGTCCAAATGGATGAGATATTATAGGAGATACCCATAGGAGAGAACCTACTTATAGGTGGTGATTTCAATGGCCATGTAGATTTTGCATTATTTCAATGGCCATGGGTATGAGAGGCTGCATGGTGGGTATGGTTTTGGTGATAGAAATAAGGCTAAAGAGAGTATTTTAGATTTTGCGTTGGCTTTTGACCTAGTGGTGGCTAATACTATGTATAAGAAGAGAGAGGAGCATTTGATAACTTTCAAGAGTGGGTCAATTAGGAGCCAAATAGATTACTTTCTAGTAAGAAAAGGAGACCATCTAAAATGTAGCGACTATAAGGTAATTCATAGAGAGAGCTTGACATCTCAACATAGGATTTTGGTGCTAGATTTATACTTTAAAGAGCAATACCAAACTCGAAAAGATAGTTGGCATCACAGAACTAGATGATGGAACCTAAAAGGGGATAAACTAGATACATTTAATAATAGAATAGATAAAGAAGGTACTTGGGACTTGCAAGATGATGCTAACATAATGTGGAACTCGATGGCCAATTGTATGAGGAGCATTTCAAAGGAAGTTCTTGGAGAGTCGAAAGGAAAGGGACCCAACTTTAGGGAAACTTGGTGATGGATGGAGGAGGTCCAAACGGTAATAAAGATGAAAAAAAAAAGTGGCAGAATAATAGAATTGAGGAAAACCTTAAGCGCTATAGATTGGCCAGTAAGAAGGTCAAAAAAGTAGTGAGGGAGATTAAGTTAAAAGCTTATGATGACCTATACACTAGACTAGATACTAAGGAGGGAGAAAAGGGATACACAAACTTGTTAAGATAAGAGAGAGAAAAACTAGATATTTTAATCAGGTTAAGTGCATCAAGGGTGAAGGTGTTGGTGAAGGATGAAGAGATTAAAGAGAGGTGGAAGAACTATTCTAAAAAGTTATTAAATGAGGAACATGGAGGTAGGTCAAAATAGGAGAAAGCATGCACTAATAAGGAAAACCAGGACTAGAGGTTCTATCATAGGATTAGGGACTTGGAAGTGGAGTTTGCAATTGAAGCGTGGGAATGTTTGGATAAGAAGGGGTTGTTTGGTTGACTAAGTTATTTAGCAAGATTTTGTTGACTAGGAAAATGCCAGAGGAGTGGAGGAAGAGTATTTTAGTGCCAATATATAAGAATAAAGGAGATGTCCAGAATTTTAACAACTATAGAGAAATCAAGTTAATGTGTCACACAATGAACGTGTGGGAGAGAGTGATAGAATATCTATTGTGAGATATAACAGAAGTGTCCAAGAATCAATTTGGGTTTATGCCTGGTAGATCAAGAATGGAAGCGATCTATTTTTTGAGGAAAGTAATAGAAAAGTATAGAGAAAAGAAAAAAGACATTCATGTGATTTTTATCGATCTTGAGAAAGCATATGATAGAGTGCCTCGAGATATAATCTGGTGGGTGTTAGGGAAGAAGGGTGACAAAAGGTTACATTGATGTGATTAGGGATATGTATGAAGGTGTGGTAACCATTATTAGATTGCCTACTAGAGAGACGAGTAAATTTCCCATTTCTATAAGGATACACCAAGGATCAATCTTAAGTCCTTATCTTTTTACCTTAGTTATGGATGAGTTGGCGTGCAATATTTAAGATGATGTACCATGGTGTATGCTTTTTGCAGATGATGTCATGTTAGTGGATGAGACTAAATAATAAGTTAACACTAAGTTGGAGATTTGGAGAACAACACTTGAATCTAAAGGATTTAGGATAAGCAGAAGTAAGACAGAGTATATGGAATGTAATTTTAGTAACAGTCACAGTGGAAGGAGAGGAGAAGTGAAGATTGAGAACTAAGAACCAAGAACCAAGAACTACCTAAGAGTGGACATTTTCATTATTTAGGATCAATTATCACAACAATTGGAGAGATTGGAGGGGATGTGGTCTACAAAATTAAGATGGGGTGACTTAAGTTGAGGAGTACGTTTGGAGTACTGTGCAATAAATGAGTACCCATTAGACTAAAAGAAAAGTTCTATAGAACGACTATTAGACAAGCGATGTTGTATGGGACAGAATGTTGGGCAACTAAGAAATAACATGTAGAGAAGATGAGGGTTGTTGAGATGAGGATGCTAAGGTGGATGTGTGACAAGATTAAAAAGACAGAGTTAGGAATGAGTATATTCGAGAATGGGTAGAAGTAGTACTGATAGAAGATAAGTTGAGAGAGAATAGATTGAGATGGTTTGGTCATATACAACGGAGACCAACAGAGGCAGTAGTGAAGAGATGAGATACAGTGATGGTAGATGATAGTGTTAGAGAAAAAGGTAGACCTAGATTGATGTGGACTGGTGTAGTAAATAAAGATATGAATCTCCTTAATTTGATTAACAAAAATGGCCTTGGATAGAGTCGAATCGAGTGGAGAAGAATGATTCATGCAACCGACCCTATTTGATGGAACTTAAGGGTTTGTTTGGTTTGGTTTGAATTATTTCAACAAGGAAAAAAAAATTATAACTTATGACCACTTAAGCTTTTCTAGTGTAAAAGTTAAAAATTTATTATAAGTTGCTAAATCATTATCTCTACTTTTTACATGACTATCTATAAAATAAAATAAAAACTAAAATATATATTAAAAAGCTAATTCCCAAATAGTCATATATATTTTTTCAACAGATATTGCTAGCGAATTAGTTAGGGGTTTGGTTTCCCTGAAGTTGTCATCTTAACTTGAGAGAATGTTTGGGCTTAATAGGTTCATTTTCAAATCAATTCTAATGATCTGAACCGTTCACTTTTTAAGACTCGTTGAGTAGAATATTCATGCAAAAAATCAAGATGATTGAATATCAGTATATATATATTTTTTTTAATAATATTTGTTTTTAAAAAATAGACGACAACCCGTTAGCTTTGGGTTAAGCTTCCCTCCATATCTCATCTCTCCATACTTTTTTTATAGATTTTAAGTTAAACTCGCACTAATGATTCGAACCATCTATCTTGTAGACCCCACAATGAAAGTCATTCATGCAAAAAATTAACTTCATCAAACAACTATAAATATAAGAACAAATCGTATTTTATTTTATAAAATAGATGGTTTAAATTTAATTATAATTACCATTTATTTTATAAAATAAAATACAATTTATTTTTTTATTTACAATTTTCTAATGAAATTGTTTTTTTTTTTTTACATGGATGGCCTTCATAAAAAGAGTATGGAAAGATAAAGTGTGAAGAAGAGTTTATCCCTAATTTGTTATGTAATAAGATAAATGTAATGATATATAACTGTGGGGACACATTTTATGAATGACAGCACGTGGCTAAGGTGACGTCGAAGTGTCAGCCGAGGTGCCACGTGGCTTGGTCATGCGTCGAGATGATCTTGGCTAGGCAAAGGTTATCTGCAGAGATACAGGATCTGAGATAAGCAGATAAGGGACAAGAGTTCTAGAATAGGAAAGGATCTCAGTCTGGATAAAGATAAAGCTCTTACGAAGTTTATCCCTATCTAATTGAGAGTCCAGGATGAGCATTGAGCCTAAGTCCACTAAAGTGAGGCTTCTACAGGGATCAGGTCAGTGCTAGCTATAAAAGCAGGACACCCCCGTGGGTCTTAAGTATGTGTGATATACAGTGAGCAGTAAATTTTTTTTAGTGAGTTTAAGCACTATTTGCTATATATGAGAGGTATAGATCACTAACTTGATCGTCGGAGTGCCCCCGGGTGGACGAACCACCACCGGATTCTCATCTTCTTGTGCAAGTTGTTGGGCTTAATATATTCTGCTGATGCTCTCTAGCTGAGTTTCCCGTTTGGTTGTGTGGTCAAAAATCAACAACCACAATTTGACGCCGTCTGTGAGAACTTAAGATGAATAGATGGCCAACAACGAGCAAGAAGAAAAGATTGGGGACGACATCAATAATGAGAGTTACGAGCATACAAATCCTAACGTCAAGAAAGACAATCATAATGACAGGTGTAGACACCCCATTTTTGACTGCCCTTAAGACTTGAGCGCTACTGATAGTTTACTTGGTGGTGAAAAGTGTGCAGGGCAAAGGTTCGATTTCTTCAGCAAAAGGAGAGTTAAATTCTAACCTCACACCCCATTTTGGATCAAAGCTATTTTGGATGGTTTTTAGACCTTAAAAGCCTCTCTTTCAAAATATTTTTGAAATAAAGTTCCTACGATGTTCCGAGGCTCGCATTTTGTCAAATGTTGCGCTTTTCGGTAAACCGAGTAAGGACAAAGTGGAAATGAATGAAAGCGAGGTGAAATCTCTGAAAAATCTTTCAAAACACCTTGCTTAAGGGTTTGGAGTTGAAGAAAAAAGGAGAAGAGGGCCTTCACTAAAAGAGGGATATCTCTTAGCACACATGGAATTTTGATGTTAGGTTTGCATAATTGGAAAGAATACTTTTGGGGCTACAGTTTAGGCTCAAGAATGACCTAAAAAGGAATCCAGATGAAGGAGTTAGGCTTTCTTCAAGTCAGGGACCAGGATTGATTTTTGCCATCGGCCTCTATGGAAGTGCATCGGCCACAATCTGACCTTAGCAGCTATAGGTCGGCCAAAAGTGAACCTTATCGACCACAAATGTTGGCCGATCAACCAAAAATGTCCAGAAAGCCCAGAATTGGCAGATATTTCTCCTCCAGCTGTTTCCAGCTTGTGCCACCTGTCCCAGCTCAGATATTTTCGACCAAACTTGATATTTTGCTATATAATGAAGCCTTATATCTCATTTTCAAGGGTTATAAGATGTAGAGAACATTTTTGACAAAAGGTTTGGGAGCTTCTCACACTAGAACCTCTTTCTCTACAATCCTCTTTTGAGCATTTGTGCTAGAAGGCTTGCATACAACCATCTTCAATCTATCAACCCTTAAGAAGACTTGATCACCATTGGTGGTTTTGGCTCAAGAAAAGTGGCTGTTTTTGCTGTTGTGCTCCAAAGGTAATCACTCACCCCTTTTACCTTTGCTTTGCATGCTTGTTTTACCACCTTTACAAACTATTTTTGGCTTGGTTTTGAACTGAGAAAATCTCTGTTTTTTAGTCCTAAAAGTGATGGTTTAAGCCTATTTTGTGTTAGGGGGTTGTCTCTCCCTTTTGTTCCTTAGCTTGTATAGCTTTTGAGCCATCTTCTAAGGCCTTTCAAAATAACTTTTCATGGCCTTTTAACCACTAAAATCCAGAGGATTTTTAGTGGTAAAAACCCTATTTTGAGGGCCCAAATAGGAGAGGGTGGTCCCCTCTCCTCTTGTCTTGCTTACTAGTGTTGATGGTCAACCAAATGAGCATGTGTTTTTACTTCTTTATGGCTTTGTTTAGGCTCATTTTTGTGACTTATCAGACCTACCATAACTCTTTTTTTGGCTGTCTTGGTCACCTCTTACATGCTTATTGAACTTATAATGTAAATCCTCTTTGCTAGCCTTGTTAGACTTACAAACTAGCATGCTTTTGTGGTTTGAATTAGCTTAGTTCAAACATGTTTTTGGTGTTATTTTGGCATGTTATAACTCTGATTTTGATTGGTGGACTCACTCCTTGCATGGTTTATACACTTGTAGTGTATTTCTCACAAACTAGTCTTGTATGCTTCATGAAGTAGCATGACTTTCTAGCATGTATGGGCTCCATTTCAGCATGTTTTTGGTCATTATTTAGCCTTTCATAACTCTGTCTAAATTTGGTTTGATAGCCTCTTGCATGCTTTATATACTTGTAGTGTAATCTTGCACACTAGCCTGACATGCATCATGCTTTTGGACCATCATTCTAGCATGTTTTGACTTAACTCTGAGAATCTTTTGGTCATGTTTTAGCATGCTCTAGGTCTGATTTGTGTTATTTTGGTCATGCATGCATTGCTTTGTATAGCCATAGTTCAATCTAGCTCATTAGCTTTGTGTATTGAGTCCACTAGCATGCATTGCTTGGACTATTTTAATGATTTGGCATCATTTAATATGTGATTTCAGAGCATGTTTCATTGCCATACACTCACATCTTTCACTCTTTTAATGCATGGGAGAGTTTATGCTTTATGCCTTAAACATGAGCCATTATGTTTGTCTTCATGCCTAAGCTTGCAAGCTATCATTTCAATGTGTATTTGGGGTTATTTTTCCATGATATAACTCTGATTTTTGTTGGCGAATCCATCTCATGCTTGGTCTTGATAGGTGTAGTGTAATCCACCTTATTTGCCTTGCATCCATCATGCCTTACGCCCTTCATGCTAGCAAATTTTGGCTTCCTTCCATACATGTTTTAGACTCATTTTAACATGTTCTAGGACTGTTTTGGGTTGCCCTTTCCATATGCTTCATTTTTGCATAGTTGTAGTGCAAGTGTCTTGCTAGCCTTAAGCTTTGGGCACCATAGCATGCTTCATTTGTATCATGTACATGATTTAGCATCATTCCACATGACGTTTCAGAGCATGTAGCATTGCAATGTTCCCACTTCATTCACCCTTTGAGTGCCTCTAAGGGTTGTGCATTTGTTACCTTATTTGTGGCTTAGTGTGTACGCATGCATGCCTAGGCATTTGTGCCTCAATCTTAGCATATTTTGGTCTTTGTTTAGATCTATTTGAACTCTGTCCCTGATTGGTTCATGCCTTTGTACCATGTATTGCATGCCTCCTTTGTAGTCCTCTTTGGTAGCTTTATGCTTTAAGGACCCTAGCATGCTATGCTTGTATTGATTGAATGATTTGGCATCATTTCATACCTTATTTCAATGCTTATAGTGTTGCTACACTCTTACATTTGTCACTCCTTGAGCACTTTTGAGAGTTATGCTTTTATGCTTAGTTGGTGGGCTAGAGCATGTGCATGCATTTTCTTGCATTTCATGCAATCATTTCAACATTTTGGCCACTAATTTGGGTATGATTGAGGTTTATCCATTTTAGTTTAAGTCCATTTTGCATGTTGCATGCTTGTTAGATTGTGTGTTGTTGCATGCTTGTTCCATTTTGTTGTTGTTGCATGCTTGTCGCATTGCATGTTGTTGCATGCTTGTCGCATTGCATGATTCTTGCATGTTGTTTACATGTTTAGATTGCATTACATGGTGCTTGTATGCTCATGTTGCATTACATTGTTTGCATATCATTAGCTTTGTTAAGTTGTGCATGCATTGCATTGTGTTTGGTTTGGGTGTTAAGCCAAATATGAGAAACAATGGACGTTTCATACTTGAAGTAATGAAACGTGCCTCAATCCTCGATCGCCGACCCTCTTGATCATGCATGATAGAGGTTAAGGCATTTATGTGTTTTTGTGCATTTTATCCATATTAATTTGTGCAACTCGTCCTCTTTGGCCATCATGCATCGAAATGTGTGATTGATGGCTCGAGAGTCGAGTACTACACTCCTTTGAGCTTCAAACATGATAGGGAGTGTGGTTGCACACACATTTTCTTGCAAATTCATTGCCATGCCTCTGTTTGTGCTCTGTTGCAGCAAAGAGGAGAGTTTGCAGGAAGAGATGGCCGATCGGCTATCTAGTGTGCCGATCAGCTGGAAATGTTTGGCCGATAGTCTCAAAATTGGTCGATGACCATTATCCACTGGCCAATGGTCATTCCTCTTGGCCGATGACCTCTCAGAATGTCCATGAGATAGGTCAGACGCATCACAGAAGTTGGCATAATTTTCAGAGGTGCAGAACAGTACAAACAGAGGCAACATGAGGCATGGCAACGGATTTCCGAGCGAAGCCGACCGAGCATGCATCTCTTCTTCTTCGTCATGAGGCCATTTCAACTCTTTGTGGATTAGTTTGAATGATTAATTATTTGATTTGTTGTGTAATAATTAAACTAGCTAATTTTTTTAATTAGTTAACGTGTTGTAATAATTAGCTTAGTGTTAGCTGGTTATTCATTTTGATTATATAATAATTAGTCTAATTAGATTATTAGATTAGTTAGAATAGCTTAGCGTAGCTAGCTTGTATTATTTATTCGGACCCTCCGTCGAGAGGGAGAATTTTGTAATAAGTATGCGTGAGTGTGTGAATGTCTTCCAACCCCACGTCTTTCTCCCTTTTACTTAACCGCTTACGATGGTTAGTTCTAGGTCATGTTTTGATTTGCATGTTTGCATTCATTCATCTATCTTGCATGCACCGGGCTCGGCGCATCATACTAACTGCATTGTGTTTCAATTCCTACTTGAATACATGATTACCAAGTTGCATCTCATATGACATTTTAGAATAGCCGAGCCTATTTCTAGTTGCATTTTGCATGTGTTGCATTAGCTATCTTAACATGAACTAGGATCATGCATGATTTCTAACTAGTTCTCTATTTTGGCTCGGAGTACACTGTAAGTGTTTATGCTTTAGCATCTTGCATGAGTGTGAGTGTTGCCATGTCAGCATACTTGCCATGAGGCTAATTGCTTAAGTGATATAACTGCCTGAATGCCTGTGGATGAAGGTTGGATTGCTTGAATTGTAGCAATTCATCGAAATGCGAGTTTTAAGCCCACTTGAGGGTGACAAATTCACGTCTTAGCCTACTTGCGAGTAGCACCTTCAAACCATTTTCAAACAAATATGAGAAGTTTTGTTCCAACTTAGGCGATCTAGTCTATACTTGTATGATGTGCGCATCACATAGTAATTCTAGCTAATAAACCAAAATAAGAATACATGTATTTTCAAAAACAAAATATCATGTTAATAAAGGCCAATCTTTGATTGGGCGAGTGGGGTGCTCATTGCATGACCTTCTGTAGACACCCCATTTTTGACCGACCTTAAGACTCAAACGTCATTGATTAAGCACTCGATGATAGAGCATGTTGTGCTCATTTCGAGCTTCGAAGTTTTGGCTGAGAGCCTTGCCTCCGGGTCTCCGAACTCTTTGTGCTTTGGCTCGGTTTGTGGACTAAACCTTGTTTTCTCTTCCTGGAGGGAAGGAGAGGTCTTGTAGACCATCTCTTTGTGGTCGTAGACCACTTTTCGCGGTTGTAGACCACTTTTTCCCTTTTGGAGATTGGTTTCGGTTTTCGGAGCCTTCGGCCGTGTGTCTTGTCTCGGGACCGCTCAACGTTCTCCGTTTGGCGTGGTTTTTGAACCACACCTTGTTTCCTCTATCTAAAAGGACACTGTGGTCCGGGAGACCACTTTTGTAGTCGTATACCACTTTTGGTGCTCAAGACCTGGGTTTCGAGGCTCCCAGCTGCACGCTTTGCCTCCCGAACTCTCGTTTTGCATCCATGTTGGTTTGTTTTTGGTACAAACCTTGTTTTCCTTGCTTAGAAGGTGGTATGAGGGTGGGAGACCAGTTTTTCCCTTGAAGACCACTTTCTTTCCTGCCAACCGATTTTCAGGTTGGGAAATTGGTTTTCTTGGTCTTTGGGCCACCTTTTTTGATCTTCCACCCCACCATTGGCTTGCTTTCAGTGTGGAGACCACCAATTCCCCCTGCCGACCACATTTTTTCCTGGGAGACCACTTGAAGTGGTCGGCCGACCACTGCAAGTAGCAGGCCGACCACTTTAAGTGGTCGGCAGCTCTCCCCCTGTTTTGGCAGACTGTGTGGATGCCAACTGTGCCAGCTGGAGGGCACAGACTGTATCCTCCATACACGTGTATGGAGGGATTGCATCCAAGTTTTAGCTTCTCTAAGAAGCTTTAACTTTTATTTTTCTATAAGAGAAAGCCTCCCCCTCCATTCCAGAGGTTCTGAAATTTCCCTAAGGCATAAGCATATATCTCTCTATATCTCTATATTTGGTGCCTAAAGAGTGTGTTGTTCTTCACTTTTGCACCACAACCCTTAACTATACACCCCCATCATTGAACTGAGGTTCTTGGAGGACTTTTTTGGAGGTTAAAAAACTGATTCTTGGCTGAGAAATCTGCTGGTTTTGCAGTGCTTCAAGGGTAACCTCTTTTCTCCCTTTTAAGCTTTATTTTGGTTGCTCTCTTGGTCTCATTTGCATGCTTATTTAGGCCTTTCTTTCAACTGGAAAAGGTTTTGTATTTAAGTGTTTTTGATGTTTTTTTAAGGCCTCTTGGGTGTTGAGGGTCTTCTACCCTCTTGCATGCCTTGTTTGGCCTTGTTTTGTGCCATGGTTTAAGGCCTTGGAGCTAGTCCTTGCTTTGCCTTCTAGCCACTGAAATCCAATGGATTTTTAGTGATAGGCATGTGGTTTTGAGGCCTCAAATCAGAGGGGGGTGATCCCCTCTCTTCTTATTTTGTTTGCTTACATTTTTGACCTATCAAATGAGCATGCATCTTCATACTTTCAAAGCTTGGTTCAGGCACTTTTTCATGACTTTTAGGGCCTGCCTTAGCTCTATCTATGGCTGGTTTGGCCACCTTGTGTTTGCTTATTGTATGTGTAGTGTATTTCCATTTGTGGCCCATCAAAGTAGCATGTCTTTCTAGCATGTATTGGCTCCATTTCAGTAGATTTTTGGCCATCATTTGACATGTTATGACTTTGTTTTTGGCTGGTTTGGTAGCCTTTTGTATGCTCCATATGCTTGTAGTGTAAATCTTGTTTACTAGCTTTATATGCATGATGTTTTGGCTCATTATCCTAGCATATTTTGGCTATGCTCTAGCATGATTTTGTTCTTATTTTGGGCCGTCTTAGCTCTGTTTTGAGGCTTCTTGGTCGAATGAGGCTTGTCATGCATGCTTGTAGTGTAATAGTCTTTACTAGCTTTGAGTTTTAAGGTCTCTTGCATGCTTAACTGGAGGTATTTGCATGTTTTGGCATCATTGAGAATGATATTTCAGAGCATGTAGGGTTGTTACACTTCCATATTTTCTTCTCTTTAAGTGCTCTTGAGGGTTGTGCTTTTGTGCCGTATTTGTGAGCCATTGCATGAGCCTCATTTTCGTGCCTTTCAAGCCATCATCCCAACTCATTTTTGCTACTGTTTTAGCCTGCATAGGGTCTATTTGGGGTTTGTTTGGCCATTTGAGCATTATCTTGCATGCCTCTAGTGTAATCCACTTCACTAGCTTTGACGCTTGAGCCTTTCAACATGCATTACATGGGTTGTTGGCATGATTCTAAGTCATTTTGCATGCCATTTCAGTGCTGGAACATATGCCATTGTACCCCATGTTTCATCCTTTTAATGCTTTTGGAGAGTTGTGTTTTGAGCCATAAGCTTCGGCCGATATGCATGCATATTTGTATAGCATTTTGAGTTTCTATCTTAGCATGTATGGCCATTGATTTAGACATGGCTGAGGCCTATCCATTTTGGTTTAAGTCCATAGTGCATTGAGTATGCCGTGTAGTTCATAGCATTGAGAATGCCATGTTGTTGCATGATTGATTATTGCATTTGTGCATGCCATGTCCATTGCCTAGCGTATGCTAGTTACCATGTGCATTGTGTATACTAGTTGTCATGAGTATTGTGTATGCCATGTAGTTCATAGCATTGTGTATGCTAGTATGTTAGTTGCATGTTTTCATGCTTGTCCCTTGC
Source organism: Camellia lanceoleosa (assembly GCA_025200525.1). Lineage (NCBI taxonomy): Eukaryota > Viridiplantae > Streptophyta > Magnoliopsida > Ericales > Theaceae > Camellia > Camellia lanceoleosa. The sequence continues at coordinate 17,016,486 of CM045761.1, forward strand.
ATCGTGTTCATATGCTTGTTTCATTGCATTGAATGTTTGCATGCTTGAGCCGCATTGTGTATGCCATGCCATGTTATTTGTTGCATTGTGTTTGGAATAGGAGTTAGTCCAAACACGGGAAACGAAGGACGTTTCATACTCGAAGTGATGAAACGTGCCTCAATTCTTGGTCGCCAACACTCTTGACTATACATGATGGAGTTTTAGGCTTTATGTGTTCGTGTGTGCATTCATTTCATATTGAGTTATGCAATTTGGCTCCTCGGCCATCATGCATCGAGATGCATGATTGGTGGCCCGAGGGTCGAGAACCACACCCCCTTCAGCTTATGTAATGAGAGGGAGGGTGGTTGTGCATACATATGTTGCAAATACGTTGCCATGCCCCTTTCTTGCTCTCTGTTGCAGCAAACTGAAGTCTGGCAGCAGAAACTAGTCGGCCGCCCAGATAAAGCGGCTGGCCGACCACTTTTTCTGGTTTTCAGCACAAAAAGTGGTCGGGAGGTGGTCTCCAATGCCAATAACTGGTCGGCAGCCCTCCTACAGATTCCTATGATGGAGTTTCAGCCTTCTGGAGCTTTTTGCAGTGTTCTGAGACTAGTTACAAACATAGGCAAATCGGGGCATCGCGATGGATTTTCGCACGAGGTGACCGGGCACGCATCCTTTGTCATCCAAGGCAGATTTGAGGCAGCCTATTTCATATAGTTTACATGCTTATTCAATTGCTAACTTAGTTAATTTGTTAATTAGTTAGAGTTGTGTAATAATTAGCTGTAGCTTGTTATTCATTCTGTTGTGTAATAACTAGTTTAATTAGATTAGCTTAGATTAGCTAGTTAGTTCTGTATTATTCATTCGGACCCTCCGTCAAGAGGGCACAACTGTTGTAAATAAGTGTGCGTGTGTGTGATACATGTCTTCCAACCCCCATTTCTTTCTCCCTTTCATTTACCAACTTACGATGGTTAGTTTTAGGACATGTTTCAATTAACATCCTTATGCTCGCATGTTTGCATCCATTCATCTGTCTTGCATGCACCGGGCTTGGCGCATCATACTAACTGCATTGTATTTCAATTCCTGTTTGAATACATGTATCAAATTGCATTTCACATGACATTTTAGAATAACCGAGCCTATCTTAGTTGCATTTTGTATGTGTTGCATTAGACGTTCTTGACATAGCTAAGATCATGCATTGATTTCTAACATAGCTTTTGTTTTGGCTTAGAGTACTCAGTAAGAGTTTATGCTTTAGCATCCTTGCATGTGTGTGAGTGATTGCCATGATAGCATGCTTGCCATGAGGCTAACTGCTTATGTGATATAACTGCCTGAATGCCTGTGGATGAAGGTTGGATTACTTAAATTGGAACAATTCATTGATTACGAGTTTTAAGTCCACTTGAGAGTGGCAAATCGCCATGTTTTTCTAAGCCCACTTAAGGGTGGCAAAATCCGCATTTTAGCCTATTTGCGAGTAGCAAACCACTTTCAAAAACAAACATGAGATGTTTTGTTCCAACTTAGGTGATGCAGTCTATACTTGGGTGCTGTGCGCATCACATAGTAATTTTAGGTTAATAACCAAAGTAAGAGTACATGTGTTTTTCAAAAACAAGATATCATGTTAGTAAAGGCCGATCTTTGATCGAGCGAGCAGGGGTGCTCATTGCATGACCTTCCCCTCTCGTACCCAAGTTCCCGAGCCGAGGCAACTTTGGTGATGACGGACACGTGGCCTTAGGCACAAGTCAAGGTTTCCTAAATTTCCCAAAAATAAAATATTTAGGTGGTGACTCTGTATCTGGCAAAGCAGTCCATGTTTGGCACTTCTTTCTAAAAATTAGTTTTTCAAAACAATTTGCCGAATTTGGACTCTTTGCTGATTTATCAATCTCGCATTGCACTTTGCAAGATCAGATTAAGAACCGTGACATTGAGTCCAAACTGTAGTGAGCCCAATGAACAAAACAGGATTTTCCCGAGACGTTCGGGCGCGTCTACACCTTCCCCTCTCATACCCAAGTTCCCGAGCCGAGGCAACTTTGGTGATGACGGACACGTGGCCTTAGGCACCAGTCAAGGTTTCCTAAATTTCCCAAAACAAAAACATTTAGGTGGCGACTCTATATCTGGCAAAGCAGTCCATGTTTGGCACTTCTTTATAAAAATCAGTTTTCCAAAATGATTTGCCAAATTTGGACTCTTTGGTGATTTATCGGTCTTGCATTGCACTTTGCGAGATTAGATTCAGAACCGTGACATTGAGTCTGAACTGTAGTAGCTAATGAACAAAATAGATTTCGCACCATCGCGCGCAGAGCCGGGACGTTCGGGCCGTCTACAACAGGGCAAAGGATATGAATTACGGAGAAAAGGATATCAGCAAGGAGGATAACACCCCGAAGAAAATAAGTCAAGATAAGTATTACAACAAGAGCGACCTCTAGGTATAGAATGATAGATACCTGAGGAAGGACAGCGAGATGAAGGGAATAGCCAACAAATTGGCAGATCTACAATCGGTTGTCAACTTCATGATGCAAATCAACGTCGTGCAACCACCATTTCCGTTACAGGACACGCTAATGCCAGGGACCAAGACTGATGCCCAGAAAGAAGGGCAAAAAATAATCCCAGCAGTCCCGCAGCATAGCAAGGAAAAGAAGCCCTTACATCGGCCTTTAGGGATGTCGAGTGAAGAGAGTCAGTCAGAGGTGACTCGCAGAGGACACCTCGTACCAAGAGAACTTATGTCAAAGAATCCCAGAATATCCAGGGGAAGGGCCTATGTTTTGACACCATGAATGAAGAGAGGTCCAAAAGGACACATAACGACACTAGAAGTAGTGCACCAAAAAGACTGAAATCTGTTGACAGCCGAGCTCCTAGTCGGACTAAGGAGGATTTGAGAGACTACCTCCAGAGAAAGTGACAGAATGTCGAGGTCACATCCCCCGTCAAGCTGATCTAAACTTTCATATTGGCTTATATCTGAATTCAATGGCTTTGTATACCAAGAACGAGCCGTTGCTGTGCAAGGTGTTCCCCTCATCCTTTGTGGAAATCGCATCGAATTGGTTTCACAAGTTGCCGAAAGGAACTGTGAAGAATTGGGAAGGCTTGGCCGAGATGTTTGTAGCCAGGTTTGTGACAAACAAGTTGCAGCCACTAAGGGTAGACTCCCTGATGGCTCTGAAAATCAGCAAGGGTGAAAGCCTTAGGGCTTATACCAAAAGGTATTATGAGGTATGCCATCAAATATCGGGATGCAACCAGGAGCGGGCGGTTATGTCTTTTAAGAACGCCCTGGAGAATGAATGCCCGCTTCGAAAGTCATTAGCAAAAACTCTACCAAATAGTATGGAGGAGCTCATGGCACGGATCGAGGAATATGCTAGAGTAAAAGAAGATACGCCGAGAACGAAGGCGCCGAAGCATGAGAAGAAAAACGGCTCACAGAAGTGAGGCTGAGGTAATACTAGTTTTAACAAGTAGGAGACAGGATCGAGGGCTGCACAGGCAGTCACCACTATGTTCTGGATCCCGGTTTATAAAGTTCTAGAAATGATCAAAAACCAGCCGTATTATAGAGCCCGGAGAAGATTCCTGACAGGCAGTCAACACTATGTTCTAAATCCCGGTTTATAAAGTTCTAGAAAGGATCAGAAACCAGCCGTATTATAGAGCACTAGAGAAGATTCCTGGTGAGTTCATGGGAAGGAGTCTGGGAAGTACTGCGCTTACCACAATGAGGATGGGCACCTGACTTAAGGGTGCAAAGCCCTGAAAATGCACTTGGAAGACCTGGTCAGACAGGGTCACTTAAGAGACCTAGGAGATGAGGCCAAAATGAGGGAAGAGCATGCAAGACTTCCCCCTGCACCAATACCACCACCGCCGCCATAACCGTAGCAAGCAGAACCTCGGGTGATCAATGTGATTCACTCAAAGGTTAATAAGAATGATATGCGATAAAAGACCCAAAAAGTAAGGCACTTACAACATCTATATCAGGTCTGGTAAAAGAGGCCCAGGACAAGCGAGTACCAGGGACCAATGGTGTTCTTTACTGAAGCAGAACTAAACATAGTGTAGCATCCATACAACGATGCTCTGGTAGTGCCCCTCAAGATTGAAGAATGCCAAGTAAGGTGCATTCTGGTCGACCAAGGCAGCTCTTATGACATCATGTATGTCAGATGTTACAAGGAGCTTAGCCTTCACCGAGATGATTTGGAGCAGTCTGGCAGCCTAATGATCGGGTTCAATGGAACGTCGACATGACCTCTAGAAGTAATAAATTTGGAGGTGTAGGCAGGCACCAGGAATGTTAGCACAGAATTTACGGTAATCGATAGCCCTTTCCCTTACAATGTTATATTAGGAAGACCGTGGCTGCACGCAATAAGGGTTGTTCCCTCAACACTACACCATTTGTTACGATTTCCAATCGAACAGGGGATTGAGGAAGTTAGAGAGGATCAAGTGCAGGCAAAGCATTGCTCCATAGCGCAATGAAATCCAACTGCAATGTGCGAGAGGCAGGAAAAGTGGAAATTGAGGACGAGGACATGAAAGTTCTAGATGATGTCCACAAAGAACTAGCTGAGAAGCACGAGGAAGCCTAGAAGAAAATTCTGGTCCGAGAAGGGGATGAAGAGCACTTCTTCCTTGTCAGCTCAAGATTGGCTGAGAATGAGGAAAAGGTGCTAGAGGCTTTCTTATGGGCCAACATAGAAGTATTTGCCTGGACACCATATAAGATACTAGGCATTGACCCCAAGGTCACATGTCATATGCTCAATGTAGACAGGTTGGCTAAGCATGTCATTCAGCGAGCAAGGAGGCCGACATTGATTCATGTAAAGGTAGTAGAGGAGGAAGTGGACAAGCTGCTGGAAGCCAAGGTTATTCGGGAGGTGAACTACCCAACTGGCTGTCCAATACAATAGTTGTGAAAAAAAAGAATGGGAAGTAGAGGGTCTGCGTCGACTTCACCAACCTGAATAAGGCTTGTCCTAAAGATAGCTTCCCTCTACCTAAAATTGATCAGCTAGTGGATGCTATTTCAAGGCATAGGAGGATGAGCTTCTTGGATGCTTACACGGGATACCACCAGATAGCAATGTATCCCCCTAATGAAGAGAAGACTGCTTTCATCACCCCCAAAAGGGTTATACTGCTACAGAGTGATGCCTTTTGGGTTGAAGAATGCAGGAGAAACCTATCAAAGGCTACTAATCAAAATGTTCAAATATCTGAGTGGGAAGACAATTGAGGTGTACATTGATGACATGGTCGTAAAGACCAAGGAGCCTGGGAATCACTTGGCCGACTTACCGGTAGTTTTTGATATCCTGAAAGCATATCGACTTTGGCTCAATGCCTCTAAATGTGCATTTGGAGTCAAATCCGAAAAGTTTTTAGGGTACTTGGTCACCAGAAGGGGCATTGAGGCAAGCCCAGATCAAATTAAGGCTATTTTTGACTTAAAGAGCCCGACGTTAGCCAAGCAGGTCCAAATTTTGACCGGCAAGGCAGCAGCCCTGAACAGGTTTATCAACCGAAGTTTTGATAAGTGTAAACCATTTTTTAGTTTGTTAAAGAAGACCACAGATTTTTTGTGGACAGAAGAGTGCAAAGTCGCCTTGGTCGACATGAAAAAGTACCTCATAACAACTCCAGTTCTGTCAAATCTAGTACCTAGAGAAGAATTGTTCCTCTACTTGGCAGTTTCAGAACACGCAGTAAGTGCGGTAGTAATCCAAGAAGATGAGGCAGAACAAAAGGTGATATACTATGTACGTGAGACCTTAGCAGGTGCAGAAACCAGGTACCTGCCCCTGGAAAAATTAGCTTTGGTCTTAGTGATGACTTCCAAAAATTTTAATCATTATTTCCAGGCCCACAAGATTGTGGTGTTGACTGAGCATCCGTTGAAGTCTCTATTGCAGCATGGAGATCTGACAGGGAGAATAGCCAGAAGGGCAGTAGTGTTGGGCCAATACGACTTGGAGTTCAGGCCTAGAACAACAATTAAGGGGCAGGTTATGGCCGACTTTGTGGCCAAGTTCACCCCTAGTGCCATCCCGCGTCGGACTCCAGTGAGCCGCGGCTTGGGATGCCCAAGGGAGTAGGAAGAAACCCAACTGGGGCCTAAGAACCCTACTGTAGCAAAACAGAAAAAACGAGAAAAACCAAAGCCCTACGACATCTACATCGGCGACTCCTTCTACCTATTTGTTAATGGAATTTCAAACCGTCAAGGAGCGGGGGTAGGAGTAGTGTTAGTGTTGATAGATATACTAATGTTCAGGCAGTCTATTCATTTGGGATTCAAGGCTTCAAATAATGAAGCAGAGTATGAGGCACTGATTGCAGGGTTGAAGTTGGCAACAGCAATGGAGGCCGATATGGTGGTAGTTTTTTATAACTCCTAACTTATTGTGAATCAATCAATATGCAAGTATACAACTCGAGATGAACGAGTGATAGCCAATGTTAAAGAGGTTGTCAGATTACTTTCCATGTTCCAAGATTGCCAGCTACAACAAGTTAGCCGAGATGACAACAGTCACACCGGCGCCTTGGTAAATTTGGTTAGTGCAATGAAATCAGGTGAGGCAAGGACCATAATGGTTGATTATTTGTCAAGCCCAAGTGTGGAGCCCCAGATCATAGAGTGCAAAGCGATGTATGTGGAAATGGGTCCAAGTTGGATGGATGCAATAGTAATGTTCCTTAGGGATGGCAAGCTACCAGACGACCGAAAAGAGGCACACAAAACCAGATTGAAGTTGGCTAGGTTCGGCCTAACAGTAGATGGCCATCTCTATAGGAGATTCTTCACTAGACCCCTTTTGAGATGTGTATATCCCTCCCAAGTTGAGGACTTTTTATATGAGATTCATGAAGGAGTCTGTGGAAGCCATGCTAGAGACAGATCACTTGCTCATAGGGCCATCACTCAAGGGTACTAGTGGCCCTACATACAGAAGGATGCTGAAGCCTACGTCAGAAAATATGATAAGTGTCAAAGGTTTTCACCTTTGATACATCAACCAGTAACAGATTTAAACTCAGTATCTAACCCTTGGCCATTTACCCAGTAGGGCATGGATCTTGTTGGATAACTGCCCCAAGTAACTGGGCAAAGGAAATTTCTGCTGGTAACCACTAACTACTTCACGAAGTGGGTATAGGCTAAACCTCTTGTGAAGATTCGAGATATTGATGTGAAGAACTTCATATGGAAGAACATCATCACTAGGTTTGGGATCCCAAGGGCAATAATAGTAGATAATGGTACACAGTTTGACAATAAGCTAATCAAAAGCTTCTATGCAAAGTACAAAATCAAGAATTACTACTCCACTCCAAGTTTCTCTCAAAGCAATGGTCAGGCAGAAGCATCCAATAAGACTATCTTGGATGGGATCAAGAAGAAGCTGGAAGCAGTAAAAGGGAAGTGGGTAGAGGAGTTGCCCAATGTACTTTGGGTATATCGGACTACACTGAGAAGATCAACTAGGGAGTCTCCTTTTACCATGGCTTATGGCACTGAAATAGTTATCCCACTGGAAGTCGACATCCCTGGAATCAGAACTCAAGAAGTAGAGAATGGGACTAATGAGGCATCCTTAGCCCAGGATCTGGATCTATTGGAAGAAAGAAGGGAAAGAGTAGTAGTTCGGCTGGGGGCATACCAGTAATAACTTGCTAGGGCTTACAACAAGAAGGTCAACCCAAGAGGGTTCAAGGTTAGGGACCTCATCCTAAGAAAAGTTGTTGGCAATAAGAAGGATCCTAAGGACCAAACTGGAAGGGGCCTTATAAAATTATCTCGGTTGCCGGCAATGGGGTATATCGACTTGAAAACACTAATGGCAAAGAGTTACCAAGACCTTGGAACACTTGCAATTTGAAGTTTTTTTATCAATAGTTTTTTGTTTTTCAAAATTTATGTCATGATTTTATTAGCCGAAGTAATAATAAAGTGTTAATTTGATTTTTATGAATTTGAAATTTGTGCGATAGGACTGACTAGTCCTATGACGATGTTTTCGAATGAAACATAATGAATAATTTAGACTTATTATATGACAAAGTTGAATTGTACTTGCATATAATATAGTTGAACTAAGTTGACGATGTTTTTGAATGAAACATGACGAATAACTTAGACTTATTATATGGCAGAGTTGAATTATACTTGCATATAATAGAGTTGAACCAAGTTGGCAATGTTTCCGAATGAAACATGACGAATAACTTAGACTTATTATATGGCAGAGTTGAATTATACTTGCATATAATAGAGTTGAACTAAGTTGGCAATGTTTCGGCGATGTTTCCGAATGAAACATGATGAATAACTTAGACTTATTATATAGCAGAGTTGAATTATACTTGCATATAATAGAGTGGAACTAAGTTGGTGATGTTTCCGAATGAAACATGACGAATAACTTAGACTTACTATATGACAAAGTTGAATTATACTTGCATATAATAGAGTTGAACTAAGTTGGCGATGTTTCCGAATAAAACATGATGAATAACTTAGACTTATTATATGGCAGAGTTGAATTATACTTACATATAATAGAGTTGAACTAAGTTGAATTAACCCAGACTTGCCTTGTCACCAGAGTTCAACTCAGAATGGAACTAAGTCCGCTTTGATTAGATTAACAGAGAAAACAAGGTCAAACACCTCGACTAGTCTTTGTTTGAATCTGATTTTGGCGAAAGGCTTTAAATGCATAATGTGAATTTACGTGAAACTTAGGTTCACATTAGGGGGCACGGAGCAGGAATGATAATTAAGCTTGAGAGCTTGGGCACTTGTTGAAATTTTTAGGGAAAAAATTTACAAGTTAGAATGGGCTTGACACTTGTTGAAATTTCAAAATAATTTACAAGTTAAAGTTAGCCCAGGTAATGAGGAAAGAAGTATCTGAGGTACATATTACCCAAGATGCCAACCAGGTTGTCAAGCTTGGAAAGGTTGGAGGGGTGAACTCTTGATGAAAGTAAAGAAGCAATACTTGATTGAATAAGTTTAAGAAACAACATTTTTAAAAATATTCAAAATATTTTTAAGTGTTAGCTGAGGTATTCCAATTGTTGGCCGAGACAAACTATCGAGGTTTAAACCCGCGGTGATATTGGTCCGAGGTGGTTAAGCTAAGGACAACTCCGAGGTAATATTTATCCAATACGTTCTACCCTGAAGTGATCTCATGGAATATACTTGGAAGAAGTAGCAAAATATTCTAAGTATGGAGAACCATACAAGCAGTAAGCATGCAAGAGAAGCATTCAACACTTAGAGAAAAATAAACATGCATTCGTAGAAGCAACTTGTTCAAAATCGTAGACAAAAAGGGCACTTCGGCCTGACATAGAAGACTACTTGTTCAGTTACGGAGGTGGCACTTCGGCCCAATTAAAACGGAAGCTATTACAACTTGTTTAAACAACAAAACAAAAAGTACAATGGAAAGCAAAATTCCTAAGTACTAGGATCTTGTGCATTGAGCTCAAACTTTCTTGCTTTGACTGTTTACAGTGTTTCTGCCTCAGCAGACATCTAGAAAAGCTTTTCGGCGGTCTTCTCGGCCTCGATCTCAGCATCGATCTCAAGAAAAGTCTAGTCAAGACTCTTCTCGGCAGTCTGAACCTTGGCTTCGGAAGTAGAGTTCTTCTTGGGAGAGGCACTCTTGGAGACCTCGTCCTCCTCATCCTGAGTCAAGTCCAAGACTTGCTCATTCAAAGTAGAGGACTTGGTCCTAACAGCGGTCTCCTCTTCATCGGCACCATCAGCCTCGGCGTCATCATCCTTGACTTTGTCTTCTGAGCCCTTGGGAGTTGGAGGAAAAAGTACTTGGAGCTAGTTGATGTCTTACAAGGGGGAGTCCATTGGGATAGAGAGTTTATTTAGAGTTGCCGTCTAGCTGAGGTAAAAGCCTCTGTTGCAGGCTTGGTTAACCTAGGCTTTGTATGCATCACGGATGGCAACCTGTCCCTCTAAGAATGCCTTCTTGTCGGTAGCTTTGATTTCGGCCTCCTTGGTGGCCAAGGCTTCTTGGAGCTCTACCTGGGCTTCGACGGTTTTGGTTTCAGCCTCCTTGGCATCGGCTTTGAGAACCTTGGCCACAGCCTCCGCCGTTTCGACCCTCTCCTCAGCCTAATCTTGCGCACTTTTTGTAGCCTTGGCTTGATCTAGTAGAACTTTTCTTTTAGCCTCGGCATTGTTCAAGGAGGCAAGAAAGCCAACAGCATCTTGGGTTTTCTTTGTTAACTCCTTCTTCATCTCCTCCGCCTTTATCGTAAAGAAATTGACATGTTGTATGGCCTAGAAATAAAGAAACAAACAAGTTAGTGAAATTTCTAAGTATGAAGAACTTAAAGTAAAATCCAAAAAGTACCAAGTGTTGGGGACTTACCAAGATGAAATACTGCATCATCAAAGCAAAATTTTCATATTCACTGATCTCGACCACATGATTTAGATCAGTTGGAAGGAGAACGACTGTGGAGAGAGCGGTGCCAACCTCAAGACTGTTGATGGCACTATCACCAGCTGTCATCGGTCTATCACCAACCAAAATGACTAGAGCCCAGGGCTCATCAGCTTTGAAGACGCCTGGGCCCACTGCAGCCTCGGATCTTGGCTTCTTCGACTGCGAGGTATTGGATGTCTCGACCTCAGCAGGCCTTTCTCAGCAGCAGTGGAGCTCTTCTCGATCTTGGCCAATTTGGAGATCAGCACTGTGTCTTCTAACTCCACTTGGATCATAGTGGTTTTTTCCCTAGCACACTTCACCCTTTTGGCCTTAGGCTTAGGCTGGGACTCTGAGGGAGAAGAGGTAATAATAACCACTCCTAGCAAGTCGGCCAGGAGGTCTTCCACAACAGCTTTTCGACCCATATCGTCGATGATTGTAGTTAGGGTAACTTTGGTGCCAAAATGAATTACTGGAAGTGCAATTGGTGGGTTTGTTGGGTCGTACGCCGATGTGTCAGAATCTCGGCGTTTACGACTACAAGTTCAGCCGGCAAGAGCGTTTGCTGGGGCACGACGTCGGCGTCGGTGTTGGGATATTGGGATAAGTTAAGGGGCAGAAGTTGATGGCAACTCAACTAGATCTGAGGAAAAAGCCTGGTCTGGCCTTGGCGATGAAGTGACTGGTGGAGTAGAAGCAGATGGAGGAGTCTTGCTGTGCCTAGGAACGTCGGGCAAGGCAAACTTATATGTTGGGATATAATTGAGTAGCAAAGGGGCTTTGTGCTAGTCGACTGGCAGGCCCAGTAGCCTTTTTAGGTCTTTGCTGGGGAAGAAAGACTGCTGGAAGTCTTTTGATGGTTGAGGGAGAGCTGCAAAAAGCAAAAAGAAAACATTAGAACAGATGAGAGAAATAAAGTGACAAAGTCTTAACAGAAAAGTTACACTTAGTTCTTACCCTCATCCTCTCTAAAGACTCCTCGACGCCGGGAGAAGAGATGAAGATCATCATAAAATGCAAATTCCCAGTTGCCCAAGACAATCAAGTAGTCATCTCCAACGCCTTTGTTGGAATCTGGGACATCAGCTATGATTTTGTAGGCAGTGGATCTAGGCTTGAGGTAATAAATGTAGCCTTTTTCGGACTTTAGGCCACACATGGTATAACAAAATTGGATATCGGCTAATGTCATATTATTTTTTCTCGGCGGGCTAGGGCGATTATAGCATTGATAACCCTATAGGAATTGATGGCTAGCTGCATATGGTTGAGTTTGTAGTAGTGGAGGACTTCCCTAAAGAGAATGTATAAAGAAAACTGAAATCCATACTCAATGAATACAACAACGGGGAAGGGCATGGAGTCTCCGTCAGGCATGATAGAGTCCTCCTCCCCAGCTAACCTGATCTAAACGTTGGCTGGGATAAAGAACTCTCTCATAAAGTACCCAAGTTTTTCTGAGGTGTCTACCCTCATGTAAACATACCCATGCTATCAACTTAAATGAGGACTGGTGCAAGATTTTAGAAAAGAATGATTGGTATAGATTTGAAGACCTCGGCTAAATCCTAAACAGGCACTGGTGCAAGGGTTTTTGAAGATCTAAGGGGAATTTGTTTCGATTTTCCTAAAGAACAAGGTTCTAAAGCAAATCCCAAACCTAGAAACTACAGAAACGGGAAGTGAAGTCAAAAATCTGGAAATACAACAAGAAAAGCAGAAAAGAGCATGATTCAAAATCAGGAAAACAACAGAGATTCAAGAATAAGGAAAATTATAAATCCGCAGAACAATGAGTGAGTGTGTGCAAGCCAATGTGCAAGAACCAAAAGTAATACGCGCACTCTCGAATTCAGGAACAAATTATGATGCATCAGACAAATTCAAGAAACAAGAAATGATGACCAAAGCACGAAGATAGAAACAAAGCGCAACTACAAAGACAGATAGAGATTCCATAAAAACAAGTATGGAATGAAACATACAGCAAAGTTCAAAAGGAAGTTGTATTGAAGAACATGGCCAAGAATAGTAAAAAACAAAGTTAAAAGAAGAAAATTGAAAACTCACCAAGCACAGCCGACAGAATGAATGTCGGAACAAGACTTGCCGGAGACAGACGACGGCAACAGACGACAGGAAGCTCGCTGGAGGAGACGATTACACCGATTGCAGAGAACTCGAAAGCACGAAAGTGGAGGATTTAGGAGGTTCAGAGAAACGAAGTTTGAGCACAGGGAGAGAAATTATAATTGCAAAGTGAAAGGACGGAGAGAGAAGGGAAGGAGTTTTGTCAAAAACACGAAAAGGTAGCAAAACATAATGAATCTGCCTTGGACGACGTGCTTGTCAGGCGGTGTAGACAGAAGCAACGCGACTTGATAGTGTGTGTCAGGTACGAACCAATAAGGAAGGGATGCATAGACGAAACAGTTGAAAAGATTGTGCGTGACAACTCATGCGTAGTTAGAACTTTTGGAATTCTTGAAGTAATGAGGTGAGGACCTCGGCTACAAGAGCAATCCTAAGTAAGACACTTAAAGAATAGGGCCCTTCGTTCTTGATCCTTAAATAGAAGTGGACAGTTGAGTCCTAGGTACTTAAAGCTGACGAGGTCGAAGAGAAAAGTGAACTTTAGCCGACATGATATATGAATAAACGATGTAGGTTCCATCACCTCAAGTTGCCGAGATAATAGAACCTAGGAGACAGTTGTGGGGACACATTTTATGAATGACAGCACATGGCTAAGGTGATGCCGAAGTGTCAGTCGAGGTGCCACGTGGCTTAGTCATGCGCCAAGATGATCTTAGCTAGACCGAGGTTATCTGCGGAGATTTCGGAATCCGAGATGAACGGATAAGGGACAAGAGTCCTAGAATAGGGGAGGATCTCATTCTGGATAAAGATAAAACTCTTAGGGAGTTTATCCCTATCTAACTAAGAGTCCAGGATGAGCATTGAGCCTAAGTCCACTAAAGTGAGGCTTCTACAGGGATCAGGTCAGTGCTGGCTATAAAAGCAGGGCACCCTCGTGGGTCTCAGGTATGTGTGATATACGATGAGCAGTAAATTCTTTTTAGTGAGTTTAAGCACTATTTGCTATCTATAAGATATAGATCACTGACTTGATCGTCCGAGTGCCCCTGGGTGGACGAACCACTATCAAATTCTCATCTTCTTGTGCAGGTTGTTAGGCTTAATTTATTCTACCGGCACTCTCCAGCTGAGTTTCCCGTTTGTTTGTGTGGTCAAAAATCAACGCCCACAATAACCATAAATTGCATAACAAACAATTAGCTAAACAATATTTGGAAAAAAAATATACATATATAGTCCTTCAATAAATATTAGCTCAGGTGGAATAAATGGCATAACAAACTAATTAGCTTATCAATATCTGTTGAAAAAAATATATATAGTTCTCTAGTAAATATTAGCTCAAGTGGACATATTTTTAATAATAAAGATAATAAATGATAAATTATGATTTTTATTTTGGATAAAGCACCCATAAATCTCAAAATGTGATCGTGTGTCCTTCATTTTTTCTTATGAATCCAGAAGTCTTACTAAAGTGAAACACAAAAGGATAATTACTTACGCATTTCAGTTTAATTTTTTAGGGATAAAAGTGGGTTCCTCCAAATGTGAAATTACACATTTAAACAATCTGCACTATAAAAGTTTTGGATTTTTCCTCATTCTGGAATAAATCTCACATTACGAACAAGAACGTAACACTCCAATATAACACACAAAAAAACCCTTTAGTGTATTTTTCTCAAATGTAATAACATAACACTCCAAAAAAAATTTCTTAGTGTACTTTTTCCAAACGTAACACTCTCTAATGTAACACACAAAAAAACTCCTTAGTGTACTTTTCCCAAACGTAACACTTCAATATAACACACAAAAAAACTCCTTAGTGTACCTTTCCCAAACATAACACTCCAATATAACACACAAAAAAACTTCTTAATATACTTTTCCCAAATGTAACACTCCTTAGTGTACTTTTTCCGAATGTAACACTCTCTAATGTAACACACAAAAAACTCCTTATTGTATTTTTCCCAAACTGTAGACGTCCCATTTTTTACCGTCCTCAAGACTTGGACGTCATCGTTTGAACACCCGATGATTGTACTTGCTCGTGTTCGTTTTGAGTCCCTGAAGGTCTCGGCCGAGCACCTTGCCTTGGAGCCTCTAATCTTGTCTGTTTTGTTCTTGGTTGTAGACCAAGAGTTTGTTGCTTCAATTCTGGAGGAGAAGGTGGCCTGTCAGCCATCCCCGTAGCCTACCAGCCATGACTTGTGCCTATCAGCCACCAGTGGTGGCCGGTCAGCTATGTTGATGGCCAGTCGACTATTGATGATGGCCGACGTCCATTTTTCACCTTTTTTAGATATTTATTTGCCAGTTGCACCAGCTATTGTTCACTGATGCTCATTTCCATACACTTGTATAGAGGGATGAATACAAGCCTTTAGCTTGATTTTCTATATATATGGGGGTCTCTTCCCCATTTGGGAAGGTTGGATAATTTTTTGAGCAAATTTTCTCCCTCTCTCTCTAGAATTCTCTCTCTCCTTTTGTTTTGTGCTTGATAATTGATTTTCTCTACACTTTTGCACAAAGACCCTTAACCAAACATCCTCATCTTGGAGCTGAGGTTCTTTGAGGCTTTGTTTGAGCTCCTAATGGTGGTTTTAGTTCAGAATGGTGACTATTTTGTGCTGTGCTTCAAAAGGTATAGGACATGCCTTGTAAACTTTATTTTGGTTACTTGTTTAGCCTAGTTTTTGGCCTAGTTTTCGTAATAACCCTCATCACTGCTTACCGATAAACTACTGATTACTGCTAAATTGAGACTAATTATGAATGATGACTGAAGTAATCGAAATACGGAACTGACTGACTGAAATCTGAAACTGATCTGATTAAGTATATTTGTTTAATTGCATTTCTATCTGTTGCCTGTTTGATTATCTGTTAATGCTTTTACGTTTAAACTGCTAATTGAAGGCCTTATCGGCGGCCAAATCTGAAATTGATTGACGTTCTGTGATCATTAGGATTTATGTGATTTTATGGTATATCTATCTGAAAATTGATTTGGTACGATTAAACTAGATTAAATTAAGCTAACTGGCAAGAGTTGGACTTATTTACATTGGTGCCACTTAGTGGCCCACTTAGCCAACACAATTAGAAGCCTTATTACATTGAACACAAACATTTCATCAGCCATCTTCCTTGTTCTTACCGACCTAGTGGGAGAGAGGGAGAGAAATTGAGTTCCTCCTTGTGATTTGCTTGGTGAATTGAAGAAATTGAAGGATAATTGTCTAATTGAGCATCTAGACTTGTATTTGAGGACCTAGGTAAGGAATCTATCCTTTTAATTGTATATTCAAAGCTTGTTCTTACATGATTCATGAGCCTCTAGTAATCTAAGTCAAGATTTAGTCTAATAATGTTGAATTGTAGCTTGAATCATGCATACATGTGTACATTGAAGAGTTTTGAGTTTGATTTCATGGAAATCTTGCATGCATGTCCATCTTTTGATCATAATCCATGATTTCATCTTGTTCTTGGAGGAATTGGCTCATTAGAGCATGTTTTGAAGCTTGAAAGTTGTTTAAAATACATACATGTCATGTTTGAAGATTGTTCATGAAATTTGGTTTGAAAATGAGTCCAATTGAACTACCATTGGGCTTTGATTTCTCAAATTGAGCTTTAAAACATGTCATACTATGTTTTTACAAGTGTTTTCTAGGTTTTCAGCCCAAGAGGATCGATTTTAGTGCATTAGAGCTTGGTTTTAAGCTTGAAGGTGCAACCTGGGTTTTCCAGATTTTGCACTCCCGCTCGAGCAGGGAAAGTGGCGCTCGAGCGGAGAATTCGAGCATCCAGTACTTTGCACTGTTTTGATGTCCGCTCGAGCGGGGTTATTGACGCTCGAGCGGGACCTTGAGTCTTACGCTCGAGCGGCTATCGAGCGCCAATCGAGCTTGATTTTCACACATCCAGTACTTTTGACTGTTTTGCAGACCGCTCGAGCGTGGGAAGTGACGCTCGAGTGGGAACCTTTGTCTGCGTGCCCCCTCGAGCGGAGTAACCTACGCTCGAGCGGGACCCCTGTTTTCTGAAAATTCTGAAAATGTTTTCTAAGTGCATCTTTGCATCCTCATCCCATCCTAGGCATTCTTAGGCCTAGTTTAAGACATCTTAATGAGGATATAGATGTAGACCACGCCGAGGCAATTAGGGATTAAGTTATTATCTTTTCCAACTGTGTAGCTTAGTGTGTGTTCGTTCTGTAAACTATGTAGGGTTGGCTTTCCGAGGAGACGCTCTAGCTTATTGTAGCCCAGAACTCTGTGAGTAACAACTGTGTAAAGATATGTTCAAATATGAATATTTTCTGAATACTGAATTGTACTACTTTCTGAACTGATACTGTTAATTGAATGAATGTATGTCCTATATTCTGAACTGTATTGTGGCATCCTTAGCAACTACTATTACTGATTGTTACTATTACAGAGATCTCTGTCGGTTCCCTTGTAGGAACCACTACTGTTTACTGATTGATGGCCATCATTTACTGTTCGGTCTTTAAGACCTACTGTTTACTGTACTGCTATGCTAACGGATGTACCACATATGACTGTTATAACTGAATGACTAATACACTGAATCAATGAACTATTTTCATTACTGTAATGACATTCATTCTTAACCTCTTTACGCATTATGTTATTCATTGGGCTTTAGCTCACTGCTCATATATATATATATATATATGTAGGTGTGCAGGCACCAGACCACGACTAGAAGCGTCAGGGTAAACTCCGGTTTTGTCCAGCCAACCACTGTGCCTCACTGCAAGGTTCCGAACCTGTCAAGCTTTGGCTTAGGGGTGTTTTAATTTCCCCGTCTGTCTCTGCATATGTTTTTGTAATAACCGCTTAGACTAATAAACTGTACTGTACTGTTTAATAGGGATTAAGTCCTTGCTCTGAATGATTATATATAATGTACATACCGTTTTGTCACTGACTATGTATTTGTGCATGAAAGTCTTTTGCATACAGACTGTCACAGCTCATTGGACATTGTTTATTTACTGTATTGGCTTCCGCCGGCCCCTGTACTCTGTTTTACTGTTCTACTATTAAGCAGGCCTTCGGTAATCTCGGATTACTGGCCGGTTACGGTGCTAAACCCATAGGGACGGGTTTGGGTCGTGACAGAGTGGTATCAGAGCGATACTTAACCACGAGTTAGACCGCACACACGTGTCCAAATGAGCTATAAGGTGTCCTAGAAAAGTCATTAGGGCATTTCATGAGCATGAAGAGTGTGTGTGGCTATGACATGACTGAATATGTACTAATGTGATAATCTATTTAAATGTGTAACTGCTTATGTTTATAATTGCGATAACTGTTTATAGTGAAATGGATAATGCAAACACTACAAATGAATTTGAATCCTCATCCTTTGAGGCAAGAATGGCCAGACTGGAAAGAATGATGGAATAAATAACCGAAAGACTAGATCAACAACAGAATCAACAGCCCCCACCTCCTCCTCCGGTACAGCCGGAACAGAATGTCAATGTTGATGATGGGGACATAATTGCTCTCACCCATAAGTTTAGCAAAATGAAACTGCCATCTTTTCAGGGAGGCCTTGAACCGTTAAAAGCTGAAGCATGGGTTCTTGAAATAGAAAAATTGTTTGAGGTTTTTCCGTGCTCTGAAGCACATAAAGTACTGTTGGCCACCTTTACTCTGCAAGAAGAAGCTTGAAGGTGGTGGATGCTTATCCGTGATGACAACACTGTAATGACTTGGGCTCAATTCAAAAGAGCCTTCTTCGAGAAGGATTTCCCTCAGTGTGTTAGGGACAGAAAAGTAACTGAATTTGAACAGCTGAGACAGGGCACAATGTCCGTTGCTGAATATGAAACAAAGTTCACCGAGCTTGCTAGATATGCACCACACATGGTGGACACTGAATACAAGAAGGCCAGAAAGTTTGAAGGCGGCCTGAATGTGGCAATACTAGACAGAATTAATGTGTTGAAGCTACCGAACTATGTAAATGTTCTTGACCGAGCTTTGATGGTTGAATCAAACATCGAGGCACTGAAAACTGAAACACCAGCGTCTGAATGGCGTGGTAAAAGGCAGGGTTTCAAGTTCAAGAAAGGCAAAAACAACCCGTTAAACCAAAAGCAAAATACAGGGTCAACGACTACTTCTAGTCAAGGGAACCGGTCTATACCGCCCTGTTCTGAATGTGGTAAGAACAATAAGGGAGTTTGTTATAAAATTTCTGGTGCTTGTTACAGGTGTGGCAAGGTGGGCCACATGGTCAAAGATGGCCCTTCCATTGCTCCGGGCAATAGTAAAGCTACACCTAGCACAACAGCATCAACTGTCGCACCAAAACCGAACCCTAAAGCTACCGTGAAAGAGCCTATGAGGCAGGGCCGAGTGTTCGCCCTAGTACCGGGAGACGTCCAAAATACCAAGACCGTAGTGTTAGGTATTCTCTCTATTTGTACTCAAAATGCATATGTACTGATTGATTCAAGGTCTACGCATTCTTATGTATCGCATGCTTTTTCGCGAAAATTGAATAGACCCTTAGAACCAATGAATTATCTGTTAGCTGTATCCTCACTCGTTGGGGGATCCATGGCTTGTGCATACACTTACCCTGCTTGTGAAATTATTGTTGGAGATGCACATTTGTTTATTGACTTACTGCCTCTGAACATTGATCATTTTGATGTAATATTAGGGATGGACTGGTTAACGAAATATCAGGCCACCATAGATTGTGTGACGAAACAAGTAGTTTTCCGTCCACCGGATTTGCCTGAATTTGTGTTTAATAGAAGTGGAGTAGTACCTCCTCCGTATTTGATTTCATCTGTGAAAGCTGATAAATTGATTAGAAAGGGGTGTAAAGGGTATCTGTGTTCTGTATTGACTGTATCTACTGATGATAATGCTAATGTGAACAGTATTCCCATAGTCAGAGAGTTTCCAGATGTTTTTCCAGATAATCTGCCAGGGGATTTGATTGACAGGGAGATTGAATTCACCGTTGATGTGGTTCTGGGAACACAGCCAATATCTAAAGCTCCTCACCGGATAGCTCCAACTGAATTGAAAGAATTGAAAGTGCAATTGCAGGAACTGTTAGATAAAAAGTTCATCGGGCCTAGTACTTCACCGTGGGGCGCACCTGTCTTGTTTGTGAAAAAGAAAGATGGCTCACTAAGACTGTGTATCGACTACCGTGAACTGAATAAGATAACTGTGAAAAATAAATACCCATTGTCGCGTATTGATGACTTATTTGATCAGTTACAGGGTGCTCAAGTATTTTCTAAGATTGATCTCAGATCCGGATATCACCAACTGAAAGTTAAACAAGAAGACATTGATAAAACTGCTTTTCGACCGAGGTATGGACATTATGAATTTTTAGTTATGCCTTTTGGAGTTACCAATGCACCTGCTGCATTTATGGACCTCATGAACAGAATCTTTAAACCATACCTTGACGATTTTATTGTTGTATTCATAGATGACATTCTGATTTATTCCAAAAGTATAGAAAAACATGAACATCATCTGAGACTTGCCCTACAGACCCTAAGAGAACAGAAACTCTATACTAAACTGTCTAAATGTGAATTTTGGCTCGATCATGTTATGTTTTTGGGGCATGTTGTTAGCAAAGATGGAATTTCTGTTGATCCGCAGAAAATCGAAGCTGTAGTGAACTGGCCTAGACCAACAAATGTTACAGAAGTTCGAAGCTTTTTGGGATTGGCTGGATATTACAGAAAATTTGTCAAGGATTTCTCCAAAATTGCCCTACGGTTGACTCAGTTAACTCAGAAAGGGATATCATTTGACTGGACTGACCAAAGGGAAGCAGCATTCCAAGAGTTGAAAACTCGACTTGTGACTGCACCAGTTCTCACCTTACCTTCAGGTACGGATGGTTATACTGTATTTAGTGATGCTTCTCATAAGGGTTTGGAGTGTGTTTTAATGCAAAATGGGAGAGTGATTACTTATGCTTCCCGACAACTGAGACCGCATAAAAAGAACTACTCGACCCATGATCTGGAACTTGCTGCAGTGGTATTTGCCCTAAAAATCTGGCATCACTACCTGTATGGGGCAACATGTGAAGTATATACCGACCACAAGAGTCTGAAGTACTTCTTCACACAGAAAGAACTGAACATGAGACAGCGGAGATGGCTAGAATTGATTAAAGACTATGACTTACAGATTTTGTACCATCTGGGAAAAGCCAACACCGTTGCCGATGCACTGAGCCAGAAATTGATTGGAAACTTAGCCTGCTTACTCACCAGGCAGAAAGAGTTGCTTTGTGACCTTGAAAAATCCAAAATTGAAATTGTTTTGCGAGAACAATGTGGAACCTTAGCTGCTATATCTACCCAACCGGCATTGATTGAAGAGATTAAAGAGAAACAACAACAGGATGACTTCTTGAAGAAGATCATCAAAGAACGAGAATCTAAACCGAGGCCAGACTTCAAATTTGAAAATAATGTATTGAGATTTCAAGAAAAACTGTGTGTGCCGAATGATACCGAACTGAAAAGAAGAGTTCTGCAAGAGGGTCACAATTCAAAATTTTCTATCCACCCAGGGAATACGAAAATGTACCAAGATTTGAAATTGAATTTCTGGTGGCCGGGAATGAAGAAAGAAATTGCTGATTTTGTATCAAAATGTCTTCATTGCCAACAAGTTAAAACCGAACATCAACGACCCGCAGGCTTACTGCAGTCCTTACCAATACCAGAGTGGAAATGGGAACATATCACCATGGATTTTATCGTTGGCCTACCCTGCTCCAGTAAAGATATGGACTCAATTTGGGTTATTGTTGATAGACTAACTAAATCTGCTCACTTTTACCTGTCAAAACAATTTATAATGCAGACAAGTTGGCTGTAATTTATATTGATGAAATTGTTAGACTGCATGGAGTGTCTGTGTCCATTGTTTCTGACAGAGATTCGAAGTTTACATCGAGATTCTGGCAAAGCTTACAGACTGCATTGGGTATTGAACTGAGACTGAGTAGTGCCTATCATCCTCACACAGATGGCCAGTCAGAAAGAACCATCCAGACTCTAGAGAATTTATTGAGAATGTGTGTCCTTGATTTTCAAGGAAACTGGGAAAGCCATTTGCCATTGGCTGAATTCGCCTACAACAACAGTTATCATTCAAGCATTGGTATGGCACCTTTCGAGGCATTGTATAGCAGGAAATGTAGATCTCCGATTTGCTGGGCAGAAGTTGGAGATGGACCTTTGCTTGGGCCCGAGATTGTGTATGAAACGACTGAGAAAGTAAAACTGATACAACAGAGACTGAAAACTGCATAGAGCCGACAGAAAAGTTATGCAGATATCAAAAGGCGGGATAAAGAATATGAAGTGGGTGACCACGTTTTTGTGAAAGTGACACCGATGAAAAGCCAGACTCGTTTTGGAGTCAAAGGCAAGTTAGCGCCAAGATATGTCGGACCGTATGAGATTATTGAGAAAATCAATCCGGTGGCGTATCAAGTTGCGCTCCCTCCTGAAATAGAGCATATGCACAACGTCTTCCATATTTCTATGTTAAGGGATTACCTCTGGGATCCTTTCCATGTGATAGAGCCTACTCATGTAGTACTGAGTGATGACTACACTTATGAGGAACGGCCTATTCAGATTGTAAACAGACGGATCAAGAAGTTGAGACACAAAGAGATCCCGCTAGTGAAAGTCGACTGGCAAAACCATGGTGGCGTGTATGCCACTTGGGAAAGGGAAGATGACATGTCTAAAAGATATCCTGAACTGCTTCCACTGAACCCTGTTTTCTTCCATAATGAAGGTAACTCGAGTTTAGAGGACTAAACTCTTTTTAAGGAGTGGAGACTGTAATAACCCTCATCACTGCTTACCGATAAACTACTGATTACTACTAAACTGAGACTAATTATGATTGATGATGTATAATCAAATGAAATCTGGGCCATTTGAAATCTGGCCCGATCTGATTAAGTATATCTGTTTAATTGCATTTCTATCTGTTGCCTGTTTGATTATCTGTTAATGTTTTTATGTTTAAACTGCTAATTGAATGCTTTATCGGCGGCCGAATCTGAAATTGATTGATGTTCTGTGATCATTAGGATTTATGTGATTTTATGGTATATCTATATGAAAATTGATTTGGTACGATTAAACTAGATTAAATTAAGCTAACTGGCAAGAGTTGGACTTATTTACATTGGTGCCACTTAGTGGCCCACTTAGCCAACACAATTAGAAGCCTTATTACATTGAACACAAACATTTGATCAGCCATCTTCCTTGTTCTTGCCGACCTAGTGGGAGAGAGGGAGAGAAATTGAGTTCCTCCTTGTGATTTGCTTGGTGAATTGAAGAAATTGAAGGATAATTGTCTAATTGAGCATCTAGACTTGTATTTGAGGACCTAGGTAAGGAACCTATCCTTTTAATTGTATATTCAAAGCTTGTTCTTACATGATTCATGAGCCTCTAGTAATCTAAGTCAAGATTTAGTCTAATAATGTTGAATTGTAGCTTGAATCATGCATGCATGTGTAAATTGAAGAGTTTTGAGTTTGATTTCATGGAAATCTTGCATGCATGTCCATCTTTTGATCATAATCCATGATTTCATCTTGTTCTTGGAGGAATTGGCTCATTAGAGCATGTTTTGAAGCTTGAAAGTTGTTTAAAATACATGCATGTCATGTTTGAAGATTGTTCATGAAATTTGGTTTGAAAATGAGTCCAATTGAACTACCCTTGGGCTTTGATTTCTAAAATTGAGCTTTAAAACATGTCATACTATGTTTTTACAAGTGTTTTCTAGGTTTTCAGCCCAAGATGATCGATTTTAGTGCATTAGAGCTTGGTTTTAAGCTTGAAGGTACAACCTGGGTTTTCCAGATTTTGCACTCCCTTTCGGCGAGAAAGTGGCGCTTCGGCGGAGAATTCGAGCATCGATTTTTACCTTTGTTTTGATGTCCGCCGGCGGGTTATTGGCCTTCGGCGGGACCTCTAGTCTTATGCTCGAGCGTCTATCGAGCGCCAATCGAGCGTGATTTTCACACATCCAGTACTTTTGGTATTTTGCGACCGCTCGGCGTGAAGTGGCGCCGAGTGGGAACTTTATCTGCGTGCTCGGCGGAGTAACCTCGCCGGATCGGGACCCCTGTTTTCTGAAAATTCTGAAAATGTTTTCTAAGTGCATCTTTGCATCCTCATCCCATCCTAGGCATTCTTAGGCCTAGTTTAAGACATCTTAATGAGGATATAGATGTAGACCACGCCGAGGCAATTAGGGATTAAGTTATTATCTTTTCCAACTGTGTAGCTTAGTGTGTGTTCGTTCTGTAAACTATGTAGGGTTGGCTTTCCGAGGAGACGCTCTAGCTTATTGTAGCCCAGAACTCTGTGAGTAACAACTGTGTAAAGATATGTTCAAATATGAATATTTTCTGAATACTGAATTGTACTACTTTCTGAACTGATACTGTTAATTGAATGAATGTATGTCCTATATTCTGAACTGTATTGTGGCATCCTTAGCAACTACTATTACTGATTGTTACTATTACAGAGATCTCTGTCGGTTCCCTTGTAGGAACCACTACTGTTTACTGATTGATGGCCATCATTTACTGTTCGGTCTTTAAGACCTCATCTTCTTCTTATCGCTATGCTAACGGATGTACCACATATGACTGTTATAATTGAATGACTAATACACTGAATCAATGAACTATTTTCATTACTGTAAGGACATTCATTCTTAACCTCTTTACGCATTATGTTATTCATTGGGCTTTAGCTCACTGCTCATATATATATATATATATATATATGTAAGTGTGCAGGCACCAGACCGCGACTAGAAGCGTCAGGGTAAACTCCAGTTTTGTCCATCCAATCACTGTGCCTCACTGCGAGGTTCCGAACTTGTCAAGCTTTGGCTTAGGGGTGTTTTAATTTCCCCGTCTGTCTCTGTATATGTTTTTGTAATAACCGCTTAGACTAATAAACTGTACTGTACTGTTTAATAGGGATTAAGTCCTTGCTCTGAATGATTGTATATAATATACATACCGTTTTGTCACTGACTATATATTTGTGCATGAAATTCTTTTGCATACAGACTGTCATAGCTCATTGGACATTGTTTATTTACTGTATTGGCTTCATTGTACTCTGATTTCTTGTTCTCTTTTATTAGCGGGCCTTGATAATCTCGGATTACTGGCCGGTTACAATGCTAAACCCATAGGGGTGGGTTTGGGTCGTGACAGTTTTCAACTACAAAAAACCCTAATTTTTGAAGCTTAATATGGTAGTTTGAGGTCATTTTGTGCTAAGGGGTTGTCCACCCTTCTTATTGCTTAATTGTGAAACTTTTTGCACCATCTTTTAGCATATTAAAATCAAACTTTTTAGGCCTTTAAACCACTGAAATTCAGAGTTATTTCAATGGTGGAAGCATTTTTTGAAGTCCAAAAATGGAGGGGTTGGCCTCCCCTCCTTGTGTCTCACTTGCATGCTTAGTTAGCATCCTATGGTGGCATGTTTTTATGGTTTAACTTAGCTTAATTCAAGCATGTTTTAGCTACTATTTTGACTAGTTTTCACTCTATTTTGGGCTGTCTTGGACATATGAGCCTTGTTTTGCATCGTGTAGACGTCCCCGAACGTCCCGAGAGAAATCCCGTTTTGTTCATTAGGCTCACTACAGTTCGAACTCAAATGTCACGGTTCTTAATCTGATCTCGCAAAGTGCAATACGAGATTGATAAATCACCAAAGAGTCCAAATTCAGTAAATCGTTTTGAAAAACTGATTTTTAGAAAGAAATGCCAAACATGGACTGCTTTGCCAAATACAGAGTCGCCATCTAAATATTTTATTTCGAGGGAATTTAGGAAACCCTGACTCGTGCCTAAGGCCACGTGTCCGTCATCACCAAAGTTGCCTCGGCTCGGGAACTTGGGTACGATTGGGGAAGGTCAGCTATGAGCACCCCCGCTCGCCCGATCAAAGATCGGTCACTACTAAACATGATATCTTGTTTTTGAAAACACATGTGTTCTTATTCCGATTATCAGCCTAGAGTTTACTACGTGATGCACACAGCATACAAGTATAGACTAGATCGGCTGAGTTGAAACAAAACATTTCATGTTTATTTATTTGAAAATGGGTTGATGGTGCTACTCGCAAGTAGGCTAAGACGTGGATTTGCCACCCTCAAGTGGGCTTAGAAAACAGGGTGATTTGCCACTCCCAAGTAGGCTTAAAACTCGCAATTGATGAATTGTTCCGATTCAAGTAATCTAACCTTCACCCACAGGCATTCAGGCAGTTATATCACATAAGCACATAGCCTCATGGTAAGCATGCTATCATGGAAGTCACTCACACATATGTAAGGATGCTAAAGCATAAATACTTACCGAGTACTCCGAGCCAAAACAGAAACTAGTTAGTAATCAATGCATGATCCTAGTTCATGTTAAGATGGCCAATGCAACACATGCAAGATGCAACTAAGATAGGCTCGGCTATTCTAAGATGGCATATGAGATGTTACAGATAACATGTATTCAACTTGGAATTGAAATACAATGTTGTTAGCATGGTGCGCCGAGCCCGGTGCATGCAAGACAAATGAATGGTTGCAAACATGCGAGCATAAGGATACTAATTGAAACATGCCCTAAACTAACCATCATAAGCTAGTAAATAAAAGGGAGAAAGACGTGGGGTTGGAAGAGATTCACACACGCACGCACACTTATTACAAATTCGCCCTCTCGACGGAGGGTCCGAATAAATAATACAGACCGAATAATTAATCAACTACCCTAGCTAATTAAATATTACAAAGCCCTTAATTAATTAACAAATTAATTACAAAACAATCTAAGTATGAAATTAAAGAGGCTGCCGCAGCTTCACCTCAAAATGATTGGATGATGCATGCTCGATTCGCCTCGCTCGGAAATTCGTTGCCATGCCAACTGTTGTCTCTGTTTGCACTGTTTCATGCCCCTGAAAGCTGCGCAAGTCCCAAGGCTGCTTCTGAACCACTCCCTAAGCACTGTGGGAGGATGGTCATCGACCAAAGATGGGGCCATCGGCTGGATACTGGTAGTCGGCCGGCACTGAAAGTGGCTGACCAGCCATTTCTTCTTGCAGAACACTGGTTTTGCTACAACAGAGGACAGACAGTGCATGGCATGGAATTTACAAGCCAAATGTATGCACGACCACTCTCTCTATCATGCTATGAACTCAAAAGAGTATGGCTCTCGACCCTCGGACCACCAATCTCACATCTCGATGCATGATGGCCGAGAAGTCGGATTGAACGACTCGATGTAAAATGAATGCACATATAAACACAACAAGGCCTAAACTCCATCATGGGTAATCTGGAGTGTCGGCGACCGAGAATCGAGGCACGTTTCGTCACTTGGAGTACGAAACGTCCCTCGTTTCCTGTGTTTGGACTAAACCCTATTCCAAACACAATGCAATATACATGGCATACATAAATGTAACTCTAACATGCAACCTAAACATAATGCCACTAAATGATCCAAACATGCAAATGATGATATGCAAACATGCTACTATCATACACAATGCTATGAAATAATCAATAGCATACTCAATGCACATGAAAACTATATAGCATACACAATGCACACATGGAGACTAACAATGAAATGATCAAGGCATACACAATGCAATGGTCAATCATGCAACAACATGGACTAAATGGCATATACAATGCAAGATGGACTTAAACCAAGATAGGTGAGCCTTAGCCACACCCAAATCAGTGGCCAAACATGATGAAATTAAGGCAACAACACTTATGCAAACATGCACAATGCGAGGGACCAAACCTAAGGCACAAAGTGCAACTCTACTAAGGCATGGCAAGGGATTAAATATGGCATACAATCACACATTTTCCAGCTCTGAAATGTCATACAGAGTGGCTCCAAATCATGCAAACACCTCACACAATGCATACTAGATGGCCCGAATACCGAAACTAGTGAAGTGCATTACACTAGAGGTATGCAAAGCAATGCACAAATGACCAAATCAGCCCCAAAAAGTCCCTATGCAGGCCCAAAATAGTAGGAAAATGGACTAACTCGAAAGGTATGGAAATGAAGCTCATGCAATGATCCATAAATGAGGTATTCATGCACAACTCTCAAGCACGTTTAAAGAATGGAAAACATGGGAATATGGCACAAGTATAGGCTCTGAAATGACATGCTCAATGACACCAAAACATGAAAACACCGCCATTCAAGCAAGCGAGAAGCTTCAAAACTCAAAGCTAAGCATGGGCATTACACTACAAGTATGCATAGCAAGCATCATTTGACCAAGAGGCCTAAAAATAGAGCTAAGGCAGTCCAAGACATGCATAAAATCAGTTTAAGGCATGGCCAAAAAGTGTTAGAATCAAAGACCAAAATAGTATGCAATACAAGCTAGTGAAGAGGGTTTACACTACAAGTATATGAAGCATTCAAGAGGTCACTAAACCAGCAAAATTCAAAGGTATGACATTCCAAATAAAGCCCAAAAACTCATTAAAACATGGTCAATGCATGCAAGAATGACATGCTCCTTTGATAGGTTATGACGAGGGTTATTCTACACATGCAAGATGGACACCCAATATGGTAAAAAAAAGCTCTGGAAAGAGCCTATGCAGGTCCTAAAACTCATCAAAAAAGGCCTAAAACATGGCTTGGAAGCATGCAAATAAGGGCTCCTTTGTTAGGCCAAATATGCTAGGAAACAAAACATGGGGAGAGAGGGTCACCCCTCTCTCATTTTGGCACTCAAAACATCATTCTAGCCACTGAAAATCCATTGGATTTCAGTGGCTAGAAGGCCAAACGAAGGTCAATGTAAAGGCCCTAATGCATGACTCAAAATAAGGCAAAATGAAGCATGCAAGGGGGTAGATGACCCCCAACATAAAAATGATCTTAAACAAACATGTTAAGGACCTCAAAATAAGACTTTTTTCAGTTTACACCAAAGCTCAAAAATGCTTTCTAGTATGGCTAAAAGATGGAGCAAAATAAAGCTTAAAAGAGGGAATAGTGTGCTACGCTTGTAGCTTCAGCAAAACCAGCAGCTTCTTGGACCAAAAACCAGCTCTTTGAGACATCTCAAGACCCTCCAAGAACCTTAGATCAATGGTGGAGGTGTGTGGCTATGAGGTGTGGTGTTAAAGGCCAAGAACAAGCACCCTTTCTAAGCCTAGAATGTAGAGATATAGAGAGATATATGTGCTTTTCCTTAGAAAAACTTTTTCAACCTCTCTAAAGGAGAGGGAGGCCCTCTCTTATAGAGAAACAAGAGGGTTCAAGCTTCTTGGAGAAGCTAAAGCAAAGGTTCAAGCTTCTTGGAGAAGCTAGGGCAAAGGTTCAAGAGGTTCAAGCTTCCTCAAGAAGCTAAAACAAGGGTTCAAAAGGTTCAAGCTTCCTCAAGAAGCTAACACAAGGGTTTAAAAGGTTCAAGCTTCCTCAAGAAGCTAAAACAAAGGTTCAAAATGTTCAAGCTCTCCAAAAATCGTGCCAAACGGAGAAAGTTAAGCGGTCCCGAACCGAGGCGCACGGCCGACGGCTCCGAAAATCGAAAATTGGTCTCCAAACGGGAATAGTGGTCTACGACCACGAAAAGTAGCCTACGGCCACTGAGAGATGGTCTATGAGACCTCTCCCTCCCTTCGGGAAGAGAAAACAGAACCTGGTTCGCAAATCAAGGCAAAGCACAAAAGAGTCCCGAGGTCCAGAGGCAAGGCTCTCAGCCGAGACTCTGTAACCTCAGAACGAGCACAACAAGGATGATCATCGAGTGTTCAAATGATGACGTCCAAGTCTTGAGGACGATCAAAAATGGGGTGTCTACACATAGTTGTAGTGCAAATAGCTTCACTAGCTTGGCATTCTAACCCTTCAAACTTGATTTGCTTGAGATGGTTGCATGTTGACGTGTCTTTTTACATGTAATTTCAATGTTTATAGCTCTGTCACATGCTCATATGCTTCACTCTTTCATTGCTTTTTTGGAGTTGCTCTTGAGTCTTGTTTGCAAGCTAACATGTGAGCATGTTTTTCTAGCCTTTTGTGCCTTAATCTCAGCAAGTTTTAGCCACTATTTTGGCATATTTTAACTCTATTCTGAGCTGGTTTAGTCAGTTGAGGCTTGTATTGCATGGCTATAGGTCTTCACTAGCTTAATGAGTTAGGCTCTTAAACATGACTTGCATGTGTTGCTTGCATGATTTAGTGTCATTTTGCATGCCATGTCAGCACTGAAATATCTGCAACCTTCCTCTATTCTTCACTCTTTACTTTGTTTTGAAAGTGGCTTTAAGCCTCTTGTTAGCTTGAGTGTGGAATTGAGACCCTCATACATAATGATTTAATTCCTTCAGGAGTTCATTACCAACAACATGAGGCCTCTTTCATGCTCAAGGTACTTGTGGCTTAAGCCCTCTTTCCATTAGAGAACTCTTATCTTTTGGACTTAACCGGTTAAAGAATGGATCGGTAATTAAAATGAGTAAATAAAACATGATAAGTAAAAAAGGCAAGATAAGCATGTTGTGTTTCATTGCATGTGTTTGGATTGGACGTTAATCCAAACACAAGGAAAATGGTACGTTTCATACTCAAAGTGATGAAACATGTCATTTTTCTTGGTCACTGTCACCCTTGATCATGCATGATAGGATGGTGGTTGTTTTGGTCTTATTTGTGTATTCATTGACCTTGTAAAAGCTTGGTTCTCTAGCCATCATGCATTGAAAATGCTTGATTGATGGTTTGAAGGCCAAGAGCTACACTCCTTTGAACTTGAGAGATGATAAGGAGGGTAGCAGTACATACATTTCTTGAAAATGCATTGCTTTGCCTCTGTTTGCTTTTTGTTGCAGCAAAAGAAGAAGTCCAGAAAAGGGGTGGTCGACCGGCCACTTGAAGTAACCGACTGGCCAGTTGTTGTGGCCGACAGCCACTTTTTGTAGCCGACCAACCACCAGTGAATTTTTGTACAAATATTGTCACGCCCCAAAATTTGGACAATTAAATATTAACTTAGGACTGAACCCCAATCAATATTACATCATCCAAATCCTAGGGGTGAAACAAAAATCTAAACATTCTAGTCTCAGTAAGGTAATTAACAAAACACCAATCATACCATGCACCATAATTTCATAAACTACCTAATACCTCCAACGTTAAAGTAACAATAAATACTTCAAAACAACTTAAATAATGTAAGGTTACAACCAATGCCAAATTTCCAAAATACTAAAGTCATAAAAGAAAATAAAAATACATAAACTACTAACAACCATGAACATGAGAAAACAAAAGAAGTCCAATCGACATGTCTTACGATCATAGTTATTTCTTGTCACCACCAAAGCCTCTACTAATCCTGCAAAGGAAGCTCAGCTGCACTCAAACAGAACGCACCCGAGTTACCAAGAGACAAAACGGGTCAGTATACATATATACTGGTATAAGTACAAGAATCAACACCCACGTGTCCACCAGACACAAACAAAAGTACATTAAATTCTTATTACTAGACAAGACAAGTAGTTCCAACCGCACCGAGACGAATGGGTAGTTTCTCGAGACACGGTGACATTTAGTTTCTTGTCCGTACACAACGAAATATAAATTGATTATAAAATAGACAAACTAGAAATAAAAATATATGGTGGGTTAGCCCTGCATAAAAAGTTAGTAAGACCCACCATCCTGCAAAAGAAAAATAATGTTAGTATAAATTAATCATAAGTAAATTGCTGAATACGTATAAAAATGCACCATTTCCTGCTTAAATAATTTGAATTGACCAAAACACAAAGAACAAAAGTTGTACAGAATCAAATTTCCTAAAATACAGCGCGAATGAATTTAACAGAAACTGAACAGGTTAAGAGAAAAACTTGATATAAAAATCTAGACGAATTTAATAGAAAAATCTGAAGCTAAAAACGAACAAAAACTGCCATAAGATAATTTTTTTCAAATAAGTTCAAAACATAAAAAATGTGCAGAATAATGTTTTACTTCAGTTTACGCGAAACCAATAAAAATGAGCTCGTTTCGTAGGTTAAAACAATCTCTAAAATCTGCTTTGCTAAAATGAATCAAACCGACAATAATCAAGATCATCCGATTATAAGTTCTAATCGATCTTTTTAATAAAAAGCTAAAACACAAAAGTTGTCTAGAATCACGTATACATGCCTCTGCTCAAATTTCATAATTTATCAAGATCGTTTACTATTTGTTTTTCATCATGTACATATCAGTACCATTCACACTATACTAATAAATTCATAATTAAATTCTGTATACCTTAACTCAATCAATATAATTCGAACTATACATATAAGTTCATAATTACTTCTTTGTATCTTAACTCATTTCAGACAATTCGAACTATCATATAAATTCATAATTAATTCTTTGTACCTTAACTCCACCACTTTGGCCCTCCCCTTCTGGCCTACACATATATCCCATGTGCCTCCCGTATACCTAACCCACTCCGAAGCCAAACTTGCACGGGGATATCGTCCCGAGTTTGACTCACACTCTCCGGATGGTTAGCATATACGTACGCGCGCAAATCAAAGCACTCGTCTACTCATGAGAACGAGGCAACAATATATATAAACATCTCATCGACATCATGAGACAAATATAACAATGCCGGGCATAAGGCATTAAACAACTCTCATAATCCTCACCTTTTTTTTATACACTCTTTCTCACCATCACTCAAATAAAATAACAATCCATGGAGTCATGGTGGAGTATAAGGAATTTATCTACGGGTTCTAATTAATTTTAGTTTCATATATTCGGGAGTGTAATTATAATCATAAAATAAATACATATAAAAACCATGATCATTACATACACATCTAACCAAATAATGAAATCAATTATTTAAAAATCCTAAACCTTACATACACAATTAATCAAAATAATTAAAATCGATCAATCAACTAAAAACCTTAAACTTTACATACATCACTAATTAAAATAATTAAAATCAATTAATCATCTAAGAATCCTAAACTTTACAAACACCATTAACCAAAATAATTAAAATCAATCTATCATCTTTATGTAAAAACAAAATCAAACTAACATCAAACAAATAAAAATAAATACAACGAATTAAACATAAATCAAGGAAAGTGGGTTTTGTACTTAAAATTATTTTTGAAGATCAAAGAATCACTCAAAGAATTAATAACGTCACCCAAAATAAAACCCTAAACCTTACATACTCAACTAATTCAAATAATTAAAATCAAACAATCATCCAAAAACTCTAAACCTTACATACACGTCTAATCAAAATAATTAAAAATTAGTCAATCATCTAAAAATTCTAAACCTTACATGCCCAACTAATCAAAATAATTACGATCAATTAATTATCTAAAAATCTTAAACCTTACCTATACATCTAATCAACATAATTAAAATTAATCAATCATCTAAAAATCCCAAACCTTACATATACATCTAATCTTCATAATTAAAATTAATCAATCATCTAAAAAAAAATCCCAAACCTTACATACCCAACTAATTAAAATTACTACAATCAATTAATCATCTAAAAATCCTAAACCTTACATATCCGTCTAATCAACATAATTAAAATTAATCAATCATCTAAAAAAATTCCAAACCTTACATACCCAACTAATTAAAATAATTACGATCAATTAATTATCTAAAAATCTTAAACCTTACACGTACCACTAATCAAATTAATTAAAATTAATCACTCATCTAAGAACCCTAAACATTGCACGTACCACTAGTCAAATTTATTAAAATTAATCAAACCTCTAAGAACTCTAAACATTGCACGTACCACTAGTCAAATTAATTAAAATAAATTAATCATCTAATAACCCTAAACCTTGCACATATCACTAATCAAATTAATTAAGATTAATCAAACCTCTAAGAATTCTAAACATTGCACGTACCGCTAGTCAAATTAATTAAAATAAATTAATCATCTAAGAACCCTAAACCTTGCACATATCACTAATCAAATTAATTAAGATTAATCAAACCTCTAAGAATTCTAAACATTGCACGTACCATTAGTCAAATTAATTAAAATAAATTAATCATCTAAGAACTCTAAATATCGCATATACACTAATCAAAATAATTAGATTAATCAATCATCTAAAAAAAAGTAATAAAATCAATAATCATTTAAACACCCTAAACCTTATATATATCACTAATCAAATTAATTAAAATAAATCAATCATCTGAGAACCCTAAATTTTACACGTTCCACTAATTAAATTAAATAAAATTAATCACTCATCTAAAAACTCTAAACATCTCATAGACACTAATCAAAATAATTAAGTTAATTCATCCTCTACATCCACATACAAAAATATCAAATCACATCAACCTAATAAAATAAATAAATAAATAAACTAACGAATCAAACATAATCAAGGAAAATAGGGTTTGTACTCACCATATTTTTTAAAGATCAAAGAATTATTTAAAAAACTGATAGAGCCACCAAAACAAAACCCTAATCTTTTTTTTTCTTCTTGCCCCTGTTTCTCTCCTTTCAGCCGACTCTCTCTTCTCTCTCAATTCCTCTCCTGATTTTGATCTCTCCCTCTCTCTCTCTCCCTCCTTTTTCCTTCTTTCTTTTTATCCCGTGGCTGCTTCCCTCTTCTTGATCCTCTTTGTTTTGTTATAACCTCATACTATTATAACCTAATCACTTATTATATTATTACATAACTTAATCCTATTCTAACCCTAATAGGCTATTATAATATATTATATTATATAATACACATAATTATAATATATATAAATATAAGATTAAAAATATATAAATATATGAATTAATAGAATAACACATTAAATTTATTAATTACAACATTAAATTCATTAAATATCACATTAACTAAACAACACATTAAATTTTCATATAAACCACACAATTAATAAAGTCAAAAAAAATAAAATAAGATAATAATAATCATAATAATAATAAATAAATAAATAAAGACTTATGAAAAATTAGGGTCGCTACAAATATGTTCCTATGTTGGAGCAGAGGCAATCTGGAAGTTGGTACAATTTTTGGTGATCAAATGAGTGCAAACAGAGGCATCCGATGGCAAGGCAAGGGTATTTTCGGGTGGGGCAACCGAGCATGCATGCATCCCTCTCCCTGAGGCCATTTAATTGCTTTTGTTAACTTAGAATAAGTTAGCTAATTCATTCACATATGTGCTGTAATTAATTAGCTGAATTCATTTTTATAATATTTTAATTAGCTTAGCATAGCTAGTTATTCAATTTGTGTTGTAATAATTAATTAGCTAGAATAGTTAATTAGTTTCGTTTTGTAATAATTAGCTTAGTTTAGCTTATTCATTCGGACCCTCCTTCGTGAAGGCACAATGTTGTAATAAGTGTACGTGAGTGTGTGCATATCTTCGAACCCCACGTCTTTCTCCCTTTTATTTAACCGTTTTCGATGGTTAGATTAGGGATCATATTTCAATTAGCATACCTTATGCTTGCATGTTTGCATCATTCATTTGTCTTGCATGTACCGAGACTCGGCGCATCATTCAAACTGCATTGTCAATTCAATACTTATTTGAATACGTGTTTCAAAGCATGTTATCAAATTGTATCATATGCCATATTAGTAGCTGAGCCTATCTTATTGCATCATTGCATGTGTTGCATTAGACATCTTGCATGGTTAGGATCATGTATTTTTTCTAACTAGCTTTTGTTTTGGCTTGGAGTACTTGATAAGCTTTTACGCTTTAGCATATTTGCATGAGTGTGAGTGTTGCCATGATAGCATGCTTGCCATGAGGCTATGTGCTTACTTGCTAAACTGCATGAATGTCTGTGGGTGAAGGCTCTGTTGCTTGAATTAGAACAATTCAACGAATATGAGTTTTAAGCCCACTTTGTAAAGTGGCAAACCATGTTTTAAGCCCACTTTGCGAAGTGGCAAACCATGTTTTAAGCCCATTATGTTTGGTGGCAAATCCGTGTTTTAGCTCACTTGAGGGTGGCAATTTCAAACCATTTTCGAAAGCAAAAATAAGTTGAATTCGTTCCAAGTCTTGCGACTTAGTCTATACTTGCTTGTGTGCGTCACATAGTAAAGTTAGCTAATAACCGGAATAAGAACACATGAGGTTTATAAAACAACATATCATAATAGTAGAGGCTGATCTTTGATCGGGCGAGCGGGGGTGCTCATTTCAAGACCTTTCCCTCTCGTACCTAAGTTCTCGAGCCAAGGCAACTTTGGTGATGACGGACACGTGGCCTTTGGCACGAGTCAGGGTTTCTTAAATTTTTCCAAAACAAAATATTTAGGTGGCGACTCTGTAATCTGACAAAGCAGTCCAGTTTTGGCATTATTTGATTTAAAATCGATTTTTCCAAAATGATTTGTCGGATTGGACTCTTTAGTGTTTATCAGTTTCACATTGCACTTTGTGAGACTAGATTCAGAACCGTGACAGGAGTCTGAACTATAGGACCAATTTGAGCTCTCCGAAAGGGGGCGCGGAGAAAGTCTAACTACACAAACGTAACACTCCAATGTGACATACTCTAATATAACATACAAAAAAACTCTTTAGTATACTTTTCTCAAATGTAACACTCCAATGTAACATACAAAAACACTAAAAAATCCTTAGTATATTTTTTCCAAATGTAACACTCATAGTTTAAAATGTACATTTACCCAAAACTTACTAAGGAATTTATGTATTCCTTTTAGAATGGTTTGAAGAATCCCACATCATTTTTTGGATTATTACATTAGAGTGTTACGTTTATGAAAAGTACACTAAGAAGTTTTTGTATGTGTTACATTGGCGTGTTACATTGGCATGTTACACTGTCATGACTCAAACCCACCCTATAGGTTTAATATCGTAACCGGCCAGTAATCTTAAGATTAGCAAAGGCCTCTAAATCAGATTAACAAATAAGGGGCTAGTGAAAGCAAATTTCAAAATATACAATGTCTATAGAGCTGTATAGACTTATATGAGACAGAAAATTTAAACTTATATTTACATATATTATGACGTCATTCATGCGTCACCACACGTACAAATAAACAAAGGGACACTTTTTCATAAATCCCTTTTCACCTATTTATATTCTATTTAGTCCACATTATTTTCTTATATTCCAATAAATTCTATGAATGACATAGTTACCAAAATACCCCTAATAGTATTCACATTTATAGTGTGAATGTTTACACCATCAATGTGAATGTTAACATGCCAATATGAATGTTCGCACTATCAATGTGAACATTCACACGTCAATGTGAATATTCACATTGTAAAATATGAATGTTCACATCACCAAATCGCTAATCATTCAAAAAATATTTTTAAGGGTAGAAATGTCCATAAAATACTTTAAATATGAGAATTAGGATTTGGTAGATCAAATGTTCAAATAAGGCTTATTCGAATAGAAGAATATCTTACGGACTAATTGAGAAACAAACACTTGAAAAAGGATTTTCTAATAATTCTCCCATAAACAAAAAGGAATTTCGCCCTAATTACAGATAAAACAAAAGTTTGTTTGAACCAAACCAAAAAAAAAAAAAAAAATTTAAAACTTAGAACTTGTTTACATTTACTTGACCACTTGAAGTTTTCAAAACCTCCTCGAGAGGCACAGAAGTTGGCTGACAAAAATAGATCCAAACTAGATGTCGCAACCCTAATCACGTGCCTGATCACCTACATACATAAAATAAATAATGAGTTGGAGCCTAATAAATAACATCAGAGTAAAAGTTTTGATGAATGATGTCTATAACAGATTTAGAAATCAAAAACAAATTTTTATACATATTCAGATTTGTAAATAGCTATACATAGTACATCCATTAGCTAATAGATTAGATTGGTCATAAAGACCCACGTGCAGAGTAATAGATTGTATTGGTCATAAAGACCCACGTGCAGATCAGATAGTTAATTATGCATAATCAGTTCCATGAATGGAACCTACGTGAAACCATAATACCAGGTAACAGATAATAGATAATAGATAGGATAATGCCAAGGAT
Source organism: Camellia lanceoleosa (assembly GCA_025200525.1). Classification (NCBI taxonomy): domain Eukaryota; kingdom Viridiplantae; phylum Streptophyta; class Magnoliopsida; order Ericales; family Theaceae; genus Camellia; species Camellia lanceoleosa. The sequence goes on from CM045761.1 coordinate 17,054,394, forward strand.
GCCATGATTACATTTTAGAAATTGGATAATCATTCATTCTAATCAAAAAATAACATTTCAAAAAATAGAGTTTAATGTATCATTCAGAAAATACTTATAATAAAATATAGCTTCACAAAGTTGTTACTCACAGATAGCTTTAGAAGCAGAACAGATAACTTAGACAAAGCAGATGGATACTGGCACGTGACCTACATAAACACATGACGGATACACATTGAAACATAGTTTCTATAATCTCTTAACTTATTACATTTTTTCTTAGTGTGTTTCTACTTTTTATCCTCATTATTATAGCTTAATCATGGCTTAAGAATGCTTAGAATGCAATGAGGATGCAATTATGCACTTTGAAACACTTGCAAAATTTTCAGAAAACATAGCAGTTCACTCGAGCAGTCTGCAAAGTCTATAAAAGTACTAGATGCTCTCATTTTATGCTCGAGCCAACTTCTTGGTCGCTTGAGCCAAGACTGAAAATAAAGAGTGGTCACTTGAGCGGTCTTTTGGTCGCTCAAGTCAACCATCAAACTTTGCAAAACTTTTGAGAGCTCGTAGTGTGCGATGAAGCGAAGGAACCATCGCTCAAGCAATAAAGCAAAATTCTGGGATTTCTAGAATTCTAATCTATGTTCAAAAGACAAATTCAAAGCATCAAAACTTATCCCTTTGGGCCAAAACTTAAGAAAACTCTTAAAAACTCATATAACATCATGAATTGAAGATCATTTTGCAAAATCAAGGCCCAAAAGCTTGTCAATTCTTCAAAACCAAGTTGAAACTTCATGTATAATGTATATGCATGCAACGTTATGGATTCTTTCTCCCAAAACATGGATTCATGGGGTAAGAAGTAAGAAGTGTAAAAACATGTTGAATTCTTAAACTTGAGTACAAAGAACACCATGCATGTGTGAATTCTTGGAAAAACACCCTAAAAGTGTGATGAAATATGCATGCATGTATGATTTGCTTCCCAATTCTACTTTCTAAGCTCAATTCCCATGCTTACTATACTATTTCACTTGCTGCCTTTCTCTAAAAACATCATGTTCATAATTTAAAGGTTGAATTCTTACCTTAAATCTTGAGTTTTGGAGGTGTAGAGGTTAAATCTCTCAAATCCTTCTAATTCACTACCAATTCTTTGCAATTCTCCATTTTCTCCTTTTTGATCTTGATCTCTTCCTCACTCTTTCTTCTTCTCACATTTTTGGCTCAAGAAATGAAGAAGTGTGTGTATGTATAGAAGGTTCTTGAGTCACATTAGCCTTATATATATAGGCTTGCATAGTATTAACTTAATTAAGTGTTATTAGGAGTAAGCAAGCTATCTCAAGTTAAGTAATTTATTCTAATTATTTGATTCCGAATCAATTTTTAATTAAACTTACCATAGGATTCTAAAAATTCTAAATACTACGTTGACCCAGTCAATTTCGTGTTTGGATGCTGATAAAGACTCTAATTTGCATATCAAAATAGAATTTCAAACCTACAACAAACAGATATAAATTCCAAATAAGCATGCAAAACACATAATTAACACATAATCCTACTTAACCACTTGATTAACAAGCTTAAGTATGGATTAACAGTAAATTACGGATCGAGGTTGTTACGTACACTAAGGAGTTTTTTTGGAGTGTTACGTTTGGAAAAAGTACACTAAGGAATTTTTTTGTGTGTTATGTTGGAGTGTCACATTTGAGAAAAATACACTAAGAAGTTTTTTTGTATTCCTTTTAGAATGTTCATGTTTCAAGTCATTTCAAATAAAAAAGATTCACATATAAAAGTTCATCCCAAATTTAATTCTTATAAGTTGTATATCTTACCTTTTTAGCACAAAAGAAGAAGAAGAAGAAGAAGAAGAAAAAAAGGAAATATATTAGAAATAAGGGTATAATTGTAAACTCAATTTTTAAATAATATATTAAATCTACCTTTCCAAAATCAATGGGACTAATTGATCTATAAAAAAATTCTTAAAATTAAACGGATCACCATTTCTCAAAATGGGATTTATAGGTAAATTTTTCTTTTATTTTTCTTGTTGAAATAATTCATATATGATTAATGAACATGTCAAGTTTGAGATTTTTCTAATGATGTTGAGATTAATGAACATGCCAAGTTTGAAAATTTTCTAATAATGTTTTGAATCTTGTGATAATATAAGACCTATTGTAAAATGGATTTAGTTAATAAAATTCAACTAAGGTTCATACCATATATCGCTTAAAATTAGGTACGTGACATGTAAATTGTGTTTGAATCTTAAATTTGTAGAGGTAAAATAAAGAAAAAGAAAAAGAAAAAGAGAATGAATTAAAAAATTATTTATCCTGTTTTGTTTAGAATTTTCAAAAACAATTTTTAAAATTTTTAATTCTTATTTTTGTATTTTTAATGTTTTGTTTAAAATATTTTAATCAATTTTTTTTTTTTTACTTTTTAGATCTACTTAATCTTAATGTACTTAAAAAGTATAAAATTTATACAAAACTCTTTAAAAATTTATTGAATATAATAAAATACGGAAATGTATAAAATTTTTGTAATTATTTTTTATATTTTGTGAAAAAAAATTTTAAATTTAAAAAATATTATACTTTTTAAGTGAATGTAAATTAGGTTATACATAAAAATAAAAAGCTTAATTTCCTGAAAAGAGTCTTTTGAGATCCAAACACAATACCATGAAACATAACTCAACATCTTCTTTTGGGATCTCAATTACTTGAAAACATTCTGTCAATTTCATGAATTTTTCTTTTTTTTCATTATTTAAATTAGGATTGAAAATAAAACGAATTGTTTGCAAGCTCAGCTTATTTAGGGGTCCTTTCGACTTTGTTTCCAACCACATTTTTAAACTCATTTAGTAAATAAGCCAATCTTGAGATCAAAAAATGACTTGTTTATTATTTATTTAAATAATAAAATTAATATATTATTTACATATTAAATAATATAAATATATTATTTATATATTTAAGGATAAAAGACAGTTTTAGTCCCTAAAACATGTCATTCTTATCATTTTATTTCTTTAAGTTTTAATTTTATCATTTTGATCTTTAAATTTGAGTCAATTTGGTTATATCTCTAACTTCCGTCTACATAAATAATGGGAATAATATGGATAAAAGACAGTTTTAGTTCTTAGAGTATACATTATTTTTGTCCTTTAAGTTTTAATTTTGTCATTTTGGTCATCGAAATTGTCAATTGGTGTTAATTTGGTCCTATCTTCAATCATATTATGCCACGTGTCTATTTACCTTGAATATATACCCTATTGTATTGTATCACCATACACAACATTTTTCTCATTTCTCTCTTTTCTGGATATTAACTCAAATCTCAAATCACGACCATCATAAGGTGAAAGAGATTAAGGGGTTGTTTGGGATAAAGCTAATATAGTTTTAAAAAGTCAAAATTCAATAGGCATATTATATAAAGGGGTGATGATGATCTTTCATAAAAACAGAGGGGGTCTCAATGTAATTTACCCTAAAAATAAGGATAAAATACTTTTCTCATTATCGATGTAGTTGGATATTAGAAATAGGACCAAATTGACAATTTTGAGAGAAAAATAATAAAATTGAAATTTAATGAACTAAAACGACAATGAACGCATACTTTAGGAAATTTTTTTTTAGATAGGGCGTACTTTAGGGAATAATATCCATACTGTCCCTATTATCAATGTAGACAAACATTAGAGTTGGAATAAACCAAATGACAAAATCAAAACTTAAGCGACTAAAATGACAAAGAATGCATATTTTATGGACTAAATTTCCTTTTATCCTATTTTTTTTAAAAAAATAATGGTATACAAACAGAAGGTTCTTATAAAATATCTATATATAATGATGTGGCTCAATGTAAATCATTCACTTTAAAACAAAAGACCCACAAATATGACATCTATTTATCAAACTAGTATTGTCACATCATTTTTATGATTTTTTTTTTATTTATAAATTTTATGTATCAATAATATTTTTTTTAAAAAAAATACAAAAAACCAAAGCATAACAAATAGAAATAAACAAACGTGTTTAAACGCATCTGGATCCTCTAGAGTGATTCTCTCTAGAGTTTCGTAAAGTGAATCAAAACTAGGCCGTTTTGGTTAAGGCTAAAAACAAAAAAGGAAAGAATGTAGATAGCGCCCAACATCCTACTTACCGGCATTGTTGGAGCGATCTCTGGCCGACACCCCTCTTCACCTTTCTTCCTCTTCATACTTTTCCTATCTCTTCTCCTCCTTTCACTTGTCCCACCGTCCGCTGCCCCCCTCCCCTCCCCCCCCCCTTTTCTCCTCCACCTCTTTTTCTTCTTTTTATTCACCTCCTCTGAAACCCGAACCCTAGATCTAGGGTTTCCAAAGGGTGGTAATGGCACCCTAACCCAACTCTAACCGTCAACCACCCCTCCTTCTTACATCCGACCATCTCCTCAAACCCTAGGACCATGCCTCGCGGTCACCGCAAACTAGAGGTGCAACTCAGGCAGATTCGGTTGGGTTAAGAGGTTATCCAAGCCTAGCCCAAGTTGTGCTGAGACTTGCCCAGTCTCGCCCAAACCTGAATTGTAACCCGAGGTTGTCTGTCCAAGTCTAACCCAAGTTAATCTGGAATTGCCTGAATTGTAAATGGATTTCATTTTTTTTATAGCGAAATTATTAAACTATTAAAATTAGACTTTATTTACATTTTTTTAGAAAATCATTAATAACATCAAAACAGATAATTTATATAATGTAAGAGAGATGCCACTATAATAGTCTTTGCAATTAATGAGTGAGAAGAAAAAAGGTAAGATTTTGTGTTACTTGTATATATAATATATATTCAATATGATTTAATAATCTAAATTACATTAATATCATGTAATGGCTAATAATTTATATGTATATGTAATATTTTTATATATCTATATATATATAATTCGAGTTGCTTGGGTTGTTTGTTGTTTTTATCCAAATCCGTCCAAATTTAATTCGAATTTCTGAATTTTTGCCAAAGCCTATACCGAATTTAAAAATATTTTGTCCAAGCCCTAAAAAAGCTCGGGCTAGGCTTAGGTTGCAGTTGAGCCCACCCAAGTTGCACCTCTACCACAAACCTTTTCCCTACGATTATTGAACCGACCAACACAAGCATAAGAGATGGAGATAGAGAGAGAGAGAAAGAGACAACTAACCAGATTACTGCCATATCTTCGGTCATCTACAAAATGAGATATGGTTTCTCTGATCAGCATACAATAAAAAGAATATGAGAAGGGTGGGCGACGATGGCTATGAGAGGTGTCTGACGGCCGAAGTAGAGTTTGTGTGGGTGAAGTCGATGATGGAAGAAAGAGTAGGGTTGAGGGCGTCGACTGAAGATGGCTCCAACAGCGTGTATGGTGTTGGTTGTCTTTCTTCTTCTTATTTTTTGAGCCTTAACCAAAATGACGTCATTTTGATTCACTTTGTAACACACTCAAGAGAGGATCACTCTAGAGAACCTGAACAATTTTTAAATGATCTGCTACTATTATACATATTCCTAAAAAGAGGATATACCCCATGAAACATTTTTTAATCTTTAATTTTTAAAAAGAAATTTGAACCATTAATATAATTCTTATTTCACTGTGGATTTAAATTTTTTTAGTGGCATTTCAGTTTTTGTAATGAGGTGAAAAAGAATTAACAAAAATTAACAGTTCAGTGTATATTTGTTATAAAAAAAAATTATATAAATTTTAATAATTAAAATCATATATTTTTTCATGAGTCAGTAATTACTTTGAAAAGAAAACACTAACCTGTAAATTCTCTAAAAATTACGGTGTTTGATTTTTTTTTTTTTCATTTGAATAGATAATTGTGTGATAAAAAGTAATTAATATATATATAATGTGATATTTCAATTTTTTTCACTTTTTTAACAAAGAAAGCACAAACTAAACATAGCCTAAATTCATAATAAATAAATAAAAAAACACCATGGTTCACAACAAAAAAATCAAGGTAAATTATAAATATACTTGAGATTTGAATGAAATATGGATTGTCCCCTATTGTTTGGAAAATTATAAATTTTCTATTGTTAGAATTTTTTATTTAACAAAATTAATTGAAAAAATAAAATTTATAATTACTCTCTTATACAATAATAAAGATACATGAATTATCAATTGAAATAAAATTTATGATATCATTAAAAACAGTTAATTAACTTGATAATTTATTAATAAAAGGCGTTTATTATCCTAGGTAGGCAACCTAAGAGGGGCTAAAATGGGTAAATAAAAATAATTATACAATATTGTAGACACCCCATTTTTGACCGCCCTTAAAACTTGAGCGCTACTGATGGTTTAGTTGGTGTTGGAAGATGTGCAGGGCAAAGGTTCAATTCCTTCGGCGAGGAAAGGGTCAAATCTCAACTTCACACCCCATTTTGGACCAACGCTATTTTGAATGGTTTGTTAGACCTTAAAACCCTCTCTTTCAAAACATTTTTAAAATAAAGTTTCTACAATGTTCCGAGGCTCACATTTTGTCAAATAATGTGTTTTTCGGTAAACCGAGCAAGGACAAAGTGGAAATGAATGAAAGAGAGATGAAATCTTTGAAAAATCTTTCAAAACAGCTTGCTTAGAGGTTTGAAGTTGAAGAGAAGAGGAGAAGAGGGGAGAAACCAAGTTAGAGAAGAAGTTCGTCATGAATCCGGGTAGAAGAGGGTCGAGCAGCCTTCGCTGAATTAGGCTTATCTGTGTGCATACTTGAATTTTATCTATGAGGCCACCACCGTTGGAAAGCTTACTTCCGGGGCTTCATTTTGCACTCAAGAATCTCTTACAGCCAAGTCCGGGTGGGAGAGGTATGATTGGTTGAAGTTGGGTATCGTCCCGGTTGGATCGAATCTGCGCGGCTTCACCAAAAAGGGCATAACTTTTTGCACAGGAGGAATTTTAATGCAAGGTTTGCGCCATTGGAAAGCTAACTTCCGGGGCTTCAATTTGGATACCCACCGGCCATTTTTTGACCTTGGAAGCACCTATCGGAAATCTATTTAGCCGACCGGCAATTTATTGTGCCGACCGGCCTTTAATTTTGGCCGACAACCTCCTTTTCTGGCTAGTTTGACCTTTTTGCACCTTCCCGACCCCCCATACACATGTGTGGCCATTTTGAGCCTTTGCACCCCTTTTGATCCAACCTTTTGCACCCTTTTGATCAAGCTTCTTGAAGAAGCTTTGACAAAGGGTCAAGCTTCCTCAAGAAGCTTGGACCCCTTTGACCCTTTGTAGCTTGTCTTAGAAGCTTAGTCTTGCCTATATAAGGAGCTCTCCTCCTCCATTGTAAAAGGTTGGTTGGTGGAGCAAAAAACTGGAGATATATAGATATATATCTGATATATATACACACTCTCCTCCATATCCTCCATAGCTCCCTTCTCCAAAGCTCAAAAGTCCATTACTCTTGGCCCTATGCACTACAACACCTAGCACCACACTACCACTTCCATTCCAGCAGCTTGGAGGTCTTCTCAGAGGCTAGGAGGCAGCTTTTCTTGGTCCAAGAGGCAGCAAAGGATTGGTCTTCAAGGGTGAGTTGATTTCTCCCTCTTTCTAGCTCATTTTTGCAAGTTTTCTTAGCCCCTTTTGCTTGCTGTTTTGAGCTCTGACCAAAACTGAAAGTGGCATTTTTTTGGGCTCTATTTCATCTTTAATTAAGGGTCTTACCCTGTTTGGGACCCCCATTTTGCACTTGCTTCATTACCCCTTTGTATGCCATAATCTTGCATAGTATTTTTGGCCTATGTGTAATCTGTTTTGGAGTATGATGTAAACTTTAGATAGGATTATTTTGAGCCATTATTCAACATTGAAGAAGGGCTCATCACTGTTTGGGACCTCCATGTGCCACTTGTCATTATCCCCCTCTTTGGTCCCCTTTTTTGTATGATTTATTAGCCTATTGAGCTTCTGTTTTTGGACCTTGGTCCGAACTGAAAATGGCCCTATTTTGACCCTCTGTTCATGTTTCATTAAGGGTCTATGGATGTTTGGGACATCCTTTTTATACTTCATGTTATAGCTCTCTTGGTGCCCTTATTTTGCATAGCATTTTGAGCATACTTGTATCTGTTTTTGGGGTTTGTCATAAACTGTAATACATCATATTTTTGGCGCCTCTTCAATATTTTAGAAGGCCCCTTCCCTGTTTGGGGTCAGAATTTATGAGCTGCTTCATTACCCCTCTCTTGGCCCCTATTTTTTCATGCTAATTTAGTCCCGTTTGTACCCACTGTTTGGCCATGCGTTGAACTGTAAACATTCTTTTTTTGGGGCTTCCTTGCTTCTGTCTTTACACTTCATGTTCAAATTATGCATGCATTGCATAGCTATAGGCCATTCCATGCACCAAGTTTCATGTTTCGAGATTCGTTCCGTGCATCGGGTATCATTTTGCCATGATTCGAGGCTGTTTTGCATCTCATTTTGCCTTTGAAATTTGCATGCTTGTATGCCATATTCCATGTCTTGCCATGTCTTGTTAGAGTGGCATTTTGGTGCCTTAGGGTTAGTCCTCGATTTGCGTGCACGCGTGCACGTATTTCGAGTTGTCTCATTTTTCATCTTATGGCCACTGATGTGAGTGCGGCTGAGGTCCACTCACATTGGTGTAAGTCCATCTTGCATTGTGTATGCCATGTTTCAATGCGTTGTGCATGTTATGTTGTTAGCATTGTGTGTGCCATGTAGTTGCATTGCATGTTCGTATGTTTGCTTGTATGCTTAGGTCGCATGTACATTGTTGTGCATTGCCTCGCCTCTTGATCAACCATCATTGAGGCTGGGTCCCTTGTATGTTTTGTGTGCATTGCATTTGACATTGAAATGCATACTTGACTCTTTGGCCATCATGCATCGAAATGCGTGATTGGTGGCCCGAGGGTCGAGGGCCATGCTCCCTTGAGTCCATTACATGATAGGGAGTGTGTCCATGCATACATTTGCCTAAAAATTTCATTCCATACACTGCTTGCCCTCTGCTGCTGCCAATTGCAAGTTTTGTAGGAAGCTTTGGCCGATCGGCTAAATACAGTGCCGACCGGCAATTCATCAATGGCCGATAACTTCATCTGTGGCCGGTGGTCATCCTCGGAGGCCGATGGCCATCCCTCCCAGCCGGTGGTATTCCACAGTGTGCAAAGAACATATCCTGAGACTTGTGCAGTTTTCAGATGAGCTAAGCAGTGTAAACAGAGGCAACAGTGCTATGGCAGCGAGTTTCCGGGCGAGACGAGTCAAACATGCATCATTCGCGTATCCCGAGGCGGGGGCTGTGGCCACCTTCTTTTTGCATTTAATTTGTTAATTAATTAGAAGTTTTGTAATAATTAATTTATTATTCGGACTGTATTATTCTTTTGGACCCTCTGAGTGAGGGCAAATGTGTAACAAGTGTGCGTGAGTATGTGTATGTCTTCCAACCCCACGTATTTCTTCCTTTTTATTTACCCGCTTATGATGGTAGATTAGGGCATATTTAAATTAGCATATCTTGTGCTATGCATGCGTGCATCCATATATTTGTTTTACATGCACCGGGCTCGGCGCATCATTCTAACTGCATTTGTATTTCAATTCCAAATTGAATACATGTTAGTTGTAGCATTTCACATGTCATTGCAGATTAGCCGAGCCTATTCTAGTGACATTCTGTATGTGATACATTAGCCATTTTTAACATGAACTAGGATCATGCATGATTACTAACTAGTTTTTTTTTTGGCTTGGAGTACTAGGTAAGCTTTTATGCTTTAGCATATCGCATGCGTGTGAATGTTGCCATAATAGCATGATTACCATGAGGCTAGCTGCTTATGTGATATAACTGCCTGAATGCCTGTGGTTGAAGGTTGGATTGTTTGAGTTTGAACAACTCGTTGAAATCCGTGTTTTAGCCTACTTGCGAGTAGCAAATTTCGAAACGTTTCCAAACAAACGGATATGCAATGTTTCATTCCAAATTAGGCAATCTAGCCTGTACTTGTTTGCTGTGCGCATAATATAGTAATTCTAGGCTAATAACCGAAATAAGAACATATAATGTTTTCAAAATAAGATATCATGGTTAGTAGAGGCCGGTCTTCGGACCGGGCGAGAGGGGGTGCTCATAGCTGACCTTCCCCAATCGTACCCAAGTTCCCGAGCCAAGGCAACTTTGGTGATGACGGACACGTGGCCTTTGGCACCGAGTCAGGGTTTCCTAAATTTCCCCATTAAAAAATATTTAGGTGGCGACTCTGTATCTGGCAAAGCAGTCCATGTTTGACACTTCTTTCAAAATCTATTTTCTCAAAACGATTTGCCGGATTTGGACTCTTTGGTTCAGATTAAGAACCGTAACACAAATTGAGTCCGAACTGTAACTAGTGAGTAATGCCAACAGATTTGAATGAACAGCAGTGATTTTCACACTCTTGTGCTCGCTTCTGCCGTGTGCCAATTGTACCAGAAATTCCAAATGAGATGGCAGTATTTTACTAAAAGGTGTGTCTTTTCTATGCCTTGAATTCATTGCATCGACCTAAGTTTTTCAAAACTTTTTGAACACTGCGGTGAAAACAAAGAGGGAGGAATTCCTCGGGATTTGCAAAACTTTGATCAAACTGAGAGAAAGAGAGGCGTGCTAAGCCCTTAATGAATGCAATCATGCTTGTTAGCGTGAGTACTGAGAAGGACCCTGGCTTGATCCAAACTGGTTTCACACTACCTTCAGCGCGAGCGACTTGTCGCTTTCTTAAAAATTTTCAAAAACAAAATGTTTTGCGCTGTCCTGCGAAGACCTGTGTGGAATCGCTCTTGAAATTGCGCAGCCTAGGATCGCTCTCAGCCTCGAGACTCAACCCCTTTGCTTCCAAACCTTGAACTTGAATTCAGAATGTTCAACGGTCAACTACAATGTGAGGCATGTGTGGCCAGATCAGAAGCAGCCCATGAACTAGGGGGCGAGAAGATCAGATGTCGTCAAAAGAAGCTTACAAAGCTAGATTGGAAGCACCCTCGAACTAGGGGCAAAAATGTCCGATATACTCGAAGAGCTGAAGATGGATCCTTCAATAAATCAATACAACGGCCACTCTCCTGGATACAGATGGATGCAAAACCCTAAAACCATTTGGCATGGACTTGTTACACTTTTACCCTTTGAGAGGCTCGCTGGGCCGAAAACCCGGAAGGGCGACCCAGGCAAAAGTTAGAGCAAGAGAAAAATACAAAAAAAAGAAAGCAAAAAAAAATGCAAAAGAAAAGGAAAAGAAAAAAAAATAAAAAATGCAAAAAAAAAAAAGAAAAGAAAAAAGAATGAAAAGATACAAAAAATTGAAAAAAAAAAAAGAAGAAGAACAAAGCTCGCAAGGTCGAAAACCTGCAACGGGCGCCTTGGCAAAAGTTAGAGCCTAAAAAGGAGAGGTTAATACCCGAGTGTACCTTAACCTCGAACTACGTAAGGCTTGATTCCCATCTTTGGGATACGTAGGCAACTTCATTCTGAAGTCCAGCCGTAAAACACTTCAAATTCAATTATGTCCATGTATTGGTTTTGATGATCCTTGCCTTCTCTGTATCCGAGAATTTGGTTGTGTTCGTCACTCTGAAGACTGTCTACAATGCGCCGTGGTGCCATTCAAACAAGGGGCAACTTTCCGTTGCCATTCAATGCGCTGCAGTGCCATTCAAACAAGGGGCAACTTTCCGTTGCCATTCAACGCGCCGCGGTGCCATTCAAACAAGGGGCAACTTTCCGTTGCCATTCAATGCACTGCGGTGTCGTTCAAACAAGGGATAACTTTCCGTTGCCATGCAGCTCTCTTCAAGCACGGGGCAGTTTTCCTTTGGATCCGAGGTTGTGCATCTCAGGAGTAGGTTTCATGCTCGTTGAGCGATGGCCGTTTGCAAAAATAGTTTTTGAGAATTTTTACTGAGGTTGACTAATTCTCTCGAAAATTATCCCATTTTTCTAAAACTAGACCATTTCTTGGACCCAAAAAAGGAAAATTTTCAGTGCCCATAGCCTGACTTGCATGATTTCAAATCAAAAAGTTGAACAAGCATGTTAATCTAACTCTCATTTTAGTCAAATTTTTTTAGGAGAAAAACTAAAACAAAAAAAAAATGGTCAAAATGATGAACTAGGGACACAGTTAAGTCAGGTTCCCTGTCTTTTCCCCTTTATCAGCATACTTGCCAGAAAGGGCACAACTGAAGCTGTCAGTAAAGGGCTGAAAGCTCTCTCACCCTCCAAGTAACGAGGTATCAAACCAAGTGCGAAGCACGAATTGGAATGGATCAAGATATTCCACTCCCTCATCCGGACAGATCTAATCCCATCCAAACTCCCCAGCAAAGCATCATCAACAGATGTCAGCTACAGATTTGCTACACACCCAGTTGTAGCACAACCCCTCTGTGGGAGAAACTCACTGTTATGAGCAGAAGAAAAAGAATCTAGCAGAATGCTAGGGGCATGAGCCCGTAACTTCCCGTTCATCCATCAACTACCCAGGGGAAGGATTGAAAAATGAGAGATTGAATAATAGAGAGATGTGCGATGAGAGAAAAAGTGAGAAAAGGGCTTTTTCAGAAAAACAGAGCTTGAGGGCCGAGTGATTATGAGAATCACAAATGAGAAAGGGTGGGAAATAATACCCACAGAAACTGGGTCCTCGTGCACTGAGAGGTCTCTTGTCTTTGTAACACGTCTGTGTGTCGTGTCTTTTGTTTTGTTTTTCTCGATTCTTGCTTTGAGTCGTTCCAAGTGTGTCTCGGTGTGTTTAGGTTGTTTACCTTTATTTTTCGTTGTTGGGTCGTCTTTGCTGTGTTCAGTTGTAGGCTCAATACCCGGTCGAGAACTCATTTTCTCAATTTCAAAAATGATTTGTTGTGTGCTCAAAGTGCTGTGTCATTCTCCACATTTGTGAAAAAAAGGAATTTGTTCTTTCGAAAACTGCAGGGTTTAACCCAGGTCATGTGAGAACAGTGAAACAAGGTCCTATCTGAAGCTATGTGGGTTCCAAACTGCAAAGCAAAAGAAAAGAGGGAAAATCGAAGCAGCTGATGGTGTTTCACCTTCAGCGAATTCTGAGATTGTATTCCGGATGTACCTCTTCAGACCTTGTCAGTGTTCCGAAGAATGAGCGTGCCTCTATCCCAAGTGTAAGCCTACTTCAAGTCAGAATGGCGATTAAAGCAGCAACAGATGTTATCTCTCTCTAATATGAACAGGGTGTGCCCGTTTTTGAGCTGAATGTGTTGCAAACCCCTCCGAAAGGTAAATCGAAGGTCGCATTTTAATCTGGTCTCGTTAAGGCTTGTATTCCCTTATTCGGCATTTTGTTTCAAATATGCGCTGTCACGCACATTCCACTTGCATTGTTATGCATCCTTCCACCCGCATTGTTATGCACTTCTCATACTTGCATTGTGATGCCCATTCCAATTGCATTGTTATGCACCCACTTCACTAGCATTGTTATTCTCATTCATTGTATTGATTATGCACATCTATCTTGTATTGTTATGCACTTTTTCACTTGCAATTGTCTTTTTTTCTCCTCGCACGTGCGACAGGTCAGACTTCCTCTGGTTTAGAGCATTTGGAATACGTTCCAATGCTTATCCCTTTTCCGAAACACTGGGATACGTCCCTACGTTTCTCTCTTCTCAAACACCGGATACGCCCTATGTTTCTCTTGCCTTTCCGAAACACCGGGATACGTCCCTATGTTTCACATTCCTTGCGGAACACTGGGATACGTCCCTATGTTTCACATTCCTTGCGGAACACCGGGATACGTCCCTATGTTTCACATTCCTTGCAGAACACCGGGATACGTCCTTATGTTTCTCCTTCTTTTCTAACCACTGGGATACGTCCCTAATCTCTAGGATACGTCCCTAACCTTTGGGATACGTCCCTAAACACTGGGATACGTCCCTAATCTCTGGGATATGTCCCTAATCACCGGGATACGTCCCTAACCTCTGGGATACGTCCCTAATCTCTGGGATATGTCCCTAATCACCGGGATATGTCCCTAACCTTTGGGATACGTCCCTAAACTCTGGGATACGTCCCTAAACACCGGGATACGTCCATGACCTTTGGGATACGTCCCTAAACCTTTGGGATATGTCCCTACGTTTCTCTCTCTTTCCAAAATACCGAGATACGTCCCTATGTTTCCTCTCCTTTTCCGAAACACCGGGATACGTCCCTATGTTTCTCCTCCTTTTCTGAGACACTGGGATATGTCCCTACGTTTCTTCTCTCTTTCCGAAACACCGGGATACGTCCCTACGTTTCTCTCTTCTTTCTGAAATACGGGGTTACGTCCCTAAGTTTCTCCTTTTCCGAAACACCGGGATACGTCCCTATGTTTCCTCTCCTTTTCCGAAACACTGGGATACGTCCCTACATTTCTCTTTCATTCTGAAACATCGGGATACATCCCTACATTTCTCTTTCATTCCGAAACACCGAGATGCGTCCCTACGTTTCTCTCTCTTTTCGAAACACCGGGATACGTCCCTACGTTTCTCTCTCTTTCCGAAACACCAGGATACGTCCCTATGTTTCTCATTCCTTGCAGAACACCGAGATACGTCCCTACATTTCGCCTTCATTCCGAAACACTGGGATACGTCCCTATGTTTCTCCCTCTTTGGTTAAAAGCGTTCAGAATACGTTCCAATGCTCACACCATTCTGAAACACCGGGATACGTCCCTATGTTTCTCCCTCTTCGGTTAAAAGCATTCGGAATACGTTCTAATGCTTAAACCACTCCGAAACACTGGGATAAGTCCCTATGTTTCTCTCTTTCTTCCTTCCTCAGCATTTCATTACCTGTACTTGTTAGTACATTACATTGTTTTGCATACAAACCGGCTTCGCGTCGCATGTAAGTCCAATTATCAAAATCTTCCTGCATATCATTTGTATCCTGTCCCTGAACTACGCTGGTTTGATTCCTTGCAAAGGGATACGTAGGCAGCCTGCGGGCACAACCATTTATTTATCAGTATTTTGTTTGTTTGTCCAAGTCTTCGGCCTTGTCAAAAATGGGTCGTCTCTGGGCTTTGACATTCACTCCCGTCATTGTTATGACTTCCGAGTTCTGTCAAAGAGGGGCAACTGTAGACACCCCATTTTTTACCGCCCTTAAGACTTGGGCTCTACTGATGGTTTACTTGGTGTTGGAAGATGTGCAGGGCAAAGGTTCAATTCCTTCGGCGAGGAAAGGGTCAAATCTCAACTTCACACCCCGTTTTGGACCAAAGCTATTTTGAATGGTTTGTTAGACCTTAAAACCCTCTCTTTCAAAATATTTTTAAAATAAAGTTTCTACAATGTTTCGAGGCTCACATTTTGTCAAATAATGCGCTTTTCGGTAAACCGAGCAAGGACAAAGTGGAAATGAATGAAAGAGAGATGAAATCTTTGAAAAATATTTCAAAACATCTTACTTAGAGGTTTGAAGTTGAAGAGAAGAGGAGAAGAGGGGAGAAACCAAGTTAGAGAAGAAGTTCAGCATGAATCCGGGTAGAAGATGGTCGAGCAGCCCTCGCTGAATCAGGCTTATCCGTGTGCATACTTGGATTTTATCTATGAGGCCACCACCATTGGAAAGCTTACTTTCGGGGCTTCATTTTGCACTCAAGAATCTCTTACAGCCAAGCCCGGGTGGGGGAGATATGATTGGTTGAAGTTGGGTATCGTCCCGATTGGATCGAATCTGCGCGACTTCACCAAAAAGAGCATAACTTTTTGCACAGGAGGAATTTTAATGCAAGGTTTGCGCCATTGGAAAGCTAACTTCCGGGGCTTCAATTTGGATACCGACCGGCCATTTTTTGACCTTGGCAGCACCTATCGGCAATCTGTTTAGCCGACCGGCAATTTATTGTGCCGACCGGCCATTAATTTTAGCCAACAACTTCCTTTTCTAACCGGTTTGACCTTTTTGTACCTTCCAGGCATTGTGCATGCCAGCTATGCCAGCTGGGATACACAGACCCGACCCCCCATACACATGTGTGGCCATTTTGAGCCTTTGCACCCCTTTTGATCCAACCTTTTGCACCCTTTTGATCAAGCTTCTTGAAGAAGCTTTGACAAAGGGTCAAGCTTCCTCAAGAAGCTTGCACCCTTTGGGATAGCTTCTCTTAGAAGCTTAGACCCCTTTGACCCTTTGTAGCTTGTCTTAGAAGCTTAGTCTTGCCTATATAAGGAGCTCTCCTCCTCCATTGTAAAAGGTTGGTTGGTGGAGCAAAAAACCGGAGATATATAGATATATATCTGATATATATACACACTCTCCTCCATATCCATCATAGCTCCCTTCTCCAAAGCTCAAAAGTCCATTACTCTTAGCCCTTTGCACTACAACACCTAGCACCACACTACCACTTCCATTCCAGTAGCTTGGAGGTCTTCTCAGAGGCTAGGAGGTAGCTTTTCTTGGTCTAAGAGGCAGCAAAGGATTGGTCTTCAAGGGTGAGTTGATTTCTCCCTCTTTCTAGCTCATTTTTGCAAGTTTTCTTAGCCCCTTTTGCTTGCTGTTTTGAGCTCCGACCAAAACTGAAAGTGGCATTTTTTTGAGCTCTATTTAAACTTTAATTAAGGGTCTTACCCTGTTTGGGACCCCCATTTTGCACTTGCTTCATTACCCCTTTGTATGCCATAATCTTGCATAGTATTTTTGGCCTATGTGTAATCTATTTTGGAGCATAATGTAAACTGTAGATAGGCTTATTTTGAGCCCTTCTTCAACATTTAAGAAGGGCTCATCACTGTTTGGGACCTCCATGTGCCACTTGTCATTATCCCCCTCTTTGGTCCCCTTTTTTGTATGATTTATTAGCCTATTGAGCTTCTGTTTTTGGACCTTGGTCCAAACTGAAAATGGCCCTATTTTGACCCTATATTCATGTTTAATTAAGGGTCTATGGATTTTTGGGACATCCTTTTTATACTTCATGTTATAGCTCTCTTGGTGCCCTTATTTTGCATAGCATTTTGAGCATACTTGTATCTGTTTTTGGGGTTTGTCATAAACTGTAATACATCATATTTTTGGTGCCTCTTCAATATTGTAGAAGGTCCCTTCCCTGTTTGGGGCCAGAATTTATGAGCTGCTTCATTACCCCTCTCTTGGCCCCTATTTTTTCATGCTAATTTAGTCCCGTTTGTACCCACTGTTTGGCCATGCGTTGAACTGTAAACATGCTTTTTTTGGGGCTTCCTTGCTTCTGTATTTACACTTCATGTTCAAATTATGCATGCATTGCATAGCTATAGGCCATTCCATACGCCAAGTTTCATGTTTCGGGATTCGTTCCATGCATCGGGTATCATTTTGCCATGATTCGAGGCTGTTTTGCATCTCATTTTGCCTTTGAAATTTGCATTCTTGTATGCCATATTCCATGTCTTGCCATGTCTTGTTAGAGTGGCATTTTGGTGCCTTAGGGTTGGTCCTCGGTTTGCGTGCACGCGTGCACGTATTTCGAGTTGTCTCATTTTTCATCTTATGGCCACTGATGTGAGTGCGGCTGAGGTCCACTCACATTGGTGTAAGTCCATCTTGCATTGTGTATGCCATGTTTCAATGCGTTGTGCATGTTATGTTGTTAGCATTGTGTGTGCCATGTAGTTGCATTGCATGTTCGTATGTTTGCTTGTATGCTTAGGTCGCATATACATTGTTGTGCATTGCCTCGCCTCTTGATCAACCATCATTGAGGCTGGGTCCCTTGTATGTTTTGTGTGCATTGCATTTGACATTGAAATGCATACTTGACTCTTTGGCCATCATGCATCGAAATGCGTGATTGGTGGCCCGAGGGTCGAGGGCCATGCTCCCTTGAGTCCATTACATGATAGGGAGTGTGTCCATGCATACATTTGCCTAAAAATTCCATGCCATACACTGCTTGCCCTCTACTGCTGCCAATTACAGGTTTTGTAGGAAGCTTTGGCCGATCGGCTAAATACAGTGCCGACCGGCAATTCATCAATGGCCGATAACTTCATCTGTGGCCGGTGGTCATCCTCGGAGGCCGATGGCCATCCCTCCTAGCCGGTGGTATTCCACAGTGTGCAAAGAACATATCCTGAGACTTGTGCAGTTTTCAGATGAGCTAAGCAGTGTAAACAGAGGCAACAGTGCTATGGCAGCGAGTTTCCGGGCGAGACGAGTCAAACATGCATCATTTGCGTATCCCGAGGCGGGGGCTGCGGCCACCTTCTTTTTGCATTTAATTTGTTAATTAATTAGAAGTTTTGTAATAATTAATTTATTATTCAGACTGTATTATTCTTTTGGACCCTCTGAGTGAGGGCAAATGTGTAACAAGTGTGCGTGAGTGTGTGTATGTCTTCCAACCCCACGTATTTCTTCCCTTTTATTTACCCGCTTATGATGGTAGATTAGGGCATATTTAAATTAGCATATCTTGTGTTATGCATGCATGCATCCATACATTTGTTTTACATGCACCGGGCTCGGCGCATCATTCTAACTGCATTTGTATTTCAATTCTAAATTGAATACATGTTAGTTGTAGCATTTCACATGTCATTGCAGATTAGCCGAGCCTATTCTAGTGACATTCTGTATGTGATACATTATCCATTTTTAACATGAACTAGGATCATGCATGATTACTAACTAGTTTTTGTTTTGGCTTGGAGTACTAGGTAAGCTTTTATGCTTTAGCATATCGCATGCGTGTGAATGCTGCCATAATAGCATGATTACCATGAGGCTAGCTGCTTATGTGATATAACTGCCTGAATACCTATGGTTGAAGGTTGGATTATTTGAGTTGGAACAACTCGTTGAAATCCGTGTTTTAGCCTACTTGCGAGTGTAACACGCCCACGAATGAACTCACATATTACAGTTCGGACTCAATTTGTCACGGTTCTTAATCTGAACCAAAGAGTCCAAATCCGGCAAATCGTTTTGAGAAAAACAGATTTTGAAAAGAAGTGCCAAACATGGACTGCTTTGCCAGATACAGAGTCGCCACCTAAATATTTTATTTTGGGAAATTTAGGAAACCCTGACTCGTTGCCTAAGGCCACGTGTCCGTCATCACCAAAGTTGCCTCGGCTCGGGAACTTGGGTACGATTGGGGAAGGTCAGCTATGAGCACCCCCTCTCGCCCGGTCCGAAGACCGGCCTCTACTAACCATGATATCCATTCTTGGAAACGTTATGTGTTCTTATTCCAGTTATTAGCCTAGAATTACTATGTTATGCGCGCAACAAACAAGTATAGACTAGATTGCCTAATTTGGAAATAAACATTGCATATCCGTTTGTTTTGAAAAAAGCACTTTGGAATTTGCTACTCGCAAGTAGGCTAAAACACGGATTTCAATGAGTTGTTCTAACTCAAACAATCCAACCTTCACCCACAGGCAATCAAACAGTAATATCACATAAGCACTTAGCCACATGGTAAGCATGCTGTCATGTTAGCATTGACACTTATGCGAGATGCTAAAGCATAAAAGCTTACCTAGTACTCCGTGCCAAAACAGAAACTAGTTAGTAATCATGCATGATCCTAGTTCATGTTGAGATGGCTAATGCAACATATACAAGATGCAACTACGATAGGCTCGGCTAATCTACAATGACATATGAAATGCTACAACTAACACGTATTCAATTTGGAATTGAAATACAGATGCAGTTAGTATGATGCGCCGAGCCCTGTGCATGTAAACGAATGTATGGATGCACGCATGCTATCATACTATTATGCTAATTTAAATATGCCCTAATCTAACATTATAAGCAGGTAAATAAAAGAGAGAAAGAAGTGGAGGTTGGAAGACACACACACCACTCACACACACTTATTACAAATGTGCCCTCACACAGAGGGACCAAAAGAATATACAGTCCCAAATAGTACAGTCCAAATATAGAATAAATTATTACAAAAATTCTAATTATCAAATTAAGTTCAATAAAAAGAAAGGGGCCTCAGCCCTGCCTCGGGGTGCGCAAATGATGCATGCTCGATCCATCTTGCCCGGAAACTCGCTACCATAGCACTGTTGCCTCTGTTTACACTGTCCTGCCTCTCCAAAGACCGCCAAAGTCCTGGGACATGTTCCTTGCACACTGTAGAATGCCATCGGCTGGAGGAAATACCCACCGGCCATAGAGAATTTCCATCGGCTGCTGATTAAGTTATCGGCCATTCACCAATGGCCGGTCGGCAGAAATTTCCTGCAGAAGACAGTTTTGACAGCAGCAGAGGGCAAGCAGTGTATGGCAATGCATTTCGAGCAAATGTGTACACCACCACATCCCTTATCATGTTTATGACTCAAAGGGGTATGGTCCTCGATTCTCGGACCATCAATAGTGCATTTCAATACGTGATGGCCCAAGAAACCAAGTATGCACTTTGATTTCAAATGTAATGTAAACCAAGCAAACAAACAAATAAAGGCCCAACCTCTATCACTTGATCAAAAGGCAAGGCATGCATGCCAATGCAATGCAACCTAGGCATGGAAACTAAGTATGCAACATGAACATGTGGCAAGCATGCAAAGCATGAAAATGGGCCAAGCAATGCAAACATGCAACATGGACAACACACAAACATGTAACAACATGTTAAGTGACTAAGAGAGGGAATACATGCCAAATGTATTACAATCTAAGCATGCAACCACAAGATGAAATGGAGCACACATGCAACCATATACAAGACATGCATGCAACAACATGTGAAGATGGTCTTACCCCAATGTGAGTGGACCTCAGCCACACTCACATCAGTGACCACAAGATGAAAATGGGATGCTCGAAATGCGTGCACATATGCACGCAAACCGAGGACCGAACCTAAGGCACGAATGCCACTCTACCAAGACATGTCAAGGCATGGAATATGGTATGCAAACATGCAAATTTCAGCACTAAAATGTGACACAAAACAGCCCCGAAACATAACAATATGGCACCCGATACATGAGACGCATCCCGAAACTCAAAATTAAGCGCATGGAATGACTTATAGCTATACAAAGCATGCATTATTCGATCATGAAGCATGAATACAGAGGCAAGACAGCCCCAAAACAAGCATTTTTACAGTTCGAAGCATGGCCAAACAGTGGGTACAAATAGGGCAAAATTAGCATGCAAAAATGGGGGGCCAAGAGAGGTAATGAAGCAAGTCATAGCTTCTGATCTCAAACACAGAATTCCCCTTCTACAATGTTGAATAGGGGCCAAAAATATGATGTTTTACAGTTTATGACAACCCCCAAAAATAGATACAAGTATGGCCAAATCATCATGCAAAATGAGGCCACCAAGAGGGCTATAACATGAAGTATATCAAGGATGTCTCAAACAGCCCTAGACCCTTAATGAAACCTGAAGAGGGGGTCATTTTAGGGCCATTTTCAGTTCGGACTAGAGTCAAAAAACAGAAGCTTCATAAGCTAATAAATCATGCAAAAATGGGGACCAAAGAGGGGTACAATGGAAAGTGATACATGGAGGTCCCAAACAGTGGTGAGCCCTTCTTCAATGTTGAATAAGGGCTCAAAATAAGCCTATTCTCAGTTTACATCATGCTCCAAAACAGATTACTCATAGGCCAAAAATACTACTCAAGAAAATAGCATACAAAGGGATAATGAAGGAAGTGCAAGATGGGGGTCCCAAACAGGATAAGACCCTTAATGAAAAATGAAATAGAGCTCAAAAAAATGACACTTTCAGTTTTGGTCGGAGCTCAAATGTGCAAGAAAATATGGCTTAGATATGAACCAAGAAAATGCTAGTTTAGGGGAAAAGTGTGCTTACCCTTGTAGACCAATAAACCAACAGGTTTTGATACAAGGAAATGAGCTCCTAGCCTCTACAAATGGCCTCCAATGTACTAAAATGAAGTGTAGAGGTGTGGTGCAATGGATTGGTGAGGAAACGGCCCAAGAACAAGGGTATTTGATGGTTGAATGAGAGAGATATGGAGAGGGAGGTGAGATATATCAGATATATATCTATATATCTCTGGTTTTTTGCTCAAAAATCCAACCTTTTTCAATGGAGGAGGAGAGGCTCATTATATAGACAAGATAATGGCTAAGCTTCTAAGACAAGCTTGCTAAAAGGTCTCAAGACTTATTCAAGAAGCCAAACAAAGGGACCAAGGCTTCTTGAGGAAGCCAAGCAAAGGGCTCAAGCTTCCTTAAGAAGCTTGAGCAAAGGGGTCAACCTTCTAGAAGAGGTTTGGGGCCAAAAGGGTGGAAATGTGCAAAACAACCACACATGTGCATGGAGGGTCGGGTCTATGCACTCCAGCTGGCACAGTTGGCATTGACCATGCCTGGAAGGTGCAAAAGGGTCAAACCGGCCAGAAAAGGAGGTCATCGGCCAAAATAAATTGCGGTCGGCACTATAAATTGCCGGTCGGATAAATAGATTGCCGATAGGTGCTTCCAAGATCAAAAAATGGCCGGTGGATGTCCAAATTGAAGCCCCGGAAGTTAGCTTTCCAATGGCGTAAACCTTGCATTAAAATTCCTCCTGTGCAAAAAGTTATGCCCTTTTTGGTGAAGCTGCGCAGATTCGATCCAACCGGGATGATGTCCAACTTCAACCAATCATATCTCCCCCTCCCAGACTCGGCTTTAGGAGATTCTTGAGTGCAAAATGAAGCCCCAGAAGTAAGCTTTCCAACGGTGGTGGCCTCATAGATAAAATCCAAGTATGCACACGGATAAGCCCGATTCAGCGAGGGCTGCTCGACCCTCTTCTACCCGGATTCATGCCGAACTTCTTCTCTAACTTGGTTTCTCCCCTCTTCTCCTCTTCTCTTCAACTTCAAACCTCTAAGCAAGGTGTTTTGAAAGATTTTCAAAGATTTCATCTCTCTTTCATTCATTTCCACTTTGTCCTTGCTCGGTTTATCGAAAAGCGCACTATTTGTCAAAATGTGAGCCTCGGAACATTGTAGAAACTTTATTTCAAAAATGTTTTGAAAGAGAGGGTTTTAAGGTTTAAAAACCATTCAAAATAGCTTTGGTTCAAAATGGGGTGTGAAGTTGAGATTCGCCTCTCTCCTTGCCGAAGAAATTGGACCTTTGCCCTGCACACCTTTCAACACCAAGTAAACCATCAGTCGTGCCCAAGTCTTAAGGGCGGTCAAAAATGGGGTGTCTATAGCGAGTAGCAAATTTCGAAACGTTTCCAAACAAACGGATATGCAATGTTTCATTTCAAATTAGGCAATCTAGCCTATACTTGTTTGTTGTGCGCATAATATAGTAATTCTAGGCTAATAACCGGAATAAGAACATATAATATTTTCAAAATAAGATATCATGGTTAGTAGAGGCCGGTCTTCGGACCGGGCGAGAGGGGGTGCTCATAGCTGACCTTTCCCAATCGTACCCAAGTTCCCGAGCCGAGGCAACTTTGGTGATGACGGACACGTGGCCTTTGGCACCGAGTCAGGGTTTCCTAAATTTCTCCATTAAAAAATATTTAGGTGGCGACTCTGTATTTGGCAAAGCAGTCCATGTTTGGCACTTCTTTCAAAATCTGTTTTCTCAAAACGATTTGCCGGATTTGGACTCTTTGGTTCAGATTAAGAACCGTGACACAAATTGAGTCCGAACTGTAACTAGTGAGTTCCCTCACGGACCTGTTACAAATATTAATTATAATAATCAAAATATTCGAATTTCAACAAGTAAAAAATAGAGCAATAATAATCAATATGAAAGAGATAGGGAGAAAAGAGCAAACACAAAGATTTACAGTGATTCGGCATGTCAAGCCTACGTCCACTCCTCAATGATCCTCTTTGAGAATTTCTTCACTATCAATCAATTCAATACACCACCAAAGCTTTACCAAGCTTGTGAATTTTACACAGGTCTTACTTTATTTGTTGAGCCTCACTTAACAATAAGTGTCTCATCTTTATAAAATTCTCTCACAAAAAAATCAATAAAGAATAGAAGTACTTTAGCCCTCTTTTACAATGGTTCTCTCTCAAAGAGTAGATATAAAAGTGTAAGAAGAAAAAGAATAAATAACAACACTAAAAGAATATCAGATCTGAAAGTGAAATAACAGAGTGAAAATGCAGCCAAAGAATAAAACTTGAATACTCAGATTTTTTTTCTCTTCAAATTCGTTATTTTTCTCCAAGAAAAATGCTTCTTTTGTAGCTGAAAAATATATCCATTGGAGAAGAGAGACGCTTCACGCACGCTTGATATATCTGTTAGAGAAGAAAGACGCTCATCTTTTGACAATTCAATCATGTAGAGAAACTTCACGCGAAAAAGATAGTTTTTGCAGCTCAGATCATGTGGAAACAGGCACACAGTTAGAGCTTTTTCTCTTTCAAATTCGTAGGCAGAAGTTTAAAATAATAGGCCAAAGATTGCTTTCGATGAATGGTAAAATTGGAAATTATAGGCCAAAGGTCGCTTTCGATGAATAGTGAAATACTATTTGCACAATAACTTTTCTATTAAAAAATATATGATGCACAAAAAATTCTATTTAAATAATATTTATATTTGAATGTATCATATGTATACAAGTATGTAGCAAAGCAGATAATATTTTGTGCCAAATGATATAAAGTATTTATCATATAAAATCATAATATATTTAATATATTTTAAACATTATCAAAATTTGTTATGAAATTCAAAACTTCAAGGGCGGGATGTAATTTTTAAAACTACAGGGGGCAATTTATATTTTAAGCAATTCTTAGAGAGTGTGTTTGTAAAATATCCAAAAATATTAATATATATCATAATCAAATATCACTACATTCATAACTCATTTGGTCTGGTTTTGACAGATTTTTTTTTTTTTGGAAAATTAATAAAATATTTCTCTCCAACTTTGGGTAGTAAAAGAGGTCCAATATGTTTTTTTATTATTATTATTATTAGCTAAGGTTCCTTGATGAAATTTCTGTATGATCATATCAGGGAAATTTCGAAATTTCTTTGTGAAAATTGAAATTTTTCTGTGTTGGGGTGAAATTTCTCTGTATCAAATTTTCTTTGTGAAAATGTTGAAAGAGCCCAACTATTATGAAAATATTGTATATCATTTATTTTATAAAATCTTAATATTAGGGATTTAAAAAAAATCTTTTTTTTTTCACATGACCTTTCGTGTTTAATTTTTTTTTAAAATTTGTTCCAAAAGTTAATTTATGTCTAAAATTAAATAAAAAATGACACGTTGACATCTACATGACATAAAAATATTTTATTATATATTTCACAACTCTAATACAAAGCCAAATCTTAATATAATAGTATATTTTTTATTATGTTGCAGTTAACGTGATATTTTCTATTTATTTTTGAACATAAATTAGTTTTAAAAATAAATTGATAAAAATTTAAAACATAAAAAGTTAAAGTGATAAAAAACAAATTTTAAAAATTAAAATAAGAAAACACCAAACATAAAGGGTAAAGCATTTTTAATTTTTTTTAAGGATAAACTACCAATAGATCGTAATAAATGGACTTAATTTTCATCAAATCTTATTAAAAATAAGTCCTACGAAAATCGTCGCTAAAAATAAAGAGAAAGAAGTTAATGACGATCTTCACCCTTTAATCATCGCTAATTTATGTCACTAAAAATTAACAATTAATAATATTTTTTAATAATATTTAATAAAAAATATCATTAATTTTTATAAAATTTATTAAATAATAAATTTATTTATTAAAACCTACACATAAGGTCGATTGTTTTTTAATCCCTATCATTGGTCTTGCCACGTTGATCACGTGTATTCAACTTTTAAATTTAAACATAAAGAGAAAGAAATTAATGACGAAGACGACTCGTCACATAGAATATCAATTATTTAACAAGAGTATTCTTGGCATTTTAAGGATTTCTTAAGGGTAGTTTCGTCCTCATGATGCAAAAATAGGGACGTATATTCCTCATTTAGAACCCCACATTTTCATTATGTATATTTTTTTATGAAATCTCAATAGAAGAGAATTTAAGGAGTTCGTAAGGTTTTATTATGAATTTTATTTTGATAATTTAAATAGTTTATTTTGTAAGATATTCAATGCATATATTTGATAATTATAATTTTTTTATTTATTGCATTTATCTCTAAAAAAATGAATAGTCTATTTTAAAAATATATTTATCGTTCATTTTTCAGAGACAAATGCAATAAAATGAAAAAGTTACGATTATTGAATCGAACTAATTTTTTTTATAACTAATATACATTGGAGGCCTACAAAATAAACTGTTTGGATCATCAAAACGGGATCTGTGATGGGCTCTATAGACCCCTCAAATTCTCTTATGTTGAGATTTCAACACGAGAGATACCCAACTCTATTTTTTAATAAAAATACTAAGCTCAATCTTTATTCTTGATATGTGTATAAAAAATGTATAAATGTATGTTAAAAATATATTAAAATATGTTAAAATGTTAAAAATATGAGTCTTGATAAGAGCATGTCCAACGGTGACTCAGATTTTTCACCAAATTTGAGTCAAAAATGACCCATTTCATCAAATTTGATACCACTCGTTCCAACGGGTGCATCAAATCTCGTATCAAATCTGATAGGTCGACCAACCAGTCGACCGGTAAGAATAAATTTTTTTTTTTTTTTCGCAGCTTTAAAAGTAGCAGATTGGTGTAAAGATTGATGGTAGTCCAAAGATTGATGGTAGCAGATTGGTTGTACCCCCATTCTTTGATACTCAGGTGCAAAAATATAATGCTTCTTTTGATCGATTGTGGGCCCTACTTGAAATGGAATGAATATGCTCCATCTGCTTCTTTGATTCAGCAAGGACGTCCACTGGATTTTTTTGCTGAAATCTCATTCTGATATCAATTTGATGAAACGGTTGGAGCATGAAAAGGGGCCTTTTTCATCAAAATTTAAATTTGGTGTTGGATTTGGTTAACCGTTGGAGATGGTCTAACAAGTATCTTTAAGGTACAAGCAAAATTAAAATATTTGTAGAACACAATACACATTTTTGCTAATAATTTCAATGCATTTTTATTGAAACTAATATACTTTTTAAAATTTTATGTATTTTCAAGAAATTTTGTACACATTTCACAAAATTAAACAATATTTATGGAGTACTAATTAAGATTTGCCTAACAATATAATATTTTGTTAAGAATGAATTAAAATAAGTATTAACTTCTTCAATTATTATAGAAAGTAAAAAAATAATAATAATAAATGCATGTTCTTAAAGAATGCTTATATATATATATATATAATGAGAGTAAAATGCCCTTTTTGATATTTCCCTACATTTTTTATCTACTTTTTATTGGCATTTTTTTAAATTAATAATTTATTGAAACGTGTGGACAAGACTTTTAAATATTTATATAACGAAAAGAGTATGTGGACAATTTAAAGTTCAACTCTTTTTTTTTATACATATTATTAAAGTTAGCTAATAATCTTTACAATATATATTTTAAATTTTATCAAATGAGTCCATTGTAGAGTCTCCCTATTACTTTCCTCCTATCAATAAAAAGAAAATTATTCTTTCATTTCATTAATTTGTGAAAAAAAAATGAAATGTCAAAAGAGTAACTCGTAATGCAGGTGAGAGGTGAAAAAGTCCCCCTCCCCCAAAAAAAAAGAAAGATAAAAATGTAAGGAAATGTGAAAAAGGATATTTTGATCTTATTATAAATAAATAAAAAAGTTAATACCATGCATTTATTATTTTTTCTACTTTCTATAATTGCTAAGAACCTTTGCATGCCGCCAACCGCTCCTATAGATGACAACACCTCTTAGAGCATCTTCAATACTTCATCTTTTGTTTTATCAAATTTAAATTTGATGAAAAAGTACAATTTTGGTACTCCAACGTTAACATCAAACTAGTATCAAATTAAGGACTTCTCAATTTTTTCATCAAATTAAGGATGACTAGAGTTTTTTTATCAAATTACTATAATTGTTGGGACGAAACATTAGACAACCTCTTCCTTGCTTCTGACTTCCCATAAATTTACACTAACCGGTCGACCGACAGAACATCTTTCCGGTCGTCCTCCCATGGTTTGATGAAAAATAAAAAAGAAAATCGTTGAAACACTCGATATTGAATGAAGCTTTTATTCAAATTTGATTTTAAAAAAAAAGTAAATTTTGAAGATACTCTTATAACATCCTTTTGTCAAAAAGCTACCACCTCTGCTTCGCTAGTTGACAACCATTTTCAACTACCATCTCGAACAACCACCCCCTTGTCGCAAAACTATCACCATCGGTGATTAACCACTACCTTTGGGTACCACTTCCTACAGCTAACAACTACCTCAACCCAATGCCCACAGCCTAACATGTATACCCTTACAGCACCACCTCTTGCTAAAAATTATAGCTAATGACCAACAATTGCTTTCGACCACTACTTCTTTTCAATGACAATATTTTTATGAAGTCTTTTCTTTTTTTCTTTCTTTTAAGAAAAAAATGTTAAGAAGTCCATTTTTAGGGCACATATGTGATTAGGTTCAATGATTGTTTTGTTTTGGTTATAAAGATATAATTAATGAACCTAATTAGTGAGAACAATAAATTATTATTTTAGAAGATAATTTTTATTTATTTATTTATTTATTTTTACCCATTATCGCTGCATTGTTGGTTGTTGAAAAAATCATCGGAGGTAGTCAGTAGCGATTGGTTTTGGCAACCGACAATGGCTAGTGATATTGGTTTCAAATTGTTATTATTTTTAGGATTTATTACACTTTTTACCTCAAAATTATTGTTAAATTATTTATTTAGTTCCTGAACTATCGATTAAGTCTACTTAGTCCCTAAAATATATAAATTAAAATATATTTAGTCCTAAAACTATTGATTCAATCTATTAAGTTCCTAAAGTATTTAATTCAAACCTATTTAGTCCCTGAAAGGATTTCAAAAATAAAATATATGCCCATAAGTATTATAAATTAATAAAAAAACCTTACCAAGTTAAGATTTTTTTTTTCAAGAAAAATATTATTTCTTTTTTGTCTTTAAAAAATATTTTTTTCATTATGTGTTTAAATTAATATCATAATCTGGTTCTCAGTCTTGCCAATAAAATTATATGAGTATTAAACATGTTGTAGAAATAGAATAAGATAATTTGAATAATCATACTTTGCTACGAATTATAATAGAACAATAATAGATTAAGTTATAAAAAGAATTTAACAAAAAATTTAAAAACAATCAATAAGAAATTATAAACAAAATTTGATATATAAAATTAGATAAAAAGCTTATATTTCAACTAGATAGAGTGTTTTATTAATTTATAATATTTATGGGTTAATATTTTATTTTTGTAATTCTTTTAGGTCAAGTTTGGCATATTGCAAAAAAGTTAAAAAGTCAAAAAGTTACTCAAAAAATTAAAAAGTTAATACTATTCACCAAAAGTCAACAATTACGGCTGCACAACTCTCAATTCTAATTTTTCCCTACAAATCAATTTTTACAATTTTTTATTACACATTTTTTCATAAAAAGTCAAAAAGTTAACCTAAACATCCATATTTTCTTCCTCAATTTTTTAGTCCAAAAAGACAAAAAGTACACTTATTTAGAACACCCCAAACAACCCCTTAGTTTCTAAGTGTATTTGAATTAAATATTTTAGAGATTTCATAGATTCAATCGATAGTTTAAGGATTAAATATATTTTAATTTATCTAGTTTAGGAGGTAAGTAGATTCAATCAATAATTCAGAGATTAAGTAAACAATTTAGTGATGATTTTAGGATAAAACATATAACAAGACACTTGATTATAAATTTAATTTTTAAAATTTGTTAGACAATAGTCTTTTAAGTAGATAATTTAGTGATAATTTAAGAATAAAATTTCTAATAAACCCTCATTTTGATGACCTCAAAAAGTCAACGCTAAAATTAGAGTACTAATTGAACTCTAGTGTGATAAAAAAAGAAAAAAAAAAACTAAAATATCACATTAAATTAGCCACACTCATAAATTAAGTCTATTAGAGCTCGGTCCCTAAAACTCCCTCTCTCTCTCTCTTAAAACGTAAGGCTGTTGTCTAACAAATTTTAAAAATTAAGGCTAGATTTAACATCTCCTAAAAAAGTTAAAAAATTAAAATGTTACTATCCTATTTAAGTTACTGTTGGTTACATATTTTGTATAAGCCAGTTACAATTCGACATGTGGCAGAGTAAGGGTAATATAGGAAGACTATTCAAGTCTTCGATCCTGATCGTACACGTGGCAGTTAATATTGGTTCTTGCGTGATATGAGTAGCATTGGATCAGTAAAGAGATGCAAGGTGACGTGGCTTCAACGGTTACTCATATTCAAATTCAAATATAAAAGGGAAACTCAACTGCAAGTGATGGCGTAGTGGAACTACCTATAAGGCAACATGATCGACGATCATGGAGGAGTAATTCGACGGTTTGAAGTGCAGTTCGAAGGTCATCCTTGACAAGTATAAATGGTAGGGAAGCCCCTAGAAAAAGCCCCCAGACTCAGATCCAAAAAATCAGTCATTTACTTTATATTTTCTTTTCCAGTCTTTACATTTCCTGCACTTTAAATACCTGTTCTTTACATTCCTGCACTTTAAATACCTGCACTGCACTTCGTTCATAGGAGTAGTTTCAAGTAGATTGTTGCTGTAAACCTCTACGAGGCTAAGTTTGGCTCATTGTAAGTTTTCATTTTAATGAAATACCTCAATTGTTCGTCATTTACCTGTTATTTTGCTTAATTTCTCCTAAGTCAAGTCACCAGTAAAAATCCTCTTCATTGAGGTTGAAAGAACTAAAACACAATCGTCTGATAATTGGTTGGCAATTATAATATCTGTAAGGACTGATTGATCCTTGCTGACACGCTCGCATTTACAAATATAACCCTCGAAAAGCCAAAAAGCCAACATATATTTTTGGCACACCCAATGGGACTAATTAAAATGGCTAAACGAAGACGACAAGGAGAAAATGAACGCTTGGAAGAAGGCGTAGAAGAAGAGGTAAAAATACCTAATCCAGAGGATAATGTGGTAATACATCCTGTGGAAACTCTCATGTTATCAAAACCTATGGTCGAACAGACCAGTACTTCTGGACAAGAACCATATGTTCATAATATTGGACGAAACCAAGGAATTGGACCATCCACTGTTCCATTTACTCAGCCAACAAATCCATGGGATGGCCTAGTAGATGCCATGGGACAACAATTAATGAACACAATGGAAAGGTGGGCAACAAAATCGAATGAATAACCACCAACCAACAAACACAAGACACACAGAGGAAGTTTTAAATGTCCCTCAGCAAGATTGGCTAGAGATAAACAGCCTATGCAAGTTAATGGACATTCTAATGGTCAGAATAGTAATCAAAATTATGAAAGACCATCACCTCAGTTTTGGTATGAACCCATTTCGAGGCCTATAGCAGGCCAAAATGCCTCAGTACTCAACAATGAAGCTACACAAGTTGGTGGATCTGGTCAAGTACAAGAAGCTGGCATAAGAATGGTTACAAATCCCATATTCGAAGCCATACCTGGTACTAGGGGGTATAATAATCCCTTATTCGAATTTATACCCGGGGGGTTGGAAGGTTTTCCCACAAATGGAAGGGACACAACGCTTGTTCCAAAGACCTTCGCAGTCATTTCAGAAGACAGCTCAAAGGGTTACCCACACCAACAAAGAACTCGCACTACAGGGCAACTACCCCAAATGTACCACCTTATGGACCAAGAGGACCATGGGCACAAGTTCGTCCACCAAACCCTGTGTTTGTTCCTCCAGTAGTGGTTCAGCAGGCACAAAATATGGTCCATAGGGACCAAATTATTGATATTGTTAGGGAGATGTGTTGACCGATGACTCGGGGGGTCCAGACTCCTGTATATAGAAAACCATACTCAGAATGGATAGATAGGGTACATGAGTACCCAAGGGGGTTCAGAATACCAGATTTTACCCTTTTCTATGGGAGTGGAAATCAATCAACTGTAGAGCATATTGCTAGGTTTGCTGCTCAATGCGGTGAATTTACTAATCATGACTATATGAAACTGAGATTATTCCCAAATTCTCTAACTGAGGGAGCATTTGTATGGTACATCAACCTTACACCTGGCTCCATTTTTCTTGGCAACAAATAGAAGAGGCATTTCATGCCTAATTCTTCCAATCGGAGGCAGAGGTTTCCATGGCGGACTTGGCAAGATTGAGTCAAAGGCCTGAAGAAAAGACTACTCAGTTTATTGCCAAATTTAAAAGGGCTCGAAATAAATGTAGAGTCATCTTGCCAAAGCCAGAATTCGTAAGATTGGCTCAAAATGGCTTAGAGTTCAGGCTTCGAAAGAAGTTTGACTCAACTGAATTCAGAAATTTGGTGGAACTAACCTATAAGATGTCTAGATATGAAGCATTATTAGAAGAAGAACAAGATCGAAATAATGCATCGTATAAGACATATTATAGAGATCTTAATTATGAGATCGATGCAGCAGAGATTGTGGGCAAAGAACCCGTAATCTGTGAAGCATTAATTCATAAGGATACAACAATTGACCAACAGTTTAAAAAGAAAGACTTTCACAAGAAGTATTCTTTCGATTTAACCAAGGTAGATAATATTTTTGATCATTTTATTGCGGCCAATTTTCTTAAGTTACCAAAAGGAGTAAAACTGCCATCTCTAGATGAACTTAAGGGAAAAGTATATTGTAAATGGCATAACTCTTGGTCTCACTCGACTAAAAACTGCATTGTTTTTCGAGATAGGATCCAAGAACAAATTCGGAAAGGAAGTTTGAAATTCCCAGCCAAAGCAGAAAAAGGCCATGGGGATTGACAGTAACCCATTTCTAGAAGTTGGAGAGGTGGAAGCAAATGTCATTATGTCAGATTTCCAGAACTTATCCTTGACAGAATTGGAAGAGGTCAATGTGCAGATGCATATTGCTAACCAGACAACCATCAAGAAGGACAATAGAAACCCACCAGCTATTGGACAAGGTTTCTCACGCTAGAGGAAACACTCTGATGAAGAATCATTGGATGATGATTCCTTAGAGGCAGCAGTAATGCAAAGGATGTGTCCCAGGTGTAAACTAAGTTATAAGTGGTTGAAAGGGCTTCCAATTGATGGGAAGCAATATTACAGGGATGTGCAGAGACGCCCTAAACCAACTAATGCTTATAACAAAAGGCCGTATCCAGCTAGTGTTAGGCAGCAACCATTGGTAGTTGAACCAGCAGTCGATAGAGTGCATGCTAAAGGCAAGAGGCCCTTGTATGAGTCCAAGCCACCTAACTATTACCGAATGGAGAGCAGTCATTCTGAAAGAAGACTGGAGAGGAGTTCAGGTTATGGGATCAAAGCCAGAGATTGGCCCCCTAGACCAACCTCACGCAGGACAGAAAGTGGCCACCTTCATCGAAGGCCTGAATTAGGCTCGAAACATGAGGTCAGAGCCAAGCACTTACCTTCACAGCCAGCTTCGAAGATGGCTTCGAAGGTAGAAAAAAGCAGTTCAACATCTGAGTCAGTAAGTTCATGGGTACCTGGAGTTCCAGACTGGTTTGTAATGCAAAATAAACCTAGGGAAGTACCGACCCAGAGAGATGTTGGAAACCAAGGAAGGATGGTTAAGCCTCCTTTGGTGGCTGCGAACAATTGGGTATTGCTTAAACACCCAAAGACAAAGGAACCAGACATGGTCCTAGTCATTTCGAGATCACAAAAGAGAAAGATTTAGCGCAAGTACACTTAGTACCAGAAAGATATGAAAGAAAATGGAGAGAGCTCTTCATTGGTCCAGACATAAGGAAAAAAGACTCCAAAGCCAGACCATACTCCAAAGCCAATGCTACAAAGCAAAATGGGTTGCAGCAGAGAACAGTTGGCCAAGGTTCATTCTGAACTAAAAGCCAGAGAAAAGTCTAACTTAGCAGGATTGGAGAAAGCTCTGATGGAGAGTGATAGCGAGACAAAAGAAGAGATTGGCATAAGCCAAAAAAAGGATATGGTGGAGGAAGAAATGTTCGAAACCTTCATGGCTGAGCAAACATTTCTAGTTGAAAAACCAGTCGAGGAAAACCATTCGAAGGAACCTGTTAGCAATGAAGTACCAGAATGCAGCATGGAGGATGCTTCTGAGGTAACTAATCAAGGTAGCCAAGAGAGGAAACAGGTGCAGCCAGCCATCCAATTTGGCTCATTTCCTCTAGTATCAGTCAATATGGTACACATATTGCCCTATGAGTTCCAAGCTGGAGATGAGGACCAAGATGATCAAGAAATCGATCCTATTCCTATCTCTAATGAAGACTCATAAGTAAGTATGGTACAAGATGATTCTGGAATGGCTACTCCGATGGAAACTGAATATGAGAGTGAAGAAGAGG
The DNA here is from genome assembly GCA_025200525.1 of Camellia lanceoleosa. Lineage (NCBI taxonomy): Eukaryota > Viridiplantae > Streptophyta > Magnoliopsida > Ericales > Theaceae > Camellia > Camellia lanceoleosa. The sequence goes on from CM045761.1 coordinate 17,088,996, forward strand.
TGAGCATTAACCTCTCATATCCCTTTGAGTATCCCTCAAATTCTATGGCACGACATGTCAAGCCTTTATACATAAAAGCTTTCTTCGATGGGATACAATTGAACCGAGTCTTGATAGATAATGGGGTAGCAGTGAATTTACTACCGAAATCTTCTTTGAAGAAATTAGGGAAAAAGAATCCTAGGTTGATCCCAACCAGTATAACCATCGCTGGCTTTACTGGAGACAAACAGATGGCTCAGGGAATTCTACCCATCAACCTAAGTGTGGGAACCAGGGACTGTATGACAGCATTCTTCGTAATCGACAGTAATGCTAAATACAATGCTTTACTTAGGAGAGATTGGATCCACACTAACAAATGTGTGCCTTCCTCTTTGCATCAGAAAATTATGATGGCCTTAGGCAATGGAGAGACAAAGGAAATTGATGCAGATCCTCAACCCTTCATAGCCTGTGTAGACTTTGCAGAGGCCAAACTGTATATTGAGGGGGTGACACCACTCAGTATACTGAGGAAACCTGATGGCTCAGCCGAAGTGACGGCTGATGAGGAAGTGACACACCTGAAACACTTAGTCCAGGAGAGTGCTGATGAAGAAGTTGTCGTTAAAGATGACAATGATGCCTAGTTGTAGGCAAAGAGACGAAGCACAAGAAGCCAAGTCCTTGGCTTTGATTAAATTCTCAACATTGGATGTAAAAGCAATAGTCCAGAAAATACAGGAGCAAGAGAGAGAAGCCATGATAATTGGCTACAAACAGGAGCAGCAACAGGTCAGAGTTTTGACCCTTGATAAATACTGCACATTGGACATTGAAACAAAAGTCCAGGAGATATAGGAATAGGAAGCTTTGTGGACAGATTTTGTCCATGAGGAAGAGGGCAGAGATGTTGAACTAAAGAACCTTGGAGTAGAACAAAGCAAGAAAGTTGCTTCGAAGGTAAAAGAAACCAAGGAAAAAGCTTCAATAAGTTCTCAAACACAAGACCCCTTAGAAGAAGTAAATTTAGGGGAAGGTTCTATACAACAGCCCACATATATAAGTGCTTGTTTGAATGTTCTGGACAGGGACCAGTTGTTGGTTGTTCTAAAGAAATACAAAGATTGCTTTGCATGGTCTTATAATGAACTACCAGGATTGGATAGATCATTAGTGGAACATAGGCTCCCTATGAAGCCTAACTTCAAGCCATACAAGCAAAAACCAAGAAGAATGAGTCCAGAAGTAATTCAGAAAGTTAAGGAAGAGATTCTTAGACTACTCAAGGCAGGCTGTATTAGGACAGCCAGGTATGTTGAGTCGCTATCTAATATCGTGCCTGTAGTTAAGAAGAATGGTAAAATGAGGGTATGCATTGATTTCATAAACTTAAATCTAGCAACTCCAAAAGATGAGTACCCTATGCCTATAGTAGATCTGTTGGTAGACAGTTCAACAGGGCATCAAGTTTTATCAATGATAGATGGACACTCTGGTTATAACCAAATCTGCATTGCAGATGAGGATATCCACATGACAACATTCAGATGTCCTGAGAATATTGGCACTTTCGAATAGGTTAAAATGCCATTTAGTCTGAAGAATGCCGGAGCTACATATCAGAGGGCTATGAACACTATCTTTCATGACCTCATTGGAGGGTATTTAGAATGTTATATTGATGACATTGTAGTAAAATCCCAATCCATGGAGGAGCATCTGTTTCATTTAGAAGCAGCTTTTGAAAGAATGAGGAAGTTCAAGTTGAAACTCAATCCTCTCAAGTGTGCTTTTGGTGTATCATCTAGAAACTTCTTGGGTTATGTAGTGCACAAGAAAGGAATACAAATTGATCAGAATAAAGCCAAAGCCATCATTGAAGCCAAGCCTCCATCAAGTAAGAAAGAATTACAAAGGTTCCTTGGACAGGTTAACTTTCTTCGAAGGTTCATTTCTAACACTGCAGGGAAAACTAAAATATTTTCTTCCTTGTTAAGGCTGAAACATGAAGAGGAATTTGTGTGGACAGTAGAGCATCAAATTGCTTTCGAAGGTATCAAAGCCTACTTGGCCAAACCTCTAGTGCTGATGCCACCAAAGGGTAATAAGCCCTTGAAGTTGTACATAGCTGCAACAAAAGATTCATTGGGAGCTTTCTTGGCCCAAGACAATGAGGAAGGCAAGGAACAAGCTGTTTATTACCTTAGTAGGTTTCTAAATTCTTGTGAATGTAAATATTCAGCTGTTGAAAAGCTGTGTCTTGCTTTGTATTTTACTGCAATGAAATTAAGATACTATCTTTTACCTACAACTGTCTTGGTAAGTGCAACCACAGATTTAGTTAAGTACATGTTATCTAGACCTATGTTGAAGGGAAGAATTGGCAAGTGGATACTAGCCTTATCAGAATTTCATCTAGAATATGTCCCTCAAAGGGGCAGTAAAAGGGCAAGTTTTAGCCAATTTTTTGGCAGACCATCCATCTCAAACAAAGAGTCAAGAGATAATGGAACTTGGTATGGCTAGTGTTGAGCCATGGCAGATGTGGTTCGATGGGTCGAAAGCCAATGGTTTAACTAGAATTGGTGTTGTAATTAAATCACCACAAAGGGTAGAAACCACACATGGTTTCAGGGTGGATGAAGCTACTTGTTCCAATAACCAGACTGAATATGAAGCCTTAATAGTGGGACTGAAAATTCTTATTGGATTACAAGTTCATGCAGTTGACATATTTGGAGATTCTCAATTGGTGGTTAACCAAGTGAAAGGGATTTTCAAGTGTCAAAACATAAGCATTTTACCATACTATGTTGTTGCATTACATCTGCTTTCTCAATTTCAAATAGCAAATATGACTCATGTTCCAACATTCTTGAATAATAGAGCTAATGATGTGGCTCAGAAAGTTTCGAACTTCAAGAGAAGGGATAATGCCCAAAGGGACATAAGTCAAACAACATATCAGAGATTAATACAATCTTTGAACAAAAGGAATGTGGTTTTGGAAGTTAATCATAATGACTTACAAGAAACAAGATTGGAGGCATCCAATAATGCAATACTTGGCTGGTACATCTTCGAAGGCCAGCAGAAAAGTTAAATTGCAGTTTATGTAATATATGATATATGGTAATGCTCTCTACAAAAGGGGGGGGAGATGGTTTGTTGCTGGAATGTTTAGGTCCAAAAGAAGCATTAACAGCTATGGCTGAGGTTCATGAAGGCATTTGTGGTGCTCATCAGCCTGGTGTAAAGATAAGATGGTTGCTTCGAAGGCATTCCTACTATTGGCCAACTATCTTTAAAGACTGCATAGAATATGCAAAGGGTTGCCAGGCATTTCAAAAGCATGGCACAATAAGGCATGTGCCCATAACTGACCTACATGCAGTAGTGAAGCCTTGGCTATTCAGAGGATGGGCCATGGATATGATGGGAAAAATACACCTACCTTCTTCGAAGCATCATTGTTTCATTCTGGTGGCCACTGATTACTTTACTAAGTGGGTCGAAGCCAAGCCATACAAAGTTGTAGACCAGACAGAAGTCATTAGGTTCATTAAAGATTTAATCCATAGATTTGGCATCCTACAAACCATAACTGTGGATAATGGGACTGTGTTCGATGGGAAAATGGTGAGGTCTTTTGTGGCAAAGTTTGGAATTAGCCTTGTTAATTCCACACCCTATTATGCACAAGCCAATGGTCAAGCTAAATCATCCAATAAGTCCTTGAAAAAGGGAATACAAAAGGTTGTGGAAGATAATCCTAGGGATTGGCATAACCTGTTGTTGGATGTTTTGTGGGCTTACAGAACTTCCCCAAGGTCAAGCACAGGAGTCACTCCTTATGCCTTAGTATATGGGCATGATGCAGTTTTACCTATGGAGATTAATGTTAAATCTTTGAAGGTAAGATGCCAAGATCAGTTAGATCCTGAGCAGCACCATCGAAGTATGTGTTTGGAGTTAGAAAGCATAGATGAAGCCAGAATTTTGGCATTAAATAACATTCTTTTCCAAAAGAAGAAAGCAGCCAAGAATTATAATAAGAAAGTCAAACACATTGGCTTTGATGAAGGTGATTTGGTATGGAAAACAATACTCCCAATAGGAATTAAAAGCCATAAGTTTGGCAAATGGTCACCTAACTGGGAAAGACCATATCAAATTCATAGAGTTCTGCCTTTTGGAGCATACCATTTAAGAAATTTGAATGGTTACATACATCCCAAAAAGATTAATGGCAGATATTTGAAGCCTTATTTTCCAACCATTTGGGAAACACAAGGAATAAAATAAACACTAGGCACAAGAACATAAAACTGCTCAAATGATGGACAAAAATTTGTTCTTTCATAAAGAATTAAGTACATTTTGCCACAAATTGGCCCAAAAATCATTACAGTGTTTTAATTGTTTTTGTACAACAAATTTCCTATTGGTAAATGCTGAAAACAGTCGAATAGCTGCAACCATCTCTTCCTTTCGATCAGCCAGTCCTTGGTTGGTAATTTGCAGTTTAGTGTCAGTTCGGACTAGGGCTTGATTCACTGCGGACAACTCCTCTTTAAGCTGAGCTTTCCTGTCCAGCAGTTGGACTCGAAAGTGGGAGGCAGAGGAGTGTTGTTCCTTAAGCTTTGACACTTCAATATGTACTTGGGAAACAAAACTCTGGTCGCCAGCCAATTTCTCATCCTCAGCCTTGGCAGCCTGACAAATGCTAATGTAAAAATCGACAGTAGCTGCTGCCTGAGATAGATGACTTGAAACATTCATGCCAGACTGCTCAGCAATTTTGCAGCATTGAAGGAACCCATTTCTGATTATAGGCCTTTGCAGAGCCTCGAAGGGGATCCTCGAAAAAGAAGTTAACAGTTCCAGGCATATGTCCAAGTCTATCGAAAGTGCAAAAGGTTTGCTGCTGGAGGAAGGAGAGCTCTCAAAATTTTCCAGTAAGAAGTCAGCCAAAACTAATGGCTCAGCTTCAACATTCAATGTTGGAGAGGTAGAGGGTACGTCGAAGAGACTAGCTAGTCTTCCTTCGAAGATATCAACCTCATCCATGGACATAAGGGACGCAGAGAGTGTTGTGGTGGAAGGCACAGAGGACTGCATGGGGATAGGAGAAATGGATGGAGCATTTTTGGTAGTCTTTATAGTCTTAGCCACCAATGAATCAAGCGAGGAAGGGCTGGAAGTAGACAAAGGTGATGAAATATGACTTGGAGAACTACCAGCACCCTCAATTGGGGAATTAGCTGCCTTCGAAGAAGAGGTAGCAGTTGGAATTTCCTTGGAAGGAGAAGGAGGAGCAAGGCTCGAAGGAGAAGTGGACTGAGGTAGGTTGAAGGTCAAGAAAGGGAGGTATGGCTCTAAGCCAAGAAGAAGAGATGCAGGAATGCTGGGGCTCAAAGAAGGTACATCTAATGTAGGCCTTGGAAGTGGGAGTACGATTTGAATAACCCTGACATTCTGCATTTGATCAACTTCAACTGAAATTGAGGAAGACCTCATTGGAAAGATAAACGCAGTAGTTGTTGCTGCAAGAGAAAGAAATGTAAAGCAATGTCAAACTTCAATACCAAAAGCTGATAAAGAAAAAAAAAAAGCAGAAGCATGAAAGAAATTACTTGTTTCAGAAGTATTGGCAATAGTGGGAGAGCTGCGAAGGGAAAAATATTTGGCAGTCTGTTGCTTTCTTGTCGTTTCCCTTTGTAATACATCAGTAGCAGCGGCTTCATCTCTCAAAAATTGTTGCTGTCGTCTCTTCTCAGCTCTCTCGAAGACAATCATGGCTTTGGAATGTTCTTGCTCTACTGTCTTAGTAACGACTTCATGAATAGGGTCTTCAACCAAGTCAGTAGCAGGAACAGTCACTTTTTTTCTCTTTCTTCTTGGCAGTGATACTACCGGCTCCTTTTCAACCTCCCTCTCTTCAACCTGGGGTTCAGATTCTTTAAAGGTAAGTTCTTTCTCCATTATTGTGGTTGTGGAGACCCTACACCAAAAAACATGAGTGTAAAAGAAACAAACAAAAGATTCAAAAGAAGAAAAAGGAAGAACCTGAAAGTACTTACCCTTCTTCGAAGCAGCTTTGGTAACTCTAGCTAGAGGGAGTGAGGCTGTAGGAGAAGTTGTGGTAGCTGTGGAAAGGGAGCGAATGTTCTCAACTACTGCTGACTTAGCCTTCGAAGGCATTCCTAACCCAATTAGCAAGTCATGAGGGTGTACAAATAGGCGCACTTCCATGTTGGCTGTCTACCAGTTCTAGAATCTTTTCAAAACTAAGCTAGATGGGAAAAAAGGGACAAATTGAAATTCATTCAATTCCTTCAGCAGTTTGAATATTGCCGCCTCTAGCTTTGATTTGGATATTCTCAAGTCTCTAGCCGTAAGGTGGACATTCGAGAGACTGCAAAGTGGAACAGGTATCCCTTGAGTGAGCCCAAATTGTCTGGAAAATTGAAAAGGGTAGTACACCTCAGATATGCATTTATAACCTCAAGGGTTTAAAGTGCCAATGAACAACTCCCTCGATAGCAAAATTGAAGGCCACATATCTTTGTGTGGTGAGGTGGAGCACTCTTTATTAGCCAGAAAAGTTTGCAGCCAAGCAGGTCCTTTATTAGCATCAAAAGGACAAAAAAGGAAAGCATGAGGAGAAATAGGGAGTTGGTGAAAGAAGACAAAGTAATAAGCAAAAGAAGTAGGATAAAGAACAATCCTAGCATACTTTTCCCCATAGGTGCTAGGATCTTGAACAAGGAATTTTAGGCATTTTTGATGCAAATCAGTGAAATAGGCAAAGAGCCAGAGCTGGAGTACCCAGAAGGGACCTCCTTGGTTAACATCAAGAGGTTTTTCACAAAATTTGGAACAAGCTCTGTAAACATGACCTAAAAGATAAGGAGCAAGAGCTATACGTTTCTTTAAGACAAGTGCCTTCGCGAGTGGAGCGAACTCAGGCATAATCCTCTTAGATGATGTGCAAAAGAGAAATTTGCATAACCAGTATAAAATGAAGGAGAAGAGTTCTCTGTCTTTCACGGGGCCTTCCCTTTTATTTTCAGCCTTTACGAAGTCACTGTAAGAGGAGTTTAAGGCTGGAAGGGAAAATTTGACAGGGAGGTCTGGGTAGTTAGGGGTGAAAGGAGAACCAAGGGGTGAAAGCCCTAAGAGATAGCAAATATCAAGAACGGTGGGGGCCATCATGCCGCACCGAAATTGGAAGAAATTAAAAGTCATATTCCAAAAACATAGAGCAGTAGGAATTAAAAAAGGGTCCTCAGGAATGATGAACCTAGAAAGACGAAGGGCGTCGAGGATACAGAGCTCCTGTAGGTCATTTTCTCTCACAGGTACAACTCTGTCATACTATTCCTCCAATTCGGTTCTCAATGTCGGCCAGTAACGATGAGGCCGGGTCACTCTCCAATTGCTCCAATCAAGCCCTCCTTCGTAGAGAAGAAAGTGGTCCTCCAAACGGGGGTATAAAGCTGGAAGTTGGTCAGGGGCTTCTTGAAAGATGAGACCTAGAACGTACTCTTGTTGGTTGCTATGGCGAGGAACAAAGAGACGTCCATCTATGGCACTTGGCCCATCAGTTGTTAGCTTGGCGATTTCTTCATCAATACATTGTTTCAAAGCCATGGTAGGGTTGATACAGTCGCCAGCAAGCACTTTTAGCGAGGAAGGATCCATTGGTAGCAAGCAGCAAGGAAGAGAGGGTTAACAGAAGATCGGAAGAAAGAAGGGTTTGTGTGTGAAAAGAGCAAGTGATTTCAGAGCACGAAACAAAAGGATTTTTGAAGCTTTTGTGTCTAAAAAATATATTGCGTAAGTCATTAAGTACTAGAAGTACGAATACGAAAAGTTTCCTTCAATATTGATACTTTCGGAGGAAAAAACACAGTCCAGATGCTGAGACTAGCTTCGAAGTAAGGTATTTGGCTTCGAAACCAGATTTTGGCGCCAAAAGTCAAATAACATCGGCTTCGAAGCACATTCTATGCTTAAGGATGCAAGAATGCTCAAGTATTTGTTTACTTCAGAAAGTAAAGTCCTTCGAAACAAAACTTAAGGCCTCTTAAAGATGTGAATTATTGTTCGAAACATCAAAACCAATAGTTGGTTGGGGTATATACGGAAATATTTTATCTTTTGAACTAAAACAGCATGAACTGTTGTTTGAAGCAAAAGATGGCCAATTTTAAAATTGAATTGATCATATTAACCATGGTCAGATGTTGGTTATGGCTGAAACAAGCTTTAAGTATAAGATTGCTAGATTCGAAGCATTGTTTCTAGATGAAGATCAACAAAAAATGTCAACCGTATTCCATAAATTGGAAAAGTTCATGTTGATTCTTAGTATTTCATTTTTGAAACAATTGAGTCCATATTCGACGAATAAGATTGTTCAGTTCGAAACTCTGAATTGGTTTTTAAAGACAAAAGGAAACACGGTCAAACAATGCCAAATACAGAAGAATTTGGTTTATATTCAAGCCAAGGCAATTACATCGAATAGCCCTATTTGGGTACAAACTCAAGCTCATAAAATAGGGAATGTAATAAATAACAAGATCATGAAACTTAGTCCAACTATGGTCAATGAATTTCTGTTCTTTCTTTATTCTATCCTCTATTTCTTCCAACATTGGCTGCATGAGTTGATGTGTTCTCACTTCATGAAAGAACTCCTCAGCCTTTATTTCGAACGTCGTTTCTCTTAGTCCTTGTTCTAACTAATCCATTTCCAAATCATCCCAGTACGCAGAATCCTTATTTTGAAAGTCGTTGTATTCTTCAACGAGGTTCTCTGCTTCATATTGAGAATGAACTCGGAGCGATGAAAGTTGATCCAAGGATTGAATGGTGGCTAAAGAAGTACGGTGCCAATGGAGAAGTGATGAAAGTTAGTCCAAAAACGTGTGAAGTTCTGCTTGAGCAATGGGGTTGAGAACGTGGCCCCGAGTTAGAATATTACAAGCCCATCGAAAGTTCTTAAGGGGAACATTTTCCTCAAGAACATTGAATGGTAGGTGAGAAAAGGCTACAAGCAAGAGTTGGGCTTGCTTTTGTTGAGCTGAAGTAGGAGAAGGTGGAGGCTCGTAAGGAGGGAAAACTTTCTCTCCAGAAAGGGTAAGCCTCAACTTCTCTATCCAGGAAAGTTCTTTCGAAGGAGGAGGTATGAAGGCCCCCATTTCGAAAGAAAGAGGAAATTGAGGAGCAGTAACATAATCAAGCCAGTCAGAAGGATGAAGCTTTGCCTTCTTGGCTAAAAATGAAGGGTTATACCCCTATGTCTCTTCTGGGCGAGGAACAGATCGTACCATTTTTGTAGGCATGGATGATGTGTGCCATGCTACGAGTAGATTGTCCTCTAAACTGCATCGACAGTCGATAGGCATGTAAGGATAAACCACCGAGCTTCGCGCATAAGAAGGAAAGTCCAACGGGTCGGTGAATTCGACAAGGAGGTGGTTAATTCGCTCCCTTAATTCCCAGACCTCAGGTTCTGACCAGTTTGACCAGCCTGAAGCCCTGGAGGAAGTTGAAGCCGCAGCCTTATCCCATGCAGAGGATTGTGAAGAGGGGCCTCCTATGTCCATATTTGCAACCTTCTGAATCAAAGGACTAAAAGCAGTTTGTCCACAATCTAAGGGTGAATTAGAGGAAGAATTTCTCGTGTCCATGTTTGCAACTTTCTGAATCGAAAGATTGAGGGCAATGTGTTCATAATCCAAAGGTTAGTAATTTGCAAAGGCATCCATGACCTGAATATAGAAAGGCGGGTAAAGGTGGCTAATGAATGCATGGAAGTACTTTCGAGGGGAAGCAGCATTACTCAATGGCTCCTCATGTGCTTGATCAATAGAGAAAAAAGTTGATTTGGCCATAGTCTGTTCGAATGCTAAGATATTGAGATGTTCAAAAGGTTAAAAGAGAGTTAATGCAAATGATTATCAATAAATGACGGTTGTGTTTCCAGAATATAAACTCCGTGCATGTTCTAAAAGTGCGGGAAAAGGCTTTTAATCCACTAATATCACCAAGTATTAGACATATTAGTGCAGGGGGTAATGTTGGCTACATATTTTGTATAAGCCAGTTACAGTTCGACACGTGGCAGAGTAAGGGTAATATAGGAAGACTATTCAAGTCTTCGATCCTGATCGTACACGTGGCAGTTAATATTGGTTCTCGCGTGATATGAGTAGCATTGGATCAGTAAAGAGATGCAAGGTGACATGGCTTCAATGACTACTTATATTCAAATTCAAATATAAGAGGGAAGCTCAACTGCAAATGATGGCGTAGTGGAACTACCTATAAGGCAACATGATCGACGATCATGGAGGAGCAGTTCGACGGTTTGAAGTACAGTTCGAAGGTCATCCTTGACAAGTATAAATGGCAGGGAAGCCCCCAGAAAAAACCTCTAGACTCAGATCCAAAAAACCAGTCATTTACTTCGTATTTTTTTTTCCAGTTTTACATTTCCAGTCTTTACATTTCTTGCACTTTAAATACCTGTTCTTTACATTCCTACACTTTAAATACCTGCACTGCACTTCGTTCATAGGAGTAGTTTCAAGTAGATTGTTGCTGTAAACCTCTATGAGGCTGAGTTTGGCTCATTGTCAGTTTTCATTTTAATGAAATACTTCAATTGTTCGTCATTTACCTGTTATTTTGCTTAATTTCTCCTAAATTAAGCCACCAGTAAAAGTCCTCTTCATTGAGGCTGAAATAACTAAAATACAATCGTCTGATAATTGGTTGACAATTATAATTTCTGTAAGGATTGATTGATCCTTACTGGTACGCTCGCATTTACAAATATAACTCTCGAAAAGTCAAAAAGTCAACAGTTATATTATTTTATTTAAATCACATCATCTCTTTACTATGTCACTTCAAATACAATTTATATTTCATAAAAAATTAAAAAATAAACTTATTTAGAATCTCTCAAACAATTCTTAGTGCCATGGTAGTTAAGAAACAGACAAACAGAACCTTGGCTGATAATAGTAAAGTTCACCAAAAGGGTAACCGCATGAAGATAAATTGAAGTGGATCCCACCTAAATCAACGTCACTTGTTTTCTTGAACGGAACAACACCCTGCCAAGCCCAACTGTATGGGACTCATCATCATGGTTATTACTCCCTGATGGCGAACCTTCCCATCAACACACCAACCTTCGCTACAGCCAAAGTCACAGATAGTCTTCCTCTGTTTCTCTCTCTCTCTCTCTCTCTCTCTCTCCATAAAACTCTCTCTTTCTCTTTCTAAAACTCGAATTAGATCTCGTTTTCCCTCAACATTTTCCCGAGAAAACAATGTCCGACGCCTTGATCAATGGACTCGCCGGTGCCGGTGGTGGAATCATCGCCCAGCTCATCACCTATCCTCTCCAAACTGTACAATCTCTCCCTCTCTCTCTATATGTATAATCTCACTGATTTTTCAATATATATATAGATATATGAATTTTGTTGATCTAGGTCAATACAAGGCAACAAACGGAAAGATATTTGAAGAAAGAGAAGAGGAAACTTGGGGCTATAGACCGAATGTCTCAGGTTTGTGCTTAGTTCTTTAAATTGCTGTTTACATTTTTAAATTTTCTGTTTAAGTTGATGATTTTGACGTGATGATCAACAGGTTGTTAATCAAGAGGGATGGACTCAGCTATACGGAGGCTTGACGCCCTAGCTGGTCGGTACGGCTGCGTCTCAGGTGAGCTCATTTTAGCCCTAGTTTGCGGTTGCTGATATTGTGCGCCTTACGTCACAGAGCTTGTTCAACTGTTTTAGTTTGCTACACTATTTGGAATTTCATTTATGTTTTCGTTCAAATTGAATTTGAGAGTGAAATGGTCAAAGTTTGTGTGTAACAGTTTTAGCACGGCTGAATGATGTATTTATGTCATATATATATATATATATATCTTGATAGCTCGGTATTCAGCACAATAGAACCACTAATCTGGAGATCAATTCCACCGGCTACTAGCAGGGGCCCAAATTAAAGCCAAGGCAAAGCCTGTCTAGACTGGCCCAGGAGGTTTTGAAACTGAGAGCATGAAGGGAGCACACCCAGGCTCTAGGCCAACCCCTTCGGGTTGTGTTTATGTCATATTTACATAGTAGTGTTGGGTGGGGGGTGCACAGGCACAGCTATTATAGATTGATATCTTGTACCTAAAGGTGTGAGCAGCATGTGGTCCCATGGTGGTGGAAACTGTGCAATTGTTGCATTCATTTGTGATAGCTTATATCAAATATTTAATTATTTATGGGTCTTGTTTTATCTTATTGGAAAATGGTTACAAGTGGAATTTTCATACAAAAAGCGCACTTGAAATAATTTGACAATGGCGTTTTTAAAATTATAAGCCCATGTGTTTTGGAATGATGGAATCACAATTAGCCACAAATATTTTGTTTGTGTAACAACACTCTATTTAGTTTCCCTTAAAGGGGTGAATAGTTGAAACCATGTTTGAGTGTTTAACATGTCACTTACTCCTTGAGTCCGGGTGTCTGTAGATGAGTGAAATGTACAAGTATAACATCACCTTTTCCATCTTTGATTATTGATTGTGAAAGACAAACACTAGTTTGAGAGAGAGAGAGAGAGACTGAATGCTCTGTATATTGATGTGTTCTGTGTGTCTATTACAAAGAGAAATGAGCTCTCTTTATAGAGAGAAGAGAAGCTAATGGAGCACTGAAAGCTAAAACTAAAGCTACAAACATAATGATGCTACAACAAACATAATGATGTATACTACACTAACTTTACATCTGGCATATATTAAGGCCAAGTTTGGGAAGACTAAATAAGTGTACTTTTTGACTTTTTATGAAATATGGGTTGGATTTGAAGTGATGTGTTAGAGAGGTGATATGACTTAAATAAGATGATGTGACTTAAATAGGATAGTAACTTTTTAACTTTTTGAATTTTTTTGAGGATGCCAAACTTGGCCTAACATTACAACTGGTATATATTAATATATTAACAGCCCCCCGCAAACTCAAGGAGGGTAAGCATCGACCAAGTTGAGTTTGGAAACAAGATCACGGAAGCGCCCAGGAGGATGAGCCTTGGTGAAAATATCAGCAGGTTGATCAGTAGAAGCAATAGGGAGAAGATGAACAGTACCACGTGTAACATGCTGTCGAATGAAATGACAATCAATCTCAATATGCTTGGTGCGATCATGAAAAACATCATTGTGAGCTATCTGAATGGCACTCTGATTGTCACAATAAAGAGAGGTAGCGCCAGAAGAGGAAACACCCATATCAGTGAGGAGCCCGGTGAAGCGGAGAAGTTCTGAGTAGTATCAAGAAGAGCTTCAAATTGACCGGTGCTAGAACGAGCAGTGAGGGATTTTTTCTTGCTACGCCAAGTAATAAGAGAATTCCCTAAGAAGAAACAAAATCCCGTGGTAGAGCGTCGATCTGTAGGATCCCCAGCCCAATCAGCATTAGAAAAGGCATGCAGTTCAAGAGAGGAGGAAGCAGAGTAGTGAAGGCCATGGAATAGAGTGCCTTTGAGGTATCGAAGGATGTGGAGTAGAGCAGTATAGTGAGGAGTGCGAGGGGCCGACATGTATTGACTAACAATGTGAACATCATAAGCAATGTCAGGACGAGTCACTGTGAGATAGACAAGACTACCAACGAGCTGGCGATAAAGAGTAGCATCAGTGAGGAGATCCCCATCGAGAGGAGTGAGACGAATCTGAGGATCAACTAGAGTAGAGGTAGTTTTGCAATCGGTAAGACCAGCACGAGCCAGAAGATCTGATGCATATTTGGCCTGAGATAAATAAGAACCAGTAGAATCATGAGAGACTTCAAGGCCTAAAAAATAGTTAAGCGTACCAAGGTCCTTCATTTCAAACTGACGGTAGAGAAATCGTTTAAGTTGGAGAATACCAGCTGCATCATTGCCAGTGATAATCATATCATCTACATACAGAAGGAGAAGAGTGGTACCATGAGGAGTAGTCCGTATAAAAAGAGCAGAGTCATAGGAGCTAGAAGTGAACCCAAAGTCATGAATGGTAGAACTGAATTTAGCAAACCAAGCGCGGGGTGCTTGCTTGAGGCCATAGAGGGCACGCTGTAGTTTGCAAACCTTATGAGGTGGAAAAGTGGACTCAGGTGGAGGTTGCATGTAGACTTCCTGAAGAAGATTACCATTGAGGAAAGCATTTTTGACATCCATCTGAAAGAGCTCCCAGTGACGAGCAGCAGCAACAGCAAGTAAACTGCAAACAGAGGTAAGTCGAGCAACAGGAGAGAAGGTTTCCTCATAATTAATCCCATATTCTTGGTTGAAACCCTTGGCAACAAGACGAGCTTTGTAGCGTTCAATAGAGCCATCAGAATGAGTCTTGATTTTGTAAACCCATTTGCAACCAATCGCAGATTTGCCAGGAGGAAGATCAACAAGATCCCAAGTATGAGTTTTGTCCAAAGCTTGGAGTTCATCAGTCATAGCTTGCTGCCAAAGAGGATTAGTACAAGCCTCACGATAGGAGGTAGGTTCATAAGTAGAAAAGGCAACAGATCCAACAATATAGTCACGAAGATGGATAGGAGGTTGAGTTACCCGGTGTGGTCGACCCGTAGGAGGATCGGTGGGAGGAAGAACCGGTGGAGAAGGAGGTGGTGTAATGAGAGGTGGACCTTCAGGGAGAGCAGTCTGGTCAGGAGCCAGAGTGAGCAAGGGTGTCTCAATGAAGGAACAACCTGTATCAAAATCATTAGAGAAGAGATCTATGGAAGGATTAGTAAAGAGTTCATTAGTGGAAAGTGAGGGTAAGTGAAAAGAGGAGAGGGATGAAAACATTTTGTGTTCCCAGAAAACGACATAGCGGGAGATACGAAGACGTTTAGAGAAAGGGTCCCAACAGCGAAAGCCTTTATGTTCAATTCCATACCCAAGAAAGCAACAAAGACGAGAACGAGGTTCAAGTTTGGTGTGTTCATGAGATTGAAGGAGAACAAAACAGGCAGAGCCAAAAACCCGAAGATTAGTATATGGAGGGGGAGTGCCATGCAGACGTTCAAAGGGAGTTTGATTATGAATGACAGGGGTAGGAGCACAATTGATAGTGTAGACAGCAATGAGGGCAGCTTCCCCCCAAAAGTTTTCAGGGTAGGAAGAAGAGAGAATGAGGGCACGAGTAGTGTCAAGAATATGCCTATGTTTTCGTTCAACACGGCCATTTTGCTGGGACGTGCCAGCACAGGAACGATGAGGCAGTGTACCATGACTCTGAAGAAAAGAAAGAAAAGCTGAATCCCGATATTCCATAGCATTGTCAGAGCAAAAAATTTTGATGGTTTTGGAAAATTGAGTGTGGATCATTTGGGCAAATTTATAATAAAGGGTTTTTAGTTCAGACCGAGTTTTCATGAAAAAAATCCAAGTAAACCGTGAAAAATCATCAATAAAAACAACAAAATAACGAGATCCCCTTATAGTAGTAGGGGGGAAGGACCCCAAATATCCGAATGTATAAGATCAAAAGGTGCACAAAAAACAGAAGTACTTTTATTAAATGATAAAGCAGGTTGCTTGGCAAGTTGACAGGGTATACAATTGAAAGTGTCCGGAAGCACATGACCCAATTGTCCACTAGAAACCAAAGCTTTTAAGCGATTAACAGAAATATGCCCTAAGCGACAATGCCAAAGATGAAAAGGAGAGAATGAGGAAGCAGATGTAGGAGCAGCGATCTGAGGAGAGTCAGGAACATGAAGGTGGATGAGCTCATAGAGACGTCCGTGCTTACGGCCGATCCCAATAGTCTGCCCCGTCTGAGGGTCCTGCACCAAACAATGAGTAGCAGAAAATGTGAAAGTTAGACTAAGTTCACATAATTGACCAATAGAAATAAGGTTTAAAGTGAGAGCAGGGATATGATAAACTTGTGGTAAAGATAAAGAAGATGTGGAGACAGTACCGATGTGACGAATAGTCATGAGAGAACCATCAGCAGTTTGAATGGAGGGAATATGAGAAGAAAAAGAGATAGAAGAAAATATAGTAGAACTGGAGGTCATATGATTACAACAGGCAGAGTCAAAATACCAAGAAGAGTTACCTGAAGTCACAGACAAAGCAGTAGAAGGAGGTATACCGGAGGGGGAGAGAAGGCGTTTGAACATGGCCTCGACATCCGTTGGAGAAAAGAGAGGGGTAGACGGAGTAGGAGACTCAGAAAAACCCTCAGAGGCAGCAGCAGTAGTGTGATGAGACTGATTCCCGGAATGAGCCTCAGAGGCAGCAGCAGCAGTGTGATGAGACTGATTCCCGGAATGATACCGATTCCCGGAACGATGAAAGTTCCCTCGGGAAGAACCACCGCGAGAAGAGTGGCTGTTGGAGGATGAGCGGGATGGATTGCGAAAACAATCCTGTTGCAGATGGCCAGGACTAAGTTTGTTGCAGTGTTGGCAGGTTCTGACAGGGCAATTGATCAGGAGATGTGTGGAAGGGAGGCCCCGATTGTGACAATAGAGGTAGTCAGTGATCCGCTGGGGTGGCCGGTACGAAGGAGTGGCAAGAACAGAGTCCACATGATGAGTTTGGAGAGTACCAAGACGAGTCTCCTCTGATAGCAGCTCAGAAATAGCTTGTTCCAAAGTGGGCAAAGGATGGCGATGAAGAAGAGAGGCACGGACTGGCTCAAAAGATGAAGTGAGAGCCATGAGAAAGTGCACCAACCTTTGCTGATTACGATAGGCAGTAAATAAGACAGCATCTTCTTGGTGAGGCCAAGGCGGCTTGTAATGTTAATATATGCCAGATGTAAAGTTAGTGTAGTATACATCATTATGTTTGTTGTAGCATCATTATGTTTGTAGCTTTAGCTTTAGCTTTCGGTGCTCCATTAGCTTCTCTTCTCTCTATAAAGAGAGCTCATTTCTCTTTGTAATAGACACACAGAACACATCAATATACAGAGCATTCAGTCTCTTTCTCTCTCTCTCTCAAACTAGTGTTTGTCTTTCACTCGATGAAGTTGGCTTTGAAGCTGATATTGATGAGCAAGACCAGTAGTCTGGTATCTTTCTTTCAAAAAATCCCAGATGTCCTTTGCGAGGTAGAGTGAGTCAGTCAAAGCGACCAAACTAAAGACTGATAGAGGTAACAGAGGTATTTCGAAACCAGGTAATGATTTGGTAATTTTTACTGTCCCATTCCTCAAGTCAGTCTTCATATGTAGTAGTAGCAGTGGAAACAGTGGTTGCAGCAGTGTCTTTCACTGGGCGGGTTACATCCCCGGTGATAATGCGCCAGAGCTTCTTTCCTTTGAGGAAGGAAGACATGGCTTGTGCCCATAGAACATAGTTGGAACCATTCAAAATAACGGAAATGGGATGGGAGGCATCATGACGATCCATAATAATAGATGAATAGGGAAAAATAAATAGGAGCAGACCTGTAGGAGCAAAATTAGGTAAAATAGAGTGTACCAGTGAGTCCGGAAGGTCGAAAATAGCTAGGAAAGGTGTCCTGTGCAGAGATGATGTCAGCAGAGGCCAAAGTGATGTCAGTGGCGCACGTTAGTAGAGTGCAGTGAAGTGCACGTTAGCAGAAGAGCGCGGCGCACGATAGCGGAATGGCGCAGGCGCGGCACAGAGCAATTTATGGCGCCAGGTGCACGATAGTGAAGTGGCGCACGGGTGGCGCCCGTAACGGCAGCGCCGCGACGCAGAAGTGCGTCGACGCCGACGCGAGGAGAGGGCGCGAGCGCGACGGACGTGCAAGAAGCGATGGCGCGTGCCGGCGTGTGGTGGCGGAAGTGCTGACGCGCCGAGGATAAAAGCGGCGCGTGGAGGCGCGTGAGATGCTTTTTGAGGACGGGCGTGGTGCCGTTGGAATCGTTAGAAAATTCCGAGCGGTTTGGTGTAGTGCCACTGTGTACGGGACTAAACACCAAAATTGCAAATTGCCAGAAATGTAATTCTGGGCTCTGATACCATGAAAGATAAACACTAGTTTGAGAGAGAGAGAGAGAGACTGAATGCTCTATATATTGATGTGTTCTGTGTGTCTATTACAAAGAGAAATGAGCTCTCTTTATAGAGAGAAGAGAAGCTAATGGAGCACCGAAAGCTAAAGCTAAAGCTACAAACATAATGATGCTACAACAAACATAATGATGTATACTACACTAACTTTACATCTGGCATATATTAACATTACAACTGGTATATATTAATATATTAACAGATTGTATGACCTCAAGTTTTATGCAAGAATGGGTTTGGACTGAAATAATATTCTTCAGGCTTTTTCCTCACCTTGTCTAATTTTCTTTAGGTGTGTGTTCAAGCTTATTGGTTTTTGTTTAAAAATATGGTATATAGTCTATTGTAGCAATAATAATATGAAGTGACCCGGATTTAGTGATGCTGACATCACGACCATAGGTACCTAATATCCCAAAATCATGGTTTCAAGTATTACTCACAGTCACCATGTTGGTGGGCCTTGGTGTTGGCTGATATATCGTGATATACATAAACAATGGATTGAGTGGTTCAAGGAACTGGTCGCAAACATGAAAATACACACAGGCCAAAAAAAAAAGAAGAGTAATTGTGCTATGTCTCTCTTTCAAGTATAGTAAAAAAAGTAATGTTTATGTGTTCAGATTGCTTGATTTGAGGTGTGTCTATGAAAATGTTGCAGAAATTAAGAGGTTTATATGAATTCTCCTACATGTGTCCACATATGGTACAGAGGGCAAAATATCATGAGCACAACTTAACAATTATAAAAGTCATTCACATCAAATTTTGCCACTAAATTATGTGATTTTCAAAGTGAAGGAGATAATTTGTTGAAGCCTTGAAGAAGTGACTTTCTGTTCTTCCAACGGATTTGCTTAACAATACACTTGTCATCATTTTACATCTCAGTCAAGGTCAAGACATGGTTTCTATGATAAGTTCAAAGATTCCAAACTTACCCATTGCTTAACTTCAGAAGTTCATCGTCATTTGTATCAATACGGATGCATTTTGGGATTTACCTTAGTAGGACTGGAAAACATTCAGAAAACCTTGAAAGTGGTATGCGAGTTGGTGAAAACTCATAATGGAAACTTAATGTTAACATGACTGTTCTTAGTATGCCAGACTTCTAAAAAGCATGACATGTTAGATTATTTCAGATTACAGAAATAGACTACTTTTTAAGTTTAAATGTGCATCATTTGTTTAATTAGATTTCTTATTTCTTATGCAATTGCAATTTTATGGTACAGGGTGTTTACTATTATTTCTATCAAATATTTAGGAACAAGGCTGAAGCTGCTGCACTTGAACATAGAAACAAAGGGGTTGGTGATGGATCAGTTGGGATGTTCTCATCACTTGTGGTGGCTGCTTTATCTGGGTGATTTGATTTGCTTTTAGCATATTTTGAGTTTGTTGCCATTGTTAAACTCTTAAGACAAATCACATCATTTGTTAATTCTCCTTGTTCTACTTAGTTACATAATTAATCTATTATTCAAGTTACTTTTAACGATTTTAGGTTTTCCCTAGCAGATCTCGCTGGTTTTTTATTTCCATCCATGCCCACTCAATGGAAAATATTAATTTGGTTCAATTATAGCCAACTCTAATGCTTTGTTACATGGATACATAAAACCAAACCAAACCAAGCCTTAAGTCCCATCAAATAGAGTTGGCTACATAAATCCTTCTCCACTCGACTCTATTAACGGCCATTTAGCTAGTCAAATTAAGGAGATTCATATCTCTATTTACCACACTAGCCCACATCAATCTAGGTCTGTCATTTCCCTTAATACTTCCATCTACCGTCACTATATCGTAGCTCTTCACTATTGCCTCTGTTGGTCTCCGTTGTATATGACCAAACCATCTTAATCTGTTCTCTCTCAACTTATCTTCTATCAGTAGTACTACTACCCATTTACGAATATACTCATTATTAACTCTGCCTTTTCTAGTCTTGCCATACATCGACCTTAACATTCTCATCTCCGAAACGCTCATCTTATTTACAAGTTGTTTTTTAGTTGCCTAATATTCCGTCTCATGCAATATCGTTGGTCTAATAGCCATTCTATAGAACTTTTCTTTTAGTCTAATGGGTTCTCGTTTATCACACATCATCTCAGATGTACTCCTCCACTTAAACCACCCTGCCTCAATTTTACGGACCACATCCGCTCCAATCTCCTTACCCGTTGTAATAATCGATTCTAAATAACGAAAATGTTCACTCTTAGGTAGTTCTTGGTTTTCAATTTTCACTTTTCCTTTGCTTCCATTGTTACTGTTACTAAAATTACACTCTATGTACTCTGTTTTAATTCTGCTTATCCTAAATCTTTTAGATTTAAGTGCTTCTTTCCAAGTCTCCAACTCCTTCTTTAGTCTCATTCATGAACACGATATCATCTGCTAAAAGCATATGCTATAGCTCTTCATCCTGAATATTTCTTGTCAACTCATTCATAACTAAAGCAAAATAATAATGATTTAAGGTTGATCTTTGGTTTAACCCCACAGCAATTGAAAATTCACTTGTCTCCCCAGCAGGCGATCTAATAATAGTCACCATACCTTCATACATGTCCCTAATTACATCAATTTAACCTTTTGTCACCTCTTTCTTATCTAACACCCGCCAGGTTATATCTAGAAACATTCTATTATATGTTTTCTCAAGATTGATAAGAACTATATGAATGTATTTTTGCTTTTCTCTATACTTTTCCATTACCCCTCCTCAAAAGATAAATCGCGTTCATTGTTGACCTATCAGGCATAAATTCAAATTGATTATCTGACACCTCTGTTATATCTCGCAATTGACTCCATTACTCTCTCCCACACTTTCATTATGTGACACATCAGGTTGATTCCTCTATAATTGTTGCAATTTTGAACATCTCCTTTATTCTTATAAATTGACAGCAAAATACTCTTCCTCCACTTCTCTGACATTTTTTTAGTCAACAAAATTTTGCGAAATAACCTAATCAATCAAGCAACTCCCTTCTTACTCAAACATTTTCAAGTTTCAATAGGGATATCATTGGGTCCTAAAACCTTACTCGATTTCATCTTCTTAAGTGCAAGCTGTAAGTTTTAGAGAAGAAAAGAGATTAGGATATGATTGTGATATCATCCTTTTTTATATTAATGAAGATTAATAATTACAAGGGAGCCCTAAAGTATAGAATAATTACAATAGAATAATAACTCAATTAATAATAATAATATTCTAACACTTCTCCTCAAGCTGGTGCGAAAATATCTCTCATGCCCAGCTTGCCTAAGATGTCATGCAATGGCTTACTCTCAATTCCCTTAGTGAGGATGTTAGCGAATTGTTCACTAGACTGCACAAATGGAATACATATTGTGCCACTAGTGAGTTTCTCCTTAATGAAGTGGCGATCAATCTCAACATGCTTTGTCATGTCATGTTGAACTGGATTGTGAGAGATGTTGATGGTGGCCTTATTATCATAGTATAACCACACAGGGTCCGTTTGATCAATACCTAGATCATGCAACAATAACTTCCCTTATGCCATAGCTCTAAACTCAGCTTTTGCACTTGACTGGGCAATCACATTCTGTTTCTTATTCCTCCAAGTAATTAGGTTGCCTCCAACAAAGGTGCAATATCCTAAAGTCAACCTCCTATCAGTTACTGATCCAGCCCAGTTCGCATCTGTATAAGCTTTCACACGAAAATGATCATGCTTTGAAAATAAAGACCCTTACTAGGAGCAGACTTCAAGTACCGCAAAATTTTTATGACAACCTCGAAGTTAATTTGATGAGGAGCATGCATAAACTGGCTAACCACACTGACAACAACAGTAATTTCAGGACGAAAGTGAGATAGGTATATGAGCTTACCCACTAAATGCTGATAGCCCCCCTATCAATAGTTGCTCCTCCTTCATCATTCCCCAGTTTTTGATTGGGTTCCAGTGGAGTGTCACAGGCCTTGCAGCCAAGCATCCCAGTTTCCTTCAATAGGTCAAGCACATACTTCCTCTGTGAGATAAATATTTCATCTTTGGAGCGAGCAACTGCAATTCCCAGAAAATACTTCAAGCTCCTCAAGTCTTTGATTTTGAACTCACTAAATATTTCTTCAACAGAGGTATTTCCTCAGTATCATCACCTGTAAGAACTATGCCATCTATATAAACAATGAGCGCTGTAATCTTACCACGTGAGGAATGTTTTACAAACAAAGTGTGATCTACCTGACTCTGTTTGAAGCCATATTTAAGCATAGCCTGAGTGAATCTCTCAAACCAAGCCCTTGGAGATTGTTTGAAACCATATAATAACTTCCAAAGTCGACATACTTTACCCTCTGTCTGATGATCCTCAAAACTAGGGGGAATGTCTATATATACCTCTTCTTCGAGGTCACCATGGAGAAAGGTATTTTTTACATCAAATTGATGAAGTGGCCAATCTAGATTAGCTGCTAAAGAGAGAAGTATTCTGACTGAATTCATCTTACCCACGAGTGCAAAGGTCTCCTGATAATCAACACCATATGTTTGAGTGAACTCTTTTGCCACAAGTCTAGTCTTATAACGCTCAATAAAACCATCCGCTTTGTGTTTCACAATATATACCCATGTGCATTCCATAGGGCGTTTGCCCGTAGGTAACTCAGTCAATTCCCAAGTGCCATTCTTCCTAAGTGTTTTCATTTCCTCAATCATGGCAAGTTTTCACTTAGAGTTAGCATGAGCATCCTGAAAATGATTAGGAATGCTAACAGAGGAAATATTTGACACAAAAGCTCTATATGAGGATGGCAAATGAGAGTAGGACACAAAATTTGAGATAGGATGTTGAGTACAAGATCTTGCACCCTTTCTCTTGGCAATAGGAACATCAAGATCAATAGGAGTATCAAGATCAGTGGACTCAATAGAAGTATCAAGATCAGTGGACTCAATAGATTCAAAGTTACCTGGACTCTCATCAAAAGCAGAAGATGGCAATGGGTGAGCAGAAATGGTCTCTTGTATCTAGTTAATTTTTTATCTGTCTTTATCCCTGACATGAACTTGCCCTTCCATGTCCTTGGTGACATTGGGTTTTGTAGTCCCTGTAAGAGGTGGTGGTGCATGAACAACTAGTTCCACCATAGGAATTACAAGAATCACTTCACACAATTTTCACTTCAAAGTTCTTAATCCTGCGAAAGAACCTATAGCCTTAGTTTTCCTTATTACTAGCTATTTCCTCCTCTTTTGACCTTCCTCCATGTTCCTTATTTAAGAACTTCTCAAAATAGTTCTTCCACCTCTTCTTAATCTCTTCATCCTTCATCATTACCTTAGAGTCCTCATATTCTTGATGCACGTAACTTGATTAAAATCTCTTGTTTTCATCTCTTATCTTAGCAAGTTTGCATATTCTCTTCTTCCTCTCCTTACTATCTAGTCTAGTGTATAGGTTATCATAGGCTTTTAACTTAACCCCTCTCACTACTTTTTTGACCTTTTTATAAGTCAATCTGTAACTCTTAAGGTTTTTCTCAATTCTATCTTTCTGCCACTTTTTAAAGCACTCTTTTTTCGTCTTTACTACCGCTTGAACCTCCTCCTTCCACCACCAAGTTTCCTTAGAGTTGGGTCCTTTTCCATTTGATCCTTGCTATTTCACTTTGGCATTGATGAATACCTATAATAAATATTTATTTACTTTGAACTCACTTCACCAGCTCATACCTCTCAGATTTGATGCGCCCACCTGCACCTTTGCACTTGCAGTGTTGGCTGTGAAAGATCAATCAGCCAAAAAAGAGTAGTAAAATTCTATAGCTTTTAAGGTTTTTATAAAATCTATTAATCCCTTGCCAATTATGAGTGCATAGAATTCTTTAATATTGATAACTGAATCCATTTTGTTTTTCCTGTAATACCTTTTTGTGGAATGTGAGTGAGTCTATTTTCATTAATTGTTGACATTTTTATTTTCTGTAGGTGCATAAACGTGCTGCTGACTAATCCCATATGGGTAATTGTTACGCGCATGCAGGTAAAAGGCTGGTTACCTTTTGTCACAAGTCTTTGATGCTCTAAAACATGAAAGTGGCACCTTGATTAATCTTAGTTGAGGTTAAAACTTAAAACAATGCTGTTTCTATAACATCTATAATTGTTATATAGACTTGGGAGTTTCATTGTGGATTCATTAGTTAGATCATTTTTCTATTTCTTTTCTTTTTGAAAGTTAATTTTTGAAGTGTGTAACAGAAGTGCATCTGGCCTACTTCTATTGGCCCTTTTTTTTTAATCGACAGAGACACTTTTCAATTGTCAGTTCCATTGCTGGTGGTTCGATGAGTTAGTCAGCTATTATGCGATTTTTTCAAAGTCATTATGCATTTATTCTGTTATGTTGTTCTGAGTGTATGTCATGGATTATCCTTTGAAAAGATGTTTCTTGATAGCTCGGAATGTTGATTGGCTTTTACTTAGTTAACTCCTAATCATTGTAATAAAGCTTGGTCACTGATAAGTGGCTTTGCAAATATGTGGGATTAGTGTAGCTTGTGGTCCTTTAATTATGTCTTCAGCAAGACTGTGGCTTGAATCCTTATTTGCTTAGATGTTTCTGTTTCACACCCTACCAATTAGGAAAAAATACACAAGGCCCAGTTACAAAGGTGCTTATTTATGATTTGAATGGAAGCCGTGATAATTCTGGGTTTTAGTCTCAGATGGTTCAATTCATGACCTTAAATTTTGAATTTTGTGGTTATTATGATTTGAATGGAAGCATCGATAATTATGGGTTTAAATCTCAGATGGTTCAATTCATGACATTAAATTTTGTATTCTGGCAGAATCATGCAATTGAGAATGATAGCGTGATAGTACTGTTATTTGGACATGAGAATAGTTGATAATCATGCTAAATTATCATTATTGTTTTCTTTATTATTATTTACTTGATTTTATTCAGTTTGGTCAGAGTACTCCTTTTGTGAGATCTTTTTTTTTAAGATTTAAAAATTAAGAGAGAGAGAGAGAGAGAGAGAGAGAGAGAGAGAGAGAGAGAGAGAAGTGGCATTTTCTTAACAACTCTGTTCATTTGATTGCAACTGATGATATCCATGATTAAATTCAATTTATATCTAATTTTACAATGCTGATTTAAAATCCCTTGATAACTATGTTGTTTTTACCATATTAATCTTGCAATATTTTCCTGGATTTGGCTTTAACAACCTTTGACCCGAGTTTTAACTTTTGATTCATGCAACCATACTAATTCTTTGAAAATCATGTTTTTTACGCAGACTCATACAAAGAAATCCCAACCTAGTCATCCTCAATCTATTGATTCAGACGAAGCAGTTCTTGCTGCAGTGGAGCCTCCTCCCTATGGAACTAGCCATGCAGTATGTGCAGTGGTCTTATGTTATTTCTTTCATAATTCCTTACACAACAGAGCAATTTGACTGAAGCTTTTATGGCATTCTCTGCTGTAGCTGCCCTTGGAAAATTTAGTTATTTTTGTATATTTTATTGGAAGAAGTGCAAACTCCATGTACCAGATGTTTGAGCCATGACTAGGATTGGGTCAAGCAAGTCATGTAATGCCTAAATAAATATTAGTTGGGTGAATGGTTGGCTACAAGAGTTGGACTTTTGTTAGGAATTTTTATGTTCTGATTCACTGTAACCATAGAACGGTTGTCAGTTTTTCTTGTCATCGTCCTTCATGCCATCCATTTAACTTGGAGTAGTTACCATGTACAGATTCAAGAAGTTTATGGTGAAGCTGGAGTTTCGGGATTTTGGAAAGGTGTTTTGCCAACATTGATCATGGTATGTGAAAAGTGACTTGAACATGTGCCATTGAACTATCATTGATTGTTCTCACTGTTGATCACAGGTGAGCAATCCCTCCATACAGTTCATGCTATATGAAACCCTGTTGAAGAAGCTGAAGCAAAGACGTGCTTTGAATAACAAGGATAACAATGGTATAACCGCTCTGGAGGTAAGTTTTTATGCAGACTAAAGTTTAAGCATTACCACCCTGTTTCTAATAATTTTCCATTTTTTTGCCATGTTACTAACCATTAGGCACTTGCATCCTTCCCACCATTTTTTATTCTGCTGTAGGTCCTGAACATTTTGTTTATTCATTTGTTAGATATTTCTGCTCGGAGCTTTAGCAAAACTTGGAGCCACTGTTGTAACATATCCTCTTCTGGTTGTGAAGGCAAGTGACACATGCTTGTTAACAAACATGGTTTGAGAGCTTGTATTTCAGCTGAGTTTTGTTTTGATAACTCTCAGAAACTTTATTTCTGTCATGTTACCCATGCAGAATTGACTGAAATGTGATATTCTGACTATACTTATGATAAACTAGTGGTGGGAACAAACCTGATGCGTTTGCAATTTACCATCTAAACTTTTGAGCAATTCGAAATGAGGAAGATGTGTTAAATTTGAAAATTGTTTAGCAGTTCTATTATGGGCATTTTTTGAAGAGAAAAGAGCTTTACAAATCTTCAAACCATCTTCTGAGTTGTGTGCTTTATATAATACTATAGATAAAAGGTCACATTTCTCAGCTGAAAATATTCCAAATGCAAGGGCCCCTGACCTTTCACTTTTTATTCACCTATGAGCTGACCTTGCTTGTCTTCTGTGTTTGTCTGTGGCTGGGTTTCTTCTTCCTCCTCCATGTGTGTGAGGTCTTTTATTCACCTATCTATGACCTGACCTCACTTGTGCATGTGGCTGGGTTTATCCTTCTTCTCCTCCTCCTCCTCCTCCTCCACGTGTGGGAGAGGGAGGGAACAGTTTTTGGGTCTACTCATCCAAGTCTTGACAGAAATTAACCGAGTGCTGTGAGCAGCTGCTTTGAATGTTTCAACACCTTGTTGGGATAGCACCACCTAGGTGATTCAGCTGTTGGGTTTCCAAAGGAGCAGCAGTTGAGATGCTACTTGCCCAAGGATGATGGGAATCCATGTTGAACAAATACATTTTGAAAGCAGCTCATGAGATTTGATTATTGGGTTTTCCCAAGGGGCTTCAGCTGAGATAGCACTGGCCCCCAAGGGACATGCAGGGATCCTGTTTTAACATACATATGCTATTTTAAGCTATACCCAATTATAAAGGATAAAAGTGGAATTATATTTGATTTCTCATTTTTTGAACAATTTTATTTTGTTATATTATATCTATGCTTAATGTTGAAAATAATATAGACTGTGAAGTACATATTGTCATTATTTAGGATTTCAAGTGGAAATCCAAAATGCATAAAGCTGATGAGAGGATAACAGAAACAGAAGAGTTAACAGAGATGAAAACAAATTTAGAGAGAGAGAGAGAGAGAGATTTGTTTCAGTGACCTAGTCTGTATCAGTGGAATTATTGTTGGATCTATTCAATTTTTTGCTAATTTGCTTGTTTTGTTCCGCAGGCAAGACTTCAAGCAAAGCAAGTTTCTGGCGTAGACAAAAGGCATCATTATAAAGGTTTGCATTGCTTTATCTTCCACAATAGGGCAGTGTGTAATTCTCAACCATATCTATGGTGGGACTTGAAGATGGTCTATAGGCTGAGATAGACAGGAAATAGAATGCAACTCAACACTGAACATTGTCTTTCAACATCTTTTGTTGATTCTCTCTCTCTCTCTCTCTCTCTCTCTCTCTCTCATTCATGCGGATGTGGGGAAGGGTGGGTAACTTGAATGAGACCTCTATATTTCACGGAGATTGTAAAGAATTTCAAATGCCGCATGCTCTAGAACTTATCATTTCTGGAGGTTAATATCGATTAGCTAAAACTGATGCAGCCGATAGAAACAACCTAAATTTCCCTCTTTACTCAATTCCTATTTTCTTAATGTGCTATCAATGTTGTGATGCTGCTGGCTTTCCTGCAATACAGGCACTTTGGATGCAATCATGAAGATGGTACGCTATGAAGGGTTCTATGGCTTTTACAAAGGGATGAGTACAAAAATCGTACAAAGTGTACTTGCAGCTGCTGTCTTGTTCATGATTAAGGAAGAACTCGTCAGAGGTGCTCGTTGGTTGCTAACGAAGGATGCCAGTAATGCTGTGAGATCAAAGCCTCCATAACTGAAACTGTGTGTGTTTTGTGGGACAATCAGAACAAGGTGTTGCTAATATTAAGGTGCTTTATTGGGGCAGAATGGGGGGGAGACTTTGTAACTTGTAGTACTAAATTGGGATGTTATTGGATTTTATGGGGACTAATATGATTGTTACACAACGTTGAATTTTTAAGGTGCATTTTTTGGTGATTTTGCATGATGGAACTACAAAGTAGCTATTCCATGTGTATCTTGAAAATGGATCACAAACCAAAGTATTTTATTTTGTTTTTTCTTCTCTTTCTTCTTTCTTCTTTCCTTTTCTTTTTATTTTACAAATCCAAGTTTCAACACTGTATTCATGATCCCTGTTCCTTCTATATACCATTGAAGTAGGCTCTTTCCTCAATTGAATTGCCGCAGTTCCCTTCTTCCCTTGTTCATTGCCTCAACCGCCTCCGTCTCTCGCCACTGATGTGACTCCCTCCTCGTGACAGATCCAAACCCTTCTTCCATTGTCAATCGCCTCCCTCTCGGTTGTTGCACCTCTTTTCTTTATGTTTTATTATTTCTCTTTGATTAAAATTAGTTTTATTAAAAACATGTTTTGAAACATGAAAGGTTAAAAGGTCAATTACCAATTTTTGTTACTGTCATTTCCTATAATTTTTTAGGGGGGAGGAGGTTTTTATGATTCTCATACAAATGGTGCTTGCATTTTCAATAAACTACACCGTAGATTAATATAATTAATTATAAGTTTTTATCAGCCTATAACAAATGGTGTCACATCATGTAACCATCATGATAATAATATATTTTTTTTCTTTTTTGAGGAATGTATTTTATGTAGTTAGTACACTATAATAACGTATCTTTTTTTTTTCTCCGTATGTGTTCTCAATTTTATTTATTTATTTTTTGTTGGGAAAATACAAAACAATGGTAGTTTGAAAAAATAAATACAGAATCATGAAAAAAGTTATATATTTCCCTCTCTTTTTTTTTTATTTGATTTTATGTGTACTTTAACTTTGCATAAGTTATATCTATATATATATAAAAAAAAAAAAAACGATTTTCTGCTTGAGATTTGTCTTTTTTCTTTAATTTTGTCATTTTATTTTGAGTAATTTATTAATGGTGACCTATATGTTCAAAGTTTTTTTTCGTAATTTAGCAAACATTCTTGGTCAATTATGAAACATAAATATTTTATTTTTAAAAAAATTACAAATATACCCATAAATTTTGTTTAAAATATGAATCGGTTTTATAATACTAGAAATTACAACTATCCTTTATTTTAAATTCTAATTTAACACAATAATCAAGAAAAAAACAACTATTCTCCTATACAATAATAAATTATCAAAATTATTTATTGAAAAATGTTTCTCATATCATTAAAAACTGTTAATTGACTTAATATTTTATTTATTAACAAAATGGTTAACTGAAAAATATTTTTCATATCATTAAAAATTGTTAATTTACTTATTAATAAAATTGGTCATTTGAGTATGATTTATGTATTAATAAAATTAGTCATTTGTATATATATGTATTTTCTTTCTATTCTTTATTAGTTTAGTGAATTATCTTAGTAATTTTTTTTAGATGGGGAATTATGTTAGTATTTGTTTTATATTTATCTGTCGAGAAAAGTTAAACACCATAATTTTATTTATTTTTTTATAAATTCGGAAGAAATGTCCGAGACTCATAAATTCACCCAAATGATATGGTATTAGAATTGGCATTTACACCATTAGATGTATAACAAATCAAAAAATAATACATATCATACCACATAATTAAATCATATATTTAATTATTTATTATATTCAATTTCATGGAATAATATTCTAATTTAAAAAAAAATTATCAAAATATAGAACTTAAACATGAATTGTATGTTTGTAACAATAGGGACAAAATTTTCTCAATTCCAATCGATTAGGCGTATTGTGTCGATTCTTTTGAGTAATATACTTGGAAATTCCTGTTGATGCTTTATTAACACTGTTTCGGACACAACTGATACATTTCAAAATAACCGTTACTCGGACATCTTTACCCTTGGCCATGAACCTCCTTTGGATTTTTTTTATTTACTCAACTCTTCTATTTTTGATCCGAAACGAAGAAGAAGAAAGAAAGGAAAATAAAATAGAAGTTACTAATTCGAAATCCAATTATGAAAGATTTCATTGCAATCAATAAAGTAATAATAAATAATACAATGATTTCGAAACTCTATTTCTAATCGTAGTACAGTATTTCATAATACACGGGCCTTTTGAAACTAGTATGTATATAAGGGAATGGTAGCACTGTGATTATTTGTTACACATATATAATAATACACGGACCTTTTGAAACTAGTATGTATATAAGGGAATGGTATAACACTGTGATTATTTGTTACACATATGTCTTTTATAAAGTACTTATGCATATACCAAAACAAAGGATCTGGACATATGAAGAGTGCCAAAATTAAATTTAATTATTCAAAAATTATGGTGAGATGTTTTTCAAAATGTGAATGTGCGATTCAGTTTGAATTGGTTTATTGTAAGGTCATGTATATAATAAATATAGTATATTTGTTAATAAAATTCATTAGTATTACTAGTGCTAAAAATAGACAAGAGGAAAGTAGGGCAGAAAAACATGCATACAGATGTGTGCACCATTTTAACTTATTATTGTCCAAACAAACATACAATGTTGGATTTTGTCACTCCTTTCCCCCACACGAGATGGTATAAAACCAGTAATTATATGTAGGAATGGTCATTTTCTCTTGCTTCGCTCTACTTCTGTTGTCTCGTCTTATCTTCTATAAGTTTTTTCGCCCCGATGAGAAAGGAGGAAGGAGACGGGAATGGAGATGGAATTTTATTTCCTTGACTCATTCTATCCAACCTCTTCCCGATTATATTTATTAAATATATATATAATATAATATAAGTTTTTTATTATTATGGTTAATATCAATTTTTATTCATTTATATTTTATATTTTATTTTATAATTCTCATTAAATATAAATTATTATTCATAATATGCTATATTATATATAAGTTTTATTCATATTCTCATACTTCAATTTACAAAAATAACTCGTTTCTCACTCACAACTAGGGGTGTGCGCGGTGCGGTTCGGGGGGTTTGAGAGTAAATTTATAAACCGAATGGCGGGTTGGCGGATTGACAAATTGCGGTTTAGACGGTTTTTGACGGATTGACGGATTGAAGAATATTCTAACTAATTATCATACATTTGTAGAATATATAATATTAATTTATATAATATTTTTTAGATATATAACACAAAGTAATTTTACATAATATGTTTCATATATATAGCCACTAATTTGTAATAAATTTCATATCTTAAATCTCTCTCACACTCATTTTTACATTGATATTTCACTGGAGGTTAAAAAATACATATGTATTAATTATAGCGGAGTGGAGCGGTTCGGTTGACGGATTATAAATTTTAAAATTTAAACTACAATTAGCGATTAGAACAATACAAATAAATATGAATCGATGCGATTTTAACGGATCGGACGATATTTTCCACCGTCCTACTGACAACCACCTCTTTATTTGCCAATATGATACGGGGCAGTGGCGAATTACTACAAAGTCGATCACATCCTAACCATACGGCACAAGTGGGCCTTAGCTCACATTAGTGCGGGTCACATTTAAACTGATTCATTAAAGAGCCCTATTCAACTAGAGAGGGCTAGCCCACATACTCGACGCAACTCTTCAACTTGGAATTCACTTGACTTTAGAGAGAGCTTGCACGATCGATCATCACACAATTTTCATTCAGACAAACCCTAAGGTCATGTTTGTTTGGGCGAATTGGATTAGCATTCTCATGACTAATAGTTCTAGGATTATAAATTCGTTGGATTATGTATCCTATCTTAACTAATAGTCAAGCTTAAAATAATTAGTCCGTACTTTAATTATTTAATCAAACATCAGATTGATAATTTTATTGGACTATTAATCCAATCCCAAGCTCATATCCACCCAAACAAACATGTCCTAAGCCTCTCCTAAATGCAATAGAAGAAGGCAGACATGGCGACCACCAACTCCTCCTCTTCGAACAAAAACCCTAAAAAGGCGAACCTCTTGGATCATCACTCCATCAAGCACATTCTCGACGAGTCCGTCACTGAGGTAATTCACTTCAAATTCCTCTCTCTCTCTCTCTCTCTATACGTAATTGTGTATATGTGTGATCGATTGATGCAATGGTTGATAGATTTTGTAACTGATCTGTGTTTTGTTTTGTTTTTTTTTTTTTTGATTCTTAGATTGTTACGGGCCGTGGATACATTGAAGATGTGAGGATGAGTAACGTTAGGTTGCTTTTGGGAACGATCATCATTTTCATTGCGCTCGTCGCTCAGTTTTACCCTAAGAAGTTTCCCGAGAACAGGAATTTTCTGATTGGCTGCATCGTATTATATCCTTTTTCCTCTCGTAGATTCTGTTTTTTTTTTGTTTGTTTGTTTGTTGCTATCCTCTGTTTGGCTGCTGAGAAAACGGTAGAATTGAGAACAAATTTTGAGTTTCACTTTCTTCCCCCCCCCCCCTCTCCCAAAATAGAAAATTTTCTGTCTGGTTGCCTATTTCATTTTTGTTAAAATGTCTATTTGAATTCGTCTTTATTTTTGTTTTGCCTTCTGTTTGTTTGACTAGAGAATGGAAGAGAGGATAAAAATGTGAAAGTTCAGTTCTCATATTTTGTTTTTCATTTTTCCAAGCAAAACGTAAAGTTCACGTTCAAGAGCCAATTAATGGTATTAAGCTCAAATGAACTGAGTTTTTTGAAGGGATGGAAAATCAAAAATTGAAAATTTTTGTGTTTGCAGTAGATGTTCAGTTTCACAATGATATTAGTGTTTCACAATATGTTTTATCTTTGACTCTGGCAAGTATATAGTTTTCAATGGATTTTTGCAGCTGATCATATACACAAAGGAAAAGAATGCGATTTTGTTTACCTATCCTCCCCCTGTAAGTTATACGTGACTTTCAATTGAGAATTTCTTTAGACCAGTTATGAATATGATCTATTAAAGCTTTTCTTTATTCCTTTTATTGTTTCAGTTTGTTTTCTTCTTTGTATCTATAATTTGGATGAGGATAACCTTGTCTATGATGTGATAGACCAATTTCTCATATAATTTGTATTAAGGTTGACTACATAAATGCTGGCATTTCCATTTTTTTTTCTTCAGATGACTGATGAATGTTTGGTGGTGCCTGAGTTGTCCAAGATAGTCTCATAGGCGTCTTTGGAATTTTTAATGCTCTAGGTTCTTGCCTTGCCAACAGTGAATTAGCATAATTTGGAGTTTGGAAAATATAAATCTACTCCAAAACTCTTGCATTTATTTTGTTTGTGCTTTACTATTTTTTTTTTTTGGTTTTGAAAATTGTTTTGCAATTAATACATCTTTACTTTGGTAGTAATCACTCACATCCTATATTTTAATTACCTACATAGAATTATAATAAGCAATAATGCTTGCTTTATCTTTGCATCTAGCTTACTGTAGTCATGGCTTCTTGCCCTATTAATCGCTATATTTTGAAGGCCCTGAACTTGTTCTTGAGTGGTTTCTTCTTCTGTCACAGTACTACCACGTCAGCTTCCTCTTCTTTTGTTGCAATTTCTAGCTTGTGGATTATGATAAACTGTTAGAAGAGCATTCATCTTTGGTTCATTTTATTTTAGCATTTAATGAGTTCACGCCTGTAGATTATGTCTAACTATGTACATTGGGCTGCGTTAATACCACATCGCAGTACTAGTGTTATTTTATCCATTGTATTTATTGACAATCAAGTAATCAACGCGCACACAATAACTAACTTGATTACTCTGTTATTTGGGTCCACTAGTTCTTTTTTTTAAGCTTTAATTGAGTAAGTTTCTTGAAAGACTTCATGTACTTATACCCTATGAAGCGCGAAGAGGTCACATATTGGGGTGCAATACATGTCGAACATGTACACGTTGGAGGAAGTGTTTCTGTTTTTCCTCAATCGGACATGTTAGGACACATTGGGGGCGCAATTTTTATTTTTTATGTTGTTTTTCACTGGAGTATCATATCCAAGGTTGATGAATTTGATGACAATAAATATTTTCCATAGAATAAATATATAATATTAAATTGTGACATGTAGTAAATATAAAAAAGTAATCAGTGTGTTCGGTTTGAGTTTTCTGGATTAAGTTTTTTGAAAACTGAGTTTTTTGATTTCCGTATTTTTTTGTTTTTAGTGAATACTTTTAAAATTTTAAATATTCTTTTAACTTTTTTAGATGCACTTTACTTTTGTGAAAAATATTTTAAAAAATTAATAAATACATAAAAATATAAAAAATGTACTGAATTCTTGTATTTTTTTTTTTTTTTTTTTGTATTTTTTGGTATTTAGTGAATTTTTTAAAAAAAATTTCTACAATTTTTTTACTTTTTAGGTGTATTTATGTTAAGGCCTTGTTTGGGAACAGGCTGTTTTAGTAACTTTTTGGCTTTTTGACTAAAATATGAGGTAAAAAAAAACTAGTATACTTGGGATGACTTTTTGACTTTTTATGAAAAGTTGTGCAAAAAGTGGAGAGAAAAGAGAATCTTTGATTTTTTGGTATAAATTGTTGGCTTTTTAATTTTTTTAGCAACTTTTTGGTTTTTAGGCTAAAACAGCCTATTGTCAAACGAGGCCTAAGTATGTCTAAAAAGTAAAAAAATTTCTTAAAATATTAAAAAAATTCAGTAAAAACAAAAAAATACGGAAAATAAGAAAGTAGAATTTTCTGAAAAGTTTTTTGAAAAAATGGAACCAAGCAAGCTAAATATGTTTTTTATGTGTCGTGTTCTACTTTTTTTGAAAATATACGTGTCTATGTGTCCATGTCATCTCATGTGTTTGTATCCATTTTCGTACTTCTTAGCTTATACCTCAAACTTCCGTTTGGTGGTTTATTTATTTTTGAAAATTATGTATGAACATCTGATACATCTTTTTGTTATGTTATGTTACATTCTATAAACATGTGGAAAGCCTGGAACCGATGCCTTAGAAACTCAAGTTTTATGAGCTTTTCATCTCTTGATGATGGCATAATTTTGTTTTAGCCCTACTGTCATAATGATGTCAAAATCATGCTAAAATACTTCCAGTACTTCTACATATTTATCAAAAAAAAAAAAATTTTATGAGTTCTACGTGCTGCTAGCTATATGGCTAATTGTGTGTCTAATTGTCTTAGACTCTTAGATGTTCACCTCATATAGTTTCTGGATATCAGGTTATTTTTTCAATCCGTATCATCATCATTATGTTATACTTTGTTTAATTTCATTTTGTAACAGTTTGATTTGCTGAGCATTAATATAAAAATCTTGTAGTTACACATTGACTGACTGCTAGAAGCTGTTCAATTCATCTGGGTGCCTCAGCTGATGATATAATTTTTTTTAAAAAGGTTATACAGATTTCACATGATAGCGTACTAAGACTCCTATGAACAAAAAAGAACAAAACTAGTGTGAATAATGGCTTTTCAGGATGCTTTGAAAGTACTATTAGGTTTGCTAGAGAGTATATTTGCATACATTAATGTGGACTTCCCTTTGGCTAAACCCCCTGATTAGAAATTTAATGACCCATGGTAAGGGACACATCCTTGGCAGCCGCTAAAGAAGGCAAGTTTGGGTTGTACCAGAGACCTTCAAATGGCCTTTCTTAGGAATTGCTGAGATGATTTTTCTTCCGGTCTTTTCCAAAAGGTTGTCTACAAGAATTATTGATTTAGCTAAGGATAAGGGTGTCATCTATGAAGCACGGACACGGACACGGACACGGACACGGACACGCATACGGACACGGACACGGACACGGGACAAGGCAATTTCTAAAAAATTGGGACACGGACACGGCAAGGGACACGGCAAATTTTTTAATTTTTTTATAAATATTTTTATTTTAATACATATTAATTATTTTATTTATTTATTATATTTTTAAATAATGTGTTGTAATTAATTATTTTATTTTATTTTACATACATGTATTTATTTTTTTATTTATTAATATGTATAAGTATATATTATCTTATAATATGTATTATCCATTATCTAATGAGTATATTTATGTTATATAATAACTATTATATAATATATAATAAAATAATAATAGTTGTTAGTTATATATATTATATATTCATATATAATAAATATATAATAAAATAATAATAGTTATTAGTTATATATATTATATATGAATATATAATAATTATAATAGTTATAATATCAAGATAAGAAGACAGACGGGAGAGAACCGAGAGAGAGGGAGACAGAAGCAAGGGAGACGATCGCGATCAGAAGCGAGAGAGAGGGAGACGATCGCGATCGTGATCAGGATCAGAAGCGAGACACAGAGAGAGAGAAGGCGAGAGAGAGAGAGAGAGCTCTGCGAAGGCAAAGGCGAGACACAGAGAGAGCTCTGCGAAGGCGAAGGGGCTGGATCGTCGAAGTCGAATCTGGCTCTGGATCGTCGATCGAAGTCGAAGGGCTCTGGATCGTCGCCTACCAGGTTTGTTCTTGTTTTCCCCCTTTCATTTACTCTTCTCGCCATGTCCATGGCGTATCCAGATTCGGACACGCGTGTTCCCTGCAAAAAAATAAATTAAATTAAGGGGACACGCCAGATGCCGTGTCCCGTACGTGTCCCAGGCGTGTCCCCGTATCCGACACCGCCACGGCTTCCATTTTGCCGTGTCTATGCTTCATAGGGTGTCATTGAGGGGTTTGTGGTGGGAAGGGATAGGATTGGAGTTACTCATTTACAATTTGTGGACGATACTATATTCTTGTCATCAAAGAAGGAAAATAAAGTGGGGAGTTTGCTACAGATTTTGAGAATTTTTGAAATTGTGTTGGGCCTCAAGGTCAATCTTAACAAGAGCAGTGTTGTGGATATTAATTTGGATGATAGCTATGTGCATAGGGTAGCAGATATGTTGGGATGTTCCACTGATTCCTTTCCTATTAAATACTTAGGGCTTCCATTTGGAGAAGATCCTAGATTGACGTCCTTTTGGGAATCTGTTCTTGTCAAAATTGGGAAAAAATTGGAGAGATGGAAGCGAGCTTTGTTGTCTAGGGGGGGAAGAGATATACTTTGGTACAATCCGTATTAGGATCTGTTCCTATTTATTTCCCATCTATTTTCAAAATCCCGATTAGCATTGCGAGGAAAATTGAGAAATTGATGAGAGATTTTCTTTAGAAAGGGTGTGAAGAGGGCAAAGGGGTTTATTTGGTTAGGTGGGATACGGTTTCTCTTCCTAAGGAAAAAGGTGGATTAGCTATTGGAAACATCGTTGCTAGGAATATTGCTCTTTTGGGCAAGTGGTTGTGGAGATTTTCTATTGAAAGTGATTCGTTATGGTATTCAGTTGTTAAAAGCAAGTATGGAGTTCAACCTAATGGTAGAGATTCTAATGTGGTTAATAGAGGCAATTGTCGTTCACCGTGAAAATTTATTTCTCGTTTGTATCCCCTCATGTCTAACTACTTTTCGTTGAGAGTGGGGAATGGGGTGAACATCCGTTTTTGGGAGGATGTTTGGTTAGGGGATATCTCGTTTGATAGATCTTTTCCTCTTCTTTACCGGTTGGTTCGTTCTTCAAATGTTTCAATAGTGTCTGAGAGGGAGAATTATGAGCCGGATATGGACCGAGGTAGAGGCCGAGCAGGTTGGGAGCCCAATGGAGCATTGGGCCGAGATGACTTCGGATCCGCCTAGAGTTGGGCTTCTAAGACATGGGCCGAGCTACTTGGGGCTCATAGGACAACCGCAGACTTATGCTGGTCCAAAGGCGCCAGACCGTTAGCCCGACTGAGGACCTCATGCCCTGAAGTAGGCAGGAAGGCCTTTGGTTGACCAGGTTGACCGATCTCCAACTCGGCTTCGCCGGAGTGCAACCGAGCACAGCTGGAAAGGAGCTCGATTCTTGGAGCACTTGTGCATATAGCCGCAAGGTGGTACAAACAATGCTGTGGTTCCCAGCAGAGTGGGCTGGCAGCTGGGTTAGGTGATGTTCAGCAAGGTTTATGCTGACAGATGGGATAGCAAAGCCATGTGTCGAGAGATCACTGGGAGTAGGTTCGGGGCGCAGAGGGTATATAAGCATGTCTGCGCCCCCCATACAAAAAAGACGAACATTTGGTAAGAGATACACTTACACTCAACTCCCTCCCTTCTCTTTCTCTCTATCCCAAGGTGTGTGCTAACTTGATCGTCGGAGGGGTTTTCCGGCCACACACCGCCGGGTAGCTCACCGCCGTTGTGCTTTCAGGTGATCGGACAGGAACGGAGCTCGGAAGAAAGGACCGGAATATTTGCTCCCCGTACAATTGGCGCCGTCTGTGGGAACTTTGCAGACAAAACCTTGTCTTCCACGCTCGTCTGATCGCCGTCCATGGCGAACAACGATGAGTTTCCATTGTCCGCCATCGACGGAGTTACTCCGGATTCAGGCAGACGGAGAGAGGGGCATCTCGACATCCTTCCGATGGCGAACCTGGAGACATTCCCAGGAACACAGTCGCGAGACGCGCGAGATAAGCGCGGTAGGAGTCATGGTCATTCACGGAGTCCCGACGGTCATCGGCGACGGAGAGAATCGCACGCCAGACGTCTGGAACACAAGCTAAGAGACCAGGACGCCGTCATCCGGCGAATGGCGGCGGAGATGGAGGAGCTGAAGCGGCATGTCAAAGGGAAGGGTGTAGCCGAGTGGAGACCACGCGAGCGCACCCAACCCCGCCGCTCGTAGTCGAGTCGATGACACACTCGCCCATTTCTATTACCGGGTTACAAGGTTGGTGATTCCGACGTACGCAGAAAAGTCTAGCGCAGATAGCACTTTACCAAACTCACGCCCCGGTGATTTACGTCGAGGTACTCTTACTCCGCTCATTTAGAGGATTTGCGGGCGGTCTTAAAGGAGCGGGTTTGCCGGCGGGAAGCTCATAGGATACCGGCGTTCTAGCGGTTATCCTACAGGGTTCACGCCAGCGAGGAGGTCGGAATGTCTCCACCCCGCCAAGCAGCGCCACTCCTAGTGGATTCAGATTTGGCAAGGTTGAGTGCCACCCCTTTCTCCCTGGAAATAGAAACAACACCTCTCCCGTCGGGCTTCCACCAGCCAAAGTTCACATTGTACGACGGGAAGATCGATCCCTACATGCATGTAAGTCATTTCCGACAGGTCATGGCCGTACATAGGCAGAATGATGGTCTTATGTGCCTCATCTTTCCGTCAAGTTTGGGCGAATTGGGCTTGAAGTGGTTTGAAAGGCTGCCGGAGGGGAGTATTGAGAGGTGGCATCAGTTGGCCGAAGCCTTTGTCACGCGCTTCAAAACCAACACCAAAGCACCAAAAGAAGTTGATCATCTACTGAGTGTCAAGATGGAACCGATCGACACATTGAAGGCATACAACTCCAGATATTGGGAGACCTTCGACGAGATCTTGGATTGCCCGGTCAACCTTGCAATCACCCAATACAACCGTGGTCTCCCGGTCGGACATAGACTACGGGACTCGCTTACCATGCACCAACCGACGTCCATGGGCTACCATGCAACAGATCAATGAGCACATCCGAAGTTGAGGATGATGCGTCAAGATCTACCGTGAAGGCAACTCCTAGAGCAACAGCATAAGAAGACAAGTAAAGTGCACGCAATGGGCAAGAGTCCAAACCGCCAAGTGACCAAGCAGAGAATCGGATCGTGGCTCGAATAGCAAAATCGGGGTAGAGGACGCGGAATGACCGGATGACTACCCCGAGATGACATAGCGGATGCAAGGTTGAAGGCAAGGACCGCATAACCACGGTCTTCAAGATTCCAATCTATCGCATACTTAGTGAAATCCGAGACGAGGAGTATGTCCGCTTCTCGCTAAGTTGGGCGATGGACAAAGGGCTACAACCCGCGGTATCGTTGCACATTCCATCGAGCGAGGCCATCGGATCGAGGATTGTTTGCCTGAGGCAACACCGAAGAGCTAGTCGCGCGGACACCTAGACCTTTACATTGATGGGGCGAAAGCGAACCAGTTCCGGCTGATCCTAGGGGATGATGACCGAGATGCGCCACCACAAGGAGTTATTAACGCCATCCACTAAGATAGTGGAACCGAGCGTTTTTAACTCCGGTATGATAAAAAAGGCAGAACATATGAGGGAGGTTTTGTCGGTTCAGCCTGCCATCAAGAGGGGGAAGACCGAAGAGAAAGATGTGATTAGTTTCACATCAAGGGATCTAGAGCGTATTCAGACGCCGCACAACGATGCCTTAGTAGTAACACTCCGCGTCAAGGAATTCGATGTCAAACGGATCTTGATCGATCAGGGAAGCTCGGTCGAGATCATGTATTACGACGCGTTTAAGCAGCTCAAGCTCCGAGAGACAGACTTGGCTCTGGCAACTTCGCCACTGGTTGGTTTCAACTCACAACCGGAGTGGCTTTTGGGAAAGATTATCCTGCCGGTCAAAGCGGGATTCGTAGTCAAGCAAGTGGAGTTCTGGGTGTTACATGTGCCTTCTACCTACAACCTGATCCTTGGAAGAGGATGGTTTCACGCAATGCAGGCCGTAGCATTGACCTTCCATCAGGTGACGAGATTTCCCTCGGCTATGGGGGCAATCGAGGAGATCTGGGGAGATCAAGTCATGTCCAAACAGTGCTTTGTGGCAGTGAACGGGAGCCGGGCTGCCAAAGGCTTCGTTCAAATAATAGAAGGACCGGAAGACCGGGGAGTTCTTGACGATGTGGGCACCAAGGCAGAGGACAAAGCTGTTGAGGAATTGGTGGAGGTGCGAATTGATATGGAGCGGCCGGATAAGTTCTTCCTGCTCGGCTCCAGCCTCACAGCCCAAGAAAGGACTGAGATGGTGGAGTTTCTGATGGCCAACATCGAAGTCTTCGTATGGTCGCCTTACGACATGCCCAGCCTCGATCCAAGTTTTATCTGCCATCACCTAAATGTCTTCCCCGGAGCAAAGCCAGTCATTCAGCGAACAAGAAGATCGGCGCTGCATCACGCCGAGATAGTTGCAGAGGAAGTGAAAAACTTGCTTGAGGCACGAGCAATTCAGGAAGTGCACTACCCTCGGTGGATTTTCAACACAGTAGTGGTGCCCAAAAAGAATGGGAAGTGGCGAGTTTGTGTTGATTACAAGACGGTCAACCGAGCTTGTCCGAAAGATAGCTTCCCCCTGCCCCGCATTGACCAGCTTGTGGACTTGACGGCTGGACATAATAGGCTTAGCTTCTTGGATGCCTATCGCGGCTACCACTAGATTGCCATGCATGGGCCCGACCAAGAGATCACCTCCTTCACGACTCCTAGGGGACTCTTCTGCTACCGAGTCATGCCTTTTGGTTTGAAGAACGCCGGGGCAACCTTTCAGAGGATGGTGACTAAGATGTTTGCTCCTTTGCTTGGTCGGACAATGGAGGCTTACATTGATGATATGGTGGTCAAAAGCCGGCATGCAAGAGACCACTTATCCGACTTGGCCAAAATGTTTGCCATTCTCAAAAAACACAAGCTGCGCCTGAATGCGTCTAAGTGTGTCTTTGGCGTGGGATTCGAAATTTTTTTGGGATTCCTAGTCACGAACCGAGGCATCGAAGCAGACCCCACTTAGATCGCTGTCTGCAAGATTTGAAGCAAATTTCGGCTAAGGACGTCAACAGTCTGGTCGGATGG
Source organism: Camellia lanceoleosa (assembly GCA_025200525.1). NCBI lineage: Eukaryota > Viridiplantae > Streptophyta > Magnoliopsida > Ericales > Theaceae > Camellia > Camellia lanceoleosa. The sequence goes on from CM045761.1 coordinate 17,131,023, forward strand.
CCGCTTAATCGATTGCGATCGGCCATCGATCGCCTTCTTTCTTTCAGGCATTGAAATCAAAGTTCTCGTGGGACGAAGATTGTGATCGGGCTTTGGCCGAGCTCAAGGAGTATCTGTCTTCTCCGCCACTGTTGGTTACACCAAAGCCAGGCGAGGAACTCTATCTTTACCTTGCCGTCTCTCAGCATGCAGTCAGTGCGGTGCTTGTCCGAGCTAAAGGAATTAAGCACTTCCCATTCTTCTACGTCAGTAAGACCTTGCTACCGGCAGAGTCGAGATACTTGCCGCTGGAAAAGCTTGCGTTAGCATTAATGATGGCTTCAAGGAAGTTGGCACACTATTTTCACGCCTATACCATCATCGTTCTGACCGAATTCCCCCTTAAGGCCTTGTTTGAACGGGCGGACTTTTCTGGCCGAATTCTCAAGTGGGCGGTCGAATTGGGACAATTTGATGTGAAGTTCCAGTCGCGCACAACCATAAAGGCCCAAACTTTGGCCGATTTCGTTGCCGAATTCTCACCTGGAACTCATCCGGCGTGGCCGGTCGACATTGCCGCGGCAGATGAGGAGGTGAATGCTAGTCTAACCGAGATACAATCTGGTGGAGTTTGCGACGCGGAATTTGCGCGCCCCACCGTAGCACCCTCAACTTGTATAGTTCCACCGCTCGGTGACGCGATGACGGAGCTGGATATTATTGTCCAACCCGCTCTGCCCGGTACCGCATCACCAAGGGGGAAGAAATGGAACCACTCAACACGGAGCCCGTGGTCGGCATAACACCGCAACCTGGTGATTCGCCTACGGACTTGGGCATTGTAGACCTACTTGCTAAGTCCGGTGCCGAATCACCAAGGGGGGCTGAAGTGGAACCAGCTAACACTGAACTTGAAGCCGAACAGCCGAGTAGCCGTGAGCCCATCGACCTTCAATCCTCTCAAGACCCATCAGACTGCTGGAAGATTTTTGTGGGGGAGATGTGGAAACTTTTTGTTGATGGAGCGTTGAACCGTCACGGTGCCGGGCTAGGTATCATTCTTATCTCACCGGATGGCCTCACCATTGAACATTCTATCACCCTTGGCTTCTCAGCATCCAACAACGAGGTTGAGTACAAGGCACTTTTGGCCGGACTTAAGAGCGCTCTTTAGATGAAGGCTTCCGAGCTAATGGTGTATAGTGATTCCCAACTTGTGGTTAACCAAGTCTCTGGGATTTATGAAGCAAAGGATGATAGAATGGCAAAGTACCAAGCTCTGGTCAGGGAACGCATCAAGCAATTCCAGGCAATCAGAGTTCAACAGATTGGCCGTGAAGAAAACAGCTGAGCGGATGAGCTGGCCGGCCTTGCTTCAATGGTAGATAGTACGTCTCCTAACCCCCTATTGATTGAATTCCTTCCACGGCCAAGCATTAAGAAAGCCGGGCAGACGAATGTACTCTGCACCGCGCTAGGTCCTTCCTGGATGGACCCTATAATCCTGTTTCTCAGAGATCGGACTCTGCCAACCGACAAGAAAGAAGTGGACAAAGTCCGGGTGAAGTCAGAGCGGTTTTGGCTCTCTCCATCTGGAGTGGTGTATAAAAAGTCCTTCACCGGTCCTTATCTAAAGTGCTTGCACCCGAGTAGTGTAGAGGCCTTCTTGTACGAAATTCACGAAGGCATCTGTGACAGTCATATAGGGGGCAGGTCCCTGGCCTACCGAGCTATTTCGCAGGGCTACTGGTGGCCGTGCATGCAGGCCGACGCACAAAAGTATTTCCGTAAGTGCGAGAAATGCCAGAAGTTCACCCACCAGATCCATCAGCTAGCCAGGGAACTTCTTTCCCTCACCAGTCCTTGGCCCTTTGCCATGTGGGGGCTAGATATAGTCGGGCTGCTACCAACAGCACCAGGCAACCGGAAGTTCTTCATCGCGGCCACAGATTACTTCACCAAATGGGTTGAAGCTGAGTCCTTGGCAACAATCAAGGAGAAAGACGTGAAGCGGTTTGTCTGGCAGAATGTGGTCACGCGGTTTGGCGTCCCCAAGATTTTGATATCTGATAACGGCGCTCAGTTTGACGGTCGCCTATTCAGAGGATTTTGTGAAGATCTAAAGATTGAATTCTACAACTCTACTCCGGCTTACCCGCAATCCAACGGTCAGGCCAAGGCATCAAACAAGACCATCCTGGATGGGTTGAAGAAACGATTGGAGAAGGCAAAGGGAAAATGAGCTGAGGAACTACCCAGCGTCCTTTGGACATACCGAACGACCCCGCGGCGATCTACCGGGGAAACTCCATTTGCTTTGGCTTATGGCATGGAGGCAGTCATACCTTTGGAAATTGGCATGCCCACCCTAAGAAGTGAAAGTTTTGAGCCCGAGCTGAACGCCGAGGCCATTGCCCTGGAACTAGACCTAGTGGAAGAGCGTCGGGAGAAGGCCCTCATCCATGTGGCCGCCTACCAACAAGAGCTCTCAAGGAAGTACAACAAAACGGTGCACCCCAGACCGTTCAAAGTAGGTGATTGGGTTTTGAGGAAAGTTATGGGCAATACCCTGGTGCCAGGTGCAGGCAAACTAGGGGCAAAAGATAACCGGTCTGGCGGGCAAGGGGGCATACCACTTGGAGGATCTGGATGGTAGAGGAATACCCCGGCCATGGAATGCGGCTAACCTCAAACTGTATTATTTCTAGATTTAGCTTTCTTTTTATGCAAAGGAATTTTTTGGCTTACACTTCAGAATGTAATTCTCTTTGTCAATATATAGAAGTGTCCTTTGTTTTGGCATTTTGATTATTGCTCTGTTTTGAGTTTCCCAACCGAGATGGGTTATTCCGGTTGAAAGAGTTGATGATTTGCTCAACTTAGGATTCCCAACCGAGATGATTTACTCCGGTTGGAAGAGTTGATGACTTGTTCAACTTAGGATTCCCAACCGAGATAATTTACTCCGGTTTGAAGAGTTGATGACTTGTTCAACTTAGGATTCCCAACCGAGATAATTTACCCCGGTTGGAAGAGTTGATGACTTGTTCAACTTAGGATTCCCAACTGAGATGATTTACTCCGGTTGGAAGAGTTGATGACTTGCTCAGCTTAGGAATCCCAACCGAGATGTTTACTGCGGTTGGCGAAGTTGATGTTTTGCTCAACTTAGTATTCTCAATCGAGATGGTTCACTCCGGTTGAAAGAGTTGGTGATTTGTTCAACTTTGTTGTTCCAACCGAGATGGTTATTCCGGTTGAAGAAGTTGATGTTTTGTTCAGCTTAGGTATTCTCAACCGAGATGGTTTATTCCGATTGAGAGACTTGGTGATTTGTTCAACTTTGTTGTTCCAACCGAGATGGTTATTCCGGTTGAAGAAGTTGTTCAATTTTGCTACTTATACCGTGATGTGAATTCCGGTCAGGCCAAGTGGTTCAAATCGAGATGTTTTGCTGAAGATAGAGTTGGAGAAAACCGTGCAAACACTTGATGAAATTAAAGCTTTTCATTGATAAAAAGTTAATACAAAAGGTGGAGAACTTAGCCCGGTTACATTTGCAGACAAAAGGAAAACACAAAACTAAGCTAAGGGGGAGAGGTCTGGGAATTCTTCATCAGCTTCCAAGTTGACCGTAGCTGTCTGGTCTTGGACACTGGTCTAGCCGGGCTGCTCTTTCTCCCCGCGGTCCTCCACCTCGGCATCTGCTTCAGCCTCTTCTTCCTCTTCTTCGAGACCTTCCTCGGCCTCAGCCTGTAACGCGCTGAAGACGTCGTTGGCATACGGCACGAGATAGGTCGGTAGGAAGGTAGGTGGCGGAGTAGCGAACACATCGGTGTCTGGACCCTGGCCGAGGTGTTCACAGGAAGACTTCCAGCCAGCTTTGAAGTAAATGTCCTGAGTGGCGAAGACTTGTTTTTTGTAGTTGTCCTCGGCTTCATTGAAGCCGGCGTTGTTGGCGTCCTGGCAGTCTTTCTTCCTGGACTTCTTTAGCGCATCAAGCTCGGCCTGGAGCTCGTCACGCTTCTTCTCGGCTTCGTCAAGCTGACTGAGCAACCTGTTGTTGTCAGCATTGGCAATTTGAAGCGATGATTTTGCTCGGCCCAGCTCGGTTTGGAGGCTCTCGACTTGGCTGGCTGTGTCACTCGCCTTCTGCCGTAATTGATGGATGTGCTCCATTACCAGGTGTTGCTTTTGGATAGCCTGCAAGCAGCAAATTTGATCAGTGAAGAAACCGTGCAAACACTTGTGAGAATTTAAGTAGAAGATGGAGATTCTTACCCTCGTCATGGACTTCACGGCTGATTTCACCAGCCAGGTGTCAGGAACGTGGTCGCTGCCCACCACGTCGCTCGGCAGCAGGAGAGCCTTTGAGAGGTCGAAGGCAAGCAAGTGCTCCTTGTCGCCTTTAACCGAAGCATTTGCCGGGATCTCTCTGTCCCGGTGCTTCAGCTGTGGCCGCCATGCTGGAATGGGGTCGACCGTGTCAGCGGGTTGCTCGGTTGTTAGCTCGGCAACTAGCTCGGCAGATGGATCTGCGCGAGGTCGTTTGCCAGCCCGGCGGGTTTTCTGTCTGATCTGCCCGGCGGCTGGAGATGCCAAAGCAACCACGGGGCCACTGGATTGGCCGGCAGCTGGGGAACGTATGGCTATCCTCGGTATCTTGGCTGAGGTGGCTGTGAGCAAATTTTTTATGCGGTTTCTTTTTGCCATCTCTTCGGCTTCTGATAACTGAATTAGTGGGACGTCAGGCAAAGGTGGGTCTGGAGGAGGTGATGGAGCACGGAGAAAGTCTGTTACTTTACTCCGGCGTGGAGCTGAATACCTGTAAGTGGGGACGTAGCTGAGCAACTCGTTACAATCTCGGTGGTTGTAGCGGAGCACGGTTCTGATGGCTTCGACGTTGGGAAACTGGTAGTTGGCTTGCAGGGCTTGAATTGCTGCAAAAGAAACAAGAAATATGGTTAAGTACAGAATTAAGGAAACCAATGCACCGAGCAAGGTAGCACGGCTTACATGTGGAACTGAAGTTTTTGCTTATGAACCAGCCCGGTACCTCGATTGTTTCATAATTGCTTGACATCCAGAAGAAATCATCATCGTGCAAATCCTTGTCTGGTGTGCCGGTCACTATTTTTTCTTTGCGCGGCCTTATCTTAAGGTAGTAAGCGAGACCATCGCCGGTGTGCCCAAGAGTGTACTGCCGCAATATCTCGGCTAAGCCTAAGTTTGTGCTTAGCCGGTTGTTAAGCTCGTGCACACCGTTTATTATTCGGTAGGTGTTGGTGGACACTTGAGTGGGTGCAAGCCCGGTGCGGCGCAAGAACTCGGTGATCAAAGGGTTGAGTGGGAAATGAAGACCTCCTTCGACAATCCATAGCACGGTGAAGAGGCACTCCTCTCTACCCCAAGGCGTTGTCTCAATTTTTGCAAGCTCAAGGTGGACGTCGGCCGGGATACCGTACTCCTCCCTGAACGCAGCCAGCGCGGCCGGAGTATCCACTAGGAAGCGGAATTTCCCCATTTACGGCCGGCCTAGGTTAGCTCGGCTGAGGGGTTTGGCACTGTGGTAATTGGTGGTTGCTCGGTCTTTGAGAGCTTCAGAAGTGGTCAATGGTCCTTTTGGACTCTGCAGGAAAAGGATGGCAAGTGTAAGTGTGAGCGCGGTCGCGCGAAGCGAGCTTGACTTTAGCTCGGTCATTAAGAGTGCCAAACCACCTCGGTTGTAAAGCCTAACCAAGGAGCTCGATGCCTGGCCGGACGGATGTTAGCCCGGTTGAGCGATCAAGTCCTTCTGTTATCACGGTTTCTGCCAAGGTTGGGATAAACATGTCATTTGCTCGGTCAGATTGGTTTTTTGGATCAAATAAAGACCTGGAGCCCGGTCCGCCCCAGATTTGCAATGTTCTTCAGGAAATATGAAGAACACCTTGAACAGTTGGAGGTTTAGGATGTTTTTGGTGCCTAATGTCCTATAAACTACGTTTCTAATGCCCTAATGTGTGAAATATCAAAGGAAGTGACAACAAAAAAGAAGTTTGAGGACTTACGAGCGTAGGGCAGAGTCCTCTTCTTCAAAGCACGAACTCAACGTTGGCAGGGAACAAGGGGCAAGAGCTCTGTAATGCGTGAGGTGCAAGAGAGTCAGTAAGGACGAAAGGAAGAAGGCAGGTGCATGTTTATAGAGGTGGTGAGGCCGCCAAAAATTCAAATTTTAGAAAACGGCTCGGTTGGCTATTCGAGGACCAGTGGAAGCTTGCCACGTGTCCCCATTAATGGCAGCGGCAGAATTGAAGAGACAGGAAGGTCAGGTGATGCGTCGACCGAGCAAGCTGAAGAGACAGGAATGTCGGACCGGGAAAGTTTGAATTCATGCATGTCGACTAGCCCGATTGCCGATTAGTAAATTGAGGACCGAAGAGGTGCTAACCCGGTCGAAATAGGTAATCCCAGTCATGCTTCAGCGGACGGAATTAAGGGGCAATTGAGAGGGAGAATTATGAGCCGGATATGGACCGAAGTAGAGGCCGAGCAGGTTGGGAGCCCAATAGAGCATTGGGCCGAGATGACTTCGGATCCGCCCAGAGTTGGGCTTCTAAGACATTGGCCGAGCTACTTGGGGCTCCGCAGGGACAACCGTGCAACTTGCGTTGCCCGGTCAAAGGCGCGCACCGTTAGCCCGGCTGAGGACCTCATGCCCTGAAGCAAGCAGGAAGGCCTTTGGTTGACCAGGTTGACCGATCTCCAACTCGGCTTCGCCGGAGTGCAACCGAGCACAGCTGGAAAGGAGCTCGGTTCTTGGAGCACTTGTTCATATAGCACAGCATGGCCGTTGACAGCCAAGGTGGTACAGCCCGGTTGCCGTGCTCCCAGCAGAGTGGGCTGGCAGCTGGGTTAGGTGATGTTCAGCAAGGTTTATGCTGACAGATGGGACAGCAGAGCCACGTGTCGAGAGATCACTGGGAGTAGGTTCGGGGCGCAGAGGGTATATAAGCATGTCTGCGCCCCCCATACAAAAAAGACGAACATTTGGTAAGCGATACACTTACACTCAACTCCCTCCCTTCTCTCTCTCTCTCTCTATCCCAAGGTGTGTGCTAACTTGATCGTCGGAGGGGTTTTCCGGCCACACACCGCTGGGTAGCTCACTGCCGTTGTGCTTTCAGGTGATCGGACAAGAATGGAGCTCGGAAGAAAGGAGTACGGGCTCGCCGGAATATTTGCTCCCCGTACAGTGTCGGTGGCTTGCTTTTCTATGGCATCCATCTCTTGAAACTTTGATTTCATTAAAAACTTGAATGATAGGGAAGCGGAGGAGCTGGCATCTTTGTTGGTAGTGCTTGAGGGGGTCTATCTTTCTTCATTTTGTGATATGAGGGTGCGGAATCTGGGCTCTTTAGGGGTCTTTTCATGTAAATTCTTTTTTAATAAGCTCATTGATAATCCCTCTATTCCCTTGTTTCCTTCTCATAAGAAAATTTGGAAAGCGGATGTCCCTCATAAAGTGAAGTTTTTCATGAGGTCTTTGGCTCAAAAGGGTGTAACAATTAATGATGTTTTCCAAAGAAAAAGGCCTAATCACTCTTTTTGCCCTTAATGGTGTGTGATGTGCAAGAGGAACTTGAAAGAAGTGGATCATCTATTTCTTCATTGCCTGATGGCTTGTGTATTATGGCAGCGGCTGTTCGGCTTATGTGATGAGCAGTGGGTTGCTTCGTGGGACTGGATTCAAATGCTTCTTATTCGGTTTATAGGGTTTGGGAGAACCACGAGAGCCAAAACAATGTGGACAAGCATTGTTTTTGCTATTTTTTGGGCCATATGGTTGGAGAGAAATGTTAGAATCTTTGATGGCAAGAAAGCAAGTATAGAGGCTTTGTGGGATAGGGTGGATTATTTGGCATCATTTTGGGTACTTGTATCCCTCTCCTTTTAAAGTAGTTCCCTTGTTCTTGATCTCTAGGGATTGGGCTGCTGTTTGCCTTCCCTAAGGCTATGAGTTTTATATTTTTGTTTCGCTCTTTCTCTTTCTCTCTTTGTATGAGGACTCTTTGTCCTCTTTCACACTTTTTTTAAATAAAATTTTGTTGTTGCTCTAAAAAAAATAAATAAATAATAAAAAAAAAAAGGTTGTCTACAAGAATACATTGTCCCGTCTTGGTTCCCATGGTAGGGAGGAATCCGCCATAGGAGTTGAGAATGTTTACTACTTATTTATTATTATATCTTAATTATTCAGCATTATAAAGCAGGTTAGAAATTGCTGAGAACAAGTCAACATGATGGGATCATTCGAAGACCTCTCTATCCATGCCCTTTGTGCGCCACAAATTGAATCCCTTTCTTTAAGAATGGCTCACTATTACTTCTGATAAGACTATTTTGGCTTACCAACACCCCTTCAACTAATGCTTAAAAATTCTTAACACCCATTGACTTGATTAAATGCCGTATTGGCAACCATGCAATCAAAATTTATACAAAATTAAATAGAAGCATACATGTTCTGTCTCTTGATTTACCGGAAACAGTTGCTGCCACCTCCACCTTCATTGCATCACAACCAATCACCACTGGCAGCTGGCACACTTACAGCTCTTTGTCCCTCTCCCTTCTCTATAAAGTTTCTTGTTTTCAGTCTCTCACCCATCTTCAATCTCACACATGAGACCTGCACAATTCCATCCCCTTATTGCTATCCCCACCATTAACCACCCTTGCCACCATTATACGGTTCATCAACCTGGACCTCTGTTCAACACCCAAATACATGAAATAAACCAATTAATCTATCTCATCTTCTACACTTACCATGGTCATCACACCCCATGGATTCAACTCATCACCACAAGAATTCCCAACCCCATTTCATAGTGACTGTCATTGTTGGACCACCACCATTGCTATGTCCCTCGGAGATCTTCTAATGCTCAAAATTTTTTTGCTCACTCCAAACCATTTGAATATGAAATTACAAGCATACATACATATGTAAAGCCATTCTTGTTCTATACCATATGAGCATCACCATCTTCATTTTTGTGCACACAATTCACACAACCATGGAAGCAACGGATGTTGCATTGACTTTTCCTTTTAGAAACAGTTAGTGTTCATGGGTGGATAGTATTATGGGGCAGTTTGGGGGTCTTTTAATTGCATATCTATTTGTAATCTTTGTATAGTAGCTAGTTGTGCACGGTAAAGAGGTGGGTTGTTGAATACATGGTGGTTTCGTTGGCTGTTATAAATATGTACAATGTGTGTATTTATGTGTGAGAGAGAGAGAGAGAGAGAGAGACCCAATGAAGTGGGAATGTCCTGGTCTTAGCTTCCTCAAAATAAACCCCTTACGTAAATCATATACTTCAATAGCCTTTTAAAAGACAAATTAGCACATGATGCCACATGTTCTTTTTCCATTAAGTTTATTTATGGAAGAGTAACAGGGTGTGTCATGTGTTTCGGGTCAATAATTTAAGTGTGTGTACATGTTGGGTAAAATAGTTTAGGGGTGAGTTAAAACTAGGCTATGCTTCACGGGCTCTTGTATGGGCAGTGGGTTATGGTCCATTTTGGTATCAGAGCAATAACGTAGAGCCCCGAGCCTCTCGTATGTGACCAGGAAAGGCATGAAGCGTAGCTCTCCGTAGGGGATGCCCAAGTTCGGTCAAATTTGGGTTGCAAGCTGATAGGTACTGAATGGAGTGCGCCTTGACTGTCTTAGACCCTGCGGGCTAATGTAAGACGGCGCTGTATGGGCAGTGGGTTATGATCCATTTTGGTATCAGAGCCAAGTTAAACAAAAACAAGAAGCTTAATCAAGGATTAAACAAGTTAGGATAATCAAAAGGATTTTGTCTTGACACCTAGATTTCTTCACTCAGAAAGGGATCAAAAATCTTTATGGCGTCTAGTAGTAACTCGGACTTCAACCTCAGGCTACGAGAAATCGTACCAACACAGAGAAACATAGTTAGACCTAGAATTAGAGGAGAAAATCCAGCCTCTACTAGGCAAAATTATCCAAAAAAGATATTCATAGTTTTAGAGTTCCGTAGGCACAAGGGATAGCTCATTGTGGTTCCACAGCTGATGTTTGCTGCACACAGCAAAATATGGGAGGTTTATGCGATGCAATGGTGGATTTGGAAAAATACAAATTCCACAAAGTTATTACTGTAAATCCAATGGTCCCACCATGGGTACTTTCTCAAAGACACTTTTCCTCGTTGCATTTCTTGTAAAAAGTATGGGAATATGCATCATGGGAAAGTTGATATTTAATCTTCCTACAAACTTTCTTGCAAAGTTAATGGTAGATGGAAAAAAGATTCTTTTATATTTGCCTTTACTTTTCTCTAAAATTATTTTCCTATTTAATATTCCTGACAATTAAACAGAACAAAGGATAAACAGTTGTGATTTACTCTGAAAAAGGAGGGAGGGAAATTCAAGGTCATCTCGCCAGATATATATTTGATGCGTGGACTAACAATTTTTATTGATAGATCGATGTTTCTTCATTTTCAGTTGACAGATAACCTTAGCCTCATCCAGAATTACCTTAGAAACATGTTCATTTGTTTTTCTTTTTATTCTCCATTTATCAGTTGTTATCTCATTTTGTTTTTCAGGGATCGTTTAACAGCACTGGATTGGTGGTCTCTTCCAAGCTGCCAAGGTTCTCTGATATGTACACTCTTACTGTAGCAAGTGCAGATCCCAAATCAGTATCTGCAAAGCCACCCGTGGAATTTACAAAGAGTGTCACTCAGTGGTTTCTCTCTCTCTCTCTCTCTCTCTCACACATTGCGTTACGTTGCTTGTCAAAATTCCAATATGCATTGATATCCCTGCTGTATTTTTGAAATTATGCATGGTTGCAGGTTCACCAAGGATGGAATTCTGGTGGAGGGCCTCTTCTGGAAAGATGTAGACGGACTAATAAATGATTATGGAAGAGAATCTAAAAAGAGCAAGTGAATTTGAGGTATAGACCTCCTTTGATAGGATCCTAGTCTGACAAAAGGGGTTCCCTATTTTATCGAACTTAGATGATCTTTAAATTGAAATTATGGGTTATTGCTTGAATGGATTTTGAACTGAAACTATGAAATCGACATTGCGATAAAATGCGAAGAGAATTTAGAACTTTTTTAAGTAAATGAAATTTTGGGTGCATTTGTCATCTTTTGGGTCTATTTTCATTAACTAGCGAATTTCTTTGATGCCCAATGTAACTATAATTTATAGAAGCAGAAGTTGATTGTTATTCATTGGAAATTTGGGTCTGGAGTCTGCCAAACTTACCGTGTAACATTAGCTTGGGCGTCTATGCAACTACAAAAGTGGATTGGTGGCTACTTTTTTGGGCAATGTAATGCCAGGTTTGTTATTTATTTCGTACTTTTTTTGAGTTGGTTTGGCAATTGGGTGCTTGAGGTTACATAGTTTCCTTGCAAATAGATCTTTTTATGCTCTTAATGAAGCCGGACCCTTTTGGCAATAAAAAGCCCAATTGTTGGACTTGGCTTATTGGGGTGGATTAAGGGATGGCAGCTTAGATTATAATGCTTGTTTTTTTGGATTTCCCGCATTCATTGTTATAGATTGGTGGAAGCGGTGTGGTTTGGACGATATTAAGTAAAAATTTAGCAGAAGTGATCTTTTTGGTTTTCTTTGTTGAGAAATCAAAACGGGCTAAATGTTATGATTCAATTTTTAATTTTGTAGATTTGATGTTAAAGAGGAATTCAAAAGAGGTTTTTTTATTTTTTATTTTTAAATTTCACATTAGAAATAAATAGTGAAAGTGCTCTGTTGTAACTTTTATTTTGTAATGTGTATTATGGGTTATTTATTTTTTAATGTGCAAAGAATTAAAATTTAAATGTAATATTTCCATTGATTTGATTTGTATCGTTGTTAGAAATTTTAAAATTAAAATAAACAGAGAGATCCAAAAAAAAAAATTTTGCATTTATTTTGTACACCTCTAGTTAGTTAGTTTGGAGGGACTACCAAGAATTGGACTTGCCCGCCCGTTCTGTCCTTGTCATTCCTTATTAGTGCATACATAAACATGTAGCAATCCTACTATCAGTTAGCAAGTGCCTAACAAATTTTCGACTTGGTACGGTCTCCATTTTAGACATGTAATCGTTGCGGTATGGTTTGTATTATTGTATAATTTGAAACGGTTTGATTCAATACAATTTAATTAGTTTAAGAGCTTTCACATTTTAGTCACATATAGTCACTAATCTATATAAATATATTGAATTAATCATTTATTCACTACCTCAAATATCTAATCTATCCATTTTGTAAACACTATCAATTCTTAGATTAACAAAAAAATATTTTTTAAAAAATTTAAATATTTTAGATTTTAAGAATAATGAATTAGAATTAAGATTATATATAATAAGAGTTTACCAAACATGTCCTAAATTGGAACCCATGAAATTGGAACCCTGGTTGTAAATTTAAGATACAGTTGCCAATAGAAGGAAAAGAAGTGCAGTGCAGTGATAGCCACAATCCATCATATAGAGCATAGCCACAATAATGATAGGTGCTGGTTCTGTTTGGTAATGCTAACGAAGTTGTTTATAATTAATTATTTATTTTTTAATTTTGAAAATCCAGTGTTTGGTTTTTGTTTTCTGATTAATTCGTAAGAATGCACCAAGCAGGCCTGATGTCCTGTCTCAATCAGAAGACCCAATTTTTAGCAAAATTGGGAAGTGAAAGTCACCGATCAACCACACAAATCCTACATCTCGAACTTGCTCTCAGCCTTGGTATGTGGAATATATATACACCCAAACACTTATGACAAGTTGGCACCACACAACTAATCTCTTAAATTGGTGGGACCACCAAAGTACTAATCGGAACTACTCGTTTAAAGAACAAGCACAAGGACTTGTTGGCATCAAAATTAGGGATGTAACTTGGGCGGGTTCAACCTGAGCAATTCGAGTTTAGTTTGAATTTTTTTAGAGTTTGGATAAAATATTTTAAATTCTACGATTTTTTTTAAAAAAATTAAAGCCCAAATTAAATTTAAAAGTTTTTGGCAAAGACGCTAAACAACCCGAAACAAACTAATTATATATATAGATACATAAAAATATTAAATATATATATAAATTATTAGTCATTACATGATATTAAAGTAATTTATATTATTAAATTATATTGAATATATATTATATATACAAATAACATAAAATTTTACTTTTTTTTCTTTTTATTTTCACTCATAAATTGTAAGGACTACTATAGTGGCATCTATCTTACATTATATAAATTATTTATTTTGATCGTATTAATAATTTTCTATAAATAAAAAAAATTGTAAATAGAGTCAAATTTTAATAATTTAATAATGTAGCTGCAAAAAAAAAAAAAAAAACTAAAATTCATTTACAGCTCGGGCAACTCATGCAATTCGGGTTTAACTCGGGTCGGGTTTGGGTAGACAACCTCGGGTTACAATTCGGGCTTGAGCAGGTCTCAGCACAACTTGAGTTGGGTTTGGATAACCTCCCAACCTGCCTGAATCCGCCCAAGTTGCACCCCTAATCAAAACCACAGACATACATGCTTGCCAATCTATGATGTTGTTTGAAAATTGTCTATTTTAATTGTTTTTTATTTTTATTTTTATAAAAGAACATATAAAAAAGTGAAGAAAATGATGTGATTAGATATTTTGACTAAAATAATCAAAAAGCTAACACGCCAAACATGACCTAAAATAGATCCCATAAAAGTAATAATTTATTAACCACTAAATGACTATTATTAGAGAGAAATTTAGACTAGGTTAGATGAGATTATTAATATAGTGTGATTGAGTGAGAGATTGTTAGAGCATGGGCATTAGGTTTGAGATGTAAGATAAATTGTGTTTGTTTGTGTCCTAGTGTGATTAGTTTATTGAGATTAAATTTATAAAATTACGTAAAGTCTTTATTATATAAAAAGTGACATCATTGTTTTGGTAAAACAAAAAAACTAGGGTCCTAGAATTGGGGATCTAAAATTTACTCAGAAATGGGTATATGTAATGGAGATTGAATTGTTGAAATGTGTGGTCCACATATGAAATTAATCTCAGCCATTGATATAAAATTCTGAGTAATTTCAGAATTCTTATATCTGGGTCCGTAGCATTATCGTTTGTAAAATAGAAGCAATAAGATCATTATTTCACCTCCAATCCCATAGGATTGGATTAGCAAATCCAAGTCTACTGTGGGATTGCTAGTCCTCTCATTGAAAGGGACTGTTAATCCATGATAGTTTTGCAAGACAAGCATGATGTTTGCGGGTTTTACTTCACTATTAATCCAATTCCACCCTTTATCTCTTAAAATAAATAGGGCTTATGGTCTTAAGTACCGATGAGTTAGAGAGTTGACGTCCAAAAGTCTTTTAACACTTTTCACTTGTGTGGTCCGGTTGAATATGAAGATGATAAAGAGATGAACGAATCGGTAGGTTACTGGTAAATGTGACTCTTGGCCAAACCAATCCCTTGTTTGTGGTTTCTGGGTTTTGTATATTATTAGATTTGGTTGCTTCTTCTGTGTTTGTGATGATCGAGAAGATTTGGCATTGTCCTAACAAACAATTGGATGTAAAAAATAATATAGGGCTTTCATGAGGTGTTGTAGGGCCTAACAATATTCAATTTTAATGTACCAATACCTACACAATGTTTTGTGATGTTTAGCATTTAAAATGGACCCCTCCTCCCCTTGCCATTATGTGGATGGTTCCAATATATTCAACTAAACTATATATATTGATGAAATCCATGAATGACATCACCTTATTATAAAGTAAATATTAAATATAATAATAATATTAGATATTATTAATTAGGATTTTCACATTATGATTGTAATAGTGAAAATTACATGAATGACATCATCTTAATTTCATTTGAGATATGACAATACTTGCATTGAAAAATTATCTAAAAAAATATATTTATGGACCACAATTATTCTGAATGTGATTCATATCTTATCAATTTTAAATTTATATTATGTATCTCACTTTTGAGATAATTTTTTAGCCAAAAATTTATAGTAAATATCATTTAAAAAAATATTTAATTGAAGAGAGAGGTATCACAAGGTGAGGATGACTAAATTTTCACCTCTTTAGAATTCATTTGTTGCTAAGAGGCTGACAAAAAGTCGGTTAATATTATATGAATCATATTCTTATAGTGTCCCTTAACATGTACTCTCTGGATTAATTTGTTTGGGTGTAAATTACAAACACACTCTTTAAGATTTACTTAAATTATAAATTATCTCTTGTGATTTTAGAAATTACATTATGCCTCCTAAGGTTTCTAATTTCATAACAAATAGGTCCTTTTATTAATAAATTATCAAGTTAATTAACAATTTTTAATAATGTTAAAATTTTATTTCAATTAATAATTCAGATAATTTTATTATTGTATAGGTGAACAGTTAAAATTTTTAATTTTTCAATTAATTCTATTAAATAAAAAATTCTAACAGGGAGGTATTTGTAATTTTTCAAACTATAAGGGACAATTCGTATTTTAAGCAAATCTCAGGGGATGTATTTGTAATTTACCCATTGTTTGGCATTTAACAATCTCTTAAGGGTGTAAATCTGGCCCAGCTCTACCCCTGTCAGGCCTCGTGGGCTCTTGTCAAAATTTGGGCTGGGCCAAATCACGTTCCAAAAAATTAGGCCTAGTGGTATTCGGGCCTTGGACGGACTAGTGGACCGGGTCTCGGGTCAACCCGGTAGGCCTGGGCCTGGTTTCGGGCTTGGGCGGGCCTGACTATTTTTTTTTTTGTTTTTTAAAAATTTTTTCTACCAAAATTTTATTATTTTTTACTAAAAAAGACATTGAACCTTAGGTGGGCTGGGTTTCGGGCCGGTCCTTAAGTGGGCCGATGGGTTAGGCCACAGGTTGAACCAAACTTCAAAATGATGGCCCAGGCCTAAGCCCAGAGGCTTGAGCCTAAATGTGCCCGGCCTATCCCGGTTTTTACACTCCTACAATCACTCTTCATCAATTGGCCTTTAACAATCTCCAGATTAAATTGTTTTTTTTTATTATTTTTTTACTGAGAGCCGTTTAGTAAGTAATTATTTTAGTTAAAAAGTTATTTAAAAAGTCAAAAAAAAAAAAAAAAACAACTCATAAAAAAGTTGAAGTTTCATTTCGTTCACTCTACTTTTTACATGTTTTTTCATAAAAAGCAAAAAAAAAAATTCCAAACATATTAATTTCATTTTACTTTATATTTTAATCCAAAAATAAAATAAAATTAAAGAACCACTAAAAATCAACTTGCGAGTGCTAAAGAGATTCAGAGGATGCCAACATTGATGCACTTAGTTTGCCACTTCGTTTTGCTTGTCTCATGTCTCCCACTTATTCTCCTTACAAAAGGAATCATCTATATGCATTCTTGTCCTCCACAAAAATGATTCTTAAAAAAAAAAAAGGTTTGTAATCTTATTCATAGGTTTGAGGAAACATTGGAGCCTTGAGATTGCATTTGACAAGATAAGAAAAATGAGCAATAGATTCCAAAGGGTTGGGTTGTCTTCATCTCCTAAATCTATTGTTTGCAAACTCAGAGCTACAAAGGAGGACCATGACGTCGTGTAGGTGGAGGACCACCTTGTCCATTGTCCAACTAAGACTTGGTCCCTTTGGGATATCTCATTCATTGCCTCTTTTACGTTATTTGAAAAAAAGTATATAATTTCTGTAATTTGTAGATAAATGTAAATTGTCAAACTAATAGCAAGTGTAAAATATGTGCCCAACATAAGGAGGTTAAAGTGTATTTTGAATTTTAAAAAAATGACGAAAATATCTGAAGTTTATATAATAATGAAATTTACTTACGTGTAAGGGTACTTTTGTCTTTTCACTTAAACAGTTAATGATATAAAAATAAACTTCAGTTCAAAAACTACATTAAATTATGTGTTTATTTTTAGGGAAATGTTTGAGAGCACTAAAATTGCTCCCCCTAATCCCCCTAATTTCCTTTTTTGGTAACTGTTTCCTTGTTTTTTTTTTTCTTACTTAATATGGAAATTAGGGGGATTAGGGGGATGTTTTTAGGGGGATGTAGCAAGACCCTTATTTTTAAATGTCAAAAAAGTGCATCATACCTAGGTAAGACCCCGTTTGGAAACTTAACTTTTTGGTTAAAATAGCCAAAATGTCAAAAGAAAAACCAAAAAAAACTAAAAGGTCAATAAAAAAAATCACTCAAAAAAAGTCAATTATTTAATAATTTTATAGTTTTCAATATAATTTAAAAAAATTATTTTCAAACACATTATTTTTAGATAAATTACAAATACACCACCTAAAGTTTGCATAAAATATGAATTGCCTCCTATAGTTTTGGAAATTATATTCTACCCTTTCAAGTTTCTAATTGTATAACAAATTACTCATTTTATTAATAAATTATCAATTCAATTAATATCTTTTAATGATGTCAGAAATAAATTTTAATTAACAATTCATGTAATTTTATTGTGTATAAAAGAGTAGTAAAAAAATTTATTTTTTCTGTTAAATAAAAGATTCTAACTAGAGGATATTTATAATTTTCAAAATCACATGAAACAATCTGTATTTTAAAAAAAAAATTAGAAGTTATATTTGCAATTTATCCTACTTTTTTTCTACTTCATTAAATTTTTTATAAAAAAAATACTAAAAAACTAATTGCCAGTCGGAAGGGGAGAAATATCATTCTAGTCTATATCTAAAAAATTATTTTCAAATTAATGATATTTATTATAAATATTAATATGTAAAGGTATAATTTTTTCATGAATTTATAAATAATTTTTTAATACTACTGACAAGTAATTCTCCAAACGAAATCACCTACAAATTTCCTCTTTTTATTGTGCAACCAGTAATGAAACATGAATGGGGAAATAACTGTGCAGTCATACAGTAAAAAAATAATTGTAAATCCGTAAAAAAAAATATTGTGTATTTAAATAATTAAATTCTGTACTTTTTCATTATTTTGTATTGATTTTTTTTTTTTTTTTCACTGCACCACCGTTCAGTTATTTCCCCGTCATTAATCTGTACGTTTGGTAACAAGATGGTCCAATGCAGTGCAGCGCTGCAAAAGTTGGGAGTTAATTTTGGTAAGGAATACTATATGCACTTTATAATTAAAAAAGATAATATATTATTAATTTTTTGAATCATAATTTTAAAAAATATTATAAATAAATATAACATGAGATATAATTAAAAAATTCATGAATTTTAATTAAAATAATATCATAACTAAAGAAAAAAATTAGTTATAACTAAGAATGAATATCATATACTTTTTTCAAAGGGATATATGTTAGAATTTCCCATTTATGTTACATAAATTTACACCACAAACCGATGATATCAACTTAGTGAGAATTATGAGGCGAGGGATCATCTATCTTCAAAATTCTCGTGTTTTTGTTTTCAATACATTTTGGTTAGTTATATGACATTATATGAATGGTAAAATTCTTTGACCGGATTGTAGGGGTGTACGTGATGCGATTCAACCGATTTAACAGTAAATTATAAATCAAATGACAAATTGGTGGATTGACAAATTGTGATTTGGACGGTTTTGAGCGGATTGATGTATATTGAAAAATATTATAACCAATTATCAAGTATTTACATTATACATAACATTAATTTGCATAGTATTTTTCATATATATAACTACTAATAATTTGTTATAAATTTCACATCTTAAATCTCTCTCACTCATTTTTACTATGATATTTCATTATAAGTTATATATATATGGGAGGGAATAAAAATAACTACAGGAATTATGTGAGTCCTGACACTGTCACGTGACGTAATTATAAATGATTATGTGTATAACAATTGTCAAATTCTTATCAAACACTGCATTAGTGTTTTATGCTATGCAAAGCTCATCAGGATATGAAATCCTATCGATATAGAAGTCTTAAACAACTGAAGATTGTTTGGAATAGGACTTCTGGAATATTCAAACTACTTGTGAGGTAAGTCACTGGATATTATAAATAGGCAACATCTACATGGGTTGAGGTAGGCAATTTCTCTATATGAATATTAGTCCATTAAATATTTTGATAATATTGGAGGACTAATTTAGGTGTCGGAGGGCTCCCGACTACGGCTGGGGGTGTTTTGTCTTGTAGCTAATAATCGTGTGATGGTGCTGATCATCTTCTTCGTTGGATTTCTTTATCATCAAATACGATTTTTTTTTTTTTTTGGTCCATACAATTGGCGCCGTTTGTAGGAACCGATTGAATTCAACCAAGAAGATGAATTTACAATTACCAGCGTCACAAAAGATCAACAAATAAGCTGTAAAAAATTATTTGGTTAGGCAACTTCATATATTTTCACGTGGCGTAAGAGGGTCTAAGATGGAAGAGGAGCTTGGGATTTCAATTTGTTCAAGAAAGGCCCCGCCATTGCCAAGCATCTAATTTGGCAATGTATCAGGCAATAAGAGATTGATGTCTATTGGGTGTGATGGACCTCGTTATGATCGTTGTTGACAACAGTCCTACTCAACCTTGTTTAGTAACTTCGTCATATGCGGTGATAAATCAGGAGAGTTTTTCAAAATACATTATTTTGATCATGGAGATATAGAAGATCAATTATATTGGATTTTTATTACTCCGCGGATGAAGATATTTTATTATGTATTGTGCTGAATTTTTATTATCTACGGAGCACAGAGTTTATGCATTATTATTCCGACCACGAATACATGGAAGATCAAATTATTATATCAAATTTTTATTATCTGAAAAATGTGAGTCCTGACACTGCCATGTGGCGTAATTATAAATTATCATGTGTATGATAATTGTCAAATTCTTATCAAACACTGCATTAGTGTTTTATGTTATGCAAAACTCATCAGAATATGAAATCTTATCGACATAGAAATCTTAAATAACTGAAGATTGTTTGGGATAGGACTCAAACTATTTGTGAGGTAAGTCACTGAATATTATAAATAGGCAACATCTACATATGTTGAGGTACGCAATTTCTCTATATGAATATTAGTCCATTAAATATTTTGATAATATTGGAGGACTGACTTGGGCGTCGAAGGGCCCCCGGCTATGGCTAAGGGTGTCCTATCTTGCAGATAGCGATCGTGTGGTAGTGATGATCATCTTCGTCGTTGGATTTCTTTACCATCAAATACGATATTTTTTTTTTATGTTCATACAATTGGCGCCGTCTGTGGGAACTGATTGAATTAGAAGATGAATTCACAATTACCAGCGTCACAAAAGATCAACAAATAAGTTGTAAAAAATTATTTGGTTAGGCAACACCCTCATAGGTTAAGGAACACAATTTCTCTCTATAAATTAATCCATTAAATATTTTGATAATATTGGAGGACTGATTTAGGCGTCGGAGGGCTCCTAGCTACGGCTGTGGGTGTTTTGTCTTGTAGATAATAATCGCATGATGGTGTTGACCATCTTCTTCGTTGGATTTCTTTATCATCAAATACGGTATTTTTTTTATGTCCATACAATATATATATATATAGGAATGTAAGAAAAACTGAAAAAACCGACTAAACTGATTGAACCAAATCGAACCGGTCATATTTGGTCGGTATTTTAATATGAATCGGTCTATTCGATTTTGAAAATTATTTTTTTCCGATTTTCGGTTCGGTATTGGTTTTGACATATTGTACACCAATTTTCACCGAAACCGTTCGTAGATGTTTATATATAATAAAATTATTGTTTTAACTTTTGGTTTTATTTTGATGTTAAGACTTTAGTTCTTAAATTATATTTTATTTATAATTCTAATTCAGTAAAAGTTTTAAGCATTAATATTTATTATTTTTTTTGGTTTGTATTTTTGTGAATAGTTGGATTGGATATAGTTAAAATAAGTACAAATGGCTAATTTAATATTTTTATATAAATTATTTATTATATTACAAATTTAAGAAACGACTCATTTTAAAAGTACTTAAACCGATTAAATCACTGTGAGCTGAACCGTTTGAATCGATATGGTTTGGTAAAAAATTTGGTTTGTATCAGTTTTCAAGATAATAAAACTGACATTATCGGTTCAATGCAAAATTTTACCTAAATACCGATCGTCCCGAACTGATTGCATCTATATATATATATATTAACTATAGTGGAGTGAAACGGTTTCGAAGACGAATTATAAAATTTAAAGTTTAACTGGTAGTTAGTGGATTGATAAGATCGGTGCGATTTTAACAAATTAAGCGATATTTTGCACAGTTCTATTTAACATAACCCGATTCTAATATAAAAAAATTTGAGAGAGCTTCGATAGAGTAGGATCAAATATAGGAATTAATATATCAAAACTATCAAGTTAAGATAAAGTATAAAGTTGAGGTTTAAAAAAAAAAAAAAAATTAGGCACAAAATTCAAAAACATCTGACCCGTTGCTTTGAGAATTTCAAAACACAAGAATTTATATATATAAAGGATGCAGCTTGCTTCCAGTTTGAGATCGAATTGGACAATACTGTTTGGTTTGTGGGGATTCATCACGGATTTCGTTTTTGATAATTTAAACCGTTCAATGTGTAGAAATCGTCGAGTATTATATGTCTGTAAAAAATCACGTTGATCGGATATTGATAGCAATGTGATCAAATCAGTTTTATATAAAAAAAATGGACGGTAAACAAATTAACTGTTGACAAAAAACTGATCTAATGAGATAGCTATCGATATCTGATCAACGTGATTTTTTACAAGCATATAGTACTCGACGAATTCTACACATTGAACAGTTAAAATTATCAAAACGAGACTCATAGTGGGCTTCTATAGGCCGAACAGTACCGTCCAGTCTGATCTCAGACTGGAGACAAGCTACTCCCATATATATATATATATATATATTTGAATACATTTTATCAGATTGACATTGGCGTAAGCTGATTAGTTTTAAATCTAATGGATCATTTCTTTTGATAAGTTTCTATACCTTGTGAAAGTACTCTTTAATAAAACTTTAACTTTAGCCGGTAGTAATCAATATTTCATTTGGTGTGTCAGAAAATGAACGAAACAAAACATTTTGTAAGGGGTGTAAATTTGTATTGGCCCGGTGGCCCAGGCTCGAATCGACTTATGTTAGGTTGTGCAGGCTCCCGTTAAGTTTTGGGCCTGGTTGGCCAAGCCCATTGGCTAAAAAATCAGGCCTATGGGTATCCAGGCGAGTTGGCGGGTCTAGGCCTAAGCTCGGACTTGGGTCGGGCATAACTATTTTTTAAAATTTTTTTCATCAAAAGTTTATTTTTTAACCATAAAAAATGACATCAAGCGTTGGGTTGAGCCTAGAGTAGGTCGATGGGCTAGGCCACAGGCCATCCAAGTTCGGGCTCGAGCCGAGCCCAAAATCCCAAGTTGTGCTCAGGTTTGGACCTAGTCAAGCTGCGGATGGGTTTCGAACAACCCATAGAACCGCGAGCCAATTTTACACCAAAATCAACATTTTTTTCTTTAAAATTGATTATAAAAACTTAATTAATAAGTGAAATAAAATTTCAACATGAAAAATTGATTTGTAATTTTGGATCTTGAAAAAAATATAAAAAATAAAAATATTACTATTCAAAAATTTTAAAAATTAAAATTATTTAAATATCAAGAAATCTCTATTTAAAATTTTACATGAGTTCCGCCATCCTATATCTGTCGTCATTGTTGATATGCTTAGAAAAAGTTCAAAAAAAAATTAAAAAAACTAAGGTCAAGGTCAATTGTTGGGGTTGATTACCTTAACTATGAGCTATCACGACATTACCATGTACAAAATAATTTTAATCAATTCTCTAATTGTTTTCTTTAAGGGCAATGGGTTCGTTTGGAAAGTGGGTTGACTTTTTAGTTTTTTGATTTTTTTGTTATTTTCGTCTGGGGCTAAAAAGTCTCGTTTATGAAGGACTTTTTGACTTTTTGTGAGAGAAATAATGTAATGATTATGAATTGAATGTAATGTTTTGTCTTATTGAGCTAAAAAACTTATTTTATCTTTTTGTGACTAAAATAGTCCCAAACCCAACCTAACCCATCTTTCCAAACAAAGGCAATAACACTTTGATTGGTTTTGATTTTCTTAATCGACCAACTCTCTCCAAGTTCTGTGAGATAGTTGACTTCACAGACAGTTTCAAGTAAATTCCAACCACAATGATCTATTGATACTCCACAATGATCTATTGATACTCCATAAATTGTATCTTTTATTATATATCCCATTATTAAATATGTATGATTGTAATTTTTTTTATTCATCAGTCAGAAATATCTAAACTAATTTATGCGCATCTCAACTATAATTATTTTTGTTGGCTTTTTTCGCTTTCAAAAATTAATTATGTAATTTTAAATGTGCCAGCAAGGATCAATAAGTTCTTATAGAAAGTTTAATTACCAACAAATTATCAGACGATTGAGTTAAGTTCTTTCAACCTCAATGAAGAGGATTTTTACTAGTGGCCGTGCTTAGGAGAAACTTATAAATAATAATAAGTACAAAACAGTTCAGAAACTAAATTTCATTAAATAAATAAGAACTCACAATGACTCAGCCTCAAAGAGGTTTACAATAACAAACTATTTGAAATTACTCTTAAGAAATGAAGTGCAGTATAGGAATTGAAGAACTAGAAATGTAAAAACTAGAAGAAAAAAAAAATGAAGTAAATAACTGGTCTCTGAATCTGAGTCTGGGTCTCACTTCTGTTGGCCTTCTTTTCTATTTATACTCTCTAATGGTAACCGTTGAAATAGGCTTCTAATCATCAAAATGCCCTTTCACGATCACTGATCATGGCCTTGAACAGTTTGCTCCCACTACGCCATTCTTACAATTGGACTTCCCTCTTGAATTTGACTTTGAAGTGTGAGTAACCGTTGGGCCACGTTATCTTGCGCCTTCTAATTGCTTTAGTGCTGCACAGATCCATTACTACCAATATAAACTGCCATGTGTCTATCGCTGGCTGGAGGCTTGTATTAACTCCCCAAATTACCCTTTATGACCCACGTGTCAAGTTGCGATTGGCCTATACAAAATATATAGCCAACATTACCCCCCGCACTAATATACTCAATACTTGGTGATATTAGTAGATCTATGCATTTTGTTCACGCCCTAGGACGTGCATGAAATTTATTGACTTGGAAGTATAACCGTTTCCAAGCAATGGAACACTGAACTTCATTAAATTCTCTCTAATGCTTGAACTGCCTCCACTATCTGTGCAAACGAAAGGCCTGCTACCCCTCTGATGGCTAACTCAACAATTTCTTCCATTAATTAAGCATATGAAGAGGTTTTAGACAATGATGACCAATCTCGAAAAAACCTTCATGCATTTATTAGCCACATTTACCCGCCTCAATTTATACAAGTTATGAATAGAACTAAGTGTAAGGTTTATATACCATACAAAGGCTACTCCAGTTAGAGAGTTTGGAAGAAGTCTTAGTTTCATGTAATTATTATTGGTGAATTCACCACATTGGCCTGTAAACTTGGCAATGTGTTCCACCATTGACTAGTTTCCATTTCCATAAAAAGGGCAAAATTTGGTATTCTAAATCTCCTTGGATATTCATATACCTTATCTACCCATTCTGGTTAAGATTTTCTGTACGCAGGAGTTTGGACCTCCCGAGCCATGGGTCCACACATTTTTCTAACAATATTAGCAATTTGGTCCATAGGAATCATGTTTTATACTAGTTGGACCACTACTGGAGGAGCAAACACAGGGTTTGGAGGAACTCCATGTGCCTAAGGTCCTCTTGGTCCATATATAGGTACATTCAGGACTGGCTGTCCTTGTTGTGCTAGGTGCTGTTGAAAGTATGACTGACCTCTTGGGGTCTGCCCTGCAAAAGGTGCTACAAGAAAAGGAATAGGTGTTGTTTCTTTCCAACCACAGGAACCCCTTCCAACCCCCCGGGTGCAAATTCAAACATAGGATTAGTGAACACTCATGTGCCAAGCATGGTTTCAAACATGGGATTTGAAAACATCCTCATACCATTCTTTCATGTTGACCCAGACCCCCAATTTGTATGGTTTCACTGGTAGGTAATGATATATTTTGATTTGGCAGTGGTCTCAAAGGAGCTTCATACCATGACTAAGGCACAGGTGATAACCTTTCATGATTTTGATTATTCTGAGTATTAATTTGTCCATTATTTTGGATAGGCTGTTTATTTCGAGCCAATCTATGCTGAAGAGAATTCATGTTTTCTTCAGCCTGCCTTATGACAGTTGGATGATGAGAGTTCATTCGATCCATAAAGGATGTCGCCTATCTTTTCATTATATACATTAGTTGCTGTCCCATGGATTCATTGGTTGGGTAGAAGGGGCAGTTGATGGTCCAATTTCATGGCCTTATCCAATATTTTGGACATGTGTTGCATATTCTGAAGTGCTGGTCTGTTCGACCATTTGTGGAGGATCTGATGCGATAGGTGCATTCATAGGATGTGATATTACATTATCCTTTGGGTTAGGTGCTTCTATCTCTCCTTCAACACCTTCTTCCAGGCATTCATTTTCTCCTTATCTCCTATGTCTAGCCATTGATACTTGGTCCCACCGGGCGTACTAAAAATATATGTTGACTTTTTTGGCTTTCCAAAGTTAATTATGTAATTTTAAGTGTGCTAGTAAGGATTAATAAGTCCTTACAGAAAGTTTAATTGCCCACAAATTATCAGACGGTTGTGTTGAAATTCTTTCAGTCTCAATGAAGATGACTTTTACTAGTGGCCAACCAATTATCAAACGATTATGTTGAAATTCTTTCAACCTCAATGAAAAAAAACTATTACTGGTGGCTTTGCTTAGGAGAAACTTATAAATAATAATAAGTACAAAACAGTTCAAAAACTGAATTTTATTAAATAAATGTGAACTTACAATGACCCAGCCTCGAAGAGGTTCACAGCAACAAACTACTTGAAACTATTCTTAAGAAATGAAGTGCAGTACAGGAATTAAAGAACTGGAAATGTAAAAACTGGAAAGAAAAATATAAAGTAAATAACTGATTTCTGGATCTAAGTCTGGATCTCACTTCTATTGGCTTTCTCTTCTATTTATACTCTCTAATGGTATCCGTCAAAGTGGGTTTCTAATCGCCGAAATGCCCTTCCATGATCACTGGTCATGGCCTTGAACAGTTTGCTCCCATTACGCCATTTTTGCAATTGGACTTCCCTCTTGAATTTGAATCTGAATTCGAATTATGAGTAACCGTTGGGCCACGTCATATTGCGCATTCTAACTACTCTAGTGCTGCATAGATCCATTACTACCAATATGAACTGCCACGTGTCTGTTGCTGACTGGAGGCTTATATTAACTCCCCAAATTACCTTTTACGAGTCACGTGTCAAGCTGCGATTGGCCTATATAAAATATATAGCCAACAATTTTATATGATTAATTATGTGTCTGTAATCTTGTTAATTGCTACTCATCACAACTACCTATTGTTTCTAAAATAGTTAGGAGTTGAGGATTATGACTTCATTCTAGTGATCTTTTTTAATTAATATAATTTATTTTAGGGAGTTTTTATTGGTAGGTTTAAATTTTATTCATATTCTTATAAACTGCATCCTTATGTGGGGGGGGGGGGGGGAGGGGGATTCTACATTTGTTCTTGCTAAATAATTAAATTCAAATAAATGGAATATTTGGAAATAAACTATATTTCAGTGGAGAATTTTTTATAATTACAATGGGAATAGGAACTTATAAATTAATTACAAATTCATGGAATCTTCATTTTTGAAGATTCAATTGAGTCTCTTTCACATCTTCTTTTTTCTCCCTCTTCCCTTCCTCTGCAACTCCAACGACCACCATTTACTACCGACCACCCCTCCTCGTCACTTCAGCAGCTCCTTTCTTTCTATGCTCACTCCACTCATGACACCCCAAGCACTCCTTTCATCATTTCAATACCCCTTAGAGTGAGAAGGGAGGTGGAAAGGTACTTGATAGTCGTAAAGATTAGGATTGTGCAAAATACCGCCTAATCCGCTAAAGCCGCATCGATCCACACTTATTCGCACCACTCTATCCGCTAACTGCGAATTAAACTTTAAAATTTATAATTCGCCTTTCAAACTGCTCCGCTCCGCTATAGTTAATACATATATATTTTTTAACCTCCAATGAAATATCAAAGTAAAAATGAGTGTGAGAGAGATTTAAAATGTGAAATTTGTTACAAATTAGTAATTATATATATGAAACATATTATGTAAAATTAATTTGTGTTCTATATATAGAAAATATTATGTAAATTAGTGTTATATATTATGCAAATATTTAATAATTGGTTAGAATATTTTTTAATCTGTCAATTCACCCAAAACTGTCCAAACCGCGATTTGCCAATCCACTAATTCATCAATCTGCCATTCGATTTATAATTTTACTCTCAAACCATCCAAATAGCATCGCGCACACCCCTAATAGAGATAATGAGAGAAGGTAGGGAAATGATTAGGAGTGGTAGGGAAAATGAAGAGGTGTTCGATGGTAGGCGATGGTTGCTAGAGTTGCAGAGGAAGAAAAGAGGAAACAAAAGAAGAGAGTGAGGAGAGAAAAAACAAAAAGAAGGGCAAAAGCATTTTCAAAAATAAAAAGATTCCATAAGTTTGTAATTAGTTTTCAAGTAAAAAATTCCCCTTAAATGTAATTTTTTTCCCACAAGATTTCATTTGTTTGTAAATCCACATATATAATTATACTATTTGATATTTTTTCTAATTATAAATTAGATTTTATTAAACTATGAAGTAACAATATCAAATATTTATTGTTTTAAGTTCTTATAATGATTTTTTTTTTCCATATTCTATTTTAGGACAAATTGATGAAAAGTCCATTTTAAATGGGTATAAGATATTAGAATTAAGATAAAATTTTATTTGGTTATAAGGACACAACGAGAAAGGTCGCTGAAAAATTGGCCCAAAAAGTCGCTAGTGGCAGCAGGTGGTGGTGGTGGTGGTGGTGAAGTGGAGAAATATATGATATTCAATAAATAGGTTATTGAATAAGTAAAATGTGTCACATTTTAACAAATAATTAGTTAAGTGAATTTTAATAGATAGAGAAATAAGTTGATTTTAATAAATATGTTGATCTTAGCAGATAAACAGATAGGTTGATTTCAACAAATATTTGTCATTTTAAACAAATCATGTCCTTTTGGCCCAAAGGTATTAGAGCTTGTGCCTAATGATCCAAAAAATTCAGAAATGGACTTATGGTTTGAGTGCTTTTTTTATTTTATCTAAATTTCATTATATAATTTTAGTAAGTGTGTAGTGGGTACCATATGTTTGTTTCCATTTTTTTGAAAACACTTTTAAGAAAATTTTACATTCTTATTTTTTGTATTTTTATTGAATTTTTTTTAATATTTTAAGTAATTTTTTTTAATTTTTAGACACACCTAATATAAATACACTTAAAAAATATAATTTTCGTGAAAAAAATCTTTAAAAAATTCACTAAATACCAAAAATACAAGAAAATATAAAAATTCAATATATTTTTCGTATTTTTGTGTATTTATTATTTTTTAAAATATTTTTTCACAAATATTTTATTTTTTAGATACATCTAAGTAAGGTGCATTTAAAAAAGTAAAAAAAATATATTTAAAATTTTAAAAATATTCACTAAAAACAAAAAAAATAGGAAAAATAAAAAACTTAATTTAAAAAAAATTGAATTCACAAAAATGAAACTAAACACACTAATTCATATATATATATATATATTTTGTGTGTGTGTGTGGGGGTGGGGGTATGAATATGTATGAAGAGCACCAATTTAAAAGTTTGCTTAAGGGTTTAAAAATCTTAGGGTCATTCACATTTTGTGTGTGTATGTATGAATGGAGAGCACCATTTTCAAAATATGCTTTAGGGTTCAGAACTCTTTTAGGGTCATGGAGAGTATTTTTAAAAGTTTGCTTTAGGGTTCAAAAAAACTTAATCCTGTGATTGCGGATACCTACATTGCAGTAGCCTATGATTATTTTTATGAAAAGCAAAAAAATAAATAATAAATGATAACAATAAAAAATAATAAAACACTACCTTTGGAAATGCTTAAACTGTACGTTAATGTGATTAGCTAACAGTTTTCTAATATGGTGGACCAAAGGAACTAAACACAACTACCGCTATTCTTCTAGAAGAAGAAGAGCTTTATTTTATTATAATTATAATTATTAGGCATAACGTGAATTTTAAATGGAAAAATTACTGTCCAGTGAAGAGTGGGAAAAAAATTATAAACACATAGGATGCAAGTGATTCTATAATAGGATGCAAGTTATACCTCTCTGTTTTTTTATAATTTTTTTTCTTTTGACCTACTCAACAATAATTCTCCCATTTTAATAAGATCTAAAGTAGTTTGGGATGATCTAAATAAGTACCCTTTTTGACTTTTTATGAAATATGAGTTGGGTTGTGTTTGAAATGATGTAGTAAAGAGGTGATGTGACTTAAATAAGATAATGTAACTTAAATAGAATAGTGATTTTTTGACTTTTTTAAAGAATACCAAACAAGACCTAAAAAACCTAATCGAAAAAGACCATTTGACAACAAAAATAAATAAATAAATAGCACAAATGATGCTTAGGGAGATGATTTGAGACAGGAAATATATTCTCCTGTTGAATATTACAATATTAATTTCATTTAGGTTAAGAGTGGGCTTGGGGTCCCCCAAGTCAAAAGTCCCCTTTTACAAAAAATAAAAATAAAAATATTATTATTGATGCTTAGGGAGATGATTTGAGACAGGAAATATATTCTCCTGTTGAATATTACAATATTAATTTCATTTAGGTTAAGAGTGGGCTTGGGGTCCCCCAAGTCAAAAGTCCCCTTTTACAAAAAATAAAAATAAAAATATTATTATTGATAGTCGCCGTCGCCGCGGTGCGGCAGATTAGTAGACACATCTATTTATCAAAAATTATTAACCCCTAATATCACTATCTAATAATTTATTATTATATTGGCCACTATGTATATTTTGTGATTTATGAATGGAAGTTAAATTTGAATAATGGGGTTCTCTATCCATTTATGGTTTTATTATTAGTCAGTGAAATCACATTTTAGTGATGACGTGTTACATTAAATTTTCATAACTGTTTTTTTATAAGGGGTTATTAATTGTCTTTTATGAATAAATTGCATTGATTTTGTTTTTAGTAAAACTAAATTATAAAATTTACAATAAGAAAGATAATATCAGTCCATTTTTTTCATCCATATAACTAACGAATAACTGATAATAAAATAAATTTTCTACTATGTGAATTTAAATTGTAAGAGAGCATAATATAATAATGTTAAACATGTGAGACTTCAATTTATTTATTTCTCAACGAAAATTAACTCAATTCATTTCAAAATAAAAATAAAAATGAAAGAAGACTATCATGGTCTCATTTTATTAAAAGAGAAAATGAAAAAAAAAAAAATCAAGGTTCTTAATATTAAAATTTTATAAAATAAATGACATATATTATTTTCATATTAGTTAGGATCCCTCAAAATTTTCATAGAATTTTTTCTAGTATGATCACAGAGAAATTTCATCGAGGGGTCTTAACTAATAAACAAAATATATTGGATCTCGCCTACTATATAAAGTTGAAAATGGATGTTTTACTAATTTTTTCAAATAAAAAAAGAAATTCAAGTCTCATTTTTTTTTTAAAAACAAAGAAAAATTGGCCAATCACAATTATCTAAAATAATATCTTATTTAGTGGAGTTTTGAAAAAGAAAAAATTACCAATAAATCCTATGTGGTAGAAAGTTAAACCATTTAGTCCTATGAATTTTCTTATACACCATTTAGTCCCACTATTTACATCAACAACATCAATAATATCATTAACATCATCAAAACATTGGCTACATTAGTGAACATCAAAAAAAAAAATGTTAGGCCAACTCCCACTGTTCTTCAACAAAAATGTTATCAACATTATCCCAAAAACGTTAGGCCCAACTCCCACTGTTCTTCAACAAAAATGTTAGGCCAACTCCCACTGTTCAAATCAACAAAAATGTTATCAACATTATCCCAAAAACGTCAAAGATGATGTTCAAATCAACAAAAATGTTATCAACATTATCCCAAAAACATCAAAAATGTTGAATGTCTTTGATGTTCAGCATTATCAAAAACATTTTCAACATTATCAACATTTTTGGGATAATTTTTAGGATAATGTTATCAACAACAGCAAACCCAGATCTGGAAAAATGAAGATGAGTGAATTTTGTTTGATGTTTGTGTCAGATCCACGGCGGAGACTTCCATGGCCGATCACGACGGCGATCAAAATGAACCAGTTCCTTTCCAACACTGTAGATCGATTTCACGTCTTCCATCGGACAGCCTAGAACCGGTCCTATCGAAGCGGCCTTCGAGGGTTTGGAGGAGGGGTTCGAGGAGGCGGAAGGAGGATTGTTTTTGGGATGATCGGTGGCTCCGGCCGTTTCTGGGTTGTTGGGGTCAGGGTTAGGGTTTGCAAAACCCTCCTTCTTCGAGGTGGTGTTGTCGGTGTTCATCGGATCGGAATCCTTGTTGCCGCGAGAGCAACAGTTACCCATTTGGAGAGGAGGGCGGAGGAGGGTAGTGGTGCCCATGTATACAGAGAGGGAGAGAGATGTTACAGGTTGGATTGGGGAGGAATTGGAGGGGGGAGAAAAGGGGTAGTGATGTTCTTATAATGTTTATGATGTTTTGACGATGATGATGTTGGATAGGTTGATGATACAGGTTGTATCTTTTCTTATGATGTTTGATGATACAGGTTGTATCTTTTCTTATGATGTTTTGACGATGATGATGTTGGATGTTTAATGGTCATTAACATTGGGATAGGACCTAATGGTTCATAAGAAAATTCATAGGACCAAATGGGTTACAAGATACAAATTTGGGATTTATTGGTGCATCCCCCTTTGAAAAATTGGTAAAAAACTGATTTTTTGATTTTTTTTGTGACTTTTTGACTTTTTGTGTAAAAAAAAATAAAAATGTGATGGTATTTAAAAAATAAAAAAATCAACTTTTTATAATGTTGCCAAAACGCCCCTTAATTATCTAATATTTTCCCGAAATACACTCAATTAGCGATTACAACAGTCAAATGTTAAAATGATTAGTACGCACGGAATCGTTTGATTAATATTAAATAATCTTGGGCGGACAACAAGTACTCCCACCGTTTCAAAGTAATAATTTTTTTATAATACAATTATTATATTTTAAAAATATTCAGTTTTTTTTGTTCTGGTTTTCAGAAAATAATTTTTTAAAAATCCAACTTTTTTTTGGCCATATTTTAATATTTTCAATAATTTTTGTTTTTAATATTTTAAGCATAATTGTGCTGGAAGGTGTTATTTAAGTCTGTGAGACTCAGTACGAGTCATATTTTTATAATTTGTTTATTTTATCAGGTATTTCATGTATTTTATTTATACAAAAAATTAAGTTGATTTGATAATCGTAACATATTTATTTATCGCGTTTGTTACAAAAAAAATGAATGATTTGTTTTTAAAAACATAATTGTCGTCTATTTTTTTTTTTAATGACAAACGCGGTGAATTGAATAAGTTATAATTATCAAATCGATTTAATTTTTTTTGTATGAATGAAATACACAAAGTGACTGACAAAATAAACAATTTGAATCATCAAAATGGAACCTATAGTGAGCCTCACAAACTCAACAACACTCTCCAGTCCAGGTTATAGATTGGAGGTAATCCTCGTTTATGCATATAATATCTATATACAAAAGCAATAATGTTAAGGATTAATAAATATTATTTTATTCTTCTCATCTATACATATTAATCCCGTAATTAAGAAAATTGTATAAATATACTCTTTTAAAGATAGCTTGGAGTGGGTGAAAGTAATATATTTTTATAATTGAAGCAATTAAAGTATACTTGTTTATAAATTATGAAATAAAATAAAATTCGCTAATAGTTATAGAGGTTGGGGCATAATTAACCCTAATGTTAATCAAGTTTAAAGTGATCTTGATTACAAGATTGGAATGTATTGAAATTATTAGAGATGAAAAGAGATTGAGCTGTGATTGGGAGCTCGAATCCGAGCTCCCCCGAATGCCCCGAATCCTTTTCTTTTTTTTCTTTTTTTTTTATTTTTTATTTTTTTTTACAGCGGAAGAAGCAAGAAGAAGACGAAGAAGGGAGGGAGGAGGGAGGAAGAGGAGGAGGAGGGACTAGAGGGGCCTAAAAATGGAGGAGGAGGGGAGGAGAGGGGAGGAGGAGGAGGGGGGGAGGCGGCGGGAGCTGCAGCCAGAGTCAGCAGGCGACGGCCCAGGACGGGCGGCGGGAGGCTGCGACGACCTCCTCTTCCTCTTCCCTCTCTTCTCTTTCTCTCCCTCTTCTCCCTCTGCATCAACAATGGCGGAAAAAAAAAAAAAAAACTAAAGCCCAAAACGACGTCGTTTTGGGCTTTAGGGGGATTCGGGGTCGATTTTTTCGAGTTAAAAGACATTTTCGAAAGAGATTTGTATACAAATTGCTTCTAAATTTGATATACACGGAGGTAGTCATTTTGCTAGAATTAATATTTAGATTTACCTATGGACCCACAACATTTTCTTAGTTTAGTAATATTTGAAAGTGTTACAAAGTTAATGTCACAGTAGATACTAGTGATACTTCAGTGACACTTGCATGTGCCACTACATCATTATGACTAAAGATTTTCAATGACACTTTAATGTCATGATAGATACTATTTGTGATACTATCAAGTGTCATTAAAAAAAAAAATTAGTGGCATTTTAGTGACACTTGTAAGTGTCATTACACTATCAAAGCTAAGACTTTCAATGATACTTTAATGTCATGGTAGACACTATTCGTAACACTATCAAGTACTATTAAAGAAAACTTACAATTTAAAAAATGTCATTATATGAATTTTAATGGCACTTGTTATGCCACAATTAAAATTTTTAACAACTTCATAAATGTCACTAAATCCAATTTATTTGTGCCATTAAATGGATATAAGTGCAATTACATCTTATTTTAGTGACACTTTGCAAAGCTACTATCACTATTACGAAATGCCACTTATATGTTCTTTTCATTGACACTTTTAAAAGCAGCAACTAAGCATGCGTAAATGCCTGTAAAAATTGAATATTAATTGCCACATCCTATATTAATTTAACATTCATTCACCCTGTAATATTTTTCATAATAATAAGCAAAGGAAAATGATTTTCCCCCCGAATTTTTCTTCCCCGAATCCCCCGACTGCCCAAAATGACGTCGTTTTGGGCAGTTTCCTTTTTTTTTTTTTTTTTTTTTCTTCCCTCCTTTATGTCTGAAACGCAGATCCAGAAGAGGAAAAGAGAGAGGGAGAGAAAGAGAAAGAGAGAAAGAGAAGAGAGGGGCAGAGAGAATGGAGAGAAAGAGAGGGTTGAGGCCGTCGCCGATCGAGGGCCGTCGCTGATCGCCGCCGCCTCCGCCTTCGTCGATCGAGGGTCAAGGCCGTCGCAGCCCAGCCCGATTTTGTTTTGTTTTGTTTTTTTTTTTTCTGGATTTGAAATGAAGGGAAAAAAAATAAAAATAAAGATGAATGGTGATGTTGATGAAGATGGTGATGATATGATTTTTTTTTTTTCTCGATCTGATGATGATGTTGATGATGAAGATGAATGGTTGATGTTGGTCTCTCTCTCTCTCTCTTCTCTTCTTCCTTCTTCTTTTTTGATTTTCTTCTTCTGAAAAATATATATATATATATATATATATCAAAACGACGAAACGACGTCGTTTTGATTTCGGGGGGATTCGAGGAAGGACAAATTCGAGCTACATAGCATAACTGATAAACAAATATTACCACCATAGGATCATCACATCAAAAAAAAAAAAAAAATTCAAACCACAATCATTTTTTATCTAAAAATATAAATTATTAATATTGCAATACAAATCATAATCAAATTATAAAATATTCTACCACACTAACAAAGGTAAAGCAAAAAAAATTTAAGAGAAAATTATTTCAACCATAAGTTCTGAAAAACCATAGTGATATCCATCTTTCAAAGAGACAAATTATCAAAACAAATTCAATTTCCAAATTCTCAACCCCACTTGTATAAATATTCTCGGCTAGTATCCATAACTTACGAAATCTGCATCCAAAAGACAAATATGTATAGGTAATTGAAACTATATTAAATTAATATAAATTTATTAATGAAATTAGTATTTACGAAAGAAATATACCACAAATGGAGCAGGCCAAGCAACATGAGCTCCAATAGCTTGTCCAATTGTTTTGACAAGTCCATATGATCGGATTAAGCTCTCATTAAATTTGACTGGCACTTGAACATGTACCTCCCAATAGTCAGGTCCTAGTTCTTCCCCTTCTACTTCTTTAGATGGATCTGTACTTTTAAGTACTCTGATTGCAACTGTTTCTGTTGACCTAATGATACTTTTTAGAATAACTATATCTCCTACTTGTAAATTAAGATTTAACTACTTAAGTAATTATATATTTACAATTAATAAATAATATTTAAAAAATAAACTAATACAAAGTGTCAGAGTAAAGATGATCACAACTGAAAATGATATGCATTTCTTTAGTAGATAAGCAAGCCACATGGTTAAAGTAGACTTTTTAGCCTGAGATGAATTTGCCAAATAAACAAAGAAATTTTGGCAAAATGGACTTATTTTAGCTAATTAATTGACTCTTTAATTACTGTTAAAATAGACTTACAAAGTGAACATATTGGCTAAAAATAAACTTATAAAAAAATTAGGTAAATAATTCATTAGTCTTTTTTCTGATACCTCCTGCTCATTCTTCTTCATTTCATCATGTTTGTCTTGTTTGACACATTTATAATTGTTTTAATTTTTAATAACTTTTTACAGTAGCTAAACTGAGATTTTTGACTAAAAATGAATTTATTAAATGAGTTAAGATTTTTTTTAATAAAATAAAATTTTTAAATCAATAAATTAGCTTTTTAATCACAACCAAACCTAACATTATTATTATTATTTTGAACAGAACCAAACATTATTATTTACAGGTCAATTTCTAGGTACCAAACTTGTAGGTCGAAGCAAGATCTTTGCACCAAATGAAGTAATAACAAGATTTTAAAAGCGATGGAATTTTTGACTTACTGTTTTAAAAAAAATATATTTAGCAATGGTGTGCTTGATTTTGCTTTTATGGTGGACTTTTTATACCCTTATGCTTATTGTGAAGCCAACTTGTTGCTAATGGTCGAGAGTCAAATGAGAATTCACAAAAGATCCACGTTTTCACGGCTTCATGTCTCACATTAAATTAAAAATAAATAAATGTGGATCCATCACTATTATTTTGAGTGTAAAAGTTTTTTAATGTCTTCAATACACAAGAGGGTTGAAATATGGATAGTTTCTCTTTTTCTCCAATTTACATCTTAATAAAAAAATCATTGAATGTCTATAAAGTCACTCTCAATCATTATTGTGATGTATCGTCCAAAATAACAATACAAAAGTAATAAATTGTAGGGGAAATTTTTTTAAAAAAATAAAAAAAAAATAGGGTTTGACCCTTTTAATGAAATTAATTTTTAATTTTTAATTTAGTCAATTTAAATCTTAATCTTTTAATTTATTTTCAATGTAAACCATTCATCTATTTTTATTAAGTAAAATGCACACAAAAATAATATTTTAGCCATTAATAATACCATTTTTTGTCAAGTTTAATGACTAAATTATTATTATTATTTTTTTGTTAGTTTTACCTAATAAAAATAGGCACATAGTTTAAATTGAAAATAAATATAAAAAAAAATTAGAGTTAAAAAAAATAAAATTAAAAACATAATATCTATTTTGTTAAAGGGTAACTCCAAAATTTTTTGTTGTTGTAATATTCCCTAAATTGTACTATATTAACTAATCACATTTAAATTAAATTAATCAATATAATTGACTAGTGACTCGCTTCTCTCTAATATTCAAATGTTCTATAATTGTTGGCTATCCACTTAATTAGAATATTGAATTATTGTACACTATATAATTAAAAATAATTTTAATTAGTAAATAGAAGTGATAATTTCATACACCAAAATATTACCAACATTTTCATATCAATTATTTACAATTAGTCACTATAGATAAAATGAGACTTGAGAGAATTTTCTTTGTTAAAATTTTTTTTAATGTGAGAACTCAAAATCTCATTTCATCTAAAGATAATAACGTTTCGTTTGGAAAGTGGATTAGTTTTTTTAATTTTTTAACTATTTTAGTTTGGAGCTAAAAAATCTCGTTTGGGTTGATTTTTTGACTTTTTAAACTTTTCTAAGAAAAAAAATAAAATAATTATAATTTAAATGTAATATTTTATTTTATTAATTTTTTAATTTATTTTATCTTTTTATAATTATTTTAACCTAAGAACATCTCCAATGGGCCTGTCAAACTACCTGCCAAAGTTATAATTTGGC
This sequence comes from Camellia lanceoleosa, assembly GCA_025200525.1. NCBI lineage: Eukaryota > Viridiplantae > Streptophyta > Magnoliopsida > Ericales > Theaceae > Camellia > Camellia lanceoleosa. The sequence goes on from CM045761.1 coordinate 17,168,775, forward strand.
AAGAGTGACAAAAAAAGAGTCTCCAATGACCTGCTATTCTACTTGCCAAAGATAGCAGATGCCATTTCTGTTCTCAAATTTGGCAGGTTAAATAGCAGTTGCCAATCATGCCACATCAGCAAATATGGACAAATTTTTAGTGCCAAATTCAATTGAAAAAACAGAATTGAAATAGTAGAACGCCTCTTAAATTTCAAAATCAAACCCAAATTTCAAAAGAGTTACCAAATCCACAAATTTCACAATTTCAGAATAAAGCTCACAATTTCAAAATAAATTTCAAGATTTCAGAATAAATTTCAGAATTTTAGAATTACACAAATTTCAAAATCAATTTGAGAATCAATTTCAAAATCACATAGTTTCTGTAACAACCCCGACCCATGATTAGCACTAATTCATGTTTATGTATGCCTCATAAGTAATTAAGAAGAAATCCTGAGTTAATTACATGTGCATTGCATCATTTTGTGGTTATATCTGTTTAACGTAGAAAGATCTATTCATGTTTTAGTTTCGGTCTGTAAATTGAAGGCCTTATCGGCATCTAATTCTGAAATTGATTTGATTTATGTGTTATTTGGAATTTTTAGAATTTTTTGGTAAGGTCAATTGAAATTTGATTTGGAACGATTAAAGTAGATTAATTAATGCTCATTAATTTAGATTAAGCCAAAACTAATTAAATCAATTCCATGAAGCCTATTTAAGGCCCACTTGACTTCACTAGTCCATTTTGCTCACTCACTACCTCAAATTGATGCTCTAAACGTGAGAGAGAGAAAGAGTAGGAAGATTTGGTCCTAGGCTTAGAAATTGAGCCCAAACCAAGGATTTGTTAGGAATTGTTGACATTTGAAAAGGATTTGAGAGTTTTAACTTCAACCTTTGTCAATTCAAGTCTCTAGGTGAGGGATCAAATTCTTAGTTGTGTAATTGAGTTAGATTTTTTAAGAGCTCAAGTAAATTAGATGAATTCATGTGGGAATTGAGTTAAAGTTGAAGAGAATTGAGCCATATCATGCATGCATATCCATTTCTTCGCAAATTGAGCATGATTTCAAAGAATTCTTTCATACATGTATTCATCTCACTTATGTTTTGAGAATTCATCATGTTTTACATCCTCTCATTTTTTTTGATCATGATTTAGAAACTTGAAGCTCAATCATTTCATGAGTATCATGTTTTTGGAGAGTTCATGAAGTTTAAGTTGAATTTGCGAACAATTGGCATGCTTTTGGGCCTTGATTTCATGAAATGATCTTTAAATCATGATGTTTTGTGAATATCTAAATGTTTTTTAGAATATTGGCCCAAGAGGATGAGTTTTAAAGTGTTTAGTTTGAGCTTGAAGCTTGGAGACCAAATCTAGAAATTCGATTTGAATCTCGCTCGGCGTGAGTTCACGCCGGCGAATCCTTCAATCGTGCACTTCCGCTCGAGCGACGTGATACCCGCTCGAGCGTGAAATGCATGTATCCAGAAGTTCATATGTTTTGCAGCACGCTCGAGTGACAGAAGTTACGCTTGAGTGAAGATCGAGCGTCTATCGAGCGTGAAAAATAAACAACCAGTACTTTTTCAGAGTTTAGAGTCCACTCGAGCTAAGAAAGTCACACTCGAGCGAACCCTCACTTTTTGCATGTCCGCTAAAGCGAAGAAAGCCACGCTTAAGTGTGGACCCTATTTTAGCAAGTTTTGGCAAAAGTGTTTCAAATACATTTTTTTACATCATCATTCCATCTTAGGTATTCCTAGGCCAAGATTAAGACATAATAAGGAGGATCAATGAAGAGACACACTAAGAACAAGAACGTAGTGGGTTTGATATTTTCGAACGTGTGTTTCAAATATGTATTTGTTATGTGTTAATGTTGGTCGCGTGCCGTAGACTGTTTGATTAGCTTGCTCTGTCTGTCTGTACCCGAAGCCAACTGTGAGTAATAACTTAGTAAAGCTATATTCAACTTTATTTATTTTCTGTATGATAAATTAATATCTATTTTCTAAAATGATATATTCTATACAATGAATGTTTGTCCAATTTCTAATAATGTATTCATGGCATTCTTAGCATTATGTGATATCTGTTAGCTGTTACCCGGTATCGGAGGTTCCATTATGGAACTTAATATGTCTGCACTCTGTTACCCGTATTGGAGGCTCCATCATGGGGCTCAGCATGTTTATTTTCTGTTACTCGCATCTGGAGATTCCTTTATGGAACTGGTTATTCAAAACCACCATATATTCTGCATCTGTTCTGTATCTGTTTTGTTAGCGTTAATGGATGTACTACGTATGATTAAGCATAAACCTTGATTTCTGTATATGATTAGAACAAGAATATGAATATGAATCTGTTATGAATCTGAATTATGATTTCTAAATTTGTATGGACATCATTCATTAAAACCCTTTACTCCATTATTATTCACTAAGCTCCAACTCACTATTTATATTATGTATATAGGTGAGTAGGCGCGTGACCAGACCCAAAATTGACGGCCTATGTTTCAGTTTTTGCCAGCCAACCTTTGTGCCTCCTAAGGAGGTTCCAGATAGAAACAAGTTTAGTGGCTGTTTTTGTGATGTACTAGACTTTGCTCATTTTAAGTGCGGGCAAGATTTCTGTTTATATGTTCATGGAGTGATGTGTAAATACTATATCTTTTGACTTCGCTCGCAAGTTTCAAACGTTTTAAATTATTTGTCTATCTGTCTCATGTATGTCATCACAGCTCATTGAACCACGTATATTTTGTATATTTGCTTCCGTAGCCTCTAACTATATAATATTTTGTTAAGAGGCCTTTGGTAATCCAAGGAGTACTGGCCAGTTACGATACTAAACCCATAGTGGCGGGTTTGGGTCATAACAATTTCAAAATTAATTTCACAAATTGATATAAATTTTATAAACTAATTTAACCGATAAATACGTGAAATGAGTTTGAGGACTTGACTGGAATTGATCATCTTCTTCAGCAGACTAGACTGGTTTTGAAGATTGGAGATCGGTGATCGGTTTGAGAATAGAGAGAGAGATAGATCGGAGAGTATACTGGTTTAAGGACAGAGAGAGAGAGAGAGAGATAGAGATAGATCTTAGAGGTTTGAAGACAGAAAGAGAGAGAGAAACATCGAATGATAGACAGATCGGAGACATATCGAAGAGAGAGTATACTGCTCTTGAGCTCAAAGATAGAGACACAAAGAGAGAGAGAGAGAGACATATCGGCGACCGTAGATAAATCGGAGACAGATTAGTAGTGCTGACTACTCTTGAGCTCAAACACAGAGACAGAGATACAGACAGAGAGAGGCAGAGACATTTTCATGATGGAGGAGGAAAAGAGAAGAGAAAAGTAAGAATCAGAGTGAGACAGAGATTGAAGAAAGAGAAACAGAGACAGAGACAAAAACAGAGATAGAGAGAAGTTTTAATAATAGAGGAGGGTAAGGGAAGATGAAAGCCAGAGTCAGAGTGAGATGAAGAGTAAAGACAGTCGTTATATGTCTTGAAATGGTTGGATGATTCTAGAGAGATCATCTTAACCGCTGGTTGAGGGTATGTAGACGGTGGGGATCTGTCTTGGAATTGAAAAGAGTCGTTGTGCTCTGTTTGCCTAAAAATAAATAAATTACAAACAACAGTTGTCATGACCCAAACCCGCTTCCATGGGTTAAGGACATAACCGGCCAGTAATCATGAGATTACCTACGGCCTCAAACCAAAACAAATGTATTTTAACAGAGTTATTGGGGGCCAATTGGAAGCAGTTCAAAACTTTGTCCATAGAGCTGTGCTTACATGGCACATCCAAACAACCAAACATATACACATTAATAACTCACAACGGAAATACAGTAGCGTAAGTTCTGTACAAATAGGATCATTCAAAAACTAAGTCAACCCATGAAAACTATACACAGACATATGCAAGTCCTCGCCAACATGACAAAAATAGCATGGCATAGCAGAAAGATGAAGACGAGTCTCGTGTATGAGACCCTAGGGCTGACTCTCCAGAACTCAGTTGTTCCACATAGACTTCACTGGGGCTGGGTCTGGACCTCTCTTGGCTCACCTACAAATACATGAATGAGCGTGAGCGATAGCCCAGTGATTAACATCAAATAAGAAGCTGCAAACGACATGTAGAACAACATACTCTGAACGCCTTTGGGCCCAATTCACATTTTCATTTAACATTTATACACACAATCTAAGTCAAGTGACTGTGGTTTCAAATATACTGGCCCTTGGCCCATTTATCTTTCATTCCTGTCAAAACGGCCTCTGGCCCACTCATTTATGTCAAAACGGCCTTTGGCCCATCCGTTCATGTCAAAACGGCCTTTGGCTCATTCGTCCGTGTCAAAACGGCCTTTGGCCCATCCGCTCATGTCAAATCGGCCTTTGGCCCATCCATTCATGTCAAAATGGCCTTTGGCCTATTCATTCTTATCAGACATTTGTCTAATATTCAAACTAGAAAATCATAAGGCATAAGGCTTATAAGAAAATAAGCAGTCGGACAAATGACAAGCTTTCAAATATCGATATTACTTACAGTGATCGGTTGGTTGGTTTGCTCTGAAGCTCGACCCTACACATTTCATGAACACAAAAGGGTCACAAACAATCCAATCCGTTCTTTAATTCACATATTCCTCTTTAGGCTTCTTTCTTATCTCTTTAGTTCAATTACAATGCTCAATGTATGCCTAAGAGTGCTTAGAAGTGAAAGGGGTCATGTTTGGAGAGGCCTTTCGTTCGAGCTCCAGAAGGAAGCAATATGAGTGTATATGGCCTCACACATAAGGCCCCACTAACTATTATTTAATAATACTAAATAATTGTGCACTAAATGATCAATTTAATCAATTTAATCCGACCCGAATCAATTTTCAATTAAATTTCACCGTATGCTCTAAAAATTATGCTAATCACAATGGCGTAATCAATTCCGGGTCCTGTGGTCGATAAGGCCTTCAATTTAATTTCCAAAGCAGATAATCAAACAGATATTTCTACGGTGAGCAGATAGAAATTCAAAACCACATATTTTCACATAATGGCATACCAAATCATATTAAACACATAATCATACTTATATTAACGACCAATTAACATATTACGGAACAGGGATAGCACAACAGCTATCTTCAAACGGTCATCTTCAATGGCTATTATCTTCAAACGATAATATTTGTATTTCTATAAATAGAAACCCTCCATCTCAATTTCATTTCACAACAAATATTTCAAATATCATTTTTATTTTCTCTTCTTTTTATTTGAATTTCATTTCACAGCAAACCTCCAAAAAAAATTTCTTTTTAATTTTTTCACAAAATCACTATGGAAGGTTCATCAAAAACAAAGAGAGGAAAATCATTAACCATTGACGAAGATGTAGTGATTTGTAAATCTTTGTGTCACATTTCTGAAGACCCAGTTGTTGGCAATTCGAAATCGTATGCTCACTTTTGGGAGAGAATTTATGAAAATTATTGCTTGCTTCAAAATGATCAGTCAAGAATACAAGTGTCTATCTAATCTTGATGGGGTATAATTATGAAATGTTCCAACAAATCTCGGGGGTGTTTAGCACAAGCCGAAAATCTTCACCCAAGTGGAATGTCTCAAGTTGATATAGTAAGATTTTATCTTCAGTTATTATGTCGAGTTTCTTATTTTGGTATCGTATAAAAATTAACTAATTAATTAATTTAATATTTTATTGATAAAGATGTTTCAAGAAAAACTGTTATACCATCAAGATAAAAATAAACATTTTTCTTTTGAATATTGTTGGCCAATCTTACAAAACAATATCAAGTGGCGAGATGTAGCTCCTACGAATACAGTAAAATCAAGGATACATACACCGTTTTTCCCTAATTCAGCCCCCAATTCTCTTGTGGATAATTGCATTTCTCTTGAAGAGGACAATAGTCCAAGTGTTGGTAACAATCCAATTGTTGATAATAATCAAATCGGTGAGGGTAGTGTCTTTGCAAGAGGTAAAAGGCCTATAGGTAGGAAAGCTGCAAAAGAATTATTTCGAAGAAATCAAGTCGTTGAAGCTGAAGTCCAAAAAATGAGCATACAATTGGAGACATTTAACCAACACCTTGTTGAGAAGGAAAAGAAAAAAATTGAAAGAGAAGAAAAAAAGATTCAAGCACTGCAGGATATTAAAGAACTTGAGATCAAAAGACATGAACATGAGATAAAAAAGGAAGAACATTTGATAATGACTACGGACATTTCTCATTTGGACCCTTAGATGAAAACGTATTATATAATGCGAAAAAATGAGATTTTCACCAAGTGGTCCGCACATTTCGACAACCCAAATTACTATTTTTCCCTATCTCCTAATGAATAATTAAGGAAGAATGTATTTTTTAATTTTGCAATGTCATTTTTATTTTGTAATGTAATGTAGTGGTCTATTTATTTCTGAGTATTTTTTATGTTCCAATATAATTTTGTTTTTGCAATGTATAATGTTTACTATTTTTTAGTATAATTTAAAATTTTCAATGTTATTATGAAAAAATATATATATTATTTAAGTGAAGGTAATAAAGTAGCAAATGAAGACAATTTTATTATAATAAAAAGACATTAAATGACGTTAAAAGTGTCATTAAAAATATAAAATACAAACTTAATCTAACTCTCCAACTTGGGACCACAAGTGTTCAATTAGATCATTACGAATTGCATTATGGGCTTCAATAGATCTAATCCTCTGGCAATTCAACATAAATTGTGCATACTCCTGATTTGGATCATGTGACAGTTGACATGGGGTATTACTGGGATCAGTTTGCAGTAATGTTGCACTGCATTCATTTTCTAGAATATTACGCTCATTTTAATGATTATATTGTGCAAAATAATGCACGTTTTCATGATTTAGTACAGATCTTTATCACTCCAACCTCTAGTTGGAACTCTGACAATATTAAAACGTGCTTGGAGCACTCCAAATGCCCTTTCGATATCTTTCCGACATGTCTCTTACATTCTCGCAAATAGTTGTCTCTTTGCACCTTGAGGTTGAGATACTGTTTTCACAATTGTTACCTAACAAGGATAGATACCATTAGCAAGATAATACCCCATGGTATACACGTGATTATTGATGGTATAGTTGGTAGCAGGGGCACGTTCTCTAGTTAATTCAGCAAATAAAGACAACCTGTCAAGAACAGTAATATCATTAAGAGAACCAAGCATGCCAAATCCATAAATCGTAGGAGGCGACTGCCTCGAGTAGAACTGTTGGTTTGTGGTAGTGTCCAGTGTAAGCACCGGCTTCGGTGATTGGACATTTATCCCAATGGCCAATGCATACAATCAAAACTTCCTAACATTCTAGGAAACCCGCATTGCTCTCCTTCTTACAATAATCTGGCTACATCTGCCTCATTTGGGGATCTTAAGTAAACGCCTTCATAGATAACAATAATCGTTCTAGTAAAAAAATTCAAGGCGATAATTGCAGTAGATTCGCTGATTGTAGAAAACCTTGTGTTATATTTATAGAGAAAATTGTGGGTGGGTGAATAATGGATGGTTGTTGGGTAGGTGGTTGTTGGTGAATGAATGCTGGATGAATGATAGTAAGGGTGTAATAATGGCTCGGTCGGGCCCGGGCCGGCCCATTCAAGCTTTGTGGGCTCGCGATTTTTTAGCAAGCTGGGACGGCCTAGCCCATGGGCTAAAATGTGAGGCCCAGGCCCAAGCCCAAGCCCAAGCCCACTCATAATAGGGCCTGGGCTCGGGCCTTGGCCCATGGGCCGAGCCTAGTCGGGCTTCTTTTTTTTTTTAATATTAGAAATAAAAAAATTTTAAAAAAAATTATACTAAAGTATTTTAATTACGATTAATGAGATATTTTGTTTGGTTATGTAATGTTTTATGGTGATATTTAAATTTAATTATATATGACTTATGCTTTTTTTTAATTCTGAACTTATAACTAAAAAAGTATGCAATTATGTAATTTTTTTTCTTTCGAAATGAATAATTTTATATATATGAAATTGAAACTTTCAATATTACAATATTAAATTATTTATATAACATTTATTGAATGAATAATTTTTATTTCAAAATGAAATAAAATATTACAAAAATTGATATTATTAAATAAATTAGGTATAGATTACTAATCATGGTATAGCAATTGCATCACTATAGGTCAAGTACATCCCAATTAGGTTGGTACCTACTAGCTTACCAACCATTTGCATTATACTCCACCTCAATAATATAATACAAGAAAAAAACAAAAACAAAAACAAAAACCAAGAAAAAAACGAAATGAAATGAAATAGTAAAAAATAAATTATTGATTAATCATTGGAGGAGACAGACATTTCAGTCGCGTTGCCCGATGATATGTCATCCAAATCATATTGAATTCGCTCATTTTCACTAAAATTTTGTCTTCTTGTAAGCGCGTGCATATGATCCCTGGATATCATCAATGCCTCAACCATTTCGGGTGAAAGCTTGCTCTTGTAATCACTCAGCACCCGTCCACCTGCACTAAAAGTTGTTTCTGAAACAACTGTAGAAATAGGAACGGTTAGTATATCACGGGCCATCTGTGAAAACACAAGCCACATAGATTCATTTTGTTTCCACCATTCTAAAATGTCAAAATTATCGGAATCATCTACTGACAGGCTTTCCAAATAATGTTATAGTTCAGAACTACTTACATTTGTATGTTGAGATATTATTCTACTTTTTATTGCTGTGAAAATACTTAATCTCCCACCTCAAGATTGTTGGACTGTTAGTGTAGTGTGTGTAGGTGTATTTACAGATGCAGATACAGCTGCAGCTGCCCTGTATTCTTGAAATAATCTGTTGCATGTTTGCATAATAAGGACAAACTATATTTGATCAGCGAAAATACGCTCTAAAATTCTTGTAAACCAACTTCTTTACACCTAGAATCAATTATTATAGCTAAACCTAATAGATGAGGCAAAGAATGAAAATATTAATCAAAATTTTCTTTCATTGAAGTAATAATGGTTACATAAAGTTCATTACTCATATATTTTATGAAAACTTTAATTATTTCTGCTAGTTTATGTAAAACAAATGGTGAAGTAGGAATATATATATAAGAAAATAATTTTGTTGAAGTATCGAAAACTTTTTAAAAAATCTTTATACAAGGCTACTTGGCACCTAGAGATCGTTGAATGTTGGTCTAAATCACTCATGGATCTGTGTGGATCGACTCAGATATCAGCCTATAGAGGTGGGAGGGAGCGGCGAAGAGAAGGGAAAGGGCGACGACGGCGGTGAGGCAAGAGAGGACGGCGACGGCAAGACGACATCCTTGGTTTTGAAGAAGAGAGAGAGAGAGAGAGAGAGAGAGAGAGAAAGAGAGAGAGAGATCTTGGTGAGTGAGTGAATGAAAAGGTATGGACTGTGGTGTATAAGATATATAAGGAAGGATTTTAGTCATTTGTGTTTTCTAATATGGTTTTTTTTTTTTTTTTGTCCGGTCAAATAAAATAAGACTTCTTTGTTACATGTTGTCTCATCTGAGGTGTTAAAATTATCAAGATTTTATTAAACAATTGATTAGTTGTTTGAATTATTAAGTAAATATTTTTCTTTCACCTTTTTTTTTCCCCCAACAAACTCAGGGTTTTATTTATTTCACAGATAAATTTGAAAAATATTTATTTATTATGATTATTTTATTGGCATTTTACATTTTCATTTTTATACTCTTTGTTACTTGAAAGTTTTATAGACTTGAATATTATGAATGTTTCTTGTAGTGATATGTTTGTTAATGGAATGTTTTTGAAATATTAATAATTAATTTTCTATTAAACCAAACAAAGTCAAGTCTTATGTCCCAAATTTATTTAACCTTGTATTTTATCTAAACATTGCCCTAATTAGCCCATATCCATTATTCGTTAACGAAAACCTTCTTCTAAGGGTTGGAATCGGGTCAAGCCAACCTAAGTACTGCCCATTTAACTTTGTTTAGATAAGCTAATGGGCCACCTTTCATAAGTCTATAAGCTTTAAGCCTATCTTTTAGTTTTCTTTTTGAAAAATGTTTGGTGGTCTGAATTTGTGTGACTCGAATGATTCGAATGTGTCAAAACGACATCGTTTTACATTCAAAACGACGTCGTTTTAGGTGTTTCGAACCATTCGAATCATGAATTTTAAGACCATCTATCATTGTTGTTTCTTTTTTTCAATTTATTTTCACATTTTTTTAACCAAGGTTGTGAGGTGCCTCAATAGGTCACCTCTCACGGATCAATAGGTCATGTCAGACTTCAAACCCTACACTCAGCTTTAGCCTAGCTCATTCAAGTTGGGCTAACTAGTGTTGAGGTATGGTATTAATTTGGATAAAAAGCCGTCGGATGGGTCTAATGAAGTTACAAACTTCCAAGGTAAATGATAACCTTTATTAATCACGAAGCACTATAAGACCTATATAAAATCTTAAATATATTAAGAGAAAGTTAGGGATTATAAAAAAAAATTTCATGAAAATGATCATGAAAGATTTATGATCCTTGGATTATCTTGATTAGTGTGTGGTGCTTTATTCTAAGTGTAATCCAAGGGTCACAAAACTTTCATGATTATTTTCATGAAAGGTTTTTCATGATACCTAACATTGCTGATATATTAATACAAGTGTTAGTTACCTTATCAACTAAACTAAGTAGTAAAATGTCCAATTACACCTAGCAATGTAGCCAATTAGAGAAATTTTTTGATAAGAGTTCCACTTATGTTCAGTTTTGGAGAATATTTGGCTTGATGGGCTCATCATTGAACCTACTAAGGTACGGTTTGCAAATTGGGTTGATTTTTTGGCTTTTTTGATTTTTTGGTGAGGAAAAGAATTCAATGATTATGAGTTGGATGTGATGTTTTATCTTATTGAACTAAAAAGCCTATTTTGTTTTTTGTGACTATTTTAGCCAAAAAAACTTAGCTTTTTTCTTCCCAAACCATGCCTAATCTAAATCCATTTACGTATTAAAATATAATGCATAAAATATTCACACACAAAAAAAGTAAAATTGATTCTATAATTATAATCACATATTTTATTATATTTATTTTGAAAAAATTAAACAATATATTTTTAATTTCATACTCATCATTTAATGTTTTTAAAAATAAATATAATAAAATAATGTAAATATAATAATCAAATTAATACTGTACGAGCATGAAATAATCTTCTTGTATAATCTTGTTGATCAAGTTTGCACTCCTCCAAACATCGTCGCTTTGCCGCCTGAAAACACAAACGTGAGCTAGCCGGCGAGTGTGTGTCGAAAACCCCTCTAATGCCTAAGTCAGCAAAATAAAGCTCATAGCAGGACCTATGTACATGTATCACAATCCTAATCCTAGTAGGATTCCAACTCTCCTTATAAGAGTCTTCCTAGGAATCACACACCCTACTCACTACCACCCAAGTGAGATGGTTTACACAATCCTAGTAGGACTCTACTCTCCTTAGCAGAGTCCTCCTAGAAATCTCGTCACTGCAAGTTAAGTGAGATGACTACCACGGTTGAACAACAGTATAACCGAGCTAACACTAGTCCTTTGTCATACTCAATCCAGTGCCTTCATATGCAACACCTAGGTTGGCTCTTGTTCACTTGTACCTCGGTTTTATCTGTTTAGACCGAGCTAACTGCAGCAGTCTCTGACCGAACCAACAAGGACGAGGTCCAACTTGCAAAGCACAAACACCTCGGCCCATAGCTCGGTCCGAACTTCACCTGGTCCCAAGCTCGTTAGTTTTTAGACCGAGCTACAGCAGCTCCTATCTCGGTTCGACGTGCGGCCCAACTTCCAAAGAATCCTCTTCTTTAGCTCGGTCCAATTTATTTATAAATTACCCTTTTAATTACCCCTTAATTCCATCTGCACAACATGATTTGGAATTACTTATTACTAGCCGAGCTAAAAGTTAGCCTTCGACCGAGCTAAAGTGTTACCGAGCTACCAATTTGTCCGGACAAAAAATGTCTGTTCAATCGCTGCACATTTGAATCACTTTCTATTCTCATGTACATGTGGCTGGGCCCCATTGGTTAAGGATAGCTGTCACAGCCATCTTCGTACTTTGAATGTTTTGAACAGTCCCACCAATTTGGTGCATTTGATACAAAAGAACCCTCATTCTTGAACTAGACACACAACTGTTCATCTTCTCCTTCTCTTCGTGCCTTTGAGCTTCCGTTTTCACGCTCAAAACACCCGTAAAGCTTGTGTTCCTGTTGGCGCCTGTTCGATCTTGACCTTCGTCCCTCTGCATCGAAGTTGTAAGTAACTCAATCCTTTCATTTTCTTCGTTCTGCTTTGTGAATATACATAGTGTATAAATACATACACGTGTTTTTTGAAACATATTACTATAGTTTTCACCTAAATGGGCAAGAACTACTTGGTCCCCAAGACCCACAAGAAACACATGGTAGGCTTCCAATCTCACTCTTAACTGGTTTCACAAATAATTTGTAATGTGATGCTTTTGATCGAAAATACCACCATGGCCGAACTAGGAACTTGTTCAAATGACTGAGTTTGAACTTAGGGCGGCCCTTGTTGTTACGGTCGAACTAAGAACCTTCCTACTTAATGACCGAGCTAAAACTCATAGTCATACCTGGTGTTACGACCGAACTAAGGATGGGCTGTATCCCTTTTAACCGAACTAGGGTTTTCATTTATCCTTCCTTTTTAGCCCGATCCAGCGATCTGGGCATAACACTTTTTATTTCCACTTTGCAAACTCTGACTAGGTTGGCCAGGCACACCTTTGCACGCTCAACCGAGATACTCAACGTCATTTCAACACCTAGCTAAGATTCTGAGCTAATTTATACATAATTTAAGCGAAATGGGTAAATACCGATTTTTAGTAAATTCCCCTAGGGCCATCACCGAATTCTGCAAGGACTACAACATTCCTAATGATGTCCACCTTTCTCTAGCCGAGCTAGACACAACGCCCTGGGAAAAACTGGGCTTCGTCCTCTTCACCGTGATATCCATAGTTGAAGCTGGACTTCGATTTCCCGTTCAGCCACTCCTTTGTGAATTCCTTAGGCAAACTAGACTATGCCCAACCCAGCTTAGCACCAATTTTTACAGAATAATAAATGGCATCGCCGAGCTCAATTGCTGGCTTGGCCTCAACATCAGTCTAGCTGAGCTTTTTCATCAGTACTCACTTGCCCAAAATGAAGACGGCTGGGTGTATTATTTAAGAATAAGAAGGCGCCAAGAGAAAATAATTAAGAACACACTGAACAAAGACATGAACGACGATGCTTTCTTCTAGATTTCTGGCAATTTTGAAGACCAGGAAGCCTAGATACCGGGCTACCGTATTAACTGGAATAAAGGAACAGCCGGTATGAATACCTCGGCTTAGTTTGTCCGTTTTCTGCTCTTGCTGTTTACAAGTTTTACACCACGCTAACCATTGTCTTTCTCCTTATGTAGATTTGAACCAGTTAAAGTCACAGTATCAATACCCCAATTTAGACGCACTTCGCGCCGCGCTTCGGTACTGCGATCGAGGTTGGGCCGAGCTACTCAATTTTGAACCAACATACAGATATAGTGGTAGGAGAAAGACCAGGGTAACTGACTTCCTTCTAGAACCATCTCCAGAGCCGGACCTAAACTTGCCACAAATCAACCTTGTTCCTTTGACCGAAGAGCAAGAAATGGCAAAGCGCCAAGCTGTGCGAGCCCTAATCACCGAACAACATCAATTCTAGACAGCAGGATTCAGACCGAGACAACACAAGACAGTCAAACAACTGATGCAGTGGTGGCCCTCCTAACGGCCTGAGCTTCGTCATCCCGGTCCAGGAAGCATGCTCGCACTCCCTTAACCGAGCCACAATACCTTGTGGATGAAGATGACACCATGCTTCCCCAACCCATGCAACCGAGTCCAGAACCCGTTGATTCAGACCGTGCTAGCCCTTCTGAATGGGCACCAAAGATAACATACAAGAACCGGCCTATTTCCAGCACCGATTCGGTGGTAGCAGACAAGGACCAGTCGCTTGCTTTCAATCTTGCCAAAAACGTGTGTCTACTCACCAACATGGAGCATCACGAACATCTCATCGAGCTAAAGGCCATCCGCTTGGTAACAAAGTCGATGGTGCTGGTAAGTTCTCCATTTGCTAGTCTTTCCAGTTCACACATCTGTTTGCACGATTTTAATCATAATTGCTATCTCACCTTTTGCAAGCCATGGAGAAGAACCACGTTGCTCACAAGCGCTTGTTGGAGTTGCGTAAAACAACTCGGCTAGCCGTGGCAAAGGCCAATGCTAAGATGGCTGAACTAGAGGAAGTCAAACAAAAAATGACCGAGTTACAGGCTGAAATCGCCCGTCTTACCAAGCTGGTCAACTCAGCGGAAGTGGACAAGCAGAAGTCTTTGGCCGGCCTAAAAGACCGTTACTTGCGCGAGCTTGCCAAGCTTGAGAAAAAGAAAGATGCCGAGATCGCCGAGCGGAAAAAGAGCGTAGATGATGCAGAGGACCACGGTTATAAAGAAGGCGAAGCCACGTATGTCAAGTAATGTGAAGCTGCGAAAGACATCTTCTTCAAATGCGGCTGGAAGGCAGCTATTGAGTAGCTCGGCCTTGGTCCAGAAACCGAGGTCTGTCAAAATCCTTCTCCTCACTTTATCCTGAGTTATATGGCGGCCTATGCCAACAAAAGTTTCTCCAAGAGGGGGAGGAGGAAGAAGGATCGCCTGAGCCAGACAATGCTTCGACTATCAACAAAGATCGCGGTCAAACCAGACAGACAGCCCAGGTGGTGCCACTGGTACCAAGCATAGTTGACGACGCGCTTCCAACCGACGTACCTACTGAAACCGAGCTACAGAGTGGCGAGACTCAGGTTGTTCTGGATGCAGATCTGGATGACCTCTTTGTTTGATCATCTTTGTCTTTTGTTCCTCTTGTAAGAATTTGTAGCCGGGCTAAGGCCCCTCCTTATATAGTGCACATATTTCATATGGAACGAAAGTATGCTATTTTCCAATCTTGAATTGCCTTGAACTTTTTGCTCGGTTGCCATTCCTTAATTTTGATTGCTGAGATATCTATCATACCTGCCCACTTTTTTCAGCCGAGATCCTTATCTCGGCCGAAGAGACCTAATCGACGGTTATTCCTATCAACCTCTTCAGCCCAGATCCTTATCTCGGCTGAAGAGAGCAAAATGTTGGTTATTCCTGCCAACCTTCTCCAGCCTAGATCCTGATCTCGGCTAGAGAGAGCTAAATGTTGGTTATTCCTACCAACCTCTTTAGCCTAGATCCTGATCTCGGCTAAAGAGAGATAAATGTTGATTTTTCCTACCAACCTCTTCAGCTCAGATCCTTATCTCGGTTGAAGAGAGCAAAATGTTGGTTATTCCTGCCAACCTTCTCCAACCTAGATCCTGATCTCGACTAGAGAGAGCTAAATGTTGATTTTTCCTGCCAACCTCTTCAGCCTAGATCCTGATCTCAACTGAAGAGAGATAAATGTTGGTTTTTCTTGCCAACCTCATCAGCCTAGATCCTGATCTCGGCCGAAGAGAGATAAATGTTGGTTTTTCCTGCCAACCTCTTCAACCTAGATCCTGATCTGGGCTGAAAAGAGATAAATGTTGGTTTTTCCTGCCAACCTCTTCAGTTTAGATCCTGATCTCGGCTGAAGAGAGATAAATGTTGGTTTTTCTTGCCAACCTCTTTAGCCTAGATCCTGATCTCGGCTGAAGAGAGATAAATGTTGGTTTTTCTTGCCAATCTCTTCAGTCTAGATCATGATCTCGGCTGAAGAGAGATAAATGTTGGTTTTTCAGCCTAGATCCTGATCTCAGCTGAAGAGAGATAAATGTTGGTTTTTCTTGCCAACCTCTTCAGTCTAGATCCTGATCTTGGCTGAAGAGAGATAAATGTTGGTTTTTCTTGCCAACCTCTTCAGTCTAGATCCTGATCTCGGCTGAAGAGAGATAAATATTGGTTTTTCTTGCCAACCTCTTCAGTCCAGATCCTAATCTCGATTGAAGAGAGCTCAATGTTGGTTATTCCGGCTAACATTCTTCAGCCTAGATCCTTATCTCGGCTGAAGAGAGCTAAATTGTTTGGGTATTCCTGCCAAACTTTCTGATTGCCCCTTGCTTGCAATGACTGAAAACAACTTTTACAGTGAAAAGATCTATGCTGAAAAAACTACTTGTTTTATTTGGAAAAATGAAAATTACAATACTGTAAAGAAAAACTAAAAATAAAATAACTTGAGATTAGCAGTGTTCCATGGCTTGGGAATAGCCTTGCTGTCTCCATCTTCCAAGTGATATGCCCCTTTTGCTGCTAAACCGACCACTTTGTACGGTCCTTCCCAGTTAGGTCCTAGCTTGCCATCTCTAGGTACTAAAGTGTTGCCCATTACTTTGCGTAATACCCAATCCCCAATCTTGAATTGCCTTGGATGCACTGTTTTGTTATATTTTCTGGACAACTCTTGCTAGTACGAGGCAATGTGAACTAGAGCTTTTTCCCTTCTTTCTTCTACAAGGTCGAGTTCCAAGGCTATGGCTTCTTTGTTTAAGTTTGGGTCAAAATTTTCACTTCTGATAGTGGAGAGGCCTATTTCCAATGGGATTACAGCCTCCATGCCATAGGCTAAGGAAAATGGGGTTTCGCCAATTGATCGCCGAGGCGTGGTACGGTAAGCCCATAAAACATGAAGAAGCTCCTCAGCCCACTTTCCCTTTTCGTTTTCCAACCTTTTCTTCAAACCATCAAGGATGACCTTGTTTGATGCCTCCGCCTAGCCATTTGCTTGAGGGTATGTTGGCGTAGAGTTGTAGAATTCTATCTTGTATTCATCGCAAAAGCCTCTGAAGATTTTGCCATCGAACTGGGTGCCATTGTCAAATATTAGTGCTTTGGGTATGCCGAATCGGGTTATGATATTTTGCCAGACAAACTTTTTCATATCTTTCTCTTTTATTGATGTGAGTGCTTCAGCCTCCACCCACTTTGTGAAGTAATCTGTTGCTGCAAAAAAGAACTTCCTGTTGTCGGGTGCTGTTGGAAGTAGTCCCACTATGTCTAGGCCCCACATTGCGAAGGACCATGGACTAGTTAATGGTAGAAGCTCTTTGGCTGGTTGATGTATTTGTTGTGCGAACTTCTGACATTTCTCGCATCTCTTGACATACTTCTCAAAATCTGCTTGCATATATGGCTACCAATATTCTTGTGAGATTACTCTGTAGGCTAATGATCTTTCCCCTTGCTAGCTTCCGCATACGCCTTCATGTATCTCGAACAAAAATGCCTCGACCTTGCTAGGATGGACACACTTCAAGTAAGGTCCTGTGAAGGATTTTTTGTGTCACAGCCCAAACGCGCCCCTAAAAGTTTGGGCATGAACTATTTATAAACAGACATTTAACCTGATATACATAACATGTGGGGCCTGAATGGAAGCATTAAATATCATAAAATAACATAAAACAACCTCCATTGAGCTACCACTACTATGCTAGGATCACATACATCATAACATGAAGATAATATACAGAAATATGCATCCGAGCATCGGTTATATACATACACATATACAGACCCAGCCCTAAGATAGGGCGTATAACAAAATTTATATTATCTACATTTCAACTGTAGTCGGCAATTAGAGTACAAACCAAAAGTCCAACCAAACTTCACTAAAATGCACGGGCTTCTCCAAGTGCCTGGTTATACTAAGGCAAACAAAAGTGAGATGGTTATCGGGGTTAGGACTGACCTCTCAGTTGATTACCTACAGTATCAGACAAAATACAGAGTAAGCTAAGCTCAGTGAATAATAGTATTTAAATAGTTCAATGCACCACTCAATTTATAATACATAAACGACGCGTATGTAACTACAGAGTTCATATAGTTAATCCGATGCTGTGTTACTTTCAGAATGGCCTTGGGGCCAGATAAAACGGAATGGCCATCGGTCCAGAAATAACAGAATGGCCATCGGCCCAGAAATAACAGAGTGGCTATCGGCCCAGAAATAACAGAATGGCCATCGGCCCAGAAATAACAAAACGGCCATCGGTCTAGAAATAACAGAACGACATAATATCCAGAGTGATCTAGATGTACACAAATTCCTTCAACGTTTACATTCACACCAATTCCCAACCAATATACATGTTAATGAAGTGACTTACGGAAAACAGGACGTTAATAACAATAAGCATTAACGGTAAATAAATGTGCATTTATTGCACTATTACTCACAGTGTTGTGGCGGAGCGCTACTTCCTCCCGGAGTATGTCCTACACACATAGAACTCATACATTAGCTCAAGTTCTTCCTAAATTCATATTTCATTCGTTAATTTCCAGTAAATTAAGAAGCACTTTAAAAATTTCAAATATTAATTTTAACCATCCCAGGGGGTCAAACAGGTTAAACGGAGCAATCCATTTTTTCCAACATGGGCCGCATGTGCGGCTGTGAGCCCTACACACGCGGCAAATCCTCCCGCACGTGCTTTTTAGACAATGTTCAAAACCCAAAATTGCACCATTTCCCCGCACGTGCGGCCATGACTCCCGCACGTGCGGCCAAAGCTCCCATACGTACGGCCATGACTTCTGCACGTGCAACGATTCTGCCCAAAAACAGTCTGAAAATTTATACAAAATCCCATGTTTTTGGTAAGTGTTTATGAGGCTCCAAATAGGTTCAAAACTTATGTTAATAGGATTACAACACATACCAATCTAACTTTAAACTAGATCTTCAACCCTTACGGCTCATAAACATAATTCAAAGCTCATAAACATAATTCAATTCATGAGATTGATAACATATACCTTCATGGCCATGTTCATACATTTTTGTTCAAGCATGTCAAGGAGAAATGAAGTGTAATTTTCTTTACATGGTTCAAATTACATAAACAATAACATGATGAAAGACACTTATACAACTCTTTAGGTGCCATAACACACACACACCAACACAAGCATTAAGTGCATGAATACACAAAGAATCTCCTCATCCATACGTAAGAAAGAAGTTAATCAAAGTAAACCTCCATACCTTAAGCTTCACAATCTCTAACACTCTCTTTTAATTCTTCAATCTCTTCCTTGTAGGTCTTCTCCTCCTTTCCCTAATTCTCTTCCTAACCTTCCCAGGATATTTGGGTTTCTTGATTCTTAGTCAAAATCCTAGGGAACTATGTATATATATATATAAAAGTGAATGAGGACAAAATTCAATCGATTTAATTATTCAAAATCAAATTTCTACGGAAGTGACTATTATTACTTAAAAATTATGCTGATTTCAAATCTAAAATCAATTTTGGATTATCAAGCCTCTAGGACCCTCAATTCCTAATTCAAACATTCTAATGATGACAGATAACTTTCTTACGAAACAGATATCAATTCCAAATCACAAGACCCATGTACTTAATTCCTCATAAAATTTCACAATAAACATTTAAACGCACAGAACGTGGGATTGAAAATATAGCAGTAACAGATATGAGGGTTGGGTTATTACATTTTGTATAATGCCAATGATGGAGAGAGCCAAAATCGCTGTGATTTGGCTCTAATTTTGTTGGCCTCTTTCTTTTCTTCAGGCAGGGTGCCATTTTTTAAAAACAGTATGATGGGGTCCATCCATGAGGGGCCCAATTCGGCGCAACATACCTCAGCTACTTCGGGTTCTTCAATGCTTGGTCTGGGTAGGAAGTCGATCAGTAATGGGTGTGGGATAGATGTATTTGCCATTGAAGCGAAACATGCTAGCTCGGCTGCTCTGCTATTCTCTTCTCGGCCGATTTGCTCTATGCGAACTACTTCGAACTTTATGATCTCCTTTCTGACTAACTCTTGGTACTTAGCCATCCTCTCATCTTTCGCCTCGTAGTCGCCTGAAATCTGGTTTACTACGAGCTGGGAGTCGCTGTAAATCATCAGCTTGGTGGCCTTCATGAAAAGTGCTGATTTTAGGCCTGCTAAAAGTGCTTCATATTTCGCCTTATTGTTTGATGCTGGGAAGCCAAGGTTGACTACTTGTTCCACTAATAGGTCATCTGATGAGATGAGGATTATGCCAAGTTCTGCACCATGCCTATTGGATACTCCATCCATGAAGAGCTTCCACATCTCTCCAACGAACAGTTTCCAACAAGTAGAGGGGTCGGATGATGTTTTAGGATTAAGGGTGTTGCTGATTTTTTTTCCAAGTCCATGCCTACTGTTGGGGTTTGCTCCCCGCTATTTGTCTGCCCCAAGTTTTTACTTGTTGGTGAGTCTTCGCTAGAAATAGCATGGTTTGCCCCTTCTTTCCTCTCTTCAATCCTGTATGGTTTGGAATGTAGCTGGGCATCTTGTTTTGGGTGCCGCGCAGTTTCTACGGTACTTTCCATCCCCACTTCTGTTGTATTGGTTAAATCAACTGGGCAGATGTGATGACTTCCCAGTGTGAACTTAACCACAAAGTCTGCCAAAGCTTGGGCTTTTATTACGGTTCTGGGTTGAAACTTGATATCAAATTGTCCAAGCTCTACTGCCCATTTCAAAATTCGTCCAGAAAAGTCCGCCCTCTCAAATAAGACTTTTAATGGGAAGGCTGTTAGGACAATTATGGTTCGGGTATGAAAATAATACAGCAACTTCCGTGAGGCCATCATCAAAGCTAAGGCCAGCTTTTCCAATGGTAGGTACCTTGTTTCAACATCCAATAAGGTTTTGCTAACATAAAATATGGGCAGGTGTTGGATTCCTTCTGCTCTGACCAACACTGCACTGATTGCATGCTGTGAGATTGCCAAGTACAAAAGGAGTTCTTCTCCTAGCACTGGGGTTACTAATAGTGGAGGAGAGGTCATGTAGTCTTTCAGGCTCTCTAAGGCACGATTACATTCTTTATCCCACTCAAATTTGGCTTTCAAAGCTTGGAAGAATGGTCGACATTTGTCTGACGACCGACTAATGAACTGGTTGAGTGCGGCTGCTAGGCCAGTGAGGTGTTATACCTCTTTGACTATGTTAGGCCTCTTAAGTTCTTGGATTGCATTGATCTGAGAAGGGTCAACTTCTATACCTCGGTTGGTTACTAAGAAACCTAAGAATTTGCCTGATCCTACACCGAATGCACACTTGGATGCATTTAGGCGTAACTTGTTCTTCTTCAAGATTTGGAACATTTCATCTAGGTCCCTGGGGTGGTCCTTCTCATCTGTGCTTTTGACCACCATGTCATTTATGTAGGCTTCCATTGTTCTGCCTAACAATGGCGCCAACATTTTGGTGATCATCCGTTAAAATGTCGCCCCTGCATTCTTTAAGCCAAAGGGTATGACCTTGTAGCAGTACAATCCCCTAGGCGTTGTAAATGAAGTGACCTCCTGGTCTGGTTCGTATATAGCGATCTGATGGTAACCTCTATACGCATCAAGGAAGCTAAGTCGATTATGCCTTGTTGTTAGGTCCACCAGTTGGTTTATCCGTGGTAGGGAGAAGCTGTCCTTTGGGTATGCCTTGTTGACTGTTTTGTAGTCCATGTAAATACGCCACTTTCCATTCTTCTTTGGTACTACTACAGTATTGGAGGTCCACTTGGGATAATGCACTTCTCTGATGGCTCCTGCTTTGAGCAAGTTTTCTACTTCCTCTGCCACTATCTCTGCGTGGTGGAGTGCTGATCTGCGAGTGCGCTGTATGATTGGTCTGGCATTTGGGTGGACATTAAGTTGGTGGTAGATGAACTTAGGGTCTATGCCAGGCATGTCATATGGCGTCCAGGCGAACACTTTAATATTTGAGATTAAGAATTCCATTAACTCAGTTCTCTCAATACTGGACAAAGATAAGCCTAGCAAAAAGAACCTTTTTGGATCATTTTCATCTACCCTTACCTTAACCAAGTCCTCCACTGCCTTCTACTCTGTTGCTTTGCCCACGTCCGTAAACAGTTCGTTGTTCTCTGGCTCTTCTACCATTTAGACATACCCTTTTGCGGCCCGGCTGCCATTTACTGTGACAAAGCACTGTTTTGACATAATTTGGTCTCCTAAGACCTCTTCAATCACCCCGACTTTGTTGGGGAATCACAATACTTGATGGTAGATTGACGCTACTGAGCACATGGCATGCAGCCATGTTCTTCCCAAGATGATGTTATAGGTGGAACGGACCTTTAATACCCAGAATTCTACTTGTTTTGTTACGGTTCCTGCTTTGACTAGTAGGATGATCTTGCCCACTGGCCATTCTGGCTTTGAGTTGAAACTGACAAAAAGAGATGTTGCAGGAGCCAAGTCTTTGTCCTCCAATTTCAGTCATTTGAAGGTTTCATAGTACATTATCTCGCATGAGCTTCCTTGGTCAATCAAGATCCGTCTGATATCAAAATTTTTGACGCGCAAAGTCACCACCAGTGCGTCATTGTGGGGCAATGTAGCCTTACTAGGTCTTTGTCTAAGAAAGATATGACGTTTGTAGTCTCTGTTCTGCCATTTTTGATAGTGGGTTGGGCACTTAATACCTCTCTCAAGTGCTCAGCCTTTTTGATCATCCCCCTGAGTTCACATACTAGCTCAGGTTCAACGATCTCATGTATCACGTTAATTACGCCTTGAGGTGGATCGTTAACTGGCATCCCGTTCGGTTTGTTAGGGTCCTGTGGGGCTGGCTGCGTCCCCCCTCTATATACTGGTCCAAGTGTTCAGCTGCCACCAACTTTTCTAGATGTTGCCTCAAGAGCGTGCAATTTTCAGTGCGGTGCCCCTTCTCATCATGGAAGATGCAGCGGGACCTCTCGTTGTAACCCCTTTGTGCCTCTCCCAACTTGGCTGGCCACCGAACATAGGGTTTATTGCGTATCTCGCTGAGAATCCGGTAGATAGGCTTATTGAATACAGTGGTGATGGCCGTGCGGACCCTTAACTTCCTTTTTTTTGGGTCTTCTCTGCTAGCTCGCCTATCTCGCCCATTCTTGCTTGGATGTTCTACCGTGTTAACTTTTGCTGTAGTCTTTTTATCTGGCAATGTTGTTGCGCCAGATTTTGTTTTAGCACGGGCGTTGTCTTCCTCTACTCGGATATATTGATGCACCCTTTCTATTAGGGCCTCCATCGTGAGGGGTGGCATCATTGTTATTGAGTCCCTTAGTTTGTTGCCGACTGGTAAACCCTTCTTATATTGTGCGATGACAAGATTTATAGGGCAATCCCCAATCTGGTTGAAAGTCTCCCAATATCGACTGTTATAAGACCTCAACGTCTCCCTTTCGCCCATGTCAATGGAGAGTAGCTGATCAATCTCTACCGGTGTTTTGGTGTTCGTTCTGAATCTGGTCACGAATGCCTCTGCCAATTGTGCCCACGAGGCAATGTTGCTTTCTGGCAATCATTCGAACCAAGTTAAACCTAGGTCGCCAAGGCTGGATGGGAACAACATGCACATTAGAGCCTTGTTCCGCCAGTATACTGCCATAACCTGGCGAAAGTGGCTTAAGTGCATGTAGGGGTCTAACTTTCCTTTAAAAATAGTGAACTTGGGCTAATGGAAGCCCGATGGTAGTGCTGCGTTCTCTATTGCCAGAACGAATGACGAGCTCTGTAACCTTGCCAATACCTTATCCGCTGGTTCGTAAACAAGGTGCGGTATTGGCATCCTTACCTTGACACTCCCATGTGTCCTAGGGGCCAACCGCTGTAATGCAAAAATTCTATGAGGATCGGAAGCCTTGAAATCCTCTTTTCGTCGGGCCCTTTCTTCAAGCACTGTCCGTAAGTCCGCTGGCCTAGGCAACTTCGTGTGCCTAGATGTCGTCTGGTGCGTGTGGGAGGGGCGATAGGTGTTTCCCTCCGTATATGACCTTTCAGTCCTCGTTCTTTCAGACCTGGAGCAATGAGTCCTGGAAGTCCTTGATTGAATGTCGCCTGTTCTAAGACTCCTACTTTTTGCTTGTGATGGGGTGGTATGTCTGTAACGATCCTCCGAGCGGCGATGGGGCGTGTTACCTTTGCGCCCCGCTTCTGTCGTCACCCCCTTCCTTTTATCTGGCATTTCATAGTCTCCATGTCTGCCGCCATCCTCCTTATTCACTCGTCTTGCTCCCTTACGCGATTCTCCAGAACTTGAGGATCCAGCCTTCGCGTCTGTCTTTCAGGACTTTGAGAGCGTCGGGGCTAGTGCCCCGTCTCTCCCTTGCATCCCTCTGGGAGTTTTGTCGCTGGGGTTCTAAATCCACCATTGGTGGGATAGAAGGTAAACCTTCGCGCTTCCCACCCCCCTCCAGGGTTTGCCCATCAATAACAGATTGTGGCAAGTCTTCATTGTGCGCCATTGCTTTCAACTAGAGAGGAAAACTCGATCAAAATGTTTCGTTCTTTATGAAATTCCCACAGACAGCGCCAATTGTACGAGCACGAAATAATTTTCTCGTGTAATCATGTTGATCAAGTTTGCACTCCTCCAAACGTCGTCGCTTTACTGCCTGAAAACACAAACGTGAGCTAGCCGGCAGGTGTGTGTCGGAAACCCCTCCGATGCCTAAGTCAGCAAAATAGATAATCGACACAAAAAGCTCTGTATATTCTAGAGTAAGGATTGGGATTGTAATACCTGTACATAGGTCCTGCTATAAGTTTTTATAGACTCTGCCTGGCACAATCCTACACTACAAGAAAAAGCAGCAATGGCGACTAAAATTGTGGATTTCGTCGCTGAAAGTTGGAGGAATGGCGACTAAAATCGATTTAGTCGCCAAAAATGAAGCATTTTCCTGACTAAAATTCATTAGTCGCCGAATACCAGGGTTTTAGCGACTAAACTATTTTTTGGTCGCCGAATGTAGCAGTTTTAGCGACAAAAGGTTGTTTGGTAGCCAAAAGTGACTGTTTTTGGCGACTAAAACAATTTAGTAGCCAAAAGTGATTCTTTTGGTGACTAAAAACAGGTTTAGTCGCCGATTATAGCTGTTTTGCCGACAAAACACAATTTAGTCGCTGAAAGATGAGGGTGTTTGGCTACAAAATGAAATTTAGTAGCTAAAGGTCAATAATTGCCGACTAAAATATACTTTAGTCGCCCAAAGTAGAAGTTTTGGCGACTAAAATTTAATTTAGTCGCCAAATGTGCTATGCTTAGGCCGGCTTTCATTGTTTTAGCGACAGAAAAAGAAATTAGTAGCCAAAAAATAGAGAATTGGCGACTAAAATTCAGGTTTAGTCGCTGAATGTATTATCCTATTTTTTTATAGTATATTTTATTTTTAACATAAAATATATTACATAAAAAAATTATTTTTATATATACAAATTTTTTTTTGCAATATAGTATATAAATAATATATGTAGCATTAATAATCATGTGATGGCAGAGTGGCGTAGTGGGGAGCATGTGTTGCTTAAGGTGTAGTGGGGTCCAAGTGTTGGACGTTCCAAGTTCGAGCCGTGGGAGCACCAGCTGAGGCATTTTTTTTTTTTTTTTTTTTTCTGAAATATAGTATTGGCGACTAAAGTCATTGGTCGCCGAAAGGCATACCTTTTGGCGACGAAAATTTAGTCAGCAACTGTTTAAATAATTTAAAAAAAAATAGTATTGGCGACTAAAATTTTAGTCGCTAAATGTATAATTTCCAGAAATGTTCTTGCATTTGGCGACAATTTATTTCGTCGCTGAAGACTTGCACATTGCCGACTAACAAAGGTTTAGTCGCCAAAGGAATAGGCGACCATGAATTCGCGACAACAGTGGCGACTAACAGTTTTTGTCGGGGAAACTCAAAATTGGACCTTTTGGCGACTAAAATTCGACCTTTGGCGACTAAAAATTTAGTCGCCAAAGGTGTATTTTCTTGTAGTGCTAGTAGGATTCCAACTCTCCTTATAAGAGTTCTCCTAGGAATCACACACTCTACTCACTACCACCCAAGTGAGATGGTTTACACAATCCTAGTAGGACTCTACTCTCCTTAGCAGAGTCCTTCTAGGAATCTCATCACTGCAAGCCAAGTGAGATGACTACCACGGTTGAACAACAGTATAACCAAGCTAACACTAGTCCTTTGTCATACTCAATCCGGTGCCTTCATATGCAACACTTAGCTCGGCCTTTGTTCATACCTCGGTTTTATCTGTTTAGACCGAGCTAACTGTAGCAATCTCTGACCGAACCAACAAGGACGAGGTCCAACTTGCGAAGCCCAAACATCTCGGCCCATAGCTCGGTCCGAACTTCACCTGGTCCCAAGCTCGTTAGTTTTCAGACCGAGCTACAGCAGCTCCTATCTCGGTCCGACGTGCGACCCAACTTCCAAAGAAGTCTCTTCCTTAGCTCGGCCCAATTTATTTATAAATTATCCTCTCAAATACTCTTTCTGTTTAAAAATAATATATTTTTTATCTTATTTTTTTAATTTTTTTTTAAATTAAAAACAACTAATGAATCTTGTAAGTGGTGAACAAAATTTAAGATTTAAGTGTTTGTTTTCTATGTTGTACAAACAATTTAAAAATGAAGAAGTAAATATTTTTTTTTTTTAACAAATAACTTAAAGCCGCGATTCTGAAAACGATTTCAAATCCAATCCCCTGACTCAGTAAGATGAAAAAATTGTATATCTCATTTGGTAACAACATTTTTTAATTTAAAAATTAAAAAATTATTTAAAAAATTAAAAAATTAAAAATTTATATTAAAAAGTTAAAAATTTTATTTCCTCTATACTTTTTATACATTTTTTTTTTGGTAAAAAATTAAAAAATCATTCCAAATATATTAATTATTTTATATCATATTTTAACTAAAAAATTAAAAAATAACTAAAAAATATGTTACCAAATGAGACTCTAGAATGATTTTATTCTTGATCAATTACAATTTAATATATTTTTTAATTATTCAATCTAAAATTATCAATCTCACATTCTCAATTAATTATAACTCACCTGAGACAAGACATGCCGTGCCAGCACTACCATATAACTTGTCCAATGGCCTTATCGTGACGTTGACGACCCTGATTGGTCACGCCTCCATATTTTTGTCGTTTCCTCTCCCATTATTTATTTATGGGTAAATTACACCCACACCAGAGATTTATATTTATTATAATTTTTCCTTCACATTTTAAAAATTATATCTCTCTCAAGATTTAAAGTTTCATTATAGATTCCTCCTCAACAATTTAATTTTTTTTAAATATCAATTTTTTCCTTATTGGGTAAATTACATTGACACCCCTCATATTTTAGAAATTACAATAATCTCCCCAAGGTTTAAAGTAGCATTACCAATTGCTCCATCGGTTAGTATTAGTTGGAAAAAAAATTCATTGAAAAAAAATTAATTAGAAAAAAATCAATTGAAAAAAAAATTTGTTAATAAAATTTTAAAAATTTTAACGTAACTTCATTTTTTAAATTTACGTTTTTTCTTTAAATTTATAAACTGAGACAACCATTTATAAACTAAAAAAATTATCAAACAAATTTTTATGATAGTTTTTAAAATTTTTGTAAATATAAATTGAAAATTAAAAACGAAATGGTTACTAAACAGGTCTCAGATGGTAAAAAAGTCTTAAAATTAACAAATAATTAAATAAGTTACCAACGTAATAAATGACTTATCAAAATATTCTTAGGCTATGTATGGTTAGATTTTTAGAAATTTTTTTAAAAAATTAAAAATTAATTTGGTTAAGAAATAAAAAAAAATAATAATTATCATGAATTACCTCCTCGGTTAGTATTAGTTAGAAAAAAATTTTTATTAGTAAAATTTTTAAATTTCTGTTTAAAAACCAATGTAAGCTCATTTTTATTTTTAAATAAATGATAATTATTTTTTACTAACAAAATTAAAAAATAAAAATTTTACCATCTAAGGCCTGTTCGGTAACCATAATTAAGTTAATTGAAAAAATTAAGTTAAAAATTTTACCTCGGATGATAAAAATTTAAGTTAATTTTGGTTACCAAAACTAAAAAATAATTATGTTAGTTACCAAAAATTTAAGTTAAAAATTTAAATTAAGTTAATTGAAAAAATTAAGTTAAAAATTTAAAAATTTTACTAACAAAATTTTTTTCCCCACTAATACTAACCAAGAGAGCAATTGGTAATGCTACTTTAAAACTTAGGGAGGGAATTGTAATTTCTAAAATGTGAGGGGTATCAATGTAATTTACCCAATAAGGGCAAAATTGATATTTAAAAAAATTAAGACCAAGTTTGGCAAGTTGAAAAACAACCAAAAAGTCAAAAAGTTACTCAAAAAGTTAAAAAGTTATCACTATTCACCAAAAGTCAAAAATTACGGCTGCACAACTCCCAATCCTAATTTTTCCCTACACACTAATTTATACAATTTTTTAATACACATTTTTCCATAAAAAGCCAAAAAGTTAACCCAAACATCCATATTTTTTTTCTCAATTTTTTAGTCCAAAAAGACAAAAAGTGTACTTATTTAGGACACCCCAAACAACCCCTAATTGCTGAGGAGGAGAATCTGTAATGAAACTTTAAACCTTAGGGGGGAGATGTAATTTCCAAAAGATGAGGGGGAACTGTAATAAATATAAATCTCAGAGGGTGTCAGTGTATTTACCCTTTATTTATTTACTATTTTATTTTAGGATCCAATTGTTTCATATTGAGATCAATACTGGATTCGTCCAGTCCGGTCCATAGGTCTATTTTTAGTTTCCATTTCGATAATTCGAATTGTCCAATGTATAAAATTCATCAAGTATTATATCCTTGCAAAAAACCACATTGATCGGATCTCGATATCTATTTGATTTGATTAGAATTCTATCAACTGTTTATTTTTTCATCATTCATTTTTTTAATACAAATGTGATCCGATCAACATAATTTTTTATAGGGATATAGTACTCGATGAGTTCTACACATTGAATAGTTCAGATTATCAACACAGGGCCCAAAAATGGGCCCATAGGTCGGCCTAGACGGGTCCAATCTTGATCTCAACATGAGACAAGCTGAACCCTTTATTTTATTTTTATTAATTTCATTTGTTTCCGAGCCGTATGCATATGGGGTAATTTGAGAAGCTAGTAAAAAGTTAATTTTTAGCTTTTAATCTATTTTGAGTAACATCATAAGGAATTCTATTTCCACACATCTACTTACCTCAATGCACATCAGTTCTCAGTGCACACACTTAATGATTTGATTATTAATTTTTGTTATCATTCTACACACTAATTATTCCAATCATATCCTAAACTCATATCTTGTACACAACACCTCATTAACTCCTTTTCCACACACTAAAACCCTCTTCCAAAGCCCCTTTCAGACTTCCATCACCGCCGCTACCACCGCCGTGTGTTTGGTTGCAAATCCTTCTTAGCTCCACCACCACCTCCTTCTCATTAGGCCTATCATTCTTATTCGTGCGCATGTGTGAATGTAATCGAAGAGAGAATAAGGATTTCGTTGCAAAAGGACTTGGAGGAGAAAGCTCTAACTTCGGTAGAGCCAGCGACAGTAGGATGGTAGTTGTGGAGGTGTTTTACGGCGACGATTCGGTTATCGTAGAGCTAATCTAGATAGACTGACCTGAACCTGCCATCCTTAATTTTGCATTTCAAGTCGAACCGATTTGTAAAGGACTCGAGCTCTTCGTAGGTGAATACCGAATGGAAGGGACTAGTACTGTGGTGGCAGTAGAGGTAAAGAATTGTTGGGTCTTCTTCCTCCCCTGCCAGAGTGACTTTTTTTCTTAATCGAACAATTATTGAAGTAATTGACAAAACAGCTAACAAACACATAAATACAAAAATCGAACACAACATTGCTATTTGATTTGGGTCGTGTTGACAAATCAATAGATGAGAGATTTGATTGTGAGATCGAAAACATCCGAATCACTTTTTGGGTCGGAGGAATTGAAACTGCAAACTCCATTGTTGGCCTGGCAAGCTAGCAAACATCTTTATTCTTCTTGTTCTTCTCTCAGGAATTGCTTTTTCTGATTTATTTTCACTAATTGTTGAGTTTTAGTTGATGGGTTTGCATCATTATTTTGCATGACATCTAACTTCTTGCATTATGGGTTTCTTTTGCTTCTAGCTCTACAACGGCTTGTTGTGCTATTTTTGGGTTCAATTAGTTTTACATTCTTGTTTCAATGTCAAACCAGATTCAAAAAAATGTCTCCATTTTGTTGCTCTGTTTCAATTTTCTTTCACACTTGAATGATTTTAGTTCATAATCCTTAGCTCTGCAATTTGATAAATAAAATGAATACATAGAATATTTTGATATATTATTATGAGTGTTGGTAGATATCTATTATGGTCATTTTAATTTAAAGTATAATTGACATTAAAATAATATTTATTAAGTGTATGGAAATAGAATTTCCCGTCATATTACCTCTAACATTTTTTATACATACAATAACCAAGAAGTCAGAAAAAAAAAAAGAAGTAAAAAATTAATTTTTAACAAAGTTCCCAAATTCTCCCTAAGTAGTGTAGATGGAGACCCCCCAAGTCACACATCTTTTTTGGGATGTGTCATATGCAGTGTCAGATTATGTATTTTTGTAGTATATATTATATATTTTTATAATAAATATTATATGTATATTCATAAAATTATGATAATGTATAATTTAAAAATAAATTTATATATTTCATGATAATAATGTTATATATTTTTTAGTTGAAAAATATTTAAATAAAAAAATATGTAATATTACTAGCAAAATATATAATATTATCAAAAAAACACATAACTTTATTTATGAACTATAAATTTTATAATTTTACCAAAAATATATGTATTATAAAAATAAATATAGGGGGATGCACTAATAAATCCCAAATTAATAACTTATGCACTGTTTAGTCCTAAAAGTTTTCTTATAGACTGAAAGGTCCCATTACAATATTAATAACATCAGATACAATGTTAATAACATCAGAGTCATGTTACAAACATTATATTTCAAACATTTAATGTTCATCAAATTTCAATAATGTTTGAAAATATAGGATGAAAAACATCTAATGTTCATCAGATTTTAATAAATTTTGAAATTATAGAATGAAACATTAGATTATTTACATCATTTACATTATGCTGATGTAAAAATAGGATTAAATAGAGCATAAAAAAACTTTTAGGACTAAATGATTTAACGTTTCAAAAACTAAGACTTATGGGTAAATTTTCCATAAATATATAACAAAATGGATATATTACGCACCAAAATGTATAGCATATAATTTCCCCCAGGTCATAGGGTTCGATCCACTTTTGTATCACGCTAACAGAAACTGTTGCAACTGTCTAGGTTTGATCTTTCATTCCGATCCAATCTCCGCCGTCCATTCTCTGCCGTTTTTATTATAGTCCAGTATTCGGATTCTATTCTCTGATATCTCGCGCACACAGACCCCCACCACACACCTAGGGCTGGGCATAGGGTCATCCGATCCGCACAAACCGCCCTACCCGACCCGAACCGCATGCGTGTGGGCGGTTTCGCAAACATATTAGAATAGGGTGCGGTTTAGATTTTATATAAATTTTGGGTTGCAGCGGGTTGCGGGTTTGAACCGCACCCGCCCAACCCGCCCACATTAAATTAATTAATCAATTAATTAATTTTTTTTTTTCAAACAAATCTGACCGTCCATCATCTCACTTGTCCTCATCTATACTATACCAAACAAAACAAAAAACCCAAAATTTAATCGTCTCCCTCACTCTCTCAGTCGTCTCTCTCTCTCTCTCTCTCTCACCGATCTCGTTCATCTCTGCTCTGCACCGATCATCATCAGATCAGTCGCCTCTCTCTCTCTCACCCTCTCGTTCATCTCTGCACCGATCACTCTCTCACTCTCTCGTTGTTCATCTCATCACACCGCCGAACTACACACAGGTAAACTCTCTCTCAATCTCTGTCTCTCTGTCTCTCTCTCTCTCGGCCTGATGGTTGTTTTATATATATATATATATCAGATATCTCTCTGATCTAATCTGTCTCCCTCACTCTCTCATCTCATCAGATCAGTTTCATCTCTTTGGAAATAAATCTGATTTTTTTTTTTGGACCAACAGATCTGATCTCACCTCTGTGTTTGTTTTGTTTGATCTTAGTTGTGTTGAATCTGTAATGTGTTGATCTTAGTTGTGAAATCTGAAATCTGTATGTTAATTTTATTAATTCTGAAATCTGAATTTGAATATGAAATCTGAATTTGTTTTGTTTGATCTTAGTTGTTTTGGCCTCTGTTAATTCTGAAATCTGAATCTGAAATCTGTATGTTGATCTTAATTTTATTAAATCTGAAATCTGAATCTGGATTGTTTTGTTTGATCTTAGTTTTTTTTATTTTTTTATTTTTTTTTTTATTGATTGATGCCTCATTGATTTGACTAGAATTAGTGTTGTTCTTCAGCTTTCGATAACTCTGGAAATGTATGAGACTATAAGTCGTCATCTTATCCACCCTTCTCGGAGACATTCCCCAACAGTTACTAAGGTATTCCTTCTGACTCAATGCTGTGATGCTTTCCATGGTTATAAACTGGTTATTACATAGCTTATTTTAATTTAAAATTTAAGGTTACTTTCTTGCTCAAAATTGCTAGGGTGTACTATTCCTTTTGCTTGGGCATTTGGTATAGTGTTGATTGCTTTGGCCTTTTTGTGCATGCTGAGTTTTCATGATGAACCTGGCATTCAGATATACTAAGAATTGATGAAATTGTGAGCACGGATATTTGAAACAGATGGGATGTTAGTGCAGCAAATCAGTAGAAGTAAATTGGGAATGTTTAAGTTTTTAAATACTTGACAAATGTGTTCTTCTAGTGAGCTTCCATGGTAGGGATAAAGTATTAACCACTTTTATCTTCTTGAAAATAACAGCATAAAAAGGGGGAAAAGATATACATATATATATATATATATTGATATACTAATTTGTCGCTTAGGTTTCCATGTTTTGAATTATAATAGCATGTGACAGTTTGTGTAGCTTTGTTAGCATTAGGGGATGATCTTATGGCTGTTAGTTGGTATCATTGTTGCTAAAGCTAAGATGCATTGTTGCTAAAGCTAAAAAAAGTTCAATCCGCAAACCGCCTGCAACTGCCCGCACATCCGTGAACCCTATCCGCACAAACCGCAAACCGCATTGCGGGCGGTTGCGGGTTGACTTTTCCCCAAACCGCATAGATGCGGGCGGGTCCAAACCGAACCGCAAACCGTCCCAAACCGAACCGCGGGAGAGAGAGAGAGAGAGAGAGACGTGGTGTGTGGTGGGGGTCTGTGTGCGCGAGATATCAGAGAATAGAATCCGAATACTGGACTATAATAAAAATGGCAGAGAATGGACGGCGGAGATTGGATCGGAATGAAAGATCAAACCTAGATAGTTGTAACAGTTTCTGTTAGCGTGATACAAAAGTGGATCGGACCCTATGACCTGGGGGAAATTATATGCTACACATTTTGGTGCGTAGTATATCAATTTTGTTATATATTTATGGAAAATTTACCCATAAGTCTTAGTTTTTGAAACGTTAAACCATTTAGTCCTAAAAGTTTTTTTATGCTCTATTTAATCCTATTTTTACATCAGCATAATGTAAATGATGTAAATGATCTAATGTTTTGGTGAATTCTGGAGAAATCGAAGCTTTAGCAGAATCAAGCAGCGGAGAAAACTGTTTCGGAAATCTTCCGAAATCTCAGGCGCGAAACAGAACCGAAGAATCAGATCGGATCGGCTGTTGCGCGACGTGTGGTATCAAAATCTGCGAGAAAACAATAGATCGACCAATAGGAGACTGACAAAGCATCGAATCTTTATCTTCGCCAAACGCATCATCTTGTTCGTCTTCCTAAAGCGGAGAGAGAGAGAGAGAGAGAGAGAGAGAGACGTGGTGTGTGGTGGGGGTCTGTGTGCGCGAGATATCAGAGAATAGAATCCGAATACTGGACTATAATAAAAACGGCAGAGAATGGACGGCGGAGATTGGATCGGAATGAAAGATCAAACCTAGACAGTTGCAACAGTTTCTGTTAGCGTGATACAAAAGTGGATCGGACCCTATGACCTGGGGGAAATTATATGCTACACATTTTGGTGCGTAGTATATCCATTTTGTTATATATTTATGGAAAGTTTACCCATAAGTCTTAGTTTTTGAAACGTTAAACCATTTAGTCCTAAAAGTTTTTTTTATGCTCTATTTAATCCTATTTTTACATCAGCATAATGTAAATGATGTAAATGATCTAATGTTTCATTCTATAATTTCAAAATTTATTAAAATCTGATGAACATTAGATGTTTTTCATCCTATATTTTCAAACATTATTGAAATTTGATGAACATTAGATGTTTGAAATATAATGTTTGTAACATGACTCTGATGTTATTAACATTGTATCTGATGTTATTAACATTGTAATGGGACCTTTCAGTCTATAAGAAAACTTTTAGGACTAAACAGTGCATAAGTTATTAATTTGGGATTTATTAGTGCATCCCCCTATATTTATTTTTATAATACATATATTTTTGGTAAAATTATAAAATATATAGTTCATAAATAAAGTTATGTGTTTTTTTGATAATATTATATATTTTGCTAGTAATATTACATATTTTTTTATTTAAATATTTTTCAACTAAAAAATATATAACATTATTATCATGAAATATATAAATTTATTTTTAAATTATACATTATCATAATTTTATGAATATACATATAATATTTATTATAAAAATATATAAGTAAAAAATTAATTTTTAACAAAGTTCCCAAATTCTCCCTAAGTAGTGTAGATGGAGACCCCCCAAGTCACAAATCTTTTTTGGGATGTGTCATATGCAGTGTCAGATTATGTATTTTTGTAGTATATATTATATATTTTTATAATAAATATTATATGTATATTCATAAAATTATGATAATGTATAATTTAAAAATAAATTTATATATTTCATGATAATAATGTTATATATTTTTTAGTTGAAAAATATTTAAATAAAAAAATATGTAATATTACTAGCAAAATATATAATATTATCAAAAAAACACATAACTTTATTTATGAACTATAAATTTTATAATTTTACCAAAAATATATGTATTATAAAACTAAATATCCCAAATTAATAACTTATGCATGTTTATAGTCCTAAAGTTTTTTCTTAAAAAAAGAATCCCACCATTACAATGTTAATATAACAATGTACATAACATGAAAGTCATTCATCAAACATTATATTTCATACATCTAACATCTAATATATATATAACAAAATGGATATACTACGCACCAAAATGTGTAGCATATAATTTCCCCCAGGTCATAGGGTCCGATCCACTTTTGTATCACGCTAACAGAAACTGTTGCAACTGTCTAGGTTTGATCTTTCATTCCGATCCAATCTCCGCGTCCATTCTCTGCCGTTTTATTATAGTCCAAGATTCGGATTCTATTCTCGATATCTCATACGCACCAGACCCCCCACACACCACTTCTCTCTCTCTCTCTCTCTCTCTCTGCTTCCTCTCTCTCTCTTTAGGAAGACGAACAAGATGATGCGTTTGGCGAAGATAAAGATTCGATGCTTTGTCGATCTCCTATTGGTCGATCTATTGTTTTCTCAGATTTTGATACCACACGTCGCGCAATACCGATCCGATCTGATTCGGTTCATTTTCGCGAGATTTCGAAGATTTCAAAGCAGTTTTCTCCGCTTGATTACGCTAAAGCTTCGATTTCTCGAAATTCACCAAGGTTTGACCGAATTCAATCGTTTTAGCATCGCTTTTTTTTTGTTTTTGTTTTTTTTTTCGTAGATCTTTGAAGTTTGAAGTTTGTGAAATTTTTGAGTCTGTTGAAAAATTGTGATAATGGAAGATGGAAAAGTGAACAAGGTGGCGGTGGAATGCCGGAACCAGTGTTTGAGTGTGTGATCGATTACATTGACGACGCAGCGTGACGCGCAGTTGTCTCTTGTGTGTCGGCGATGGTACGAGATCGACAAGTTGACGCGAAGCACGTTACGATCGCTCTCTGTTATACCACAACGCCGCAGATCTTTGTGGCGGAGGTTTCAAAGACAGGAGTCGCTGAAATTGAAGGGAAGCCAAGAGCGGCGATGTTTAATCGATTAGGAGGATTGGGGAGGGTATGTGACTCCCTGGGTGGAAGAGATTTCGAGGTCGTTTAGTTGCTTGAAGGCTCTTCACTTTCGCCGGATGATTGTGATGGACTCGGATCTTGAGCTCCTTGCTCAGTCGCGTGGTCGAGCTTTACAATCGCTCAAGCTTGACAGATGCTCTGGATTTTCCACTGATGGTCTTCTTCATGTCGGCCGGTTTTGCAGGTTTGTGATTATTGCTTTTCGCTGATTCTACTTCAATTCTTTTCTTCTTTGTTAAAATGTGAATTTGAACTAATTTGGAACTGTTTTTGTTGGTTTCATTAATTTTAGAATTTTACTCTGTATAGTATAGATAACTGGAGTTCACGTGCAAGAAATCTTCACGATTGAAAACTGCACTAGAAGAAAATTTAAAATCTTACACTTTTAGATTATGCTCTCAACTATAAGGATCTGCTGAGCTTTTGAACTGCAATGATTTTCTCTGTAATATATTACATGAGCGTTTTCTATCTTCTTCCAAGAAGGAATGAATGACCTAAGTTAAGTAAGTGGTCATGAGATGAAATGATTGTCAGTTGCCTCAACATTCGATGTTTCTTTACAAACCTTATTGAATCGAATTATTGATTATTCCAAGTTGCCATGTGAAGATCATCTAGATGAATAGTTATAAATGACAAAAAGTTTTCCATTTTTTTTAGGGAAGCATTTTTACTGAAAGAAATGGAACCAATCTTTCAAACTGTAACGTGGCGGTTTGTCTTGTTTTTCTGTTCTAAAATTGCTCTTGGATTTTATTCCTCTTGAAGTCACGTATACTCCTAATGGTTTTCATCGTCATGGCATGACTTAATATTCATTCCTGTTCGTTATGCTTCCACTTGTAGTCATTTGATCTGATAGGATACTGACTTTTGGGGTGTTATTCGTATATGGATGATGAGCTTGTTTGCTTGATATAACTTCTGTTCATTTTTGTAGATCTATGAAGCATGGGTACTTCGAAAAATATGCCGTTCTTGTATCGGATACTTATCGACGTATGGTACTTCTGCATACGTATCGACTACATGAAACATGTACCTAAATTTTTTCTTCTTAATTTTTGGCGTACTCATACGTCCCTAGTATATATCCAAACCGTACCGTATCTAAGTTGAAACAATATTTTCTTCTACTATAGAGATAAAACTCCTTTCATTAGATTTCTTTTTTATTTTTAGTTTTATATTTAGTATGATTTTAAAATTAAACTATAGTTTGTAAGTTATTTAATATATTGACATTTAATTTTGATTTATGCCTTTATTTTTAGCATTAAATGTTAATTATAGGTTAGATCTTAACAAATTAAACTATTTAATTAATTTTTGCATTACTCTAAATTAAAAATAAATATTTTTTTACAAGCCTACCAAACAGTACCCGTACTCTACTTTTTTTGAATTTTACAGTGTCGACGTACCCGTATCGTACCAGTACTTGTACCCGTGCTTCATAGCTCTAAGATATAATGTTTTCTAACATGGACTATGAGTATGCCACTTTAGTTTCTTAATTCTGCATGGAGAATTTCATGATTTTGGAAATAATTGACTTTGAATTGTTTTTAGAACCTATTGCAGTGTCTATTAAGATTTGGACCCTCTATTAGGGCTAGTTTCCTTTGTAAGGAGATTTTCAGTGGTTCTTTGTGACCAAACTGATGGCTTTTTGCTATCTCTATTATCAATCTTGTTGGAGTATCTATGTAACGGATGTTCATTGTTTTGGAAAAAAATTTGATGTTGAGAGAGGCCTTGTGACTTTTCTCCCTTTTCCCTCTTATAGCATATTTTTTTTCATGGAGTTTGTGTAGGCAGTTTCTGTTGACCTTTGCCTTAGGCAATTTTATATTTTTTTCTCTAATTTAAACAAGAAGAAAAAATTATGTTTTCATTTAAATTATTATTTTTTGGTTTTTGGTTTTTGGTTTACTGTGTTTTCGGAAACGAAAAAAATAAAAATAAAAAGTTTGGAAACACCAATAATTTTCTTATTGTTTTCATTTTTGTGAGAGAACAATTTTAGAAAACTCAGAAAACAACCAAAGTGTTTTCTAAAAATTGGGGTGCTTTCAGAAAAAAAATTTTAAAAACAATTTTTAGAAGCAACTTGTCAAACAAGTTTTCCATATTGATTTTCATTTTTTGTTTTCGAAAACAGAATAGTTTTCAATAATGAAACTAAGCAAAAATTTTCATTAACTCAGACCCTTCATTGAGCCAAAGGGGGACTGTATAACGTTGTATATATTGATTATTATTATTTTTTTATCAGCAGCATTGTATATATTGATTATAACTAAATAATGAATAGAAAGCAGATATACTTAAATACTATGCAATGTGAGAATGAATCTTTTAGGGTGTTGAAAGGAAAATTTTAGTTCTCTCTCTCTTTTCTTTAAACAACTAAGTCACTACTTAAACCATGCTCAAGATTAAAGTACACTACACAGTAAACAAGTTGTACTTCAAAACTCTTGGTTGATGTTACCAGATATAGAAAACATCTTTAGGCTGTGTTTGGTTGAGGGATTGGAGGAAGGATTTGAAAAGAGAAAGGGAAAAGATGTGTAAAATTAGGTGAAATGTAAATATATTTTATTCACATTTCACTTACCTTTTTCTTTTCTTTTTCCTTTTCCCTTTCCAAATCCCTTTCTAAATCTCCCAACCAAAGAGGAACCACATTAATCCACAGTTCCTTTCCAATGATCTAATGTCCACAATTCCTTTCCAATGATCTAATGTCCAGCAGAAATCATGTAAAAATGAATTCATCATGTGGAAACTTTAAAAAAAAAAATTAGAAGAGAGAGAGAGGAAGAGATTTTAAGCACGATCAGGAAGAGAGAGTTTATGGTGAGGTGGCTTTAAATTATGTTCTTCCCAATTCATGAAAACCACAGATGATGGTAGGTTGTTGTTCAAACAGAGGTTTTAGATGAAAATTAAAAACTTAAAAGTGCTTTTTGGGGGCAAAGTGGGCTTGGTGGTTCTAAAACCTGTGAACTCAAGCTTTTGGTTTGCCAAGCACTTTAACTTTGTGGCGTTGTCTGCCTTTTTGAGACATTGATTAATAGAACCTTTACAGAAATAAGTAAATTTTGCATGTTGATGTTTTTGCATATCAGTGTGTGAATATGTTTGTACTTGTATATGAATATTTATACTCGTATCTATGTATTGAATTTGGGCTTTTATATGTCATGTATGAATATGTTGCACCTTGGTGCTTGCTTTTTTGTCTAACAAGTTTATATCATCCTTGGGGACTGTCATTATAAATTGAGTGACGGAAAACTATAGAGTTGTTGATTTTATAGATTATGTTATTTGCGAGGAAAATGTAACTTTACTGTAAGGCGATGGGATTAGAGGATGTGAAATGGTTAATTTTGGAAGTCTACAAGTTCTTGTAAGTATCTATTAAGTTATTAAATTTTGAAGTTTTTTAGTATTTTGAATATCATTATTTGGTAGACTTATCTTCTTATTTCATGTGAATTTTTGACATAATATTCTATCAGTTCGTATCATAGCTAGGTAAATAGATCCAGCCTATCGATCCACACAGTTGTTATAGGATTTTGGTCGGATGGAGAAATGATTTGGTGTTGAACTAGCCACCTATTCTGGATAGAAGTTATTTTTTTCTTCCTTTCTCTGTGAATATGAAGTATTTTGCAGATCCTAAAAAGAAGGGTGCCAGTTACCCTGGTCTTACTGCTTAACGATCTTACAGAATTCATCCAGTTAGCAAGTAGGTTCATGTAAATCCGAATAAATATATAGTGTACATGTTGATATTTGATTACTTACTGTTACTATTGATATTAACTGGAGAAGTTCAATCAAGACCTGCTTACTGTTAAGAATAACTGGGATTGACATCATTTCTGGAACTTAATCAAACTGAACCATAAGCATTTGTACTATTGTACAACTTTCTTTATAAAGAATAAATGTAATTTTGAACCTGTCCTTTTTTGTTGGAGTAGATGGAACACTAAACAGAAGACTCCAAGTTTTATGTGTTAAATCGAACCATATGTGGCAGATCTCATGCCTAAAGGTTGCCTGGATATGAATCCTGCAAATAATTTGATTTCAGTTCCTCTAGTTTTCTTTATATCGTGAGATCTCAGGAATCATAATGTCTTGTAATGTTTTGAGAAGAAACATTATCTGAGCAGAAACT
The DNA here is from genome assembly GCA_025200525.1 of Camellia lanceoleosa. Classification (NCBI taxonomy): domain Eukaryota; kingdom Viridiplantae; phylum Streptophyta; class Magnoliopsida; order Ericales; family Theaceae; genus Camellia; species Camellia lanceoleosa. Next base: position 17,209,341 of record CM045761.1, read on the forward strand.
GCAAAAGGGAATTGCAGATTAAAAGTACTCAAAACCCATAGCGTTTAGCAATAATTTATATTTTCAAAGGTACATATGACTGCAGATTTGAGTTTGTGCAAATGATGCGAAGAATAGGTCCATATTTAGTCTCTGCGCTTTCAAAAAATTAGGGACCTTGAAATTAACATTGATAAAAGTATTTGAAACTTCCTGCTACACCAATATGAAATTTTAAATTGAGTGATTGTCTGGGTCTTCCAAAAGCTAAAGAAGTATTAGTGAAGATGAAACCTAGGAATCTTCTGACTAATTGCTGTGCCAATAGGAGTTTGGAGGTGTATGGGAGATTTCGCACTGTCCTGATTTGTCGATGAAATTTATAGAAGATGAACAAAGTGTGTGATCAGTGCAGGAAGAGCATGGTGATTTCTACATGAAGAATAATGTAGATATCCAAACTGTAATGATCATTGGGGCATTGAATTCATGAAAGAAAAGCTTTGACAAATGGCGGTGGCAGTGTTCTTATTTGGCTGATATGACACATGGTCTTTACATAACTGGTAAAAGTATAATACATGGTTACCTGGGAAGAGATATTATGGGCTTTACAAGGGAAGAAGGTGTCATAACTATATTAGCAGTTGTCAGTATCAAGGGCGAGCATCGTGAAACTCAAAACTGCATGAAATCAATCAACAGAGCACAAATGTGTTTACAATCCTTAATTTCTCTTCCATTTTCTTCTCTCTTTTGTGTCACATGTGATCATCTAATTATGCATTTATAGGATGTAGTCAAAAAAGCTTTGGCAGATACCATAGTGTAATTAAGATTCTATGGCGTTAGTAGCAGTAGTCGGTGAAGAAAGCTTAGTTTTGGTTGATCCCAAGTGGCTGGAATATAAAGCTTGACTGCTACATTTTGTGTTCTCTCTCTCGCTCTCTCTCTCTCTCTGTCTCAACTTTTTAGTTTATTTGAAAGAACCCTTTTAAAATTGAAGCAGAATAAAACAAGTATGGGCAAGGTTACCTCCTGATGGATGTAAATAAGAGCTGAAACTGAAGAAGAAAGGCTAGCTAATTGCACAAGTATGACATGCCATAGGGAAGTCTTTCCATATGTAACCCCCTCTGAATTTTAAATTTCAAGAGCATCAGCTTGACCATTCCCTGCCTGATGCACGCTGCAAAAATGTATCCAGGTCTCCCTAGGGAACTTCAAATACGCAATAGAGGTGAAGTCATTACAAAATTACCAGTTGTGATGCGTCAGGACCTTAAACATACTTTAATCATTATTTATTCATGGCCGACTTTGTTTTACTTGGTGTTTGTACTTGCATGAAACTGAAATTGAAGTTGCACAGAGCAAACTCTTCTTTTGCCTTTTACTGAAATAAAATTGAAGTGGCAGTGAGAGCTGGTACTGGTTTAAATAATTCCTTAGTTAAGATTTCCGAGCAAGAGAAAAACCGTAATTTGATACTCTTTTCCAAAAAGTTTGAGTAGTTGAGTATGTTTCGTTTGTTTTTGCCATCCCGTTTTCTCTGTCCTGGCTATTCAACGTTGATATTCCTACAAAACTTGTGTTTTTTTTGTCAGTATTTTGTATAGATTTCCTGCTCTGTTCTCCCACAGAAAATAAAGCCCTGGCATGAACAAACTAGCCATAAGGGCTCATGTAGATGACCACATCAATTTATAGAGGCTTTTGTTGATTTAAGTTGCAATGTTAGTGATTTTGTGGTCTCCGCCAATGTTTTAAAAACCGGACTGGTGAACAAACTGGAAAAGGGATTGAATGGACGGGTCACCGGTTGGTTGAACCGGAATCGAACCGTGACGTCATAAATATATTAAAATTATATTTAAATAAAAATATAAGTAATAAAATTATAAATTAAAAAAAAATGAAAATATTAAATTATCTTAAATATTTCTCGTAATATATTTTTTTTAACTAAAAAATATAATAACATATTTTAAAATATTATTAATTTTAATGTTGGAATAGGAAACCAAATATTCAATATTCCCTGTATATGATTTTAATTCAAATAATTTGATTGAAAGAAGAGCAAAAATTTTGAAAGGATGTCAAAATTTCAAGTCTCCTTTCAATAAATTTGATTGAATCCCACATGGATTTCTTAAGTTTTTTTGAAAGAATTTTTTTCTTACAAATAGGTAAAGACTTTCACAATAATTTTAAACTCTCCATGGGATTCCTCACAAGAGGAAAACTTTGAAAGAGAGTTTCTAATTAAAATTTTCTTATATATATAATAAGAAAGAAAGAGAAAGAAAAGAAAGAAGGAATAATAAAAAAAAGTTAGAAAGTATCAAAAAAAGTTCAAAATTTTTAATTTTATGAACCAGGCTGGTTCACCTGACCTGTACTCGAGTCGATTGGTTCGGTGGTCCAACCGCCAGTCTTCTCGGTTCTCTCTAAATAAGTCGGTTTTTGAATTGAAACGGTTCAGAAGGTATATCCGGACCGGAACCCCGACTGATCGACAATTCAACCGGTCAAACTGGCCGGTCTGGTTTTTAAAACCTTGGTCTCCACCATACCAATTGTATGTTGGTGAATGTCTATTGTTCTATGCATTGGGGTCATGTGTTTCCTAAACAATTTACATGAACCAGCAATTTAATATTAATAAGTTTGATTCACATGATGTTCTACAGGAATAGTTGATAAGTTTGCTGCTTAAAGGGCGTATAATTTAGTTGTTTATGCTTTTCATTACGCATTTGTGCATTCTGTGGTAGAACTCTAGGTTAAGTTACTTTGTTAGATGAGTAGTTTTTCAATTGTATTTAAACCAAACATGCCTTTTTTTTTTCTTTTTTTTTTTAATAATGTTATATATATATATATAGATAAGGTTACTGCTTTTTAATTTGTTCAAAAAGAAAGAAAGAAAGAAAACAGAAAAGAATGGTTGCTGCAGTTTGCAGTATTAGAGATCTAGTTGATGTTGTTGACTACTTCAAGGTAAAACATTGATTTCTGTTTTCTTACTTCTTCCTGTTCATCCTCAGGAGTTTGAAAACCTTGTTTCTGGAAGAGAGCACAATCAAAGAGAAAGATGGAGAATGGCTTCATGAGCTTGCTTTGAACAACACTGTTCTTGAAAGTTTGAACTTATACATGACAGAGCTTCTCAAAGTCAGATTCCAAGACCTTGAACTCATAGCCAGAAATTGTCGCTCTCTTGTCTCGGTGAAAATTAGTGAGTGTGAATTAATGGATCTTATTGGTTTCTTTAGTGCTGCAGCTGCATTAGAAGAGTTTTGTGGGGGTTCTTTTGGTGAGCAACCAGAAAAGTACTCGTCTGTATCATTTCCCCAAAGATTGCGCTCCTTGGGTCTAACATACATGGGCCGAAACGAAATGCCCATTGTATTTCCATTTGCTTCCCTACTGAGAAGACTCGATCTCCTCTACGCACTTCTCGACATGGAGGACCATTGTCTCTTGATTCAAAGGTGCCCTAACTTGGAAGTTCTTGAGGTAGAATCTCAAAACCAATTCTTCATATATACTGATTGTGAAGACATCTTAGTTATTCCATCTTCCATTAGGCCTTTGCCCCGGGTATGTAAAATGGATTGAATGCTTTGTTTTATCCCTGTTTGTAAAGGACTAAATAAACAGTTTTTTTTGCCAAATAGGCCAAAAAGCAAATAAACCTGTTTGAGATGGCTTCTCCATTAAAAAAGCAGCGTTTTTGTTTTGTTTTGTTTTTTTTCCCCTTAATGGCAAATTTGTGAGAGGATGGTTTTACCCTTAATACTTTCAGAAATTTCACCATGTCCCCTATAAGGGCTCCATAATACTAGAAGGGTATGGTTAATTTCTGACCCAAAAGTAAGTTGGAAAAGACTAAAAAAATTAACTTTTTTTAGCAATTCTCAAATGCATCAGCGTTTTTAATTCTAAAAAAAGTAAAAAAACTACTAAAAAAGCAATTGGCAAACCCCACCTTATTTTCTTTTCTTATGAACAGGCAAGAAATGTTATTGGAGACAGAGGATTGGAAGTTCTTGCTCGGTGTTGCAAAAAATTAAGGAGGCTTCGGATTGAGCGAGGTGCTGACGAACAGGGGATGGAGGATGAAGAAGGATTAGTTTCACACCGAGGATTAATTGCTTTGGCGCAAGGCTGCCTGGAACTAGAATACGTAGCCGTATACGTCTCTGATATTACAAATGCATCACTGGAATGTATTGGTGCACATTTGAAAAACCTCTTCGACTTCCGTCTGGTCTTACTCGATCGTGAAGAAACAGTCACAGATTTACCTCTCGACAATGGAGTCCGAGCCCTATTACAAGGTTGCTCTAAGCTGAGAAGGTTTGCTCTGTATGTTCGGCAGGGGGGTCTAACTGATGTGGGACTCGGTTATATCGGGCAGTACAGCCCAAACGTGAGATGGATGCTTCTGGGCTCCGTCGGGGATTCTGATGCAGGGCTTCTCGAGTTCTCTAGGGGCTGTCCTAAACTACAAAAGCTCGAAATGAGGGCATGTGTTTTCGGTGAAGATGCTCTGGCTAGGGCCGTGTTGCGGCTAACTTCTCTTAGGTACCTGTGGGTGCAAGGGTACCGAGCATCAGTAGCCGATCACGATCTCTTAGCGATGGCTCGGCCCTTTTGGAATATTGAGTTAATCCCAGCAAGACGAATGGTTGTTGCCAATCCGGTCGGGGAAGCAGTTCTCGATGAGCATCCCGCCCATATACTTGCATACTACTCCCTTGCTGGACAAAGAACTGATTTTCCCAATACAGTCAGACCTTTGGAAGCAGCCGCTGCCCTTGATAACGAGTAGATCTGTATATAAATCTGTCTCTAATGTTGCACGGTCTCTGTTAGATGTCATGTTTATAGATTCTCTCCTGTAGCTTTTCTTTTCGGTAAGAGGGTATTTTTTTTTTTCTTTCTTTTCCACTTCATCTAAAGTTGTAGTTTTGATCTGTGTCTCTGAACTTTGACCTGTAATAAGCATGCTTTGTTCTGTTACTTTAAAGCACTCGCTTGCGACTTGGTTGTGCTTACTTATAAGTTTTAAAATCATTGGTAAACTTGTATGAACTTTTCTGTGATTCGGAATTGTTTGTTATTTATGTTGTGGATGGGATGAATTTTTAGCATGTGTAAAAACTGTAAAATATGAATGAAGAATCAGATAATATTGCTGATATACGATTGTAATAGCTGATTCTGGAGCTTCTATCTACAAATTATGTTTGTGCCTGTGGCTGCCATTTTTATTTATGCTCTTGCACTATTTTAAACTTGAGCATCGGACGTTGAGCGAGAACTTGATTGTTCACCTGATCACTTGAAACAAATTCATGTATCACTTGAAAAAGGAGATTACAACTCCGTTTGTTTTGACAGATTCTTGGGTAAAATGTCGTTAGGAGATAAACATTTTTGTGCGCTTCAGTGTAACCATGAAAATGATGGTTTTGTGGTGTGGGTGGTGGTGTTGGTGGAGGCTGCTGCCATCCGTGACAATGGTGGTGGTGGTGGTTTTGAACATGGTGGTTGCGGTTGTGGTGGTGGCAATTGGTGGGGTGCCAGAGGCGGGGATAGTGGTGGCAATTGGGAGGGTGATAGATGTGGCAAGACTTTAGTTTGTTTCGTAAGATTTAAATTAAGAAGTATAGACACTTCTAAGTAGTTATATGTAGTATTGACACTCATCGAATACTTTCACAAGTTAAATTTTTTTTTTCTTTTCTGTTTCCTCAAATTTTAAAGAGGAAACAAAGAAGCTTTAGATCCGTATTTGTTTTCATAATCGTCTCTTTGAGGTTTGATCAAAATTGGAATAAAATAATGTGACCATGGTGCTTTCTTATGTGACTTGGAAAGAGGCTGCTCTTATGAAAGAATGACAGAAAGTAGGTACGTTTGTCATTTACCAGAAAAATGTAAATAAGGATAATCACATATATATATATATATATATTGCTCAAATTGCTTTGAAGCTTTTTAGTGCTTAGTGTGTGGTTTTTGGAGGATGATACCTGCAATGTGACATAAGGGTGGGCACTAAGGCTTTTAACAAATAGTTGTTGCAGCAAATATAGTTAAAAGGGAACACACACACACTACTTAAAAGCATATTGATAGACATGATTTATTTGGTTCATTTCTCATTTGTGGAGGCGATGCAATGATCTACCCAATCCTATAAACCTAGGTATGCTATAGGAATTTTGAAATCAACCGTGTTTAAAAACGCATGTTTATAATTTTATGTTACGGATATAACTATTGTCTTATCTTTATGAGTTTAACACTGTTTTTTCCTTATAGAATTTCTGATCATCTGATTTATATAAATTAGATGAACAGTAATGATCACCTCACGATCATGATAATTTCAATTTTCCATCTTGTTTAGTTCAATTGACTTCTTTTCTTCCAATGCTTTCTTTTTCTTTGTTTAGCACTATGACTAGCATGGTTTTCACTGCTAATTAGGTGGAGTTTGACAATTACTTTTTTTAGTTTATTTATTTATTTTTTATTTTGTTTTATTTTTAGAATCTAAAAAGGTTGATAGGTTTGTTAATTCCTAAAAAAGTAAGTTTTTATATATATATAAAAAAAAAATAGCGAAAACAAACATTTTTTTTAATTTTTGAAGGCCTCGTTTGGTATGTGATAGTTTTTGTTTAAAAGTCAAAAAATTATTAAAAAAATTAAAAAATTTATAACTTATATTAAAAAGTTAAAAATTCTCTTTTCGTAAAAAAATTAAAATGTCATTCTAAATATATTAATTTTTTTACCCCATATTTTAATCAAAAACTTAAAAAATTATTAAAATAATATATTTTCAAATAAGACATAATCAAGAAGTGAGATTTAAATTTATGGCAAGCTGAAAGTAACAGTAAAAACACACAAAATATCAAGAAAGGTTATTGTTACTACTTTTTTCGCCGACAACTTTATCTTTTGAACAACATCATGACAATGAAGTTTCAAATTTTAAAGTTTAATTTCCTCTTTTTTTAAATTATTTATTTATTTATTTTTTATTTCAAATTTTCTTTTCCTTTGTTTATGTGTGACTTTAACAAGTAAGTTAAAAGTTGCTTTCTTTCTTTCTTCTTCATCACATAATCAAGCATTGGCACAGTCTTTCTTTGCTTTTCCTAAATTTTCTCAGCAACCAATCGCATAGCACAATGAAGAAGATAATGATCACAGGGATAGAATTACTTTTATAGCCCCACCACAAGAAAATTAGGAATTAGCGGCGTTTTTAAAACACTGCAAAAGGCTAGAAAAACGTTGCAAAAAAATAAGGCGATTTGTAAAAAATTCTTCATTGATACGGCCACCGTCATATCTTTGTAACGTTTTAAAAATGTCACTAAAAAGTTTAGATGACGTTTTTTAAAGCACCACTAATTCTTAATCTCTGTTGACTATTTCTGTCAGAGAAGTTAACTATGATGTAATCATGATGATATTTTGTGACGTTTTAATGAAAAAAAAAATCATGATTAATCAATGATGTTTTTAACTTTTGTTCAAAGCAAACCTTTTTCCTCACCAAAAAAAAAAAAAAAAAAAACTATAATCCATCACCATTTTCAAAACATATACCATAATATGAGTCAATATTCATTTTTTAATTTTTCATAACCAAAAACAAAAACCTTAAAACACAATATGTTAACTCAATACAAAAAAATAAAAATAAAAATTGGTAATATTTTCTCATTTTAATAAATTAAAAAAATATGGAGTGTGCTTTGGTATTTAGCTTCAAAGGCTGCTCTCTCCTCGAAAAACTTTGCCTCCAACTCGTCATGTTGGCTCTGCAATGATACATCAAAGCATTACACTTTAACACACCTAATAAATCAAATGTATGTATAGAGAATCAAGGACATTCCCATAAATATGCATATAATCAGCAATTCAACATCACTAAAACATGGTGGTGAAAAGAAACTAAGCTATACAACATTAATTTTTAGTCCTATCAATAAGATCATATATATATATATATATTGAAAGAAAACCTGAAACTCTCTAAGAACATCAACTCGCTTCCGAATCTTTGACGAAAGAGTCTTGAGAACATTGGAGTGTTGCCCAGCCAAATTCTGAAGCTTCTGCAAAAATAGACTGAATAGTTGGATTTTTACAACAGTCATTGACTATCAATCCAATAAATGTCAAGCATTGAGCATGCCATTATCAATTGAAGACTAAATAATGATAGTCTTAAAAGAGCTATTGGGTAAAAATGCCTCATCCTCATACAACCCAATAATTAAATTTGCAAAATCTATCATTAACCCATCATGCAACCTAGCAATTAATATATATGCATAATCCATTATTAACTCATTTGCCTTAATGCCAAGCACAACAAAGTATCACTAAACATCCAACATAAACAAATTTATAACTGAAAAATATATTTATAGCAGAAATCAACCTCACAGACCACAACCTCACTCTTGAACCGCACACACAAAGTCGTACACAAACTGCTCAAGAAAAAGGATAGTCAATGAAGAATAACCTTAACAAAGAGTCTTAGTAATACCCATAAGAAAAAAATTTCTTTTATTTGATAAGTAGCCATTATGAACAAAATAATGAACCATCAAAACTAAATAATGACACACAAATAAAAAACAAAACGTCAAGGTATGCATAAGCACACAAATCCATCCAAAACGTCAAAGTATACAGAGAAACCTAGCAGTGAGAAATCTTCAATACATAGATAGAGACGAATAAATAAGCATATCAAATTACACATTGTAAAAAATTGACCACTATCCATGGTAGTTGGGAGCATTAGCCTAAGTACAGACCTATCGTTTGGCATTATTTTCACAAATTTCTTGGGGTTGAGTTTAAGTTCTACATTAAAAGCTACCAGGTTAAATGACACTCAAATAGCTACAAAAAAAATTATATTATTAATTCAGAGCTACCTATCATTTGCAAGATTCCAAGCTTCTTGTCTCAGTTCTGGGGGTGTCTTAAGGGCTGCAAGGTAGTTTGATACAAATTTATGAGGATTTTCAACATGCAAATGAAACCCATCTCCTTCAGGAGATGCCTCTCTGTTCTATTCAGGTCCATTCCTATCCCAAAAAAATTAAGAAATTAAAAAGGCTACACCTAGCACAAAAGGAAATGCAGACCAAATTGAGCATCAAAATCGAGTTCAATGACCTATCCATATTCCTTTGTATTCAACCCGCTGTGGTTTTGGATATATACTACCATTACTTCAACGGATACGGAGAGGACATTGTGAAAAACCACAGTGACCCTTCCTAGTCCCTTGAATTATCAGGATTGCCAAGGCGTTACAGCCATGACATTTCCTATTTTCTAATTCCTTCAAGCTTACACACTTTTCCAATAAAACATTCAAAGAGCTTGTAGGTGCAATCGATGAAGAAACCAACCCTAAAGTACTTGTGAACACATGCGATGCATTAGAACCCGAATATATCAAATGGTTGAACTTGAGTTTAGTTAAAAAGTTCATTGAAAAATACAAGTATGATGCGAAGAAAGATACTTCAATTGCACACATAACAAATAATAAGATAATGGAGGAAGGGTTAGATAACAATAACACACAAAAGCAAACAAATTTAACCAAGCTTTAGTGCTTTCACCCATATGGATTTGTGCTTAGATAACTATTCCAAGGTTGAACGATCATGCTGGCTTTGCGCTTGAAACCAAGGGCATCATCAACTTAACATTTCTTTTTCTATACACAATGTAACACTATTTCATTAACCACTGTAAGGAAACCTTAAAATTAGGCCAATCCAATCCCTTGTTGGGTCATTCATTCTGCACATGAATTGAAACCAAAATACAAAGATGAAGTAAACAGAAACAACAGATTGGTCCTATTAAGCTTACTTGCTCTACCGTATCAATTTAACTGAATTTAACAATCCAACCCTTTTGTCCTAGGTGCCTTCTTCCCTCTAATAGCTCAAGTTCTGAAATTGTTCCTTTCCTTGAAACTTCTTATCTCAATCGTCTTCCCCTTGGCTATAAAGGAGTTAATTCATTGAGAAAACACAAAGAATTCAAGAACATGTACCCAAATTAGAAGGTTTTAGTGTTATATGACCAAAAACTAGTCGTCAATCTAAGCACTAATCCTTGTTTAAGAAAACACAACAAAAGCATAGATGATTGACATTCTTCAAAGATGTCTTAGATAAACATATAAAACTATATAAACACACATATGTAGTGAGATCATCAAATAAAGAGAAGAAATAAAGAAAAAGGAAGAGAAAAACATAGAAAATTTCTTAGCTGCCTATTTGTGGAACAAACAAGAAAATCTATTTAAATCAAATACAACTCTAGATCAAAACTATTGAAGCCGAATACATGAGAACTGAAAAATATAAAACAACCATACTTGAGAGAAACATAACCCTAGATAAGATCCAAATCATTCAAACCAAGCTCGAGCCATCGTTTATGGAAGTGACGAGAACCTGGATCGCCGATGAAAATTGAAACCTATGCAAGAGTTTATGTAAATGGAACACAAATCCAGATCATTACTATGTAGTGATGAAAATCTCTGAATCATGAATGAACTCACAGCAATCTAGAGCAGATTCGATGAAGAACAAGCCCTAGAATGAAAATTGAAACCCTAATCAAATGTAAATACAATAATTTTCAATAATAAATTCGAACATATTTGAAAACTAGTAAATCGAATACAAGATTGCTACCATGAAAGCTCTGTATCTCAAGTGAACTCAGCAACTCCAAATCGAGAGCGATTAAATACCTGAATCCATGAAAATGAAGACCTAGATTAGTTAAGATTAAGGAAAATCGAAAAATCTCGAAGGAAAATATCAAATCTTAAGACCTAATGCACAAATCGAAATCGAGATCTGTCATGACCCGTTCCCTATACCCAAGGGTTAAGTATCGTGATCGCCAGTAACTGAAGTTACCTCTAGCCAATTCTTGAACAAATAAATAAATACGAGCGAAAATAATATTTAAGTGAGGGTACCAAAATAATCATCAGAGCTTTTATTTTTATTACAAAATTTATTGACAAAAAAGGTCGATATTTACATATAAAAATATCATAAAGGTGTTGTGTGTGTCTATTCCGCAGCTCCACGCCTAAGACTTTCCAAAAACTATTTCTAAATTGCATTGTTTCCTAAAAATTGGTAAACAGCTATAAGCACATGGCAGAGTGAGAAATATTATGTCAAGAGTATAAGGGACACAAAATAACCATAGATAGTTATGTAACTAAAATATTTAGGATAACTTAGTTTGAATAAATAATCATTGAAGTAGCAAAACTGAGATTATGTAAATAAATAACCATAACCACGGTACCAAACAAGACAGAACAAAGGTCACAGGAGTGACAGCCAGAACAGAGGTACAGATTTAATAGGTGGCTCGTACGGATTATAGAGGTGGCTCCCACAATAGTGTAGCACTTATCTCTGCACAGAACAGAGGTCAATAGATCTATGACGATGAAGGGCCACAAAGTAACCAAACAGAAGCCAATGGTTATTTAAGTCCCCCAAGGCGTGGGACTCCCGTGGTGGTACTTACAAAACATAATTGTTTATAAGGTCATGGTCAAATATTCTTTAAAATTTATACAAACATATCAATGGGTTTCATTTTAAATAAATATAGTTCAGAAATTAATCCGCGTAATTGAAATATTAATATAATTTATAAAATATAACTTATATAAAATAAATTATGATGAGTCAAAACATACGTAAAATATATTATGGTAACTCAAAGTATAACGTAACTCACCTTAATATTGACCCTTAGCCTTACTCCACTATCACAACCTTCCTACTATAAGTTCTTTTTACCAGCAACTACGTGCCTCTCCCCCTCTCTTTTTTTCCCTTTTCTTTTCCACAGAGTTGATTAACTCCTCCCTATTTATAGGGAGGTAAAAGCCTCCTGAGTCCAACACGTGGTAGCTCAAATCCCTTTCCAGATTTGATCATAAATTACATGGATTTATACTTATCTGAATAAATATTTAAGATAATTATAATTTGGTCCAGTTTTCTAATATAACTATATAAATAAATTAATCCCTAATTAAATTACACTCTATCGTATACCAACAGAAAATTAATTATTTATTTTACTATCACACCCATTATTATTATTATTATTATTATTATTATTATTATTATTATTATTATTATTATTATTATTATTATTATTATTATTATCAATATTGTTATTTATTTACTCTTACTTTTATATTTATTTATTTACTATCTTTAACTTTAATTTGGCCCAACTAGTATTATAATTCCATATTTCTGTTAATTTGGCCTCAAATAATAATCCCTAACTAATCCCATATTTGATAATCTAATACCAAATTAGATTCTGTATTTATTATTATTTATTTAATAATATATTATCACATACAACCATAATACTAGTATAAAATTTAATGGACAATTTAAATTTTCGAGTTGTTACAAGATCCAGATTGAACAAGAAACTGTTGAGATTAGAAGCATCAGTCTCTCTGTAGATCTATGAACTCCAAGAAGTCTTCATTGCTGGTTACATCCACGGCTCCTTGGGGCTAGTGAGAGAGAACCATTTTAGAAAGAGAGAGAGAGAGAGAGAGAGAGAGATTTGGAAATGTTTTAATAGATATGAGGTTAAGTTTCTGTAAAGTTAAACAGACTTATCTCATTGAGGCCATCAAAGGGCATCTTATTAATTCAGGTGATATCATGTTTTGAAAAGCGCGTTTTCCATAAATTTTTTTTTAAAAAAAAAATTGGCCATTGGAACATTTTATTTTAATTTATTTCTATTTTAATATTTAAAAAATAATGAAAATTAGTAAAAATAGTGGGAAACTCGTTAATCTATTCATGCGCATCACCAATTAGATGACGAGGCATTTGGCTAACTTAAGAGAGTCATAGTTACTCCCGCCATTTACCCGTGCCTTGATACAAGCGCCATCATAAGTAACTTTTTTTGTAATGCCCTTTTAGAAAAATTGATGATCTTACCAAGGTCAAGGGAAAAAAAAAAAAAAACTCCCACAGTTTTTTGAGTTTTTAAATTTTCAGTTTTTCATGTTTTATTATTTGTAATAATTTTTTATATTTTAGTCAAATATTTGTAATTTTTTAAATGCACATAAAATGTAAAATATTTATAGAGAAATATTTTTTAAAATTAATAATTACAAAAAAAGGCGAATCAAGTATTGATTTTTTGTATTTAGTGAATTTTATCTAAATTAGGTGCATTTATAAAGTAAATAATTTTTTTAAAAAAATTTCACGAAGGACACAAAAATATGCAAAACAAAAGTTCAGAAATTGTATTTGAAAATTGAAAGCCAAACAAAATGTCTCTATAATGAACAAAATTGCTACTAGAAACAAAATCTAAACATAATTAAAGCCCTTCCGGCTTCTCTTGAGTTCAGTTGAGTTGGAAGAATCACACAATCAATGATATATCCAAAGAATTAATATGTGAACCTAGAATTAAGAGATTAGATTTTGCCCAGAATGTACATGTGTTGTGCAGATTAAGTGAGTATTTTGTGGAGTTTAAGTATAGAACAAATCTGATCTACATATTGTAAATTAATGCTTAAATTCTGAGTAATTTTTTTGGGATTTGTAGCATGGTTGATATCCAAAACTTGGTAAAATAAAAGAGAGTGAAACAGAAAGGAAATAATATTACTGAGAGGGTAATTTGTGTAGCCAAATTGGGCTGAGCTAGGTTGAAACGGTCAAAGATGTTTAACCAAACTAGTAAATGCCCATATTTTTGGACCTAGCTACTTTTTAGTGGCAGTTAAAGATGTTTGACTGAACTAGTAAATGCCTATATTTCTAGACCTAACTACTTGCTAGTGGCAGTTAACTTCATGGCCAAGCTATCAAGCAAGGTAGTCAAACAGTGGGAAAAGCCAAGCTATAAGGAGAGCCGCACAATGTCATCTTAGTGGCGCGCCGTGCAAACATTGTATGGCGCTGCTTGTTACACGGCTAAGCCATTGGCGGACAGAGCAAAAGTAGTCCGGTTACACGGCAGAAAGCCAAGCAAGGACTTGTGTCATCTCACTTGGCTTGTAGTGAAGAAGGTGTTAACGGATAAGCATTATCCTTTGGGAATATGATTTCTAGGAGAACTCTACATAGGAGAGTTAGAGTCTTATTAGGATTGTGCTATGTGGAATCTACAAAAGCTCAAACCAAACCCTAATCTCAGGTATTACAATTCCTACTCTCGAATACACAAAACTTTTTGTCTATTGTCTACTTGTTGACTGAGGCGTTAGAGGGGTTTTTGGTACACACTTGCCAGCAAGCTCACATTGGTATTTTCAGGTGATTGGACAACGATGTTTAGAGGAGTGCAAGCTTGATTAACAAGATTATACAAGAAGGATTATTTTGTACTCGTACAATTGGCGCCGTCTGTGGGAATCTCAAAAAACTAACCTTTTGATCAAGTTTTCCTTCAACAAGCTTTAATGGCGTACAACGAAGATTTGCTACATTCTGCCATTGATTGCCAGATGCCAGAAGCGAACATAAGGCGTAATGATTTGCCTTTTGCTTCGCCTATGGCGGATTTAGACCCTCAGTGACAGAAGCCTCACAAGGGTGCACAAGAAAAGCGAGGTTTGAGCCCTCGCAACTTTCAAAGCCCAGATGGACAAAGGCGACAAACAGATACCTAGGTTCTGCAGCATCGTGTGAGGGAGCAAGATGAGTTGATAAGGAAGATGACGGCAGACATGGAGGCTTTGAAGCGCCAAGTGAGAGGCAAATGCATGACAAGGGTGGAGATTCACGAAGACGAACGCGATCTCATCGTTTTAGAGATCAAGATAGATATGCCATATAACAATCCCAACTCATGATTAACGTTAATCCATGCTTAATTATGCTCAATGAGTAATCAAAGTGAAATTTTGCATCATATGTTGCCTTATTTGTGTTTATATCTGTTTCTCGTAGAAAGACCTGTTCATGTTTTCATTTCGGTTTGCGAATTGAAGGCCTTATCGGCATTCAATTTAGAAATTGACTTGATTTATGTGTTAATTAGAATTTTTAGAATTTTATGGTAGGTTTAATTGAAATTCGATTTGGAACGATTAAATTAGAAAAATTAATGTCCAATTGATTAGCTTAATCAATAATTTAATTAGCCACTAAATAAGTCTATATAAGGCTAATATGACTCCTTGAAGCCAATTGTTACACCCTTATTTCATCCTCCTTGAACTCCAAACATGTGAGAGAAAGAGAGAGACTAAGAGAACAAGTGAGATCAACAAGGGAAATAAGAGAATTACTAGGATTGTTAGGAATTGAAGAGAATTGTGATGCTTAATCCTCTACTTTTGTGAATTCAAAGTTTAAGGTAAGAAATCAAGCCTTTAATTTTGTCATTGAGGCACTTAACACATATATTCAAAAGAATTAAGTGAATTGAGACAAGAATTAAGCTTATTAGAGTAGGCAAGAAGAGTATACATACATGCATGTACATTGCATTGCAATTAGAGCACGATGTCTAAGAATGTGTTCATGCATGTTCATATTTTGGTTTTAGTTTAAGAATTCAACTTGTTTTTGTAGCAATATCTCTATTAACCATGTTTTTGAAAAGTTGAAGCTCATATTATTACATGCAAGTCATGTTTTTGAAGTTTCAAGTTGAATTTTGGCCAATTTACTTACTCTTGGGCTTTGATTTTGCGAAATGATCCTTAATTTTTGATGAATTCCAAGTTTAAATGTATTTTCTCAAGTGTTTGGCCCAAATGGATAAGTTTTGTAGCTTTAAAGTTGAAATTAGAAGCTTGGAGGTGAATCTGGAAATTCCAGAATTCGACCTCTTCGCTTGAGCATCAGATACTGCGCTTGAGCGGCCACCTTTGTTTTTGCGTCTCTGCTCGAGCGACCAAAAGTTCGCTCGAGGGTGAAATGCAAGCTCCCAAAAGTTCCATGTTTTTGCAGACCGCTCAAGCAGCAAGAGTTGCGCTCGAGCGAAGGCATAAGTCTCACGCTCGAGCGACCGTCAAGCGTGAAAATCACACAACAAGTACTTTTCCAAAGTTTGTAGACTGCTGTAGATGCGCCCTCGGAGAGAACTCCTGAGGAAACCTCGTTTTGTTCTCTGAGCTACTACAACTCAGACTCAAATGTCACGGTTCTGAATCTAATCTCACAATGTGCGATGTGAGACCGATAAATCACCAAAGAGTCCAAATCCGACAAATCGTTTTGGAAAACTAATTTTTTATAAAGAAGCGCCAAACATGGAATGCTTTGCCAGATACAGAGTCGCCACCTAAATATTTTATTTTGGGAAAATTTAGGAAACCTTGACTCGTGCGTAAGGCCACGTGTCCGTCATCACCAAAGTTGCCTCGGCTCGGGAACTTGGGTACGATTGGGGAAGGTCATCTATGAGTACCCCCGCTCGCCCGATCAAAGATCGGCCTGTACTAAACATGATATCTTATTTTTGAAAACACATGCGTTCTTATTCCGGTTAATTAGCTAGAATTACTATGTGATGCGCACAACAAACAAGTATAGACTAGATCGCCTAATTTGGAACAAAGCATCGCATATCCGTTTGTTTGGAAAATGGTTTGAAGTTTGCTACTCGCAAGTAGGCTAAAATGCAGATTTCAATGAATCGTTCCAATTCAAGTAATCCAACCTTCACCTACAGGCATTCAAGCAGTTAATCACGTAAGCAAATAGCCTCATGGCAAGCATGCTTTCATGGCAACATTAACACACATGCGGTATGCTAAAGCGTAAACACTCACAGTGTACTCCAAGCCAAAACAAGGAACTGGTTAGAAATCATGTATGATCCCAGTTCATGTTAAGATGGCTAATGCAACACATGCGAAAATGCAACTAAAATAGGCTCGGTTATTCTAGAATGTCATGTGAAATGCAACTTGGTACATGCTGTTAAACACGTATTCAAGTAATGTATTGAAAATACAATGCAGTTAGTATGATGCGCCGAGCCCAGTGCATGCAATACAGATAAATGGATGCACGCATGCGAGCATAAGGTATGCTAAATGAAATATGCCCTAAAACTAACCATCGTAAGCGGTTAAGTAAAAGGGAGAAAAAAATGAAGGTTGGAAGACATGCATCACACACACACACGCTTATTACAATAATGCGTCCTCTCGAAGGAGGGACCGAATAAGAAGCTAACTAGCTAATCTAAGCTAATTAAACTAATTATTACAACACAAATTAATTAACTAATTCTAGTTAACTAATTATTACAGAATGAATTGAATAGCTAACGCATTAACTAATTAAAGTACAAACCAAAGCAAAAGTAAGCTATCTAAGCATGGCAGCTAAGGAAAGCAGTAAATCAGGAGCTTCAGAGGGAGAGGAATGCATGCAAGCCCGGTCGCCTCGTTCGGAAATCCAATGCGATGCCCCGATTTGCCTCTGTTTTCATTTGCTCTCAGAAACTTGCACCAAACTCCAAAAAGTTGAAACTCCACCTTGGGAATCCTGTGGGAGGGTGGCCGACCACTTTTGATTGTTGAAAAACCAGAAAAGTGGTCGGCCAGCTAGTTGTTGCTTGGTGAATCGATTTTACTGCAACAGAGAGCAAGAAAGGGCATGGCAATGTATTTGCAAGATATGTGTGCACAACCACCCTCCCTATCATGTCATGAACTCAAGAGAGTGTAGGTTCTCGACCCTCGGGCCACCAATCGCGCATTTCCATGCATGATGGCCGAGAGGCGAAGTTGCACAATTCAATATGAAATGAATGCACAAGTAAACACATAAAGTCTAAAACTCTATCATGTACGATCAAGAGCGTCATCGACCGGGAATTAAGGCACGTTTCATCACTTTAAGTATGAAATGTCCTTCGTTTCCCGTGTTTGGACTAACTCCTATTCCAAACATAATGCAAGCAAGCATAGCATGCTTAATGCAATGTAATGCAACCTTAGCATGCAAACATGCAATGCAATATGAACAACCTAACAAGGCTAATGGCATGCACAATGCACAATGCTAAGAACAACTAGCATGCACAATGCAAATATCAATTAGCATGCAAAATGCAATGATGTAACCTAAACATACACAATGCGAGGTATAAGGCATACACAATGCGATGAACATGACATACACAATGCGATGATCTACATGGCATACACAACGTAACTAGTAACCTAGCATACACAATACAAGGAATAACATGGAATACACAATGCTAAATGCTAAGAACTAGATGGCATACTCAATGCAAGGCAATCATAGGGTTCTTAACACAATGTAATGCATGCATGCACAATGCAATACAACAAGGGCAACAATATGATATACACCAAGCATGCAACAACATGCAAACCACATACTCAATGGACTTAAACCGAAATGGACAGACCTCGGCCATGCCAAAACAGTGGCCAAAATGCTAAAAAGAAGGCACCGAAAACACATACAAGCATGTATGCCAATTGGCTCACCAATTAAGGCACTAAGGTGCAACTCTCAAGAACACTTAAAGAGTGAAAAACGTGAAAGTGTAACAACACTAAGTGCACTGAAATGAAGCAAGAAATGATGCCAAATCATTCAAACAACAAAAGTAAAGCATGCTATGGTCCTAAGGTATGAAAGCTAGCAAAGAGCAACACAAAAGAGGCATGCAATACATGGCACGAATGCATGAACTAAGTATGGACAGAGCTCAAGTAGGTCAAAACAAGAACCAAAACATGCTGAGATGAGGGCCCAAAGGCCTAGGCATGCAAGCATACGAGCTAAGCCATAAGCTAGGCAAACATGGACAATACTTAGAGGCATTCAAAGCATGAATGAAGTAGGAACAAAAGCATGCTATAAGCTCTGAAATGTCATGTTAGATGATGCCAAATCATGTACACAACACAAATGAAGCATGCAATGGTGCTTAAAGCTTGAAGCAAGTAAGAGCATTTGTACTACAAGTATACAAAACATGAAGCATGTGGTTAGGACAACTCAAAACAGTCCTAGAACATGTTAAAATGAGTCTAAAACATGCATGGAAGGAAGCCAAAACATGCTAGCATGAGGGGCATAAGGCATGATATATACAAGGCAAATAAGGTGGATTACACTACACCTATTAAGACCAAGCATGGGATGACTTAAGCAATGAAAATTAGAGTTATATCATGGCATAATAACCCCAAAAACACATTGAAATGGTGGCTCGCAAGCTGTGGCATGAAGGCATACGCAACGGTTCATGTTAAGGCATAAAGGGGCAAACCCTCCAACGCATTGAATGAGTAACAAATGTGAATACACGGCCATGAAACATGGACTGAAATCACATAACAAGTGATGCCAAATTATTGAAATAAGCCAAGTAATGCATGCTAGAGGATAAAATACACAAAGCTAACAAGCTAGATTGAACCAAGGCTATACAAAGCAAGTCATGCATGACCAATACAACACAAATTAGACCTTAAACATGCTAAAATATGAACAAAGTCTTCTTTAAGCTAAGCCAAAAGCATGCTAAAATGACATGTTACAACATGATGCATGTTAGGCTATTTCATGGGATTGCACTACAAGTGCATGGATCATGCAAAGGATAACCAAAAAAAACCTAAACAGAGGTATGACATGGAAAAACATCACCAAAATCATGCTGAAATGGACTCAAACCAAGCTAAAATGACATGCTATTTCATGAAGCATACAAAACTAGTTTAAGGGATTTACACTACAAGTGTACTAGGCATGCAAGAGCCAACCAAACCAACCCAAAACAGATCTAAGGCATGTTAAAACAACACCAATGACCCACTGAGATGGCTCCAAAACAAACTAGAAAGACATGCTCAAACATGAGGCATACAAGACTAGATTGTGTGATTTACACTACAAGTGTATTAACCATGCATGGAGTGACCAAACTAAGCAAAAAAAGTGGTATGCCATAGAAAAATAACCACAAATACAAGCTAAGATAAGGCCAACATACACTTAGTAAAGATGCTCAAACATGAGGCATTCAAAGCTAGTAAACAAGGCACACAGGAGAGGGGATGACCCTCTCCTATTAGGACACCAAGACCACCTTTCCACCACTGAAAATCCTCTGGATTTTATTGAGTCTCCCATTGAGTGTCCCATTGAGTCTCCTATCTCCCTACCAAATCCTTCTCCCATAGGTCATCTAAGTCGGGAAACTCGCCAACTTACTCATCTTTGTGGTTATATTGTTTGATCCACTACCTTTTCTGCTCATGAACCGACCTCTTATCATGAAGTTTGTACTAATCCTCTTTGGTAGCAAGCTATGACTGATGAATTTCAGGCTCTAGACAAAGCTTATACTTGGGACATGGTTGATCTTCCTCCTGGAAAGATTGCGATTAGCTGCAAATGGGTCTACAAAATCAAGACTTACTCTGATGGTTCTATTTAGTAGTACAAAGCTCGCCTTGTTGCAAAAGGCTTTGCCTAGGAATATGGTATTGATTATAAGGAGACTTTTGCTTCTGTTGCTAGGCTTACCTCTGTTCGCAGGTTGATAGCTGTTGCTGCTTCTCGCCATTGGGACCTTTTCCAAATGGATGTAAAAAATGCCTTTCGTAATGGTGATCTTCTTGAGAAAGTCTATATGTGTAGACACCCCATTTTTGACCGTCCTCAAGACTTGGACGTCACCGCTTGAACACTCGGTGATTATCCATGTTTGTGTTCGTTTGGAGTTCCCGGAGTTCTCGGCTCGCGCGCCTTGCCTCAGGACCTCCGAACTTGACTCTTTTGTGTTTGGTTTTGCACCAAACACTTGTGTTTTGCCTTGGAGGGGCAGGGAATGCTTTGTGAGGCATCCCCACATACCACCGGCTGTGGCTAGAGGCCACCGGCTGGATGGTGTTGCCACCGGCACTATTTTGTGCCGGTCGGCACTCTTTTTAGCAAAATTACCATTTTGCCCTGCCGACTGCTTTACAGCTGCTTTATGAGATATTTTCAGACAGCTGTTTAGCTCTTGTTTCCCCTCCATACACGTGTATGGAGGGATGAACCCTTGGATGACTTAGTTTGTAAGTCTTTGTTGCCTATAAGGAGAAGCTCTCTTCTCTTGGCTCAAGGGTTAGCAAATTTAGAGAGTTAGAGAGGAAAAGAGAGAGAGAAGCTCTGGTTTTTCTAGGGTTTGAGTTGCATACACCTTCTATCTCTATCTTTCTCTTGTGTGTCTAGGTGTTTTGTGCCTTACTATTGCACACAAACACCTAGTGTTTCACCTTCTCCTTGCAACTGAGGTTCTAGGAGCTGTTTTTTGAAGTTCTTGACTGATTTGGAGCTCAAGGGACCAAGCACAACAACCTTTGTGAAGATAGTCATCAAGGGTAAGAAACTACCCCTTTATTCCCCATTTTTGCAATCCTTTTTTACCTAGTTTAGAACAGTTTTTGTGCTTAGTCTATAACACATAAAAGTTCTGTTTTTTAAGCCTCTTTATTGTTCATTAAGAGTGTTTTGTGGTTTGAGCAAGTTCGGCCCCCTTTGGACCTTGAAAAGTTCCCATTTTAGGCCATTTTGTGAGAGATCCGAGACTTTGGTGTTAGGATCTCTTCACCACTGAAATCTTGAGGGATTTCAGTGGTGAAGAGCATGCCTTAGAGTCTTAAGAAGGAGAGGGCCATCCCCTCTCCTTGATGTCCTTGAAAAGGGCAAGTTTTGCTTCCTTATGGAGCTTCATGCTTGAGTGTGTGTTGAGCATGCTTGGCTTGCTTTCCATGCTTATATTGCCATGATATAACATGCTCCTAAATTGGTTTTGGTCTCCTATGCATGCTTAGCATAGTTATCATGTAATGCCTATTTGATATCTTAACATGTCTAGGTAGTGTGCCTATATTTCTAGTATGTTTTAGGCCTAGATCCATGAAGCTTGTATGCTTATTTTGCCATGATTTAGCTCTGTCCATAGCCATTTGGGTCGATCCTATCATGCATTACATAGCTCCTTTGCATTTGGCTTGTTGGCCTTAAGAGCATGAGTGTGTAGCATGCCTTGCTTGCCTTATTTTTGATGGGTTGGAACCATCTAACATGCCATTTCAGACCTTTTGGTGTGCTTGTATGCATGCTTTGGTTGCTTCTTTAATGCTTTAAAAGCATGTGTTGAATGCTCCATGTTTTGGTCATATTGCATGCCTTTGTGCTTGAGCCTCTTAGATGCCATCTAGGTGCTCCTTAGGCTTTGTTTAGGTTTTCTTGTGACCTGTTTTAAGTCCCCTTAGCCTTGTGAGGCTTGGTAGACTTGGCCTTAGTTTAAGCCTCCATGGCTTGTTTCAAGTACTTGGACCTATTGTTGTATATTTGGCTTGCTTTGTTGCATGGTTTGGCATCATGTTTTGCATGATTTTCAGAGCTTTATATGCATGCTAGTAGTCCATGTTTAACTCATTTCAAGTGTGCTTGAATGTTGTTTATTTTGCTTAAGTGTTGGTGCCTTAACATGTGTATGTGTGCATGTGTGTTTGACCATCATAACTTAGCATTTTGGCCACTGATTTTAGGCCTATAGGAGCTGCCTAGATCATGTCTAAGTCCATCCCTAATTGATTTGCATGCTTGCTTGTATGCCTTGCACAAGTACATCGCGTAGTCCATGTTGCATGCCTAGTTGACATGTTTAGGGTTGCATTTGTATTGTGCATGTTTGGCCTCTTGAAGTGAAGTATGATGGAGGTTGAGCACCCTTGTTTGCTTGTTTGAATTGCATGCATTTGAAAGTGAAGTTGCATTCTTGGTTCTTAGGGCCATCACGCATGGAAATGCGCGATTGGTGGTCCGCGAATCGAGGCACATGCCCCATTGAGCCAATAACATGATAAGAGGTGTGTGTAGTGCATAAATACCTTGAATCACATTGCCATGCATTTTGTTGTCCTCTGCTTCGTGGCTGCGGGTTCTGCAGAATTTGTGCGGCAAGCCTTTAGTGCCGTCGGCAATCAATCGGCACCGATAGCTTCATTCGATCTGTGGCCATATCCTTCAAATGGTGGTGCTCGCCCAGCCGGTGGTACTCCCCAATGCCCTGAGAGGCACTCCTGGGACTTTGGCAATTTTCTGAGGAGGATAGCAGGGAAAACAGAGGCACACTTGCATGACAGTGCGATTCCGAGCGAATCCCGGGCGCGCGCCGCATTTGGGTCCTCTCCCCGAGGCACTTACTGCTTTAATTAGATTAATTATTTGTCTAATTAATTTAGTGGATTTGTAATATTTAATTAGCTTGCGTAGTTAATTATCTGTATTATTCTTTCGGTCCCTCCGAGTGAGGGCAAATTTGTAATAAGTGTGCGTGGGTGTGTGCATGTCTTCCAACCCCCACTTCTTTCTCCCTTTTATTTACCTGCTTTGATGGTAGATTAAGGCATACTTATTTTAGCATACCTCATGCTATGCATGCTGGCATTCATGCATTTGTTTACATGCACCGGGCTCGGTACATCATACAAACTGCATAGTAATTTTCAATTTCGAATTGAATACGTGCTACTTGCGCATTTCACATGCCATGTTTAGGGTTAGCCGAGCCTACTCTAGATTGCATCTATGCCTGTGTTGCATTAGCCACTTAACATGAACTAGGACATGCATGTTTGCTAACTGGTTTATTGTTTTGGCACGGAGTACGATGTAAGTATTTTACGCTTTAGCATACCACATGCGTGTGAATGTTGCCATGACAGTATGCTTACCATGCGGCTAAATGCTTATGTGAGATAAACTGCTTGAATGCCTGTGGGTGGAGGTTGGATTGCTTGAGTTGGAAAAGCTCATTGAAATCCGTGTTTTAGCCTACTTGCGAGTAGCAAACTCAAACTGTTTTCAAAACCAACGGATATGCAATGCTTATTTCCAAGTTAGGCAAGCTAGTCTATACTTTTGTATTGTGCGCATCACATAGTAATTCTAGGTTAAATAATCGGAATAAGAACGCATAAAGTTTTCAAAAATGGATATCACGGTTAGTAGAGGCCGGTCTTCGGACCGGGCGAAAGGGGGTGCTCATAGCTGACCTTCCCCGATCGTACCCAAGCTCCCGAGCCAAGACCACTTTGGTGATGACGGACATGTGGCCTTCGGCACCGAGTCAGGGTTTCCTAAATTCCCCATTTTAAAATATTTAGGTGGCGACTCTGTAATCTGGCAAAGCAGTCCATGTTTGGCACTTCTTTTCAAAATCTGTTTTCTCAAACGATTTGCCGGATTTGGACTCTTTGGTTCAGATTTAGAACCGTGACACAAAAAGAGTCCGAGCTGTAGCCGAGGTCCCCCGCGGACGTGCTACAATATGCAACCTCCACCTAGGTCTACTCATCTGGCTAATAAAGTTTACAAACTTTAGTGCGCTCTCTATGGTCTCAAACAAGCCCCTCGTGCTTGGTTTGCTAAGTTCAGTTCCATCATTCATGATCTTGGCTTCACCTCCAGCTCGTATGACTCTGCTTTATTTATTTGGAAGACTACTCATGGCATCGCTTTTCTTCTCCTCTATGTGGATGATATGATTATCACCGGTGATGATGTGGCCGGTATTCCTAGTCTCAAACAATCTCTCAGTCGACATTTTGAGATGAAAAACCTTGGTACTCTCAATTATTTCTTGGGTCTTGAAGTCTCCAATGATTCTATTGGTTATTATTTATCATAGGTCAAATATACATCCAATTTTTTGGCTCATACTGCTCTTATGAATTGCAAGACTGCTCCAACTTCGATTGATACTCAGACTCGCCTCACTCCACTTAATGGGGATTTTCTCTTAGATGCTGCTCTTTATTGCCAGCTAGTAGGTAGTCTTGTCTATCTGACTATGATTCGTCCTGACATTGCTTATGTTATACATCTTGTTAGTCAGTACATGTCGACTCTTCACACCCCTCATTACATTGCCCTGCTTTGCATACTTCGCTACCTCAGAGGCACCATGTTCCATGGACTATTATTCTGCTCACTTCTCTCTTGAGATTCGTGCCTTTATTGATACTAATTGGGCTAGGGTTTCTGTTTCTTCTTAGGGGATTCACTTCTCTCATTGCTCGTTCTAGTACTAAAGCTGAATATTGTGCTCTTGCTGACGCTACTCAGGAATTTATGTGGCTTCTCTTTCTTCTTGCTGACATGAATGTTTCATTCTCTGGTGCTACCTCTCTTTATTGTGACAATCAGAGTTCTATTCAGATTGCTCATAATGATGTCTTCCATGATCGCATCAAACATATTGAAATTACCTGCTATTTTATTCGACAGCATGTTACTCATGGCATTGTCTATCTTTTTGCTATTACTTCTGCTGATCAGCCTGCTGATATCTTCACCAAGGCTCATCCTCCTGGCTGTTTCAGTGACTTGGTTTCCAAACTCAAGTTGGTTGATGTTTATCCTCCTTGAGTTTGCAGGGGGATGTTAATATATATTAGGTTAATATATAAGTATATTCCCTATAAATCTAGGAGTCCTCGTAAATCAAGGAGTCCTTGCTTTATTGTAATTCTCTCATATATATAGGAGTCATTATACCTTGATTCAAATATACAATTCATAAATATTTCTCTCAACTAGTTTAACATTCCCCATAAATTGAGCCTAGCTTTTCCTCACATTTCTTCATATTTTGCTTCTCTTCCAGTTTTATCTCTCTCTCTCTCTCTCTCTCTCTCTCTCTCCACCTCTCATTCTCAAAACTCTCTTTCTTATTCTTTATCTCTATTCTTTCTCCTCCTCCCGACCTCCATAACCACGACCTTAACCCATACTATCACCACCCGAACCACCAACCCGCGAACATCTCCACCATCATTGCACCGTCGAACTGCCACTACCACCATCACCTAATTCCATTGTCATCTAAAACCATCATTCACAACGTGTTGTAAGTGAAGAAAGAGAAGAAAGAGGAAGATTGAGGAGAAAGAAATGAAGTTAGAGAAGTTTATTTTGAATTTTAAAACTTAGTTTTTGGGTTACTTTCGGCATGCCAAAACCATCCATTCCAAGAAGAAGTGAGAAAACCATGTCATGTAAGATGAAGTATGAAGTAAATTGAAGAGATTGGCAAAACAATAGAGTAAAACCGTTAAGAATCAAGAAAGTTATGGAGTCCGAAAGATGGTTCGAAGAAAAGTTAGAAATGGGAAGAAAAATCTTAGTTTTGCTCAAATTTTAGAGATCCGATGGCATGCAAAAAGAGACGGAACGAGGTGTGTGAGGAGTGAAACAAAAACTAGGCCGTAAGGTAAATCCTCTGACATAAAGATACGTCAAAATGGAGTTACGACGAAGAAGATACAAGTATTTGAACTAGTGGATTTGAAACTAAATTTCTGGATCTTTTTGTTCGGGCATGCTGTAGCTGTTGGGAGAAGATGAACTGAATTTTATCCAGCATTTATCGGCTCATGGTGCTACAGTGCATCCTAGTACATTTGGGTTAATCGAGTGGTTCTATGACTTTGGGGATGACCACCCTTAGGTTTTTCGACGTGTAGAATCCATTTTGGGGGTTACGTCTTGCAAATTCTGAGTCTAAGATGATGATTGAAATTGAAAGTTCTGAGAGAATCAAATGGAAGATCATCATGGAGCCAAGACGATCATATCTTACGATCAAAATTATAAATCAAAATCGAAAGATAAATCGTTAACAACCTAACATAGTAAGAAAACCCTATCAACCCTTTCATTCTTTTTAATTGTTAAATTTGCAGATTTGTGTTCATATGTTAAAATAGCTAAAAAATTTAGATAAAATCTTGTTTATAGTTGTATGTAAATTTGTAATTCGTATATTAAATATTTGAAGGTTATTTTTATATTAATAGCCTTAAATCATGGTATAATTTTGGAATTAGACTTGCATGTGTAGTTTGTGCCATTAAAGAGATGATTGAAGATTTTATTTGGTTTGATTATATGACTCTTAAATCTGCCAGAAACTTGTACAAATTTTTAGACAATTTTATGCTCAACATTTTGAGATGATTTCTTCTACAAAGTTGTTAAGAATAATGCCTAGTTTGTCTAGGAATTTTTTGTAACAATTATTCTAGTTTTGTACTAACTTATACAAAATTTTAATTAAATCTGAAACTGTAGACAGATTTTACTGCATATTTAAAAAATCATTAAAAATCCTATATTAAACCAAATCTGGTATTTTCTAAATAAAAAATGAAATTTGAAAAGTCTAGTTTCATAATAAATTTTTAGATTGTGAGATTGATTTATAAATTTAAGTGTGGAATTATTGTAAGAAAATGTGACGAATTTCTCATGAAATTTCTTGAAATTTTACCAAATTATTTATAACTTATTTTTGGAAAATTCTTTCTGAAAAATGAGCATAACAAGTTTGTTGAATATCCCATATAGTTACATGAATTTTAGAGTTTTATAAATAATTTATTTATAATTTTAACTATGAAAATTATGTTTTGAAAATTCTGGGCAGAATGATAAAGAATCAAGATTACTACTTCAATTATTTATTAGGACTAAAAATCAGTATTGTGCTAGTCTATTTAATTGAATCTTGTAAAATAGTAGTCTATGCATGTGTGTGTTGTGATTTATTTTAGTATTTAAAATTATTATTTCACACCATGGCTTGATTAAACTGTTCGCAATAATTTATAACATTGATGGATTGTTGTAGAAGGTATGTGTTGATATTTTATGTTAAAAATTGTATTGAAATGGTATAATATCAATTGTGATCTAATTTGTAATTTTTAGTGATTAGTATGAAAATTAATTAAAATGATCAACGAAGTGTACGAAATTAACGGTTGATGGTTAATACCAGTTGTTCAGGGTGAGTCCAGGTTTTTAAGAGTGTACGAAATTAGGGGTTGGCGGTTAATACCGATTGTTCAGGGTGAGCCCTAGCTTTCAGAATTCTTATGTAAATTGTATTGCGAAACTCTAAGATGGCACGAGACTTATTTGAACCCTTTTCGGTATTTGGTTTTAGAATAAGGGAGGATGTGCAAGTGGCACACAGGAAGGTTATGTATCCCTGGCAAACTATTTCCTTAGGGCAGACCATGAACGCCACTACTTGGGTATATAACTCCGGACGTGGGCATCCTTGGTAGTTACGATTCATAACACTTGAATATTTGACTAAGGGGGGCTTCAAATTAACCGTAGCCATGGCTTAGTGGTTGGTAAGTTAAATCTTTTTGGTGAGATTTTGAGCGTCACCTAATTTATTAAAATTATTGAAATTATTTTAATGATTGTAATTTATATTTACAATTATATTGTTATCTCATTCTTATAATCTCATTATTTTTCAATTAAAAAGAAAGGTAGGTTTGTTGTGTTTTCTTACTGTGTTGCAAAACTCATGGCATATGTTTTGTTGCCCTAGGGTTTTATGTAAGGTGTTGGCGAGGAAATAATTGAAGCTGAAATGGAGTTCACGCTAACGTAGAGCCTCGACCGACTTGAAACCATGACTAGAGTCGAATAACTTTTATTATCTTATGTGTTTGCTACTAAGGACTTTATAATTTCATTTGATGTTGTATTTGGAAAATTTTAAGTTTCTATTTTATGTTGTTTGAACCTTTGGTTATGTATGTGTAGACACCCTATTTTTGACCGCCTGTAAGACTCAGGCGCTTTGTCTTGCACACTTGATGATGAAAGTTACATTGTGTGATTCGAATTCTCAACGGAGGACTCTAACATCTTCCTATTTACCTTGTTCATACCTTAGAGGTCCCTTTTTGAACATTGTGCCACCCTACACTGAGCTTGAAACAGAGGAACAGGGGAGCACATTGGGGCCCGGCTGTGCCTCATTGGGAGCCGACCGTGGCCATTTTGGGTTAGCTGTGTCTTGGTGGAAATAAACACTGTTCTAGGCGAAAATCCGCCAGCTGTCTATTTTTGAAGATATTTCGGCCTATTTTGCTCAAATTCTATAAATGCGAGGTGATATCTCTGTTTTAAGGGGTGAACAATTTCCAAAGAGCCTATACACTCACTTGAGAGCGCCTTCTTCCTTGACAAGCCATCTTTGAGCAAGCTTACCATCCTTGAGCTATATCCATACACGATACACACCCTCAAACCTTAACCTTGGAGCCTTGGTTGGGCCTTGAGAATCACAATTCAAACTTGAGAGGGCCTTTGGATCAAGTTTGATCAACAATCAAAGCTTACTCTCTTCAAGAGGTATAAGCCTGTCACCTTTGTCTTTGCTTTTATTTCAATCCATAACTGTCTAGTTCTTATGTTCTTGTGCTATTTTGGATCCATTTCAAGTGTTAAACCTTGGGTTTGAATAGCTACCAAAGGAGGAGAGGGTTGACACCCTTTTCTTGTGCCTTAATTCATAGCTCATCCCCTTTGTTTTATCACTATTCTTCTTGGTTTTCAAACTGATTTACAGAGTTTAAAAGGGCTAAAAAACCATGGTTTAGAAGTCTCAAAAGTGGAGGGATTAGCCACCTCTCCTTTTTCTTGCTTCCTAGTTTGGTATCTCCTTGTTATTATCTATCTTTTTGCGCTCTTAATATAATTTTTGGCCAATTTTTTTTGCATGTTTAGGGGTTGTTTAGGGTTGCTTTAATTTATTTAATTCATTTAGGCTTTGAATACTTCGCTTGTTGTGTTGTAAGTCCTCATGGCTTCGGTTGTTTAGGCCTTAGACACCAAGTCTTTCGAGTTGATAGCTTTCCTTTGCTTGGTTTTCATGTCAAGAGTCTCATTTTAATAATCAATCTCACATAATCATTTCTACAACCACCCTCTTTTCTTCTTTTCTTTTGTTTGAGAGTTATTTCAAAAGATTGATAGTTATTCAAGGCATGGGAAAGAGACCTATACTCAATAGCCTAACCTCTGCGGAGGTTCATCGTCAAGGTGTAGTCCCTCTTTCATGCCAAGAATTGCTTCTCATTTGACGTTTCTTCTCATTTAGTGGACTTAACTATCACTTTGGACAAATTGACTAAAGAATGGAAAGACTAATAAAATTGGCTTAAAATTAATGAAACCAACATAAAGAAAAGGGATTAGAATAGTTGGATTCAGTCGGACGTTATACCAAGTCCATCATGTCAAGAATCATCACATACCAATTCATGATATTTTGACGAGTCTTGAGTGGTGTGTCTACCTCCCTTTTTGAATTTCCATGATAGGAGGGAGGGGTGGTCGTTTTCATTACATTTATTAAGTTTTTTGTCCAAATGTGCCAGAAATCATCAAGCAATCAACTTGCTATCGTTGATGGTTTCGAACTTGAATTCACTCTTCTCTTGAGTTTCATGATAGAGGAGAGCAGAAGGGACAAACATGGCTTAAAGTTGCTCTGTCTGCACTATTTTCACCCCAGAGCACAAAAATATATTTTTGCAAGAAATTAGGGCACGATCGGCCATATTTGGACCCGGTCGGGCCTCATTAGGGGCCGATCGGGCTCCAATGTTTGGTAAATAGAGTGTTTTGGAAGAAACAGGGGCCAGTGGCTGAGGGTGAAACAGGGCAAATTCCCAGGGAGGTAGACAAAGTATCTTCTGCAAGCTGTCTGCACGGACGCGCATCCGATACTTGTGCATTATTAATATCATTCATGTTATAGCTATAATCATTGTTATAATTACTTTTCATATTATTGTTGTAAATATTCTTGTTATAATTATATTCTTGTAATTAGCATTATTGTATTCTTGTTGTAATTATTATTATCATAATGTCTGCGTTGTAATAAGGTAGATAACTAGTTGTTCATTTGTTTTATTTTTCATTCGAATTTGTAGTAGTTAGTTTAATCCAGACACTTGGATGCTGGTTTGGACCCTCTTGCACGAGGGCAAATATGTAATAATTGTATATGTCTTCCAACCCCATTTATTTCTCCCTTTTATTTCTCCGCTTATGATGGTTGCATGTTGCATTCATGTTTTAGTTCCATAAACATTACCATGACTTGTATCCATGTTTGCGCGCATAAGGTTCATAATCATACTAATCCATGTCAATTTCAAAATTCCATACTCACATACGTGCTTTGTCGCATATCTTGAATTGACTCGCATGCCATGCAAGTTACCGAGCCTATTAATTGCATGTTGTATGTGTTGCATTATTTAGGATCATGCATGTTTTCTAATTATTTTGCTTTGTTTGGCTTAACTTGGAGTAATAGGCGAACACTTATTATTTTAGCATGTTGCATTATGTGTGATTGTTGCCATGTCAAGCATGCTTTCTATGAGGCTAAGTGCATAAGTGATATACCTGTTTGAATGCCAGTGGATGAAGGCCCTTTTACTTAAGTTGGAATAATTTGATTAATGTAAAAATGAGCTCGCTTTTTCAAGATTTTTCAGGTGACATGTATTCAAAACACTTTTTCAAAAAAAAAAAAAAAAACATAAAATCAATGCATTCCAAATTTCGCAAATTGGTCTATACTTGTGTGCATCACCTAGTAAAAATTAGCCTAATAACTAGAGCAAGAGCATATAATGTAAATAAGAATCACATCATGATTAGTAGAGGCTGATCTTTGATCAGGTGGGTGGGGTGTTCAATTCATGACCTTCCCCTCTCATACCTAAGTTCCTGAGCCGAGACACTTTGGTGATGATAGACTAATGGCCTTTTGGGATGAGTCATGGGTTTCCTAAATTTTTCAAAAATATTTAGGCAGCGACTCTGAAATTTGGCAAAATAGTCCATTTTTGGCATTTGATTCAAACATCAATTTTTCAAAAGATTTGTCGTATTTGGACTCATTTGTGCTTATCTATTTCACATTGCACTTGTGAAATCAAATTCAAAACCACGAGAGTCCAAACTGTAGGGCCAGTCATATCCGAAAGGAGCAAGAAAAGAAAGCTACAGTTTTTGGCGACTCTGCTAGGGACTTTAGAAAACTTAACTTGAAACTCATGATGTGAATTTTTTTATCTACATATATATGTTCTTTGCATTGCATATGCATTAATTACTTTAAGTCACTGTGTTTTTCATCTGCTATTCTTGGACGACTTGCCGGAGGTTTGCCTAAAAAGCTTGTAAAAAGGCTAGCCGGTCATGGGTTCTACCATGTTGGAAACACAACCCTTGGATCTGGATGACCACTGTACCGCTTAATCCTCCTTTTATTTCTCGGTGTTAGGTGTGAGAGTTATATTAGGTAATCTTGTCGAGGCACTGTAGACACCCCATTTCTAACCGTCCTCAAGACTTGGACATCACCGCTTGAACACCCAGTGATCATCCTTGTCTGTGTTTGTCTTGAGTTCCCTGAGGTCTCGGCTACGCGCCTTGCCTTAGGATCTCTCGACTTGACCATTTTGTGTCTGGTTTTGCACCAAACACTTGTGTTTTGCCTTGGATGGGCAGGGAATGGCTTGTGGGCCATCCTTACACTCCACTGGCCATGGCTTGAGGCCACCAGCTGTGTTTTGTTGCCATCGGCCAAATGTTTGGCCGGTCGGCACTATTGATGGTCGACCGGATATTTTTTGGTCAAGTTACATTTTTGGCCGGCCGACTACTGTGCATTTGCTTTTGCAGATATTTTTATGCCAGCTGTGCTAGCTGGTATACACTTTGCTCCCCTCCATACACGTGTATGGAGGGATCTCCCCCTTGTTAGCTTGCCTTGGAAGCTTTACAAGATTGGATTGTCTATAAGAGGAGGCCTCTTCTCCCTCTTTTAGGTTAGACAACTTTTTTTTCCAGAGCTTTGAGTTCTAGGGTTATGGTTTGCATATATCCTATCTCTATATCTCTCTTTGTGTATTCGTGTGTGTTTAGTCTTAGTATTGCACACAAACACCCACCATTACACCTTCTCTTGGAGCTGACGTCCTTGGAGGTTGTTCTTGAAGTTTTGGAGTTGGTTTGGACCTAAGGAGGTTGCTGGTCCACCATTTGTGAAGAGGGTCTTCAAGGGTAACCACTTTCCCCTTTTATTCCCCATTTTTGCATAGCTTTTTTGACTACCTTCCAACTGTTTTTAGACTTGGTGTATAACATATAAAAATCTTGTTTTTGCCTACTCTAAATAGTTGTTTAAGAGTGTTATGAGCTTTGAGGTTGTTTGACCCCTCTTAAGGCTTGTTTGGCCTTTGTTTTTGCGCTATTTTGGTGAGCTCCGGGACCATTGTGTTTGGGCCTCCTCACCACTGAAATCTTGAGGGATTTCAGTGGTGAGGATGGTGCCTTGAGGTCCCAAGAAGGAGAGGGCCACCCCCTCTCCTTGTTGTCCTTGAAAAGGGCCATTTTTAGCCTCTTGAGGGAGCATCTAATTTAGGTTCATGTTGGCCATGCCTTAACTGATTTTTATGCTTATTATGTCATAATATAGCTTTTTTTTTTTTAGTTGGTTTAGGTACACCATGCTTGCTTAGCATACATGCCTTGTAATGCCATGTTTAGGTCTTAACATGCTTTAGGTTTTGATCATTGTTCTAGCATGATTTTGGCCAAGCTTTGTGAAGCTTTTGTGTTTGTTTTAGCATGCTTAAATTCTATTTTTGGTTGTTTTGGTTGACCATGGCATGTTTAGTATAGCCACCTTGCATTTTGGCTTGTTAGCCTTAGGTGTGTGAGTGTGTAGCATGCATTACTTGCATTATTTCAGTCCTTATAACATGCTTACATACTTGCATTTGATACTCCTTTGTTTCTTTAAAAGGTTGTTGCCTTATGTTCCATGAATGTGCTTCTTTGTATGCTTGCATGTTTAAGCCACTTAGATGCCATCTAGGTGTTCCCTTAGCATTGTCTAGGGCTGCCTTGAACTTGTTTTAAGTCCTCTTGGCCTTGTGAGGCTTGGTTGACTTAGCCATGGTTTAAGTCTCCTTGGCTTGTCTCAAGTTCTTGGACCAATTGCATGCCATGTTTGTCTTGTTTAAATTGGTTTGGCACCATTATTAACATAATTTTCAGAGTTTACATTGCATGCTAATTGTCCATGTTTAGGCTCTTTTAAGTGTGCTTAAAGGTTGCTTGTTTGATGCTTAAGTGTTAGCCCATCAACATGTACATGTGTGTGTGTGTAGGCCCTTATTTCCATAGCATTGGCCACTGTTTTAGGCCTGTTTGAAGGCTACCTAAATTAGCTTAAGTCCACCCCCTTTGCATGTTGTTGCATGCTCACCTTGTGTGTTGTTGCATACTAGTGTGTTGTTGCATGATTGAGTGAAGTCACATGCTTGCTTGCATGCTTAAACATCCACATTGTGTCTTGCATACTTGTAGGTTGCATTGCTTCATGCCC
Source organism: Camellia lanceoleosa (assembly GCA_025200525.1). Classification (NCBI taxonomy): domain Eukaryota; kingdom Viridiplantae; phylum Streptophyta; class Magnoliopsida; order Ericales; family Theaceae; genus Camellia; species Camellia lanceoleosa. The sequence goes on from CM045761.1 coordinate 17,243,769, forward strand.
TACATGTTTCTTTACTTAGGTTGTGTGCCTAACCTACATTGCACATTGCATTACCATGTTGCATACTAGCCTCCATACCTAGGATGCATTGCATTGGCAGGCATGCTTCACCTCTTGAGTTGAGTATGATAGAGGTTGAGCCCCCTTTGTTTGATTATGTGCATTGCATTCCATATCAAAATGCATACTTGGTTTCTTGGGCCATCATGCATGGAAATGCGCGATTGGTGGTCCGAGAATTGAGGACCATATCCCTTTGAGTCATGAATATGATAAGGGGTATGATTGGTGCATACATTGCTTGAAATGCATTGCCATGCTATGTTTTGCCCTCTGCTGCTGTCAAAAACAGATTCTACAGGAAGATTTGGCCGACCGGCCATCTGCAGTGCCGACCGGCCATCCATAAGTGGCCGATGGATTCATTTGTGGCCGGTAACCAATTCCCTTAGCCAGTGGTGTTCCACAGCATTCAGAGAAGCAACCCTGAGATTTATGCAGTCTTTAGAGAAGGATAACAATCACAGCAGAGGCAACTTGTGCATGGTAGTAGCTTTCTGAGTGGAACCGAGCGCGCATTGCATTGGGCCCTCTTCCTGAGGCTGTTTACTACTTTCACTAGATTAGTTAATTTGTTAATTAATTAATTGGTCTGTAATATTTTATTAGCTTGTAGGTTAATTAAATTGTATTATTCTTTCGGACCCTCCGAGTGAGGGCAATTGTGTAATAAGTGTGCGTGAGTGTGTGTATGTCTTCCAACCCCACGTCTTTCTTCCCTTTTATTTACTAACTTTCAATGGTTAGTTTTAGGGCATATTTAAATTAGCATACCTTATGCTTTGCATGCGTGCATCCATACATTTGTCTTGCATGCACCGGGCTCGGCGCATCATACTAACTGCATTGTATTTCAATTCCAAGTTGAATACATGTTATTTGTAGCATCTCATATGCCATCTTAGATTAGCTGAGCCTATTCTAGCTGCATTTTTCCTGTGTTGCATTAGTCATCTTAACATGAACTAGGATCATGCAATGATTACTAACTAGTTTCTGTTTTGGCTTAGAGTACTAGGTAAGCTTTTATGCTTTAGCATCCTTACATGCGTATGAGTGTTTTCCATGACAGCATGCTTGCCATGAGGCTAATTGCTTATGTGATATAACTGCCTGAATGCCTGTGGGTGAAGGTTGGATTGTTTGAACTGGAACAACTCATTGAAATTCGTGTTTTAGCCTACTTGCGAGTAGCAAATCTCAAACCATTTTCCAACAAATGGATATGAAATGCTTTGTTCCAAATTAGGCGATCTAGTCTATACTTGTTTTGCTGTGCGCATCACATAGTAATTTTAGGCTAATCAACCGGAATAAGAACACATAACGTTTTCAAAATCGGATATCATGGTTAGTAGAGGCCGATCTTCGGATCGGGCGAGAGGGGGTGCTCATAGCTGACCTTCCCCAATCGTACCCAAGTTCCCGAGCCGAGGCAACTTTGGTGATGACGAACGTGTGGCCTTAGGCAAATGAGTCAGGGTTTCCTAAATTCCCCCATTAGAAAATATTTAGGTGGCGACTCTGTATCTGGCAAAGCAGTCTATGTTTGGCACTTCTTTCAAAAATCTGTTTCTCAAAACGATTTGCCGGATTTAGACTCTTTGGTTCAGATTAAGAACCATGACAAAACGAGTCTGAACTGTGGTAGCATAAGTCCCTCGGGGCGCGTCCACAGTTTTCTAGCGACTCTGTTGGGGAGTTTAGAGAACTTGAATCGAACTCGTGATATCTTGTTTTGACTACACTTATGTGTTTCTTTGCATTGCATATGCATTGGTGCGCCTAGGACACCGTGTTGGCCATCTGCTATTCCTGAGCAGTTTGCCGGTGGCTCTCTTCGAGAAGCATGCCATAAGGCTGACCAATTGCGGGCTCTGCCAGTATGGGAACACAAACCTCGGTTTTTACCAGGGCACCATTTTGACCATTCGACCTAGTGCATATTCAGAATCCATAGTGACCATTCCAAGCTAGGACAGGTTGCTTACCCGATGTTAGGTTGTTTGAAACCGCTGTGTACGTAGTGAAACCCTAGCTCCTGAAAAATAGGATAGGGAAACCCTACCTCAACATAGGGGTGTTTTGGCTCTTTTACTTGCTATATGCTCTAGAGTGTATCTCTACAGGGAACGCACATATCAGTTTGCAAGTTTGAGTATAAAGCCTGAGGACACCAGTATCAATTTGTGGGAATCAGTTATATCTGTGGATATCTGATTCAGTGTTTTGGGGCAGTGATTACAGAGCGATGATCGATAGTAGAAATGCAGTTGTCCGGCTACACCTGTGTTTGATCCATTTGGGCTGAAATACTGCTTGTTTTTTCCTTTTAGTTCAGAGAGTTGATACAAAATAGCCAGTGTTCTCCCCTTGTTGAGGCAAGACAGATATCTGATCCGTCAGTCACCATTCAGTACAGCGGACTTATCATGACGCAAAATTTGGAAGAGATTGTGGTTATGATAGCCGCATTAGATCAAGGAATCACTTTGCAAAGTGAGGCCAATGTTGATGTGCCGCATCCACCTAGGTCGCTTGCTAAGCACCCGGTCTCGGCCCCCCGGTTGTATCAGGCTCGTGAGCCTACCACATTCGAATTGATGGGGATGATAGGTGACCTCCAGAGGTCCGTAGCAGATCTTGCTTACGGAATATCGGCTTCGCCACCAGCCGCACCATATGCCGGAAATTTTATGTCACAGGAGCCCCCGCTATTGGGACAGATTGTAATCGAGCTTAGCCAGCCGGAGGTTGCCTCTAGCTATGGCAATGACATGTCAACATCAACCCAAACCCTCGATCAGGCTGAGGCCAGAGGCAAGAACAAAATGGAGGCAGATACCGATCTCATCGAACAACTGCTGTGGGCAGTCGAGGCTTTGAAAGCCGGGGGAATGAGTAAACAACAGGCATTCGTAGTCGTAGCTAAGGCTGTGGATGATGTTTTCCCCACTCCAACCGAAGGCAATACAAGCTAGACAGAAAATCGAGATAGGCCCCGTCATGCCAGAATAGTTCCTTCCACTTCCAACCCTGCACCTGGGAAAGATCAGAAGGTCAAGGCAGTGCCTGCCGACCCTTTCGCTAGTGCGTCTAGTAAGAATACTCAGGCTTCAAAGTACCTGCCCCGAGGGCGCAGGGTCTTCCACTCACTCTACATGCCTTTGTCCAGGGCACTCCAGATCCTTGCCGAGAGGGGGCACCATAAACCCCTCGAGCCTAGGCCTCTCCCAAAGAATCTCCCTCCCACACATGATGCTACTTTGTACTGCGCGTACCACCAGCAAACCGGTCACGCTACCGATAACTGTTTTGGCATTCGTCATGAAGTGCAAGATTTGATAAATAATGAGGTTATCCTCCCACCCACCTCAGCGAAATCTGTCACTGCTGGGTTATTGAACTTTGATGATACTGTGAGTATGTGATCGGGAATGAACCACCTGTGGGCGACCCTCGGTGTATTTTGGATGTGGCGTCTGGTACGCATTTTTGAGCATCCGCGAATGCTAGTTTTGTAAATACTGGCTTGGGTATCGAGTCAGGTCTTTGTTTTGTTTTGAGTCTGTCTCATTGTCTTGAGTCAGTTCTTTTTACTTAAGGGTCTGTCTTGTTGTAGCGAGTCAATCCCCTTGCATAGAATGTAGGGTGGTTCTAGGGTTGTTGCCTCGAACACCGTTTTGTTTTGTTTTGTAATTACCCTATTGTCTTCTTTTGAGCCTGTCTCTGCAGTGGAGCCATTTGCAACTAGGAAATCTGAATGAAACAGCTAGGGCTATCATGTTTCCGTGCTTATTGCTATTTTGAGCTTGTTGTGCCAGAGGATCCGAATGGAACGGCAGTACATTCCACCTGTTCTCTTGTGCCCTGAAAATCATTGTGATGGCCCAAGTTTTTCAAAAAACCTTTTTGAACACTGTGGTGATGAAAACAAAGAGGAAGGAATTCCTCGGGTTTTGCAAGACTTTGATCAATTTGAGAGAAAGATAGGAATGCCAAGCCTTTAATGAATGAAATCATGCTTGTTAGCGTGAGTACTGAGAAGGACCCTGGCTTGACCTAGACTGGTTCCACACTATCTTCAGCGCGAGCGATTTGTCGCTTTCGTAAAAATTTTCAAAAAAAAACAATGTTTTGCGTTGTCCTATGAAGACCTGTGTGGAATCGCTTTTGAGATTGTGCAGCCTAGGATTGCTCTCAGCCTCAAGATTCAATCTGTTTGTTTCCAAACCTCGAACCCATTCAGAACGTTCAACGGTCAGCCACCATGTGAGGCCTGTGTGGCCAGGTCTGGGGCAGCCCTCGAACAAGGGCACCAAAGTTAGATCAAGAGATCAGACGTCGTCAACGGAAGCTTGCAAAGCTAAAATAGAAGCACCCCTCGAACTAGGGGCAAAAATGTCCGATATGCTTGAAAAACCGGAGATGGGTCTTTCTGCAAATCAATACAACAGCCACTTTCTTGAATACAGATGGCTTCAAAACCCTAAAACCATTTGGCATGGACTTGTTACACTTTTTTATCCTTTGAGAGGCTCGCTGGGCCGAAAACCCGGAAGGGCGACCCAGGCAAAAGTTAGAGCAAGGAAAAATAAAAATACCAAAGAAAAAAATACAAAAGAAAAAAAAAGAGAAAAAAAAAAGGAAAAGAAGAAAAAAAGAAAAAATGCAGAAAATGTATATAAAGAAAAGAAAGCAAAAAAAGAAAAGAAAAACAAAGCTCGCAAGGTCGAAAACCCGCAACGGGCGCCTTGGCAAAAGTTAGAGCCTAAAAAGTGAAAGTTAAAATACCCGAGTGTACCTTAACTGGAACTACATAAGGCTTGATTCCCATGATTGGGATACGTAGGCAACTTCATCCTGAAGTCCAGCCCCCAACGCTTTCATAGCAACCATGTCCATGTAATGGTTTTGATCATCCCTGCCTTCTCTGAATCCGACAGTTCAGTTATAACACCAGAACTACGTAAGGCTTGATTCCCATGATTGGGATACGTAGGCAACTTCATCCTGAAGTCCAGCCCCCAACGCTTTCATAGCAACCATGTCCATGTAATGGTTTTGATCATCCCTACCTTCTCTGAATCCGACAGTTCGGTTGTGACACCGGAACTACGTAAGGCTTGATTCCCATGATTGGGATACGTAGGCAACTTCATCCTGAAGTCCAGCCACCGATGCTTTCAAAGTGACTGTGTCCATATATTGGTTCTGACCATCTTCGTCTTCTCCATGTCCGAGAGTTCGGTCGTAATCATCAATGAGGACTGTTTACAAAATGCTGCGGCATCATCCAAACAAGGGGCAACTTTCTGTTGCCGTAAGTTGCCATGAGTCGCCATTCAAACCAGGGACAACTTTCCGTTGACGTGCAGTGCCATCCATACCAAGGGCAATTTTCCATTGCCTCCGATCCGAGGTTGTGCATCTCAAGAGTAAGTTCCATGCTCGTTGAGCATTGATCGTTTGCAAAAATAGTTTTTGAGAATTTTTACTGAGGTTGACTAATTCTCTCGAAAATTATTCCATTTTTCTAAAAACTGGACCACTTTTTGGACCCAAGAAAGGAAAATTTTCAATGCTCATAGCCTGACTTGCATGATTTTCAAATCAAAATCGAACAAGTATGTTAATCTAACTCTCGCCTTGGTCAAATTTGTTTTAGTAGAAAACCAAACCAAAAATGATCAAAGTGATGAACTAGGGGCACAGTTGAGTCAGGCTTCCTGTCTTTTCTCCGTCGCCAGCATACTTGCCAAAAAAGGCACAACTGAAGCTTTCAGTAAAGGGCCGAAAGCTCTCTCACCCTCCAAGAAACGAGGTATCAAGCCAAGTGCGAAGCACAAATCAAAATGAATCAAGATACTCCATTCTCCATCTGGAACATCAACTAAACATCGCCGAAAGAAATAGCCGCGAGCTAATAATGTTGGGCGTGAACCCACGACTTCCTATTCATCTATCAACCACCCTGGGGAGGGATGAAAAAATGAGAGACTAAAGAATAAAGAGATGTGCGATGAGAGAAAAGTGAGCAAAAGGGTTTTGAGAGAAAAACCGAGCCCGAGGGCCGAGTGATGTGAGAATCACAAATGAGGAAGGGTGGAAAATAATACCCGGAGGAACTGGCTCCTCGTGATTTGAGGTCTCTCGTTGTAACATGTCCGTGTGTCGTGTCTTTTGTTTTGTTTACCTTAACTTTTGTTTTGAGTCTTTTCTGAGCATGTCTCGTTGTGGTTAGGTCGTGTACCTTTTGTTCGAGTCGTTCTCGCTGCGTTCAGTTGTAGGCTCGATACCCCGGTTGAAAACCCTTCTTTATTTTCAAAAAATCATTTTGCGTGCTCAAAGTGCTATGCCATTCTCTACATTTATGCGAAGCAAAAGAAGAAAGGGAAAAATTTAGGGCATCTAAGTGTGCTTCAACTTCAAAGGTTCCACCTTCAGATTCTCTTCTCAGTTGAATTTGTTGTTCGGGGTTTCTTGCCGTGTCTTGAGAATGAACCAAGCGCTGTGTTACGGGCTGTATGCAGATTAATCCTCAGCAGAGTATGGGCTGTGTGTTCATGTTGAGCAGTGGTTTGTATGGGTTGTTTTGCTGTTGGCTGGTTCGTTATCTGATTATTACAATGCAAATGTTCAATTTTTAGACAACAGATCAATTTCATTTACATTGAGGTGCAACATGATGCAATGTGATGCAATATATGAAATGTACAAATGTAACACTTTTCAGATAAAAAGTTTGTTTCATTTCATCATCTTTTTCAAGTACATAGTTTTGGAAACAAAAACCTGCCTGGGGCAGTACAAGGTACTCTAGCTACCAGTAACGTACAAAAAAGAAGAAAAATAGCAAAAATCTAGATCAATGTCAAAAGGCCTCAGGTCTAGGGGTCCGTCCTCGTCCTCTTCCTGGATGAAGGTCTAGGAGCATTGTCATCAGCATCGTCATCTAAGTCTGAGCCCGAGCCGTCTCCGGTCTCCTCCTCGGACGACTCTGCCTCTACCTCAGCCTCAGACTCATCATCATCAGGGACTGGAGCCCGTGAGCTACTCCTTACATGGGTGCGCCCCGCTTTGGTGCGGGGGTATACTCTGCCATCTCGGGTGGAAACGGAAGGTCCGGCCGAAGCATTTCCTGTAGTAAGAATCTGGAAGGGATGCTGAAAAGTACAAAAGGCAAATGCATCGATATCTTGTGAGCAGTATCGATCAGAATGCGATTGTATGAGCTGATGTGTGAATCTTGTGAGCAGTATCGTCTGAGAATGCAATGTATGAGTACAATGTGTGAATATTGTGAGCAGTATCGATCTGAAAGCGGTGTATGATACGGTGCATGAATCTTATGCGATGTATCGGTCTGCAATCTGATGTTTGAGTGCAGTGTATGAATGTCGTGAGTAATGATGAGAACGATCTATCGAGATGTCATGAGCGGCATGTATCGAGTGTTGTATCGCATCGAGTATATGAAGCAGTGTATGTACGGTTCGAGACCGTGGCCAGAAGAACATACCGGAATGCCATAGATGGCTAGAAGATCAAGGCTCCGCTGGAACATCCCCATCACAGAGGCGGTCAGCTCCAAGGACTGGCGGGTATACTCGGAGAAGGCCTGCAAAAGGGTTAGATGCATCAGTATTCTGTGAAATATCAATAAACTGAAATGAAATGACAATGCAAGATGCAAGATGAAGTAGTACATACCAGAGGTAAGTCGTAGAACCCGACTAACTCATGATTAGCCGGAGGGGGAGCAATGGGAATCTGGTAAGTCGTCCCACCCTGTCCTCGGCATGTCATCGAAGTGGGGAGCGCTGGCCAACTAGCCCCCCATCCCCTCCGAGCTCCACCCCTGCCACGGACTCGAGCTGTCCTCGATGTCCCTGCCCCTGCTCCCGCTCCGATCGCTGGTGCCGCAGGCCTCTCTCACTCAGCTCGGCGGCCACCGCTCAGAGGCCGCATAATGTAGGTCTGGACGTACTCTGCGTAGTCGCCCTCGCCCCTGAAACCATCTACCTCCTAGCCAATCGTATAGTCAGTCATCTGCTCGAGAGTAAACCTCTCTGTCTCCCTCATGTGCTTAGGAGGGTGAACCGGGATAATCTGCTCCGATAAACCTAGGGTCTGGCGTAGGAAACGCTCACCTAGGTACCAAGCCCGACAGACCGGGCCCTCTAGCAAAATCCTAAAGCATGAGGTCTCCTCAGCACCGATGAACCGCGCCCGCATCGTCGCTGGCAATGGAGCCCAAGGCTGCCAGGTGATCTGAAAATGAAATGCAGTTTTTTATCTACTATTATTGAAAATACAGTGTAAAGCGAAGCTTAAATGAACTACAAGTTAAACATACCTCTGGAGGGGTGATGGTGTCGAAGTAACGGCGAAAAAAGATGAACGTCTCCCGAGGCCTTCGCACGCACCTCACGTCAAAATGGCGCGAGAACGGAACGACAAGAGGGGTCTCTACGTCTGGCACAGGCGCAAGTCTCGGAAAGCAGGCGTAGACCCACAACTACAGAGTGAATACCAGTATGCTTATCAGATAAAGCAGAATGCAGAATAAAACAGAAATTGTAGAATCGTGAATTGTGCAGTGTATTGTGCAGAGTGTCTGATGTGTGGCGATGTCTGTAGGTGTAAGCGAGCATGTGCGCGGGTGTGCGATATCTGATCGGCGTGAAGCGAAGAAAGCAGCGTGTAATGCGGTGTCTGAGTACAGAAAATGTAGAGCAGAAAATGTAGAGCAGCAATGAAAAATAGAAAAAGGAAACCTACCTCCCAAGCTCGCCAGTAGCCCCCAAGCAGCTGTCCACTGCAACGGGAGGCTGAGCTCATGTATCCGTATAGAGTGGCCAAGGCAGCGCCACCCCAGTCGTAGCGTAAGATCTGTGTGACATCCACAAGAGCGCTCAGTAGACAGAGGGCCACGGTGTTCGCCCGATCGGCGAAAATGGTCGTCTCCAGCAGAAACATGAGAAAACCGCGCGCATATCGCTCCACCACCTCCTAGGTCATCGGAGCCTCCTCAACTAAGGCTGGCTGAACTCTGAACTGGACCTCGAACCATGAATACCTGACGAAGCCGGGACACGCGAGAGGCGGCACCTCGCCAAGCAAGTATATCTGAGCGGCCTCCCACTCGTCCATGTTGGTGTCGAAGGGGATCGGATCACCCCCCACCCCGATCCCGGTGAGCATCGAGAAGTCATAGGGAGTCATTGTCATGCCTCCCGTATCAGAGAAGTGGAAGGAGTCGGTGGTGTCCTACCACCTCTCGCTAGAGCGGCAAGGAGAGGCCTGCTCGCAGTGAGGCGCGAGAGTCCCCTACAGAATGCGCCGAAGCCGGCCTGATCCACGATGTGGTGAACTGCATCAGGTAGCTCCATGTACCAATCTAGAGCGGCAATGTTCCCATGCCCCCAGACGGCATGGGAATCTCCCTGTATTTGAAAGCAAAACCGTTGCGAAGCAATATAAAATGTACAGTTTTGAAAAACAGTCAAAATTGATGCAAATATAGCGTGTGTGCATGTTTTCAGATTCAAACAAACATTGGGTGTCGATGTGCTTGCAGTAAACTATAACATGTAACGTGTCAGCGTGTTTGGGTGGTTCAGTACAGATATAGCGTGTGTGCACGTTTTCCTATTCAAACAAACATCGAGTGCCGGTGTGATTGCAGTAAACTATAGTGTGTGTTGTGTTAGTGTGCGTGAGTGGTTCAGGGCCAATGCAGTGTGTGTGTACGTGTCAGATTCAAACAGATATCAGTTGCAAGTGTGTTCACAATCAACTACAGTATATAATGTATAGGTGTATCTGGGCTAAGCAGTTAAAGAATATAATCAGCTACGGTAGTTAAGTGTTCTACATCACGGAAAATAAAACAAAGGGAAAAATATACCTCGGAAGCACCAAAAGACAGATGAGAGGTCGGCTCACGCAAGAGAAGCTCTGGAGGCACCGCCCTATCGAAGCTCCTGAACTGACGGAGTCCGTCAGGAGGCAGGATGTGAATCGCCGGCTAGTAGGTCGCCGGGTCGAACGGGCAGACGCTCAAGGGGAGAAGCTCAGCCCTGGGATCCATCTCATGATCCGGGGGAGTCCCGCCCCATGGAATATCGTCCGCCATGTCAAAGGTGGTGCGAAAATGACCGGGAAAGTGGAAACCGGATGAGAAAGCGAAAGGTCAACTAAAAAGTCAACCCCGAGAGGGCGGAAAATGGCCGGAAAAGGCGGGAAATGAAAGAGGCAAGGCAATCAAGAGAAACTCGAGGGGAACAAACCCTAAAAGGTGGAAATAGCAAAAGAAACATCGAAACGAAGAAATGTTCGAAACGCGAAGAACTTCGCGAATCGAACGATGAAATGGGCGCGAAACGCAAGAAAATGGAGGATCGAAGTAAAAAAAAAAATATCCTAGAGAGAGAGGGTGAAATTTCGGCCAAGGAAAATGAAAAGAATAGGGTTTGAAACCCTATTTTAAAAGACCCAAGGCGAAAGGACAAAACTGCCCGATTCAGCAAGATTTGGCTAGCCGGCTACATTTTTGGCCGGTTGGCCAAATATTTGGCCGGTGAGGTGTTCTAATGGCCGGTGGATGGCCGATGACCTCCCCTCATGGCCGGTGAGCCTCCTACAACCATGTTTGGGTCAGATGTGTAGTTTGGGGCCTTCATCTCTCAAGACAGTGCAAGAAATGGCATTTTCGCAGCTCAACTGGCCTCCGTTTTGACCTCGGACCGTGTCTTCTATGCGTGGCACTCGAATATGTGCAAGGCGTATCCTTTTTGTATCCTTTTGTCTCTTACAAGATTCGAAAGTTGCACTGCATGCATCCGTTGCAACGTTTTGTCATGAAACGCGCGTTAGTTATACGTCGTCGCACTTGCACCATTATGCACACATCTCGCATTATCATGCGCATGCCATACTTGTGTTAATATACACATTCTTATATCGCATTGTCATACATTCCAATAGATGCATTGTCATGCATTTCAAAAGCCGTGCGGTGTCGCACATTCCAAGTTCATTTGCATTGTCATACACCTCCATATCGGTCTGGTGAGACCTTAAACACGCGTTTCGAGTTCATATGCGTTGTCATGCATCTCGAGCGACGCGCATTGTCTCACATTAGAGTTGACATGCATTGTCATGCCTTTCAAGCGACGTGCATGGTTGCGCATTCAAGATCATGTGCTTTGTCGTGCACATCGAAGAACGTGCGGTGTCACGCATTCGCATCAACATGCATCATTTGCATTATCATACATTTCATTGTAAATAATGCATATGTCATGCATCATTGTAAATAGTGCATGTGTCATGCATCATTGTAAATAATGCATATGTCATGCATTTCATTGTAAATAGTGCATATGTCATGCATCTTTACTGAATACATTACATCCCATTGCATATTTATACATTGCATTGTAGCTTGCATGCATCCATTGCATCACCTCCATTTATGGCTTGCGCCTTTCCATGTTGAGCTTGGTCTGGTATGTGCCCATACTTTTCACGTTAAAACACAGTTCTGCATGTGTACACGCCTATTCTACGCTGGTATGTTGGTTTGAGGGTTGCGGCACCTTTTCTGTGTTAGACGCGGTTTGTGTGTGTCCATGCCTTTCCTAGGCAAGACACGGTTTGGCCGCAGGCCTTATCCATTGTATCCTATCCACCCCATTGCATATTTGTAAATATTGCATTGTAGCTTTCATGCATCCATTGCATCACTTCCATCTATGGCTTGCGCCTTTCCATGTTGAGCTTGGTCTGGTATGTGCCCTTACTTTTCATGTTGAAACACGGTTATGAGATTTGGTGTACACCGCCTATTCCACGCTGGTATGTTGGTTTGAGGGTGACGACGCCATTTTCCGTGTTAGATATGGTTTGTTTGTGTCCATGCCTTTCCTAGGCAAGATATGTTTTGGCCCGCGAGCCGTATCCATTGTACATATTGCATTGTAGTGTAATTTTTGCATCCATCATTAGGATCATTGTTCTTTCGTTAGCGGGTCATTCCCCACTTATGTCATTCCACCCAATTACTTATTCTTGTGTCCATCTACATCACTCATAGTTCTGCATGTGTACGCGCCTATTCCACGCTGGTATGTTGGTTTGAGGGTTGCGGCACCTTTTCTATGGTAAACGGACTTGTTACCTCCATCAATCTATTTGACATTTGTGTGGTTTTGAACCGCTCATGATTGGATCATGATTTAATTGCATTGCATTTTCTTTTGCATTATCATACATAGTTTTGTATATATTGCATATCATTTTGCATTCATTTTGCATGTTATGCATGTTGCTAACGATATCGTACTTGTTAAGTTGCTTTCTGTTTCAGGCACAATATTGTATGTACGGTTCATTTGAGGCTGGTGCAACTAGATGAACCAGACAGGTATTAAACTCTCCGCGTGAGACGTATTGAGAATTGCATAATTCTCTTACATCCTTTCTGCATTGTAGTGTAGTTGGATTTGCGTTTGCTTGCTTAAAATTGTCGCATGTTATGCTTCGTTACAGCTTTCTTTGCATGATCATAAGTTATGCTCGGCTTCATGCATTGTCTTGTATTTTGTCCCTACCTTCGGGCGCATATCTTTATCTATAGCTTGTATGCTTTGTCTAAGTCTTCGGCCTTGTAAAAAATTGGTCGTCTCTGGGCTTTGACAGTCACTCCCGTCATTGTCATGACTTTTGAGTTCTGTCAAAGAGGGGCAACTGTAGACACCCCATTTTTGACCGTCCTCAAGACTTGGACGTCACCACTTGAACACCCGGTGATCATCCTTATCTGTGTTTGTCTTGAGTTTCCGGAGGTCTCAGCTACGCGCCTTGCCTCAGGATCTCGACTTGATCGTTTTGTGTCTGGTTTTGCACCAAACACTTGTGTTTTGCCTTGGAGGGGCAGGGAATGGCTTGTGGGCCATCCTCACACTCCACCGGCCATGGTTTGAGGCCACCGGCTGTGTTTTGTTACCATCGGCCAAATGTTTGGCCAGCCGGCACTATTGATGGTCGACCGGCCATCTTTTTTGGTCAAATTGCATTTTTGGCCGGCCGACTACTGTGCATCTGCTTTTGCAGATATTTTTATGCCAGTTGTGCTAGCTGGCATACACTTTGCTCCCCTCCATACACGTGTATGGAGGGATCTCCCTCTTATTAGCTTGCCTTGGAAGCTTTACAAGATTGGATTGTCTATAAGAGGAGGCCTCTTCTCCCTCTTTTAGGTTAGACAACTTTTTTTTCCAGAGCTTTGAGTTCTAGGGTTAGGGTTTGCATATATCCTATCTCTATATCTCTCTCTCTTTGTGTATTTGTGTGTGTTTAGTCTTAGTATTGCACACAAACACCCACCATTACACCTTCTCTTGGAGCTGAGGTCCTTGGAGGTTGTTCTTGAAGTTTTGGAGCTGGTTTGGACCTAAGGAGGCTGCTAGTCCACCATTTGTGAAGAGGGTCTTCAAGGGTAACCACTTTTCCCTTTTATTCTCCATTTCTGCATAGCTTTTTTGACTACCTTCCAACTGTTTTTAGACTTGGTGTATAACATATAAAAATCTTGTTTTTACCTACTCTAAATAGTTGTTTAAGAGTGTTTTGAGCTTTGAGGTTATTTGACCCCTCTTAAGGCTTGTTTGGCCTTTGTTTTTGTGCTATTTTGGTGAGCTCTGGGACCATTGTGTTTGGGCCTCCTCACCACTGAAATCTTGAGGGATTTCAGTGGTGAGGATGGTGTCTTGAGGTCCCAAGAAGGAGAGGGCCACCCCCTCTCCTTGTTGTCCTTGAAAAGGGCCATTTTTAGCCTCTTGAGGGAGCATCTAATTTAGGTTCATGTTGGCCATGCCTTAACTGATTTTTATGCTTATTATGTCATAATATAGCTTTGTTTTTAGTTGGTTTAGGTACACCATGCTTGCTTAGCATACATGCCTTGTAATGCCATGTTTAGGTCTTAACATGCTTTAGGTTTTGATCATTGTTCTAGCATGATTTTGGCTAAGCTTTGTGAAGCTTTTGTGTTTGTTTTAGCATACTTAAGTTCTGTTTTTAGTTGTTTTGGTTGACCATAGCATGCTTAGTATAGCCACCTTGCATTTTGGCTTGTTAGCCTTAGGTGTGTGAGTGTGTAGCATGCATTATTTGCATTATTTCAGTGGTTTGGAACCACTTACCATGTTATTTCAGTCCTTATAACATGCTTGCATACTTGCATTTGATACTCCTTTGTTGCTTTAAAAGGTTGTTGCCTTATGCTCCATGAATGTGGTAGGAGAATTTCAGGCAGAGCAGAGTTCAGCAGGAATGAGAATGTCAGCGACGGCCGGAAGGGTCGAAGAGCAGGACACATTGCCAGGGGGCGCCGGTGTCAAGAATTTCGCCCGAGATTGGAACATTTTGAGTACGGAAATGATTGAACAGTCAGCTATGTCAGAACAAGCAAGTTTTGAGGATTCCGAGAGAATCAGGAAGGCGAAGGCCCACGTGGGAATGGAAACTGCTGTGTGCACAGGAACCGAGAATGCTGTGGGCATGTGGATGGAAGGTCTTTGCGGCGCAAACGATCATACCGGAGTGACAGTGTCTGCCGATGGAATGTGGTGGGAAGATGAGGACTTATGTCTTGCCCACACGATTTAAGATTGGGGAATAACCAACCCGATAACACTTGGTACCTTGGAGAGGTCGACCACATGACGAGGAGTGGGCGATATTTCAAACCCACACTTGGATCAACCAGAGGCCTCGTGGAAGGATAGGGAAGCCGAGAAGCAAAAGGAGAAGCAACTTGAGGAAGAAGTCAGACTCAAGCTTGAAAAAGATACAAGCGAACATCTCCATTTGGGGATCGCTCATGGCCTCATGAGTACCGCAGGCTGTTTTGATGACCATGGATAAGGCCAAACTCTCCATAGAAACTACACCAGAGCAAATGGTTGGATGGTCTTCCGGAGGAGGTTCCCGGCATTGACCTTTTCGGATAAAGAACTTCCGAGGGCGTAAATCATAACAAACCCCTCTACATTTCTGTGGAATGTAGAGATAAGTGGATACCAGTGGTACTTGTCGATACCGGATCTGCCATCAACGTCTGCCCAGCGAGGACGACGTATGCAATTGGCTTGAAAATTGCAGATTTTGTACCAACTGCCCAGGTCATCCGGGCGTACGACAATACGAGTAGGGAAGTGATGGGAACAGTTAAAGTTCAGACAAAGGTTGGGCCGGGACGACATGAGATAGATTTCCACGTCCTAGAAGTTCCCGCAACTTTTAATTTGCTTTTGGGGCGGCCGTGGCTGCATCAGGTGAAGGCAGTGTCATCTACTTTGCATCAAATTGTGAAATACCCCTACGGGAAAGGAGTAGCCATCGTCTTTGGGAATTCATCAATCCACCCACCACCGGAAGTATCCACGCCTGTTCTAGAAATCGAGCACGGCATGGAAGATGTGTTCATATCGGGTTTTACTTTGGCCGAGGCTCAGATCGTACAGAATATCATGGCTGCTAATGAAGGGATATATGTCAGCGCCCAAGCAGTGTATCTCATGAACAAGCTCCAATACATCCCCGGGATGGGATT
Source organism: Camellia lanceoleosa (assembly GCA_025200525.1). NCBI lineage: Eukaryota > Viridiplantae > Streptophyta > Magnoliopsida > Ericales > Theaceae > Camellia > Camellia lanceoleosa. The sequence goes on from CM045761.1 coordinate 17,259,457, forward strand.
AGGGAAGAGTGGCCGTAAGGGCATTGCAGCGTTGGCCGAAGTGCCGCACAATCCCCATACCTTCGGCTTGGGTTACCTGCCCACCAAGGAAGATTGGGTAAGAAAAGGAAAAGAGATGGCTGGAAGAGCCAAAGCAAAACAGATGGGGAAACCTTTTGAATTGATGCATCGGCCCATCTAGGGTACCCTGAACGGACGCTTCGTCCGGGAGGGGGAAGACTTTCCATTCTGCGGTTTTCCTGAGCCATGGCTGAATGAAGAAAAGAAGTGCATGCCGGGGTTCGAAATTTTCTTTGACCTACAGTTATCTGGGGATGATGTTGTTGAAAAGCAGACAAACCCAACAGTTGAGACTGAGCGTAGCAAGGAAGTGGAATCTGCAGGCACGGAGTTTGAAATGGGGGTAGCACTGACATGTCTACTTTCAGATCCTTTGATCGACCAGGTGTGCTTGGGGAATGACTCCTCGGTGTCCATGGTCGGAGATGAAACAGCTGCGGGCCTACCATCAGCTATTTTGGATACATCCATCGCACCCTCCCTCACCTGGCAGTACGGGGAGGGATTTTTGTCAAGCAGCACCGGGTCAGGTAGTGAGCCGGAATCTGATTCCACCGAGTCTTGTGAGTCGGAATCAGGTTCCAGCTCGTCTGAGTCTGAGTTCGGTATTCTTGGGGGTGATAACCCGGATGCCACAGTCCTGTCCAGGTCGTCTTTTTCTTTCTCTTTTGAGTCTGTTGTAACAGAAGAATTGGACGGTTCGGAAGTATCTAATGAGAATGAGGTGACTGTGGTTTCAGAGTACTTTTCTGTGCCTTTGGTTTATTGCTTAAATCAGGACTTTCAAAATTTTGATGAAAACGACGAGGACGAAATTCCTCCGGTTTTGCAACGACTAATTGAACAAGAGCAAGAGAGGTTTGTTAAACCCTTAATGGATGAAATCACTACCATGAACATTGGTACTGAGAAGGACCCGCGGCTGGTCCAGATCGGGTCCACGTTGTCTTCGGAGGAACGCGAGCGCTTAGTCACTTTATTAAAAGATTTCAAAGATGTTTTCGCGTGGTCTTACGAAGACATGCCTGGAATCGATCCTGAGATTGTACAGCACCGGATCCCTCTTGACCCCGAGGCCCGGCCTGTCAAACAGAAACTTAGAAGGATCCGCCCTGATTGGGCCATCAAGATCAAGGAAGAGGTCACCAAGCAGATTGACGCAGGTTTCCTGCTGGTATCCGAATACCCGACTTGGTTGGCCAACATTGTTCTAGTACCGAAGAAGGATGGCAGAATTCGAGTATGTGTGGATTTCAGGGATTTGAACAGGGCCAGTCCGAAGGATGACTTTCCCTTGCCACATATCGACGAATTGGTAGATTTCACAACGGGGCATTCTTTGCTTTCGTTCATGGATGGCTTCTCAGGTTATAATCAGATAGTAATGGCACCCGAAGACCGGGAGAAGACTGCTTTTACCACCCCATGGGGTACATATTGCTATAGAGTGATGCCATTTGGGTTGAAGAACGCTGGGGCTACATATCAACGGGCTGCAACCACAATATTACATGACATGATCCATAAAGAGGTTGAGGTATACGTGGACGACATGATTGTCAAGTCCAAAGAAAGGGATGGCCACTATACCGCCTTGCAAAAGTTTTTCCAAAGGATCAGAGAATTTCGGCTGCGGTTGAATCCTCAAAAATGCACATTTGGTGTTACAGCGGGAAAAATGCTGGGATTTTTGATTACACAAAGGGGCATCGAAGTCGACCCTTCCAAAATCAAGGCCATCTTAGAAATGCCACCACCAATGACTGAAAAGGAGATGCGAGGCTTTCTGGGTAAAGTGCAATTCATAAGGCGGTTTATCTCAAAACTAACCTTAACTTGTGAACCACTTTTTGGTCTTCTGAAGAAAGGAAAGAAGTTCCATTGGGACGGCCGATACCAAGCTGCATTTGAACAGATTAAAGAGTATCTACAGAACCCGCCCGTGTTGTCACCACCAAAGTCAGGGAAGCTGTTGATATTGTATCTGTCAGTAACCGAGAATACAATGGGCTGCATGCTCGCACAAGAATCGGAAGATAAAGTGGAAAGGGCCATCTACTATCTGAGCAAGAAGATGCTGGATTACGAGACCCACTACACTCCGCTGGAGAAGGCATGTCTGGCCTTGGTATGGGCTACCAGGAAGCTGCGGCACTACCTGTTAGCTCACTCTGTAATGTTGGTTTCACGACTTGATCCCATCAAATATCTTTTCGAGAAACCAGCACTTACGGGTAGGCTAGCTCGTTGGTCATTGTTGCTCTCGAATTTGACCTCAAGTATGTGACGCAGCACGTAAAAGGGAGAGCAAAGGGCGAGTTCCTTGCCGACCACCCGGTTGAAGGGGATGAAGCGGTTGAGTACCTATTCCCAGATGAAGCTATTCTGCACATCAAAGATGAAACTTGGACGATGTACTTTGACGGAGCGTCAAACCAATACGGTTATGGGATAGGGGTGTTGCTGATAGCGCCTGACGATTCCCGTATCCCTTTAGCATTTAAGCTCCGGTTCAAAGTCTCGAACAATGAGGCAGAATATGAGGCATGTATTGCCGGTCTAGAAGCTGCCCTAGAACTGGGGGCAAGACGATTGGACGTTGTTAGGGATTCGAATCTTGTCGTGTCTCAAGCGAAAGGAGACTGGAAAGTCAATGAGGAGAAGATGATAATTTACCATCAGACCTTGGATTTGTTAATTCCTCGGTTTGAAAAGCTAAATTTCACTCACCTAGTAAGAGAGAACAACAGGTTTGCAGATTCGCTAACAACTCTATCTTCCATGATAGACATCCCATCTGGGGTCCGGATGCGTCCAGTCATCATTGACGTGAATTTGCACCGCCACGAGTCAATCTCGCCATAGATGAAGTGCGTGATAACAACCCTTGGTATCACGATATATGGAACTTCTTGGAAAAGGAGGCATATCCACCAGGGGCAAATGCCAAGGACAAAAGGGCAATCAGAAGAATGGCTGTTTAGTTTATCATCTGCGGGGGTAAGTTATACAAAAGAGGTCATCTGGGAATGCACAAGCTGTGTGTGAAAGCCGAAGAGTCGAAGCGCCTGATGGAGGCCATCCATGGAGGAGAATGTGGGGCACATATGAATGGGGTGATGCTGGCACGAAAGATCCTCAGACAAGGCTACTACTGGTCTACCATGGAGGAAGATTGTATCGGCTTTGTTCGGCGATGCCAGAAATGCCAGATTCACGCAAACCGCATGAACATCCCGCCATCAAAGTTATACAACATGACATCGCCATGGCCATTCTCAGTTTGGGGAATCGATGTGATTGGAGCTGTTACTCCGAAGGGGTCGAATGGGCATGAGTATATCTTGGTAGCAATAGATTACTTTACGAAGTGGGTCGAGGCCCAATCTTATGCCGTATTGAAGGCTTCGCAAGTCGCAAAGTTTATCAGAAACAACATTATCTGCCGTTATGGAGTCCCGAATGAGATCATTTCGGACAATGGTTCTCACTTCAAGAAGGAGGTGATTGATTTGTTGGAGAAATATAATGTGGCTTTTCATAAGTCATCCACGTATCGGCCGCAGACCAACGGAGCAGTTGAGGCTGCCAACAAAAAAATCAAACACATACTGCAGAAGATGGTGGAAACCTATCGGGACTGGCCAGATAAGTTGCCATTTGCTCTGTGGGGCTACCGAACTTCAATTAGAACTTCTACCGGGGCGATTCCATATTCTTTGGTATATGGGATGGAGGCCGTTCTACCTATAGAGATTGAGGTTCCGTCTCTACGAGTATTGGCTGAGTGTCAGATAGCCGAGGCAGATTGGCAGCAGAGCAGGTTCAAGGAACTCATGCTCTTCGATGAAAGGAGATTAAAAGCATTGTACCATGTCCAAGGATATCAACGCAGAATCGCCCGGGCTTTTAACAAGAAAGTTAAGTCTAGGAATTTGAAGGAAGGAGATTTGGTGCTCAAAGACAACCGAGCTCCCATCCACGACCCAAGGGGCAAGTTCAGACCCAATTGGACTGGTCCCTATATCATCAAGTCTATCTGGTCAGGTGGAGCTGTGGTTCTGATGGACCTAGATGGCCTAGAGTTCTCCCAACCGATCAACATGGACAAGTTGAAGAAATATCACCCCTGAGAGGCTCACTAGGCCGAAAACCCGAAAAGACGACCTAGGCAAAATTCAGAGCACAAAAAAAATAGAAAATATAAAAACTGAGCTCACAAGGTTGAAACCCCGCAAAGGGCGGCCTTGGCAAAAGTTAGAGCGCAAAAAGAGAGTGAAAATACTCGAGTGAACCCAAGCCTGAACTACGTAAGGCTTGATTCCCATCATTGGGATACGTAGGCAGCTTCATCCTGAAGTTCAGCCATAAACTTTTCCTCGATCAACTTTGTCCATTTGATCATCTTGGTTATCCTTGTCCACCAGCATTTATCGCAATCTCCGGTACAGTGCTTTTCAGACTAGGGGCAACTTTCCGTTGCCGTACAGTGCCGCGGTACCATTCAAACAAGGGGCAACTTTCCAGTTGCTAGGATCTGGGGTTGTGCATCTCAGTGACAGATCTCAAGCGTGTCTAGTTTTGATGCATATCGAAAATAGTTTTGAAAAGTTTTAATAAAGATGACTTTGTTCGAATAAATCTTTTTACAACTAAAACCATTTCTGGACCAAAACGGGAAATTTTCAGTACCACAACCTTCAATTTCATTGATTTCAAATAGAGTTCTCTTGCTCTTGCATACAAATTGAAGTTGCTTTTTATTACATTCATAAGGAAAACTTGAAAGTACCAATAAAGCAATAAATCCAGGGCACGGTCAAGTCAAATGTCCCTGCGCCCCCTCCCAGAGCTGGTCGAAGCCCCTGATGCCTTCCTGTGCCTCTTCATTAAGCCAATCCAAGCACTCATCAGACAAAGTGCAACTGAAAGCGGGAGCGGGGGCCAAGAGTTCTCTAGTCCTCCACACGGCGGCCTGTCGGATAAGCTGCACACCTCGGACTGGAAATGTAGTCGGGTACTCTATCCCTTCCGGTGGACAGGTCTGGTCATGACCAAACTGGCGCAGGATACGGAATGGAAAGTAGAAGACACAGTGAGTTAGGCCAATCAAACGGATCCCAGTGTCCTGGAACATGCTATAGCTCATTGACGGGAGATTGAGCCAAGGACAACGCCACGCAATGCGGTCTGCAGACAAACTGCACATCCATTCAAACCACCAACCCTCATCAAGGGCGTCGACTAGGCGTTGTCGAAAGAAGTAACCGCGAGCTGAATAAGCCAGACAAGAGTCCACAACCCGCAGTTTATCCATCAACCATACCTGGGGAGGGATGAAAAATGAGAGAATAAAGAATAGAGAGATGTATGATGAGAGGAGAAGTGAGAAAAGGGTTTTGTGAGAAAAATCGAGCTCGAGAGCCGAGTGAGGTGAGCAGACATAAATGTGAGATTGGGTGGGAAACATTACCTGCAGTAATAGTGGACTCCCTGCTAATCTGGTCGTCTCTCGACGATAAAAGGCGTCCAAACCCAGTAACGTCTCAGCCAGAATCATGGCAATGTAGCTTTTGCCTTCCATCAAGCCTTGGGCAACCTCAATCAACCGGACACTAGACCCTCCGAAACCAGAGACGAACAGGAAATGAGATAGCATGCACAAACAGAGGGCATGCCGTCGAAAGCCTTGCCAATAATGGTCACTGCGGTTACCTATATCGGAAAACTGATAAACCAGGCTAGGAATGTCCAGCATTCCGTCACGAATCAGAGATCGAGAATTATGCATGGTAAAGCCACACATCTGTCCTAAAGCTTGGGCATGGCCGAAATTGAGTTGGGGCAGAATCTCCTCATCGCGCTCAGATTCCAGTAGAGCTTGGAAATCTTCAAAAGTGGGACACACCTCCTGCCCGCTAAAGCTAAAGACGTGTGTCACCGGGTTCCAAAACCTTGCCGCGACATGGAGGAATGGAAAATGCAGTGGGGTACGACGCAAAGTGAATAGCGCGTTTATGCCAAAAGCCCGAAAATTTAGCTTTTCCGAGCCATCCAAGTTGTTAATCCAAGTTGCGAGATTTTGGGCAAGAAATTCTTCCATTTGGAGCAAATCAGTGTGGAAATGAAGGGAACCACGAAGTTGAGACCCTTTTGAAGAAGATAAGGTTGAGTGGAGGACAGATGTCAACATTCTGCTGGTGCTGACAGATTTAGTGCCGACCGTCCATCTATTTTGGCCGATGGATCACCCTTCTGGCCGGTGGCCATTTCTAAAGGCCGGTAGCCTTTCTGCGGGGTCGGTGGCTCTCCCCCTTGTCCTCTGAGCTGTTTATGCTAAGAATTTGGGAAATCCCACCACTTCCAACACCCTCCAGTGATCAATGCTTATGAGGGCGCGCCCATTTGCTTATCGAGTTGTAATTGGTTTACTACCTGATTATTACGATGCGATGCTTTGTTTTCAAAATGCAGTTTCAATTTCAGTCACATTGTTGTGTGATGCCTTGCGATGCGATGCATAGAACGTGCAAATGTAACACCTTTTGAACAAATAGCTGTTTCATTTCCATCATATGTTTTACAAAAAACAACACACGCTTTTGAGAAATAAAACCTGCCCGAGGCAGTGCAATGTGCTTAAACTCCTAGTAAAAAGGAAAGTAAAGCAGAAGAATAGTAGGGTAGCAGAGTGCTGGGTTTGACACCGGTAACCTCCCCCTTTCGATCATCGTACCTTTTGCGCCCTTGTTCGGGTCAATCATGTGATTTGGCACCATTATCACTTAAGGCAGTCCAAGAAACTGCGCCTTCAGAACATAAGTGGAGCTTCGAGTTGACCTCGTACCACAAATTTCATGAGCAATGCTCGGGACATGCGAAGGACGTCCCTTCCCGTATCCTTTTATATCTTGTGAATTCTCTAAATCATTTCAATCATACTGAGTTGCAGTACGTTGCATTCCAACATCATGTTTACCATGATCAGTTTCGAGTTTCTCTATATACACATTGCATTGTATGCGTGCATTGCTTTACTGATATGTGTTCAAGTTTCTCTTTATACACATTGCATTGTATGCGTGCATTGCTTTACTGATATGTGTTCAAGTTTCCCTTTTTATACACATTGCATTGTATGCGTGCTTTGCTTTACTGATATGTGTTCAAGTTTCTCTATATACACATTGCATTGTATGTGTGCTTTACTTTACTGATATGTGTTCAAGTTTTTCTATATACACATTGCATTGTATGCGTGCTTTGCTTTACTGATATGTGTTCAAGTCCCTTTATATACACATTGCATTGTATGCGTGCTTTGCTTTACTGATATGTGTTCAAGTCCCTTTTTATACACATTGCATTGTATGCGTGCTTTGCTTTACTGATATGTGTTCAAGTTTCTCTATATACACATTGCATTGTATGCGTGCATTGCTTTACTGATATGTGTTCAAGTCCCTTTTTATACACATTGCATTGTATGCGTGCATTGCTTTACTGATATGTGTTCAAGTTTCTCTATATATACATTGCATTGTATGCGTGCATTGCTTTACTGATATGTGTTCAAGTTTCTTTTTATACACATTGCATTGTATGCATGCATTGCTTTACTGATATGTGTCCAGGTTCCTTTATATACACATCGCGTGCACGTGTGCATTGCTTTACTTACATGTGTTCAATCCTACTATCTTGCTATATACGTTGCATTCATTTTGCAATGTCATGCATATGGCTAACAATATTGTACCTGTTAAGTTTGCTTTCTTTGCAGGCACGATATTGTATGTACGGCTCATTTGAGGCCGGTGCAACCGGATGAGCCGCACAGGTATTGTATCCTCCGAGTGAGACGTATTGAGAATTGCATAATTCTCTTACATCCTTTCTGCATTGTAGTGTAGATTGGCGTATGCTAGCTTATAACTGTTGCATGTGTGCTTCATTACAGCTTTCTTTGCATGATCATAAGTTATGCTCGGCTTCTTGCATTGTCTTGCATTTTGCCCCTGCCTTCGGGCGCATACCTTGTTTGTCTTGCATGGTTGTCCAAGTCTTCGGCCTTGTCAAAAATGGGTCGTCTCTGGGCTTTGACATTCACTCCCGTCATTGTTATGACTTTCGAGTTCTGTCAAAGAGGGCAATCAGAGACACCCCATTTTTGACCACCCTCAAGACTGGACGCCACCGCTTGAACACTCGGTGATTATCCATGTTCGTGTTCGCTTGGAGTTCGAGTTCTCGGCCACGCCTTGCCTCAGGACCCCCGAACTTGACCGTCTTGTGTCTGGTTTTGCACCAAACACTTGTGTTTTGCCTTGGAGGGGCAGGGAATGTCTTGTGAGGCATCCCCACACACCACCGGCAGTGGCTAGAGGCCACCGGCTGGTTGGTGTTGCCATCGGCACTTTATTGTGCCGGTCGGCAGTTTTTTTTGTCAAAATGACAATTTTGCCCTGCCGACTACTGTGCAGTTGCTTTTTGAGATATTTTTAAGCAGCTGTATACCACTATGGAGGGATGAGCCTCTTGTTTGCTTGGTTGCTAAGCTTACAAAGTTGTCTCCTCTATAAGAGGAGGCCTTGTCTTCTTGGTTGGGTTGGCCATTTGAGAGATCAAAAACCAGAGCTCATATATTTCTCTCTCTATATTTTCCATCTCTCTCATCCTTGTGTGTGTATTTTAGACCTAAATAGTGTGTTTTATCATACTTTTGCACCATTACACACACCATTACACCTTAGCTCGAGATTGAAAGACTTAGAGGGTTGTTTGTTGAAGTTTTGGACTGACTTTGATCACTAGAGAGTGGCTGGACCACCTGTTCTTCAAGGGATCTCCAAGGGTAAACTCTTTACTTTTGTTTTCCCATTCTTGCAACTAGTTTCTACCCCTTTTGCTTTGTGTTTTGAGCTTTGTCTATAACTGAAAAAACTCTTGTTTTTACTTGCTCTTGAACCCTCATTAAGGTCATTTTGTGGTTTGAGTATAAACTCACCCTCTTAGGCTTTGCTTTGGCCATTTTAGCCCCTTTTCTTGAGGCTTTGTTTACTTGGTGTTTTTGGTCTTCTCACCACTGAAAACCAGTGGGTTTTTAGTGGTGAGGAAGGTGTTTTGAAGTCTCATATAGGGGAGGGACACCCCTCTTCCCTTTGTCCCTTGCTTGCCTTTGTTTTTGGCCAAAAAAATAGCATGCATGCTTGGTTGGTTTTGGCTTCATTTCAGAGCATATTTGTGATTCATATGATATGTTATACCTCTGTTTTGGGTCGGGTTTGTAGCCCTTAGTATGTCTCTCGCACTTGCTTTGAAGTGCTCTCTTTTGCTTAAAAGTATGCCATGCATCTAGGCCATGTTCTTTGTATGTTTTAGCATAATTCCATGAGGGCATTAGCATCATATTGCTATGTGTAAGGGCTGTTAGTCACTGTTTTTGCCATGTTTGGCATGTTTGGTGTTGTTATCTTGCTTGTTGGCTTGTAAGCTTTTGGTGTGTGAGTCCTTAGCATGATTAGTCTACCTTAATCTTATGATTTGGCATCATTTTAGATCACATTTCAGTCCCTATTCCATGCCTATATGTCTCCATTTATCACCTCTTCCATGTCTTGAAGTGTTGGTCTCTTATGCTTTAAAGAAAGTATTGTGCATGCTTGCATGATTAATGCATTTTGAGCTGCCATATAAGGGGATTTGGGTGTATTTTTGCATGCTAAGGCTGGAGCTTTTTGGTTGTCCAACATGTACCATGAGTGGTCATGTTAATGATAGTTAGATGCTCTCTTTGGTGCTCTTGGTTTTGGGCCTATTTACTTACATGCTTGTATAGCATTTTGGTCACCATTATGGGCATGTTTTGCCACTGTTTTGGGGAGGTTTGAGGGCTGCCCCCATTGTGGTCCAGTCCACCATCACATGTTTGCCTCATGTCTATTGCTTAATTGGTTCATTAAGTGTTGAAATAGGTTGGTCCCATTGCTTGGATTGTCCCTATAACTTGCATTACATTTGCATCTTGCATGCCTGAGTTTCATACCTTTGTCATGATAAGTTGCATTGCGTTAGATATGCCTTGCATCTTAGACCCATGTTGCATCATTTGAGCCATGTTACATGACATGCATTTCATTACTTGGTTTGGGGTGTCAAACCAAGTATGGGAAATGAGGGGTGTTTGTACCTCAAGTGACAAAACACACCTTAATTCCCACGTCACCAAGGCCTTTGACCGACGCATGATAAGGCCTTGGTTTCATTTGTGTGTTTGCATGCATTTTTACATTAAAATGCAAACTTAGTTCCTTAGGCTATCATGCACCAAGATGCACGATTGATGGCCCAAGAACCAAGGGTCGTGTCTCCTTGAGTCCCCAAATATGATAGAAGGCATTGGCCATGCATAAATTTGCTCTAAAATTCATGTCATGCAATCGTCATTGCTTTGTCTAAACCGCTCTTCTCGAGAATTATTTGCCGACCGGCAGTATAGAGTGCCGACCGGCACTTTATGAACAGCTGATGACTCAAAATGCAGCCGGTGGCCATACCCTTTGGCCGGTGGTGTTCCCCTTTAGCCGGTGGTGATCTTCAGTGAATGTAGAAGGTGTTCTGAGACTTTGGGCAGTTTTCAGAAAGACAGGACAGTGAAAGCAGAGGCAGCAGTGTCATGATGCGGGTTCCCGGGCGAGTCGGACTCAAGCATACATCATTCACGCATCCTGAGGCAGGGGCTGAGGCCACCTTTCTTTTTTGCATTTGATTTGATAAATAGAAATTTTGTAATAATTAATTTATTTATTATTCGGACTGTAATATTTATTTGGTCCCTCCAAGTGAGGGCGTATCTGTAATAAGTGTGTGTGTGTGGTGTGCATGTCTTCCAACCTCCACTTCTTTCTTCCCTTTTATTTACCTGCTTATGATGGTAGATTAGGGCACGTTTATTTTAGCATACCTTATGCAATGCATGCGTGCATCCATGCATTTGTTTCCATGCATCGGGTTCGGTACATCACGCTAACTGCATTGTATTCCAATTTCCAAATTGAATACGTGCTATTTGTAGCATTCCATATGCCATGCTTAGGACAGTCGAGCCTGTTTAGATTACACCATTGCTTGTGTTGCATTAGCCACTTAACATGAACTAGGACATGCATGTTTGCTAACTAGTTTGCTGTTTTTTCATTTTGGCACGGAGTACGATGTAAGTATTTTACGCTTTAGCATACCACATGCGTGTGAATGTTGCCATAATAGCATGATTACCATGAGGCTAGCTGCCTATGTGATATAACTGCTTGAATGCCTGTGGATGGAGGTTGAATTACCTAAATTGGGACAATGCATTAAAACTGTGAGTTTTAAGCTCACTAAATAGTGGCAAAACCATCTTTTTCTAAAAGACCACCTAAGGGTGGCAAAACCTGCATTTTAGCCTACTTGCGAGTAGCAAACCATTTTTAAAACAAACATGTAGTGTTTTGTTCCAACTTAGGCGATTTGGTCTATACTTGTTTGCTGTGTGCATGACGTAGTAAATCTAGGCTAATAACCGGTACAAGAGCATGTAATGTTTTCAAAAACGGATATCACGGTTAGTAGAGGCCGGTCTTCGGACCGGGCGAAAGGGGGTGCTCATAGCTGACCTTCCCCGATCGTACCCAAGCTCCCGAGCCGAGACATTTGGTGATGACGGACACGTGGCCTTCGGCACCGAGTCAGGGTTTCCTAAATTTCCCATTTAAAAATATTTAGGTGGCGACTCTATATCTGGCAAAGCAGTCCATGTTTGGCACTTCTTTTCAAAAATCTATTTCTCAAAAAAAAAGATTTGCCGGATTTGGACTCTTTGGTTCAAGATTAAGAACCGTGACATTTGAGTCCTTGAACTGTAGTAGACCCAATATCGAACCGAAACCGGGGGGGGGGACTCGCACTCCTCGCCCGGGATGCGTTCGGGGACGTCTACATGTAGTCCTGAATCCAGAGTATACACAATGGATGATTATTGATTCTTATCTCCTTAGTTCTTTGATTGCTACTCTCTCTCTCTCTCTATATCTATATTCACTTCTATGTTTCAGTGTTCCAAAAGTCATGAGGTGTGGCGTGTTCTTACCAAACACTTTACATCATTATCAAGATCACATATCCATTAGTTGAAAAACAAGCTCAATCACATTGTTAAAAAAATGAAATACAATAGATAAGTACTTAAGTCAGATGAAATCAATTGTTGATCAATTAGCTTTAGCCACATCACCTGTTGATGATGAAAATCTTGTCTTACGGATTCTTAATGGATTGCCTGATGAGTATAATGCATTTAAAACCTCAATCAAAACTCGATCTGAATTCATCTTTATTGAGGAATTATGTTCTTTATTAAACTCAAAGTCTATTCATGTTGAATCCTCAACCAAATAAGCACATGCTTCAGCAATTCCATTTGCTTATCATGTTTCAAGAAATTTTCATCGAGGTGGATATATAGGTGGTTCTTACAGAGGCCGAGGAAAAGATAGAGGTAGATTTTTTAGAGGAAGTCATGGTAATCGAGGCATAAGAGGTATATCTCATCAGAACATCACCACTCAAACAAGGCTATCAATCAAGCCATTTTACTACTCCCTCAAATAATTTCTCTTCTCAAGTCATTTGTCAGATCTGTGGAAAAACAAATCACTCAGCATCAGAGTGTTGGTACAGATTGGATACTTCTTTCTAACCTTCAAGATCTTCAATCCATCAATCCTATGTTGCCTCTATATCATCTCAACCTAGTACTGTCCCAACTGGTGACAGTTCTCACACCATCTGGTTTTTGAATTCTGCTACTACCAACCATATCACTAATGATTTGAACAATCTATCCTCCTATCAACCAAATCATGGTCTTGATCAAGTTACTGTTGGTAATGGTAATATTTTGCCTATTCATCACATTGGTAAAGGTTTCCTCTCTACTCCCTCATTTCCTTTTCATCTATAAAAAATGCTTCATGTACCTTCTATATCTTCCAACTTGATTTCAATTCATCAACTTATTTCTAATAATCATTGCACTATTACTTTTGATAAAGATATGTTTATCATATAGGACAAGAGTACCAAGAAGGTGCTATATAAAGGCATTCACTCACATGGTCTCTATCATCTTCCTAGCTCTATTGAATCTACTACATCTTCTTCACCAACATGTTTTCATTGTGCTATTGATAGTTCATCTACTCCAAACTAACATTTTTTATTAGGACATCTTTCTTCAAGGAAATTTTAATATGTTGTTAAACATCACATGTTATCTTCTACATTTACTGATTTAAATAAAATGTGTTCACACTATTGTGTTTCTAAAAGTAATAGACTTCTATTTAGTCTGTCTAATTCTACTGTTAATAAACCTTTGGCCCTTATTCACACTAGTGTATGGGGTCCATTTACTTCATCTATTTCTTCATACAAATATTATGTGTTGTTCATTGATGATTAGAGTAAATTTACATGGTTGTTTCCTCTTCATTACAAAAGTGAGGTCTTTGCTAAGTTTTTGGAATTTAAGGCCTTTGTTGAGAATCAATTCTCTACTCAGTTACAAGTTTTAAGAAGTGATAATGGGGGTGAATATCTCAACACCAAATTTCATGATTTTTTAAAGAGTAAAGGAATTCAGTATCAATTGAGTTATCTTCATACACCTACTCAAAATGGTGTAGTTGAGAGAAAGCATAGACATCTCATAGAGACTACTATTGCCCTTATGCATCACTCTTCTTTGCCTCTTGGTTACTAGTTTGATGCTCCTGCCACGTCTGTTTTTCTCATTAATAGGCTTCCTACTATTAAACTAGGTTTTCTCGCTCCTTTTGAAGTCTTGTTTCAGCATACTCTTGATTATACGTTTCTTAGGACTTTCGGTTGCGTATGTTATCCCTAGCCCAGACCTCATGCTACTCATAAGCTTCGATTTAGGTCTGTGCTATGTGTTTTTCTTGGATATATTCCATTTACTAAGGGCTATAGGTGTCTTGATCCTTTTACTGGCAAGATATATGTTTCCAAACACGTTATTTTTGATGAAAATGTTTTTCCCTTTACTTCTTCTGACACAACCATATCTGTTACCCCTTCTTTCTCTCAAATAGCCTCTTTTTTCTGGTCTTTGTAGTCTTCTTCACCCTTTACTTCACTTGTTTCCTCTTCTGCTACACATGTCCCTTTTACTGCAGCTCTGTCTTCTACTGCTCACTCTTCAGCAGTTTCTAGTGTTTGGTCAATTTGGTTCAGTCCATTCCCCATCTCAACCTGCACCTCAATCTACACATCTGACTGCCAGGCTATCCTCTACTCCATCTCAATTTGCTGGTCTGCCTCTAGGTCCATCTATTTTACAGTCAACCTCTTCTGTTCATCATTATCTTTCCCAGACTACTTCTGCTCAAATTCCTATTTCTTCTTTTTATGTTCTTCTTCCTCCTATTTCTGCTACAAATACTCATCCCATGGTCATTAGATCCAAATCTCAGCACCATTGTTTTCTTACCACTTCTGATCTTACTGAGCCTCAATCCTATCAAGAGGCTTCTCAATCAGTTGCTTGGACTATTGCTATGGAAGATGAATACAATGCTTTGATCAGGCAGGGCACTTGGTCTTTGGTCTCTCTTCCACCCCACAAAAAGGCTATTGGTTGCAAATGGATGTTTCGTCCCAAGAAAAATTCAGATAGCACCATTGCTAGGCATAAAGCCAGGTTGGTTGCCAGAGGCTTTCTTCAAACCGAAGGCATTGATTATTTTAAGACCTTTAGTCTAGTAGCAAAGCAGCCAACTATCAGAATCCTTCCATGTTTGGCACTTCACTTTCAATGGTCTATCAAACAACTTGATATTTCTAATGCTTTTCTTCATAATGTCTTAAAGGAAGAGGTCTACATGCATCAGCCTACTAGTTTTGTTGATAAAGCTCATCCTTCTATGGTCTACAAGCTGAATAAGGCCCTGTATGGGCTCAAACAAGCCTCCAAAGCTTGGTTCTCTACCTTTTCTTCATTTCTTCTGAATCATAGGTTTAAGGACAGTCATTGTGATTCTTCCTTGTTTGTTATTAAGACTTCTCACTCCATCACCATTCTTTTGATATATGTTAATGATATTCTTCTTGCGGGGAGTGACTCTTCTTCCATTTCCATTCTCATTGCTCAAATGTATTCTACTTTTTCTATGAAGAAATTGAGACTTCTTAACTATTTTTTGGGCATATCTGTTACCTCTTCTTCCTCAAGCTATTTCTTATCTCAGAAGAAATATTCTACTGAAATCTTAGTCAAAGCTGGTATGAGCAATTACAAATCTTCTCCTTCTCCTATGACTCTAAAATCTACTATTGATAATGAGGATTTACCTTTCTCTCAACCTTCCCTCTATAGAAGTCTTGTTGGTAACTTACAGTATCTTACCATCACTCGCCCTGACTTGGCTTTTGCTGTCAACCATGCCTGCTAGTTTCTTCAAATACCACTCACTAGTCATTTTGCTTTGGTTAAGAGACTACTGAGGTATCTCAAGGGCACTCTTCGTCGTGGTCTTCAATTTACTCCAAGCCCTCTCACCTTACATGCCTTCTCTGATTTAAATTAGGCAGGCAACTCTCTTGATCGCAAATCAACTATTGGTTATTGTGTTTTTTTAGGTCCGAATTTGGTTTCATGGTCAGCAAATAAACAGCCTGTAGACACCCCATTTTTGACCGACCTTAAGACTCAGATGTCACTGATTGAGCGCTCAGTGATGTTGAATTTTGTGCTCGTTCAGAAGTCTTAGAGTCGCGGCCGTGCGCCTTGCCTCCGGACTTCCGAACTCTCTTCTGTACCTTGCCTCGGTTTGCGAACCGGGCTCGATTTTCTCTGTTTTCTTTCCCGAGGGGAGGGAGAGGTCCCGTAGACCACCTCTCAGTGGCCGTGGGCTACGTTTCGTGGCCGTAGGCCATTTTGCCCATTTCGGAGCCCGGTTCCCGGTTTTCAGAGCCGTCAGGCCGTGTGCCTCGGTTCGGGACCACCCAACCATCTCCGATTCCTCCGGTTTTTGGCATGCATCTCATTTACTCCCTTTCGAGGGACACTGGGGTCTTAGATACCCACTTCATGGCCAAACACCACTTTCGGTGCTTAACGACCGGTTTTCGGGACCCCGAACCGCGTGTTTTGGCCCCCGAGCATTCGTTTTGCATCGGTTTTTGTTCATTTTTGGCAGGTACCTCTGTTTTATCACCAGGAAGATCACTGGAGGGTGGAAGGCCAGCAATTGTCTCAGCAACCAGTTATGCTCTTCCGGCGCCCCCCGGCGCCCGTTTTTCTCACTTCCGGGCTAATGTTGAACACCCTAGGGCCATTTTCTTCGAGCCAAAACCGCATATTTGTGTTGTACACACATGGGAGGATCCTAAAAACACATGGCCGGCCAGTAATTCTTCTTTTCATTTTTGAACCCCTCCTAAAAGTGGCCTATTCTCTCTCCTGTTTTAGAGTTGCCAATTTTGAACCACATGGTTGTGAAGAGGAGACCTGGGAGGACACCAATATGTGAAGCTCGGCCATTAATTCGATTGGACCATTTTGCCCCTTGGCCGGCCGGCCATAGGGGGTAGCCGGCCGGCCACCTGCAGCAAAAATGGCTGGCCGGCCATGCTCCTTGGAATCTGTGCTATACAGCCATACAGCTGTTTTTCCCAAAAAAATATCTGATCCGGGGAAAGCCTTTGGGAGGGAAACTTGGTGTCATTTCCCTCCACCTTTGCTCCCCTTTCCTTGCCTATATAACCATCCTCCAACTCATGTTATAGGGTTACACAAAATTTCCCTAAGGCTTTGGCATCCATCTCCCTCCATTTCTCTCATTTTCTCTCAAAATCCCTAAGTTCCAACCACATTTCTTCATCACTACCAAGCACCACCACTACTACTCCATTCCAGAAGCAAGGAGAGGCTTTCCAGCAGCTAAGAGGCAACAAATTTGGTCCAAGAAGCAACCAAAGTCTTGATCTTCAAAGGTAAGTCCACTTCACCCTCTTTTGAGCTCATTTTTGCCTCATTTCCTTAGCCTATTTGCTCACTGTTTTAGGATCCGACCCAAACTGAAAGGGTCAATATTTTGAGCTATTCTTCATGTTTGTTGAAGGGCTCAACCCTATTTGAGCCCTCTATGGCACACTTGCTTCAATACCATCTTGTATGCCTTTATTTTGCATGAAATTTCTAGCCTATGTTTGATCTGTTTTCGAGCATAATGTAAACTGTAAGTGGGCCTATTTTGAGCCCCTCTTCAACATTGAAGAAGGGCTCAACCCTGTTTGGGCCCCCTATCTTGTACTTTCTTCACAATGTCTCCTATTTACCGTAAGTTTGCATGATTTGTTTGGCCTACATGTAGTCTGTTTTGGAGCATGTCATGAAATGTGAATAGGCTTATATTGTGTCCCTCTACAACATTGTAGAAGGGATCAACCTTGTTGGGGGTCTCCATGTTATACTTGTCATTATACCCCTCTTTGACCCCCATTTTTGCATGCTTTTTTAAGCTTATCTAGCTTCTGTTTTCGGCCATCATCAGAGCTTGAAAGAGTCATATTTTGATCTTATTGACATATTTCATTAAGGGTCTTTGCTGGTTTGATGAATGTTTGGGGTACCTCATGTTATAGCCTTATGTATCCTAGTTCTTGCATGACATTTTTAGCATGTTTGGATATTGATTTGGAGGATGTCATCTACTGTAAATGGGCATATTTTTAGTCCCTCTTCAGTATTGTAGAAGGGTATTTTTCCATTTGGGCATCGCATGTATCACTTGCTTCAATACCCCTCTTGGGGAGCCATTTTTGCATTCTTGCTTATTCCTATGCGTGCTTGCTGTTTAGCCCTTTTTATGACTGAAAAATGCTTGTCTTGGGGCTGCCTTGCTACTGTATTTTCATTCCATGTCTATATTGTGCATGTTTAGTATAGCTATAGGCCATTTCATGCATCGGGTGTACTTTCGCCTCATTTCGGGGCTGTTTTCCCCCACATTTCAGTGCCAAAATTCATTTGCATGTTTGCATATCATTTCCATGCCATTTCATACCTTAGGGCCATCGCCTCGGTTTGCGCGCCCGTGTGCACGCATTTCGAGGCACTTTATTTTCATCCATCGGCCTCTTATGTGAGTGTGGCTGAGGCTCACTCATGTTGGTGTAAGTCCATTTCGCATTCTGTACGTCATTTTATTCTCGTTGCATCGTGTATGCCATCGCCTCGATTTGCGCACCCGTGTGCACACATTTCGAGGCATCTCATTTTTCATCTCACGGCCTCTTATGTCAGTGTGGCTGAGGCTCACTCATGTTGGTGTAAGTCCATTTCGCATATCTCGTTTTAGTCCTGTTGCATTCCGTATGCCATTTTCTCGGTTTGCGTGCCCGTGGGCACGCATTTCGAGACATCTCATTTTAGTCTCATTGTATATCATATTTCAGGCCGTTTCATGCCTTTATGTCATTGCCTCGGTTTGCGCGCCCGTGTGCACGCATTTCGAGGTACTTTATTTTTCATCTCACGGCCTCTTATGTGAGTGTGGCTGAGGCTCACTCATGTCAGTATAAGTCCAATTTGCATTTGGAGTGCCATTTCATGCTTTAGTATCATTGCCTCGGTTTGCGTACCTGTGTGCACGCATTTCGAGGCACTTCATTTTCATCCAACGGCCTCTTATGTGAGCGTGGCTGAGGTCCACTCATGTTAGTGTAAGCCCATATTTCATTGTTTATGCCATTTTAGTCTCATTGCATTACGTATGCCATTTCCTCGATTTGCGTGCACGCATTTCGAGGCATCTCTTTTTTTTTTTTATCTGATGGCCTCTTATGTGAGTGTGGCTGAGGTCCACTCATATTAGTGTAAGTCCATGTTGCATTGTATTTGTCATTTTAGTCCCATTGCATTGCGTATGCCACTTCCTTGGTTTGCGTGCCCGTGTGCACGCATTTTGAGGCATCTCTTTTTCATAGCATTGTGTATGTTAGGATTGCATATTAGCTGCATTTCATGCATATCATGCATATTGCATCGTGTTCGGGATAGGAGTTAGCCCGGGCACGGGAAACGAGGCACGTTCCGTACTCCGAGTGACGGAACGGGTCTCAATTCCCAAGTCACCGACACTCCGGATTACCCATGATGGAGTTAGGTTTTGTTGTAGCATTCATATGCATTCATTCTATATTGAGTTGTGCAATTCGGCTCCTCGGCCATCATGCATCGATATGCGTGATTGGTGGCACGAGAATCGAAGCATGCATATATTTGTGAAATACATTGCTATGCCCCTTTCCTGCTCTCTGTTGCAGCAAAATGAAGAATCAGCAACTTTTCGGGACTTGGCACGCATTTTGAGAAACATTGCAAACAGAGGCTGATTGGGGCATCCCAATGGATCTCCGCGCAAAGCAGCCCAAACATGCATCATATCATTATCCGGAGCGGAGTCAAGGCAGCCCCCTGGCTTGTATGCCAATTTATAGTTTTCCTTAGTTAATTTGTTAATTAATTAGGAATTTGTATTATTCGGACTGTATTATTTGGACTGTATTATTCTTTCATTTTGGGACTGTATTATTTATTCGGACCCTCTGCGTGAGGGCATAACTGTAATAAGTGTGGGTGAGTGTGATGTATGTCTTCCAACCCCCATTTCTTTCTCCCTTTTATTTACCCGCTTACGATGGTTAGATATAGGGCATATTTCAATTAGCATACAGTATGACAGCATGTTTGCATCATTCATCTGTTTTGCACGCACCGGGCTCGGCGCATCATACAAACTGCATTTGTATTTCAATTCTAAATTGAATACGCGTTAGCTGTTGCATTCCATGTGCCATGTTTAGAATAGCCGAGCTTGCTATAGTTTGCATCTTTGCATGTGTTGCATTAGGCATTGCTGTATACTTAGGATTCATGCATGGATTTCTAATGAGTTTCGGTTTTGGCTTGGAGTACTCGGTGAGTTTTATGCTTTAGCATCCTTGCATACTTGTGAGTGACTGCCATGAATAACATGATTACCATGAGGCTAAATGCTTATGTGATATAACTGCCTTGAATGCCTGTGGGTGGAGGTTGAGTTACTTGAATTGGGACAATTCATCAAATGTTTGTTTTAAGCCCACTAGATTGTGGCAAAATCATATTTTCTTAAGCCCACCCGAGGGTGGCAAATCCACGTCTTAGCCTACCTGCGGGTAGCACCATCAAACCATTTTCAAACAAACAAACATGAAATATCTTGTTCCAATTCAGGCGATCTAGTCTATACTTGTATGCTGTGCGCATCACATAGTAACCTAGGCTAATAACCGAATTGAGAACTCACAATGTTTTCAAAATAAGATATCATGGTTAGTAGAGGCCGGTCTTTGACCGGGCGAGCGGGGGTGCTCACGAAGTGACCTTCCCCAATCGTACCCAAGTTCCCGAGCCGAGGCAACTTTGGTGATGACGGACGCGGCCTTTGGCACCGAGTCGTGGTTTCCTAAATTTCCCATTTTAAAACATTTAGGTGGCGACTCAGATCTGGTAAGTAGTCCATGTTTGGCACTTCTTTCAAAAATCTGTTTTCAAAAGCGATTTGCGGATTTGGACTCTTCGGTTCAAGATTGTGAACCGTGACATTTGAGTCCTACGAACTGTAGTATACCCAATATCGAACCAGAACGGGGACTCGCACTCCTTCCCGGATGCGTTCGGGACGCCTGAGTTCTGGCGACTCAGGGATTTAGAGAACTTGACTCGAACTCGTGATATCTGGTTTTGACTACATTTGTGTTTCTTTGCATTGCATTTGCATTGGTGCGCCTAGGACACCGTGTTTGCCATCTGCTATTCTGGCGGTTTCTTGAGGCTTGTCTTGTCAAGGCATGTCCGTAAGGTCGATCGTTACTGCTCTGCCCGATATGGGAACACAAACCACGGTTTCTTACCGGGCACCCTTTTGACCATTCGACCTAGTGCATATTCGGATCCATAGTGACCATTCCAAACTAGGATAGGTTGCTTACCCGTTTATAGGTTGTTTGAAGCACGCTGCGTAGTGAAACCCTAGTTCTGACAAAATAGGACAGGAAACCCTACCCCAACATAGGGTGTTTTTGGCTCTCACTTATCTCGCTATGTGCTTGTTAGAGTGTGTCTCTGAGGAATGCATGTATCGATTGAGTTTGGGCATCGAACTGTGGGCATCGGTCGATTCGAGAATCGCTTGTCTGCGGATATCCGATTCATTTTGGGGAAACGATGATCTGAGAACGATGATCGATTATCAGGGATGTATTTTTCAGCTTATCAACTGCGTGTTGTATGCCCGACTGTGTGTTGTGTGTATTTAATTTAAGCTGTTATGCTGCCCGTTTTTCTGGTCATTTATTTCCTTTTTGCTTTATTATCCTTTTGCTAGGGCAGTTTTTAGCACGATTGCTTCCGAACCACTAGATACTCCCCAAGCACTTTGGACACGAGGTCGCCGACTCAACCGATCTGAGGATCTAGTTAACGGACATCCAGTGTTCCACTCTCTACCCTCAGTCATCAGAAGAAGGCCGAGGAGGCGCAGTGTGTCAGAACAGGGATTACCGGGACAGGGTCGCTTTGACAAGAAATCGAGTTGAAATTTACGTATGCCATAGAGGTACATTTACCGGTCATTCAGATGGAACCGCAGAATACATCAGGGATGGAGGCGATGATGCGCCAGATGCATGAGAGCATGAAAGATGCAAGATGATGCCGTCCAAGCGGAATTTTCTAAACAACAAGCCCGCGATCATGGCCCGGTAGAAGTGACATTACTAAGTACAGCAGAATGTGGCATCTGCTTCATGTCAGGCTCCTCCTCCACCAACGGCTCCACTACCTGAGCAGGCATCTACTGGTCAGAATACCCTGCAAAATCCTCAGGATATCCTCCCGAACACCCAAAATACCTTACCCAATGTCCAGAACACTCAAGAGGACACAGGTCTTCCAACCGGGCTGACTCCCTCGCCACTTCTGCCGCAACTGTCCAAGAATCTTACACCCAACCACCCGGACTCTCCATTTGAGTTCGAGGTGGATCATACAGCTCTGAAACTGAGTAAGCTGGAAAAGCTTTTCAAGAAATCGCAGGGGGTGAAGGCCATTCCAGACATCGAAGATGGGTACACTGATGTGGCCGTAACATTGCCAGACAGATTCAAGATGCCACAGATTGACCGTTTTGATGGGTCCGGAGATCCCATGGTCCATCTTCGGCTATTTTCAGACATCCTGAGACCAATGGGCCTAACCCGACCACAAAAGCTTTCTTTGTTTGGCAGAACTTTGTCGGGGGTGGCAGCCATCTGGTATGCAAAGTTAGAAGATGATGTGAAGAGAAACTGGGATGAGCTCGCTAAGGCCTTCGTTGCACAGTACTCATATAATACACAGATCGAGATTACAACACGTGATCTCGAAACAACGAGGCAGGAACAAAAAGAGACTTTCTCTGATTTTGTAACTCGGTGGAGAGCAAAGGCATCGATGATGACCTTGAGGCCAACAGATAAAGATCAAATTCGGATGATTGTACGCAATCTCCAACCGAAGTTAATGCAGAAAATGATCGTACTCCCTTTTCCCACCTTCTCAGATTTACACGAGATGGGGGTACAGATCAAGGATGCGATGAAGCAAGGTTTGATCGACCAGGACCGAGAGCAGCCCCGAAGGACATTCAACCGTAATAACACCACAGGCCCGAGTGGCACTGCCAACACAAGGACTTCGGAGGTCGGCATGGTCACCACCACTCCCCCTTCCCAACCAAGGCCCGCAGCACGCCACTTTTTCCAAGACTCCGGAGCAGTAACCAAGCCCCGAGATACCAATCCAGAGGCCAAAGAACCTTCACTCCACTATACATGCCCTTGTCCAAGGCTCTCGGCGTTCTACTCAAAAAGGGGCATTTGAAACCCCTAGAGTCGAGGCCACTACCAAATCCACTCCTCCCTTCCCACAACCCAAATGGCATCATGCATTCACCAAAGAAAGATGACCATGATACGCATCAATGTTATCGTCAAGGCCACGAGATTCAAGACCTCGTTGACAAAAATATCATTCTACCTCCCGAAAGACCCAACGTCACAACTAACCCACTCCCCGCACATAACCAAGATCCACCACCCAAAAGAGTCAACCTCATCCAAACTGGGGTCGTTTCCTACGATCCTAGTATTTATATTACTCCCTCTCACCTACCCAAGCCGGAGGTGATCCTTCCTGATTGTACTGACTTGTGCATGTTGGACACCTTCACAAGCTAATCTGAGCCAGAGGTGGTGACCTCCGAAGATGGAATGGGGCAGGTTTCAGAGGAGAGCAGAATTGGTGAGTCTGGGATGGGACAGCCTGGGAATTATGCTGGAAGAGCTTATGACCCAAGTGGATATATCTTGTCAGTGAGCCAGTCTGAGCTGAGTGTGAGGCTGCTAGAAAAAGCTGAATTGTGCATGATTCGGGGGGACGGACTTGAACAAGGGGCAGATGATCTGACAACGGTGGAAGAAGATTTTGCCAACCTTCAGTTCTTCAATGACCAAGAAGCAGGGGATGCAACAATCAATTGGTTTGAATATGGGAAGTCGGCAGAGATTGCCGGATGGTTAGATGATCAGCCAGATGTTGTGGAAATTCAGCCAGAGCAAGGCCCGGCAGGGGCAGGGGTATCAATGATGGCCGGAAAGGCCGAAAGTCAGAATGACTTGCCGGAGAGCGCCGGTACAAAGAATTTCGCTCGGGATCAAGATATTGTGAAAACCGAACAACAAACCCTACTAACACAGGAGGAGCAAGAGAAAAGGTGGGATTCTGAGAGAATCCGGAAAGCCAAGAACCATGAGGAGGTTGAAAGTGCTGCGAGCACAAGAGCAGGACATGCTGTGAGCATGTGGGATGAAAGTACCGAGAGTACGAACTTGCCAGAACCAGATAGGTGTTTGTTGAATGTCAGTGGGATGTGGTGGGAAGACGATGACTTATGTCTTGCCCACACAGACGAAGATTGGGCAGGTACTCAAACAGATGATACTTGGTACCTCGATGAGGTGGACCACATGACCAGGAGCGGGCGATACTTCAAGCCCCCGCACCTCGACCAACCCGAAGCATCTAGGAAAGATAAAGAGGTTGAGAGACAAAGAGAGAAGCAAATTGAAGAAGAAGCTGTACTGAGACAGTTAAAGAAAATACAGGCAGACATCTCCATCTGGGGACTGCTTATGGCTTCAAGGGTGCACAGACAGGCTGTCCTATCTGCTATGGACAAGGCCAAACTCTCCATCGAAACTACGCCAGAGCAGCTGGTTGGGCTGGTTTTTCCGGGAGGAGGTTCCCTGGCATTAACCTTTTCAGACAAGGAATTGCCGCCTGAGGGCGTGAATCATAACAAACCCCTCTATATCTCCGTAGAGTGTAGCGATAAGTGGATACCAGTGGTACTTGTTGATACCGGTTCATATCAATGTTCCGCCAAATGTAATCCAAGATATGCGATCGGGTTAAAACCTGCAGACTTCATACCAACCACTCAGGTGATTAGAGCTTATGATAATACCAGTAGGGAAGTGATGGGGACTATCAAGGTTGAGACCCAGGTTGGTCCAGGACAACACAACATTGAATTTTATGTCTTGGACGTTCCCGCAACCTTCAACTTGCTCTTGGGGCGGCCGTGGTTGCACCAAGTGAAAGCAATCTCTTCCACTCTACACCAGATGTTGAAATACCCTCACGGGAAGGGGGTTGCAATTGTTTTCGGAAATTCATCCATCCATCCGCCGCCAGAAGTGTCTACGCCAGTTTTGGAAATCGAGCACGGCACGGAGGATGTGTTCTTATCAGGGTTCACTTTGGCAGAGGCCCGGGTAGTGCAGAATATTATGGCTGTGAATGAAGGTGTACGCTGCTGCTCAATCCGCTACCTCATGACCAAGCTACAACATAGTCCCGGGATGGGATTAGGAAGGAGCGGCAGGAAAGGAGACGCTGCGTTGGCCGAAGTGCCACACAACCTGCATACCTTTGGATCAAGTTATTCGCCCACCAAAGAGGACGGGTGAGGAAAGGAAAGAAATGGCCGGCAGAGCGAAGCAAAGTTGGGAAGCCTTTTGACTTAATGCAGTGCCCATCCAGGGTAATTTCGAACGACGCTTCGTCCGGAGGGGAGGACTTTCCATTTTGCGCTTCCCAGAGCCGTGGTTAAACGCAGAGAAGAAGCGCTGCAGTGCTTCGAGATCTTCTTCGACCGCAACTATCCGGGATGACGCTACAGAAAGCGCATGCACTCCAACAACCGAGGTTAAGCGAATAAGGCAAAGGATCCCGAGGGCATAGAATTGGAAATGGGCGTAATCGCATGTCTCTCTCTCGATCCTCCGATCGACCAAGAGTGCTTGGGGATAACTTCGGTTTCCATGATTGGGGATGAAACGGCTATGAGCCGACCAGCCAGCCTATCTTGGATGCATCAATCGCACCTCTCACTTGGCAAGACGAGGAGGATTTTTGTCCAAAGAAGACTGGTCAGTAGTGAGCCTAATCGATTCCACCGAGTCCTGGAGTCGGTTCCAATCAGTTCTGACCGAGTCCGAGTCTGTACTCTGGATGTTAACCTGGATGCCACAGTCCTGTCCAAGTCGTCTTTTTCTTTTTCATTTGAGTCTCTTGTAACCAATGAATTGGACGATTTGGATGTGCCTAATGAGAATGAACTATCTGTGGTTTCCGAGTACTTTTCTGTGCCCCTAATTTATTACATTAATTCAGACTTTCAAAATTTTGATCAAAACGACGAGGACGAAGTTCCTCCGGTTTTACAACGTTTAATTGAGCAAGAGCAAGAGAGATTTGTTAAACCATTAATGGATGAAATCATTACCGTGAACATTGGTACTGAGGAGGACCCGCGGCTGGTCCAGATTGGGTCCACGTTGTCTTCGGAGGAACGCGAGCGCTTAGTCGCTTTATTAAAAGATTTCAAAGATGTTTTCGCGTGGTCCTACGAAGACATGCCCGAATCGATCCCCGAGATTGTACAAAGATCGGATCCCCTTGACCTCGAGGCCCGACCGCCAAGCGTAAACTCAAAGATCCGCCGGATTGGGCTCTTAAGATTAAGGAAGAGGTCACTACAAATCGACGCAGCTTCCTGTTGTATCTGAATATCCGACTTGGTTGGCCAACATTGTTCCGCATCAAGAAAGATGGCAGGATCCGGGTGTGTGTAGACTTCAGGGATTTGAATAGAGCTAGTCCGAAGGACGACTTTCCCTTACCGCACATCGATGAGTTGGTAGATTTCACAGCAGGGCATGCATTGCTCTCATTCATGGATGGCTTCTCAGGATACAACCAGATAGTGATGGCACCAGAAGATAGAGAAAAGACTGCATTCACTACCCCGTGGGGGACATACTGCTACCGGGTAATGCCGTTTGGGTTGAAGAACGCTGGGGCTACTTATCAACGGGCCGCGACCACAATACTACATGATATGATCCACAAAGAGGTTGAGGTGTATGTGGACGACATGATTGTTAAGTCCAAGGAAAGAGAGGGCCACTACACCGCCTTACACAAGTTTTTCCAAAGGATCAGGGAATTCCGGTTGCGGCTAAACCCTCAGAAATGTACATTTGGTGTTATAGTGGGGAAAATGCTAGGGTTTCTGATTACACAAAGGGGCATCGAGGTCGACCCTTCCAAAATCAAGGCCATCCTAGAAATGCCACCACCAAGGACTGAAAAGGAGGTGCGAGGCTTTCTGGGTAAAGTGCAATTCATAAGACGGTTTATTTCAAAACTAACCTTGACTTGTGAACCACTTTTTGGCCTCCTCAAGAAAGGAAAAAGGTTCCAATGGGACGGCCGATGTCAAGCTGCATTTGAACAGATCAAAGAATATTTACAGAACCCACCCGTTTTATCGCCACCAGAACCAGGGAAACCGTTGATTTTGTATCTGTCAGTAACTGAAACTACAATGGGCTGCATGCTTGCACAAGAATCAGAAGATAAGGTGGAAAAAGCCATCTATTATTTGAGCAAAAAGATGTTGGAGTATGAGACCCGATATACACCGCTGGAAAAGGCTTGCTTGGCTCTGGTATGGGCTACCAGGAAGCTGCGGCACTACCTGTTAGCTCACTCTGTAATGTTGGCTTCGCGACTTGATCCCATCAAATATCTCTTCGAGAAACCAGCACTTACGGGTAGGCTAGCTCGTTGGTTGCTTTTGCTCTCCGAATTTGATCTCACGTATGTGACACGCAAGTCAGTGAAAGGAAGAGCAGTGGCAGAATTCCTTGCCGACCACCCGGTTGAGGGGGATGAAGCAGTTGAGTACCTGTTCCCGGATGAATCAATTCTACATATCGACGATGAAACTTGGACGATGTACTTTGACGGAGCATCAAATCAACATGGGTATGGGATAGGAGTGTTGCTGATAGCACCCGACAATTCCCGTATCCCTCTAGCCTTCAAGCTCCAGTTCAAAGTCTCGAACAATGAAGCAGAATATGAGGCGTGTATCGCTGGTCTAGAAGCAGCCCTGGAACTAGGGGCAAGATGACTGGACGTTATTTTGGATTCGAACCTTGTTGTGTCTCAAGCTAAAGGAGACTGGAAAGTGAAAGAGGAAAAGATGATGATGTATCACTGAACCTTGGATTTGCTGATTCCTCGGTTTGAGAAGCTAAGCTTTACTCATCTACTAAGGGAGAACAACAAGTTCGCAGATTCTTTAGCAACTCTATCTTCTATGATAGACATCCCGTGTGGAGTCCGAATGCGTCCGGTCATCATTGACCAGAAATTTGCACCTGCCTATGAGTCGATTGCAGCCATAGATGAAGTTCGTGACTTAACACCCCCGGTATTACGACATCCGAACTTCTTGGAGAAAGAAGCATACCCGCTTAGGTAAATGCCAAAGACAAGAGGGCAATCGGAAGAATGGCGCCAGCCATCATCTCGCGAGGTAAATCAGATAAACGGGTCATCTGGGAATGCATAAACCGCGGCGTTGATGCCAAGAGTCAAAGCGTCGATGGAAGCCATCCACGGAGTGAATGTGGTGCACACATGAATGGGGTAATGTTGGCACGGAAGATCCTTAGACAAGGTTATTCCGTCCACCATGGAAGAGGATTGTATCGGCCGTCCGGTGATGTCACAAGTGTCAAATTCATGCAAATCGCATGAACATCCCGCCACAAAGTCAGACAACATGACTTCGCCATGGTCGTCATTCGGGGAATTGATGTAATCGAGTCTTACGCCAAAGGGGTCGAATGGGCATGAGTTCATCTTGGTAGCGATAGATTATTTCACAAAGTGGGTTGAGGCCCAATCTTATGCAAAGGTTGAAGGCTTCAGATGTAGCAAAATTTATCGAAACAACATTATCTGTCGCCACGGTCCCAAATGAAATCATTTCGCATAATGGTTCCCACTTCAAAAAGGAGGTGATCGATTTGTTGGAGAAATACAATGTGGCTTTTCATAAGTCGTCTACTTACCGCCGCAAACCAACGGAGCAGCTTGAGGCCGCCAACAAGAACATCAAGCGATACTACGAAGATGGTGGAAACCTATCAGATCGGCCGATAAGTTGCCGCTTGCTCTCAGGCTACAGACTTCGATCGTAATCTCATCGGGCGACTCAGACTCATTGGTTTATGGGATGGAAGCCATTCTGCCTATTGAGATTGAGGTCCCATCATTACGAGTATTGGCCGAGTGCCAGATAGCCGAAGCAGATTGGCAGCAAAACAGATTTGAGGAACTCATGCTTTTCGATGAAAGAAGGCTGAAAACACTATACCACATCCAAGGTTATCAACGCAGAATCGCCAGGGCTTTTAACAAGAAGGTTAAGTCCAGGAATTTGAAAGAAGGAGATTTGGTACTCAAAGACAACCGAGCTCCCATCCACGACCCAAGGGGCAAGTTCGCACTCCAATTGATCGTCCCTACATCATCAAGTCAATCTGGTCAGGTGGAGCTGTGGTTCTGATGGACCTAGATGGCTTGGAGTTTTCTCAACCGATCAACATGGACAAGTTGAAGAAATATTACCCCTGAGAGGCTTGCTAGGCCGAAAACCCGAAAGGGCGACCTAGGCAAAATTCAGAGCATAGAAAATTTGAAATTATAAAAACTGAGCTCGCAAGGTTGAAAACCCGTAAGTAGCGGCCTTGGCAAAAGTTAGAGCGCAAAAGGAGAGTAAAATACCCGAAATAACCCAAGCCTGAACTACGTAAGGCTTGATTCCCATCTATGGGATACGTAGGTAGCTTCATCCTGAAGTTCAGCCACAATCTTTTCCCCGAACAACTTTGTCCATTTGATCATCTCAGTCATCTCTATTCATCAGCATTTATCGTGATCTCCTGCAAGGTTATTCAGACTAGGGCAACTTTCCGCTGCAATAAAGTGTAGCGGCACCATCCGCACTAGGGGCAACTTTCCGTTGTTATGAATCGCCGAGGCACTTTTTCAAACTAGGGCAACTTTCCGCTTGCTAGGATCCGGGTTGTGCATCTCAAAGGATGATCTCAGCGTGTCCAGTTCTGATCCATATCGAAAATAGTTTTGAAAAGTTTTAATAAAAGTTGACTTGGTTCAAATTAATCTTTTCACAACTAAGACCATTTTTGGACCAAAAACGGAGAATTTTCAGTACCACAACCTTCAATTTCTTTGATTTCAAAACAGAGTTCTCTCGCTCTTGCATACAATTGAAGTTGCTTTTTATTACACTCATAAAGAAAACTTGAAAGTACTAATAAAGCAATAAATCTAGGGCATAGTCGAGTCAGGTGTCCCTGCGCCCCCCGCCAGAGCTAGTCGAAGCCTCTGACGCCAACCTAGGCCCAGCCTGTGCCTCCTCATTGAGCCAATCCTAGCACTCGTCAAATAAAGTGCAACTGAAAACAGGGGTGGGGGGCAGGAGCTCTCTAGTCCTCCAGGCCGTAGTATGTCGAGCAAGGTGTGCACCTCGAACTGGGAAAGTGACCGGGTATTCAATCCCCTCTGGAGGGCAAGTCTGATCATGACCAAATTGGCGCAGAATGCGGAATGGGAAATAGAATACACAATGGGTTAGGCCAATCAACCGGATCCCAGTATCCTGAAACATGCTATAGCCCATCGCCGGAAGGTTAAGCCAAGGACAGTGCCAAGCAATGTGTTCAGCTGACAAGTTGCATATCCATTCAAACCACCATCCCTCATCAAGGGCATCGACCAGGCGTTGTCGAAAGAAGTAGCCGCGGGCTGAGTAAGCAGGGCAAGAATCCACAACTTGCAATTTATCCATCAACCATATCTGGGGAGGGATGAAAAACGAGAGAA
Organism: Camellia lanceoleosa; assembly: GCA_025200525.1. Taxonomy (NCBI): domain Eukaryota; kingdom Viridiplantae; phylum Streptophyta; class Magnoliopsida; order Ericales; family Theaceae; genus Camellia; species Camellia lanceoleosa. The sequence continues at coordinate 17,289,998 of CM045761.1, forward strand.
TAAAGAATAGAGAGATATGCGATGAGAGAAAAGTAAGATAAGGGTTTTGTGAGAAAAACCGAGCCTGAGGGCCGAGTGATGTGAGCAAATACATATGTGAGCTTGGGTGGGAAACATTACCTGCAGCAGTAGTGGACTCCCCGCAAACCTGGTTGTCTCTTGGCGGTAGAAGGCATCCAAACCTAGCAGTGTCTCGGCCAATGTCATGGCGATACAACTCTTTCCTTCCCTCAAGCCTTGAGCGACTTTAATTAAACGGATACTAGCTCCTCCGGAGCCCGAGACAAACAGAAAATGAGATAGCATGCACAAGCAGAGGGCATGTTGTCGGAAACCTTGCCAACGATGGTTGCTGCGGTCACCGGCATCAGAGAATCGGTAAATCAGGCTCGGGATATGCAACATGCCATTACCAATCAGAGATCGAGCATCATGCGCGTTGAGACCGCACATCCGCCCTAAAGCTTGGGCATGGCCAAAACGAAACTGAGGCAAGATCTCTTTTGAGCGTTCAGACTCTATCAAAGCTTGAAAATCTTCAAAAGTAGGACATACCTCTTGCCCTCCGAAGCTGAAGACATGCGTCGCCGGGTTCCAAAATCTCACTGTGGCATGGAGGAAAGGAAGGTGCAATGGAGTCCGGCCCAGCGTGAATAGTGCATTCAGGCCGAAACCCTGGAAGTTCAACTTTTCCGAGCCATCTAAAGAAGAGGTCCAAGATGTGAGATTTTCTGTGAGAAATGCGTCCATTTTGTGCAAAGCAGTGATGAAATGAATGAGTTCCAAAGTTGGAGCTTTATAGGGGGGTAAAACACTATTCGAGGACACATGTCACAATTCTGGAAGCTGCAGGGAGAGGTGGCCGGTCGGCCACCTATTCTAGTAGGCCGGCCACCCTTGATTCAAAAACCTATTCTAGTAGGCCGGCCACCCTCCAATCCCCAAAAGCAAATGTGGCCCACCATGCTCATTGGTCCTGTTTTGCCCTCCGGAAGGAAGCTTGAGGCACTTTCACGCATCGGGAAAGTTGAAGGCCTCCATTTCTCTCAGTTTCGGATATGTTCCATCATCCAGATCGTCCGAAGTACGCTTTGTTGTATTTTTGCTTATCGAATTGTTGTTTTGTTTATCAAGTTTTAAGTTTTGTCGAGCTGTCGCATTTTGTGTTTTGAGTTATTACTTTTTGTTTACCTTTTGTTTACGCGATTTTGTTGAGTCTTGTTTATTGAGTCGTTAACACTGTTGTACTTTGCTTATCGAGTTGTAAACTTGCTAAGATTCTGTTATTTCTTAGTGAGTTGAGTTTTTGATTTGTTGCGTCGGTTCATTACCTGACCTGGTAAATACACAAGGCACATTTTCATTCAATTCCATTTTGTGCAAAATGATGCGTTGCGATGCTAAGAATTTCAAATACAAACATCTTTTCAAAGGCTGTTTCATTCCATCATGTTTTACAACAAAATAAACGTACAAGTTTTACAGGAAATAAAACTGCCTAACAATACACAAAGTGCTACAAACTACTAGCAAAAAGTAAAATAAAGTAGGAAATAGCATCAATATCCTCGGGAACGGGAATGAGGAGGCCCTCTCATCCTCTCATGGATAACCTCGCACCATCATCACCATCCAAGTCGAGCTATCATCCTCCGAATCCCCTCACTGCCTCCACTCCCTAACCAAGACCAGAGCCTCCTCTCCAAAGAGATGTCTCGACTCACTGCTCATGACCTCCTCCTCCTCCTCCTCAATAATGGGTGCCTCAAGGCTCATGAGACGACCCTACTCCTCGAGCTCCTCGAAAGGCCTAGATGGCCCAGCCTCGAGAAGGCTGGATAGCCAGCCTCGAAGGCCCAGATGGCCCAAGACTTAACAGTCCAAGACTGACTTCCGAGAAGGCCCGGGTGGCCCGGCCTGCGGCAGAGCATATACAAGAGGCATCTGAAAATGAAGAGTTCAATACATCAGTTCAAATATGAAAAGCAGATGCAAGTACAATACGCGAGTGGGGTGTGTGTCAGATGTGCTCTACACAGCCTATCGATACAGCAGGATGTTCAAAACCAGCATGTCATCAGGAGTATGCTAAATACAGGAAAGATGAATAAAGACTGACGCCCATGATGGCCAAAGGCCTCCTCCGTAGGATCATGCCCTGGAATGTGGCCAGCATCCCAAGTAGCTCATCCGTGGTACTCAATCGAGGTCGCAAATACAAATGCAAAACTATCAGTAAATGAATGAACATCCAAATATCTAACTGATAAATCAAAGCTGTAAAACATACCGGGGGTGAATCAGGGTCTCTGACATATCCGTGGTCAGGAAGAGGAGGCTCTAGCGAGACCTGATAAGGAGTCCCGAACCGCCAACTCGTCAACTCGGTCAGCATGTCTGGCCACCCAGGATGATGAAGACACGGAGGGATCGGAGGAATCGAACTACCTCTACCCCTAGATGCACCAGCCCTGCTAGAGGAGGGGATATCCATGGTATGAGCCCGACTCGACGATGGTACATCAGTAGGCCTCCGTGGCGGAGCACGCACTCCCGTCAAGGGGGGCATCAGATATATACGACGATAGGTGGCGTAGTCCCCCTCCATGAGATATAACAAAGCATCGGTGCCCTACATATCACTAACGACCTCCTGGGCAGAGAGTCTATCGGCAGTCCGGATGGTGGCTGGAGGTACTGTAGACACCCCATTTTTGACCGTCCTCAAGACTTGGACGTCACCGCTCGAACGCCCGGTGGTTATCCATATTTGTGTTTGTTTGGAGTTCTCGGAGTTCTCGGCTACGCGCCTTGCCTTAGGACCTCCGAACTTGACCGTTTTGTGTCTGGTTTTGCACCAAACACTTGTGTTTTGCCTTAGAGGGGCAAGGGATGCCCTCTGAGGCATCCCCACACACCACTGGCAGTGTCTAGAGGCCACCGGCTGGTTGGTGTTTCCATCGGCACTATATTGTGCCGGTCGGCACTCTTTTGTGCCGGTCGGCAGTCAATTTTGTCAAAATGAATATTTTGCCCTGCCGACTACAGTTCAGTTGCTTTTTGAGATATTTTTAGGCAGTTGTATCACACTTTCTTCCCCTCCATACACGTGTATGGAGGGATGAGTCTCTTGTTTGCTTAGTTGCTAAGGTTACAAGATTGCCTCCTCTATAAGAGGAGGCCTTGTCTTCTTGGCTGGGGGGTTAGCCATTTTCCAACACAAAAACCAAAGCTTATATATTCTCTCTCTCTATATCTCACTCTCTCTCATCCTTGTGTGTGTGTTTTGTGGCCAAATAGTGCACTTTTACCTTACTTTTGCACCATTACACACACTATTACACCTTATTTTGAGATTGAGGTACTTGGAGGGTTGTTTGTTGTGATTTTGGACTGATTTTGATCACTAGAGGAGGGCTGCTCCACCTGTTCTTCAAAGGATCTTCAAGGGTGAGCTTGTTACTTTAGTTTCCCCATTCTTGCAACTAGTTTCTACCCCTCTTGCTTTGTGTTTTAAGCTTTGTGTATAACATAAAAAAATCTTGTTTTTACTTGCTTAAGAACATTCATTGAGGTCACCTCTTGATTTGAGTAAGAACTCACCCTCTTAGGCCTTGCTTTGGCCCCTTTTAGTGCTTTTCTTTGAGCATTGTTTGACTTGGTGTTTTTGGCCTTCTCACCACTGAAAACCAGTGGGTTTTTAGTGGTGAGGAAGATGGTGTCAAGTCTCATATAGGGGAGGGACACCCCTCTCTCCTTTGTCCCTTGCTTGCCTTTGTTTTTGACCTAAAAGATAGCAAGTGTGCATGGTTGGCTTTGGCTTCATTTCAAAGCATATTTGTGGTTAATATGATATGTTGTACCTCTGTTTTGGGTCGGATTTGCAGCCCTTAGCATGTCTCTCATACTTGCTTTGAAATGCTCTCTTATGTTTAAAAGTATGCCATGCATCTAGGCCATGTTCTTTGCATATTTTAGCATAATTCCATGAGGGCATTAGCATCATATTGCTATGTGTAAGGGCTGTTAGCCACTGTTTTTGCCATGTTTGGCATGTTTGGTGTTGTTATCTTGCTTGTTGGCTTGTAAGCTTTTGGTGTGTGAGTCCTCTAGCATGTTTAGCCTACCTCGATCTTATGATTTGGCATCATTTTAGATCACATTTCAGTCCCTATTCCATGCCTATATGTCTCCATTTATCACCTCTTCCATGTCTTGAAGTGTTGGTCTCTTATGCTTTAAAGAGGGTATTGTACATGCTTGCATGATTAATGCATTTTGGGGCTGCCATATCAAGGTTTATGGGGGTATTTTTGCATGATGGAACTCTGTTTTTGCTTAAATAATTCATGCCATGATTGGTCTTAGTAGTGGTGGAAGGGTGCTCCCCTTTTGTGCCTTAATCCTAGGCCATTTGACTTGCATGTTTGCATGAGTATTGGTCACCATTTTGGGCATGTTTTGCCACTGTTTTGGGGAGATTTGAAGGCTGCCCCATTGTAGTTAAATCTACCATTGCATGCTTGCCTCATGTTTATTGCTTAATTGATTCATTAAGTGTTGAAGTATGTTGGTCTCATTGCTTGATTGGTCCATGTTTGCATGACATTGGTACCTTGCATGTTCTAATATTTTGCATGCTTAATATGATAGTTGCATTACATTTGGCATGCCTTGTACCTTAACATCATATTGCATTGTTGAGCCATGTTGCATACATGTATTTCATGGTTTGATTTGGGGTTGTCAAGCCAAACATGGGGATTGAGAGGAGTTCACACTTTGAGTGGTGCAACTTACCTTAACCCTCATGTCACCAAGGCCTTTGACCAACACATGATAAGGCCTTGGTTTCATTTGTGTGTTTACATGCATTTTTACATTAAAATGCAAACTTAGTTCCTTGGGCTACCATGCACCAACATGCATAATTGGTGGCCCAAGAACCAAGGGTCATGTTCCCTTGAGTCTCAAGCATGATAGGGAAGCATTGGCCATGCTCACATATGCCTAAAAACCCATGCCATGTATTGATGGTCTGCTGTCATCAAAACCGTCCCTCGCAGAACTTTTCACGAGATAATGTGCCGACCGGCACTATATTTTCAGCCGATAGCCTCCAGAGGAGCCGGTGGTCAATTTAAGCAGCCGGTGGTCATTTCCTCTAGCCGGTGGTGTACTTCAGTTCATTTGGAAGATGTCCTGGGACTTTGGCAATTTTCCAAAAAGGCAAGGCAGTGGAAACAGAGGCAGTAGTGGTGCGATGCGGGTTTCCGGGCAAGGCGGGCTCAAGCATGCATCATTCGCGCATCCCGAGGCAAGGCTGAAGCCCCCTTCTTTTTTTATATATGATTTAATTTGATAATTATAAATTTCTGTAATAATTTATTTATTCTGTTTTCGGACTGTATTATTTTTGGGTTGTATATTCTTTTGGTCCCTTCGAGCGAGGGCGAACCTGTAATAAGTGTGGGTGAGTGGCATGTATGTCTTCCAACCCCCATTTCTTTCTCCCTTTTATTTACCCGCTTATGATGGTAGATTAGGGCACGTTTATTTTAGCATACCTTATGCAATGCATGCGTGCATCCATGCATTTGTTGACATACACCGGGCTCGGTACATCATACAAACCGCATTGTATTTTCAAATCTAACTTGAATATGTGCATCAAATGATTGCATTTCACATGCCATTTTTAGGGTTAGCCGAGCCTATCCTAATTACATGTTGTATGCGATGCATTAGTCACTCTAACATGAACTAGGACATGCATGTTTGCTAACTAGTTTCTTGTTTTGGCACGGAGTACAATGTAAGTATTTATGCTTTAGCATATCACATGCGTGTGAGTGTTAACATGACAGTATGATCACCATGCGGCTAAATGCTTATATGAGATAAACTGTTTGAATGCCTGTGGGTGGAGGTTGGATTGCTTGAGTTGGAAAAACTCATTGAAGTCCGTGTTTTAGCCTACTTGCGAGTAGCAAATTCCAAAACATTTTCAAAACAAACGGATATGCAATGTTTGTTTCCAAATTAGGCAATCTAGTCTATACTTGTTTGTTGCGCGCATAACATAGTAATTCTAGGCTAATAACTGGAATAAGAACACATAATGTTTTCAAAATCGGATATCACGGTTAGTAGAGGCCAGTCTTCGGACCGGGCGAAAGGGGGTGCTCATAGCTGACCTTTCCCGATCGTACCCAAGCTCCCGAGCCAAGACCACTTTGGTGATGACGGACATGTGGCCTTCGGCACCGAGTCAGGGTTTCCTAAATTTTCCATTTTAAATATTTAGGTGGCGACTCTGTAATCTGGCAAAGCAGTCCATGTTTGGCACTACTTTTCAAAAAATCTATTTTTCTTCAAAACGATTTGCCAGAGTTGGACTCTTTGGTTCAAGATTTAGAACCGCAACACAAAAAGGGAGTCCGAACTGTAGCGAGGTCCCCCCGCGGCCATGTTATAGTTTCTGGCGACTCCGCTGGGGATTTTTAGAGAGCTTGACTCGAACTCGTGATATCCTGTTTTGACTACACTTATGTGTTTCTTTGCATTGCATGTGCATTGGTGCGCCTAGGACACCGTGTTGGCCATCTGCTATTCCTAAACGATTTGCTGGAGGCTTGTCTTGTCAAGGCATGACCATAAGGTCGACGGCTATGCTCGCCAAAGATGGGAACACAAACCCCGGTTTTACCGGCACCCTTTTTCGACCATTCGACCTAGTGCATATTCGGATCCATAGTGATCATTCCAAACTAGGACAAAGTTGCTTACCCGATGTTAGGTTGTTTGAAACCACTGTATGCGAGGTGAAACCCTAGCTCCTCGACAAAATAGGACAGGAAACCCTACCCCAACATAGGGGTGTATTGGCTCTCTTTACATGTTATATGCTTTTAGAATGTATCTCACAGGAATGCGATACCAGCCATAATTTGGATATCCCGCCCGAGGGCACCAGATCGTTGTTGTTGAGAATCGCCAGGTTCTGCGGTATCGCTCGCTTTTGAAAAGGATTCGGGGAACAAAGGATCGCTGGTAGAGTGCAGTTGATCGGCTACACCCGTGTTTGATCTGTTTGGGGCTGAAAGGCTACTTGTTTTTCGTTTCAGTTCAGAGATTCGGAGAGTTGATCCAGAACAGCTAGTTTCTTCTCCTTGCTGAGGCAGGATTGAGCATGACGCAGAATTCAGAAGAGATCGTGGTCATGACGGCCGTGTTGAGTCAAGGAATCGCCCCGCTGGATGAGGCTAACATTGATCTACCGCATCTGCCCAGGTCGCCTGCCGCACATCCAATTTGGACCCCCTAACTATATCAGGCTCGCGAGCCCACCACATTTGAATTAATGGGGATGATAAGTGATCTTCAAAGATCCGTGGCGGATCTCGCCTATGGGATGTCTGCTTCGCCACCAGCCGCACCATATGCCGGAGGCTTCATACCCCAGGAACCCCCACTACTGGGACGAATTGTAATTGAACTCAGCCAACCGGAGGTGACCTCCAACTATGACAACGACGCATCAAACCAAGTTCTAGATCAGGCTGAGGCCAGAGACAAAGGCAAGATGAAGACAGATGTCGACCCTACCGAACAATTGCTGTGGGCAGTAGAGGCTTTGAAAGTCGGGGGAATGAACAAGCAACAGATATCTGCAGTTGTGTCAAAAGCTGTGGAGGATGCTTTTCCTACTACCGAGGGCGCTTCTAGTCAATCGAGAATCGATAGGCCCCGCCATGCCAAAACAGCTTCTCCCTGCTCCAACCTTGCATCCGGAAAGGATCGAAGCCCAAGGCCGCACCACGATCCGTTCGCTAGTGCATCTAGCAAGAATGCTCAGGCCCCAAAATACCTGCCCCGGGGGCGCAGGGTCTTCCATGCTGTCTACATGCCATTGTCCAAGGCACTTCAAATCCTTGCTGAGAAGGGACACCTTAAACCCCTGGAGCCTCGGCCCCTCCCAAAGAATCTCCCCGCCACGCATGATGCTTCCTATATCAGGCGTATTTATCGCCAGATCGCCATGCCACTGATAATTGCTTCCGCCTCCGTCATGAAGTACAAGACTTGATTGACAACGAGGTTATCCTCCCACCTACCTCAGCAAAATCCGTCACCACTTAGTTGTTGGATTTCGAGGATACGGATACTGCAAGTATGTAATCAGAAGGTGAACCGCCTGCGGGCAGTGTCTGGTACATTTTTGGATGTGGCGTTCGGCACGCATTTTTGAGCACCTGTCAATGCTAGTTTTGTAAATCCTGACTTGGGTGTCGAGTCAGTCTTTTGTTTTGTTTTTGAGTCTGTCTCTCTGTATTGAGTCAGTCTTTTTGCTTACAGGGTCTGTCTTGTTGTAACGAGTCAGTCCCTCTTGTATAGTATACCAGGTGATTTCGGGATTGTTGCCTCAAACACCGTTTTGTTTTGTAAATGGTTGCTATTGCTTTTTGAGCCTGTTGCTGCCGAGGAGCCGGTTATACCACCAAATCTGAATGAAATAGTTGTGGCTGTCATCACGCCAGATTTGTTATCGTCGAACCAACCGTGCCAGAGAATTTGGATGGAACGACAGTGCATTTCACCTGCTCTCTTGTGCCTTGAACATCGTTGTGATGACCTAAGTTTTTCATAAAACCCCTTTTTTTCGAACACTGTGGTGATGAAAACGAAGAGGAAATAATTCCTCGGGTTTTGTAAAGCTTTGATCATTTTGAGAGAAAGAGAGGCCTGCTAAGCTTTTAATGAATGAAATCATGCTTGTCGGCGTGAGTACTGAGAAGGACCCTGGCCTGATCCAGATTGGTTCCACACTATCTTCAACACGAGCGATTTGTTGCTTTCTTAAAAACTTTCAAAAACAAAACATTTTGCGCAGTTTTGCGAAAACCGGTGTGGAACCGCTCTTGAGATTGTGCAGCCCAGGATCGCTCTCGGTCTCAAGTTTCAATTCATCATCTGTTATAAATCCGGATCCGCTCAAACGACAAGACCATGAAACGCCTGGTGGCCCAATTCAAGCAAATGAGTAAGAGGCATTAAAGTTAGATCAAGGAGATCAGATCCCACCAAGCAAAGCTCGAGAAGCAGCCGTGATGGATTTTTCCTGCAAGTCAATACAACAGTCGTTCTCCTGGATACGGAGAGGCTTCAATCTCAAAACCATTTGGCATGGGCTAGCTACACTTTTACCCTTTGAGAGGCTCGCTGGGCCGAAAACCCGGAAGGGCGGCCTAGGCAAAAGTTAGAGCAAAGAAAAAGAAAAGAAAAAAAGAAAAATATGAAAAAAAGTGAAGAAGAAAAGAAAAATACAAAAAAAAAACAATAGCAAAAGAAAAGAAAGAAAAGAAAAGAAATGCAAAAGAAAAGAACAAGAATGAAAAAAGAAAAACATAGCTCGCAAGGTCGAAAACCCGCATTGGGCACCTTGGCAAAAGTTAGAGCCTAAACAGTGAAGGTTAAAATACCCGAGTGTACCTTAACCGGAACTACGTAAGGCTTGATTCCCATGTTTGGGATACGTAGGCAACTTCATCCTGAAGTCCAACCCCCAACGCTTCCATAGCGTCTCAGTCCATGTCATGGTTTTGATTACTTTTGCCTCCTTCGAATCCAAAATCTTGGTTGCAGCAACCCGGAATTACGTGATTAACTTCCCCTCTTGAAGTCCAAATCACCAACACCTTCCAGGTGACTGTGTCCATATATTGATTCAAACCATCTTCGACTCCTCCGCGCCTGAGGGTCCGATCGTCGTCAACAAAGACTGGCTTACAACGTGCCGAGGCATCATCCAAACAAGGGGCAACTTTCCGTTGCCTTTATCCCCCTTTAAGCGAGGGGCAATTTTCCATTACCTCCGATCCGCGGTTGCGCATCTCGAGGGTAAGTTCTATGCTCGTCGAGCATCGACTGTTTGCAAAAATATTTTTTGAAAATTTTCACTGAGGTTGACTTATTTCCTCGAAAACTATTTTATTTTCAAAATTGGACCATGTTTGGACCCCAAAAAGGAGAATTTTCAGTGCTCACAGCCTGATTCACATGATTTTCAAATCAAAAATCGAATAAGTGTGTTAATCCAACTCTCATTTTGATCAAAACTGTTTTAGAAAACGAAAAAATGGTCAAAGTGACGAACTAGGGGCATAGTTGAGTCAGTCTTCGTTTTTCCCCTCATTGCCAACGCACTTGCCGAAAGGCACTTTATCTACCAGAAGAAATAGCCGTAAGCTAGCAGTGTTGGGCGTGAACCCACAACCTCCTATTCATCTATCAATTACTCTGGGGAGGGATGAAAAATGAGAGAATAAAGAATAGAGAGGAGTAAGTTGAGAGAAAAGTGAGAAAAGGGTTTTGAGAGAAAAACCGAGCCTGAGGGCCGAGCGGTGCGAGTATCACAAATCAGAAAGGGTGGGAACAATACTCGGAGGAATTGGCTCCTTGAGATTTGAGGTCTTTTGTAAACATGTCTGTGTGTCGTGTCTTTTAATTTGTCGACCTGTATTTCGGCTTTGAGTCTTTTCCGAGCATGTCTCGTTATGTCAGGTCGTGTGCCTTTTGTTTCTTTGTTTGAGTCTGTCTCATCGTATTCTATGGTAGGCTCAATACCCCGGTTGAGAACCCATCATTTTTCAAAACGTAATCGCTTGTGCTCAGAATGCTGTGCCATTCTCTGCAATCACGCGAGGCAGGAGAAAAGAGAAAATTTGGGACATCCAAGTGTGTTTCAACCTCAACCGTTTCAGTTTTTGTAGTCCATCTTGTCACGGGTCATTTGTTCAGTGGTTTGATGTGCGTAATGAACCGAATGTCGTTAAGATGGGTCAGTGCTCGGATTGAGCAGGGATTTTGTCTGAGTGGTTTGTTGTTTAATTGGTTGGTGATCCGATTATCATAGTACAATTGCTTAATTTGCAGACAACAAATCATTATCATTTACATTTGAGGTGTGACATGACGCAATGCAGTGCAAAGTATGAAAGATGCAGATATGTACAGATATAACACTCTTCTTTTTTAGACAAAAAGTTTGGTTCACTTCATATAAACTCTTCAAGTACAAAGTTTGAGGAAAACAAAATCAGCCTGCGGCAGGACAAAGTACTCTATCTACCAAAAAAGAGAAAAGTACAAGAAAGAAATAAAAGAGATAGCAAAAGTCCGGGTCATCGGTCATCAATGGCTCACTGGAGATCTGTCCTCGCCTCTTCCCAAGCGTAAGTCCAGGCATCATCGGCGTGTCACTGCTCGAGCCCAAGCCGCCTCCTCCTGATGCCTCCGCCTCCTCGACTCGTCGTTCGAATCGAGCCCGCGAATCGCCTCCCCAGTACGCCTCCTCTGGTGTGGGGGAATATCCTGCCATCCCGAGTAGAAATGGAAGGTCCAGATGGAGCGCCACCACCCACAGGAGGAATCGGGAAGGAAGGCTGAAAAGTACAAAAAGCAAAAGCATCAGTATACATGAAGCAGTTGCAACAGTGCAGAATGCGGTGTATGAGTACAGTGTTTGAATGCCGTGAGCAATTGAAACAAAGGCAGTAATGCAGCAGTATGAGTACAAGACATTAATGTCGTGGAGCGGTTGAAACAAAGGCAGTAATGCAGCAGGCGAATACAGCAGTGTCAAGTGTCGTGAGCGCTTATCGATGTTGTGTCGTGCATCGATTATGCAACAGCTTTGTATATGGTTTGAAGCTATGTCGAGAGAACATACCGAAGGCCATAAAAGGCTAGGAACTCAAGGTCCGCAGAATATCCTCGCCATGGAGGCATTCATCTCCAATGATTGCCGGTGTACTCGGAGGAAGCCCGCAAAAAATATCGGATGCATCAATATTCGTGGAATATCAAATAAACTAAAATGAAATGATCAGACAGAATGCAAGAACATCGCATCGAGGTAAGTCAGATACCGACAAACTCGTGATCACCGGCGGAGGGCGAAGGAATCGATAGGTCACCCCATCCGACCCTGAAAGACAAGGAAGTAGGCAAAGTAGCCTCCCGTCCCTTCTCTCGACTTCCGCCGCCACGGACTCGAGCCCTCCTCGCGCCTTCCTTCCTACCTCGCCCGCCATCGGCGCCGCAGTCTCTCTTACTCGGCGACCACCACTCAACGGCCGCGATGATAAAGGTCCGGACGTACTCGAGTAATCGCCTCGCCTGGGTTATCGCCTCCCCACCGATGGTGTAGTCCGCCATCCGCCACGGTGAAACGCTTGGTGTCCTCATATGCTCGGAGGATGCACCGACTATTCGCCAGTAAGCCTGTGGTCCGACGCAAGAAGCGCCGCCAGTACCATGCTCGATGCATCGCCCTCCAAAGAAAATCCGTAACGCGAGGTCTCGATCGCCGCAAACCGATCCTCAAGATCATCGCCGGGCAGAGAGCCCACGGCTGCCAGGTGATCTGAAATGGAAATACAGTTTGTTACCTACTGATATTGCAAATATACAGGGGAAAAGCGAAGCTTAAATAAACTGCAGGTAAAACATACCTCGGTAGGAGTAATGGTGTCAAAGTAACGGCGGAAGAAGCTGAAAGTCTCCCGCGGCCTCCGGGCGCATCTCCCATCGTAGCGGCGTGAGAAGGGGACGACTAACGGAGTCTCCGTCTCGGGCACTGGCTCCAGCCTGGGGAAGTTGGCGTAAACCCACAACTGCAAGACAGATACCAGAATGTTTATCAGAAAAAGCAGGATACAGAGTAAAGCAGAAATAGCAGAGCCGTATGTTGTGCAGTGTATTGAGCAGAGTGTACAAGCAGAACAGCAGTACAACAAGATAAAGCGTATATGTGTGTGGTGTACAAGATATAGTAAGTGTAAAACAGACTAAGCAGGTGCAGCAGTGCAGTACGAAAGTACAGAGCGTAAATGTAAAGCGGAAAGGAAATGTACCTCCTAAGCTCGCCAAGAGCCTCCGAAAGCAATCGCCACGCCACGGGAGACCGAGCTCATGTACCCGTAAAGAGTGGCCAGAGCGGCACCACCCCAGTCATAATGCAAGATGTGTCAAACGTCCACCAGTGCGCTGAGTAGGCAGAGAGACACGGTGTTCGCCCGGTCGGCGAAGAGGGTCGTCCCTAGCAAGAACATCAAAAAGCCGCACAGATATCGCTTACGGCCGCTTTCGCATCGGAGCCGCCGCCACCAACGCAGGCTGCACTCTGAACTGCACCTCGAACCAAGAATAGCGGACAAAGCCTGGACGAGCAAGAGGTGGCGCCTCGCCAAGCAAATAGATCTGAACGGCGATCCACTCATCCATGTCGGTGTCGAAGGGGATCGGATCACCCCCTACCCCGATGCCGGTGAGCACCGAGAAGTCGTAGGGAGTCATCGTCATGTCTCCCGCCGCGGATAGGTGGAACGAGGTGGTGGTGTCCCACCACCTCTCTGCCAGGGCAGCTAGAAGAGGCCTACAGCAAGAAGCCGTCGCACCGCAAAAGGAACCGGCTCGCCTCGCCCACGATGCGTCGAACCGCCTTGAAGCTCCAAATACCAATCTCGAGTCAGCGACGTTCCCATACCCATGATGGTATGGGAATCTCCTCACATAAACAAATGGTTGCAAAGCAATATGAAATGTACAGTTCTGAGGAAGCATGTTAAAGTCGATACAAATCTAGCATGCGTGCAAGTTTTTCAGATTCCAAGCAGATACCGGGTTTCAGTATACTATGGTAGACTACAGGGTTTGATGCGTCGACGTGTTTTGAGTAAGTGCAATGTAAACATGGTGCACGTGTGCACATTTTTCAGATCCAAGCAGATACCGGGTTTCAGTGTACTACGGTGGACTACGGCCTGTGATGTGTCAGTGTGTTTGTAAGGGTCAGCATACAGATATGGTGCATATGTGCATATTTTTTTTATTCAAGCAGATATCGGGTTATAGTGTGCCAGTAGGTGAACTACGACGTGTGATGCGTCAGCATGTTTTGTGTGGTTCAGTTTAAATACAGCATACAATATTGTTTTCAGATTCAAATAAGTGCCGGGTGTCGGTAGGTTTGCAGTGAAGAACGGTGTGTGCCGTGTGTTTGGGTGATTGAGGCTAGTGCAGTGTGTGTGCATCTTAAACAGATATCAGTTGTAAACATGATTGGGATCAACTACAGTCTACAGCATATCAGAGCTAAGCAGTTAAAGAACAGATTCAGCTATGGCAGTTAACAGTTCTACATTGCAGAAAGTAAGACAAAAAAAAGATGTTACCTTGGAAGCGCCAAAGGATAGGTGAGAGGTCGGCTCGCGCAGGAGAAGCTCCGGGTCCAGCACTCGGTCGAAGCCGCGGAAATGGCGAAGACCATCCGGAGGTAGAACATGGATCGCCGGGAGGTAGGTCGCCGGGTCGAAGGGACGCTCGCTCAATGGGAGGAGCTCGACCCCGGGATCCATCTCGTGATCCGGGGGAGTCCCGACGGGTGGAATGTCGTCAGCCATGACAGTGGTGGTGAGAAAATGGCCGGAAAAGCCGGAATGCGAAAAGTCAACCCCGAGCAGGCCAAAAATGACCGGGAAGGCCGGAAGATGGAAAGACACGGAAATAAAGAGGAAATCGAGGGGAACAAGTCCCGAAAAAGTGGAAATAGCAAAGGAAGCGCCGAAATGAAATTTCGATCGGTCAAAAATGTCCGAAACGCGATGAACTTCGCGAATCGAACGACGAAAATATCGCGAAAACACAAAGAAATGAGCGAATGAGGAGGAAAAGAGGCTCTAGAGAGAGAGGGAGAAGTTTTTCGGCGCAAGGGAAATGAAAGAATAGGGTTTAAAACCCTATTTTAAAAGACCCGAGGTGAAATGTCAAAACTGTCCCCGATCAGCAACTTTTGGCCGGTCGGCACTATTTTGTGCCGGCCGGCACAATATTGTGCCGGTGGAACTTTTATGCAGCCGGTGGCCAGCCGGTGGCCACCTAGTCCAGCCGGTGGTGTTCCTACAGCCTTGTTTAGGCCATGTGAGCAGTTTTGGGTCTTCATAGCTCAAGAAAGTGCAAGAAAGTGCATCCCCGATGCTTAACCGGCCTCCGTTTTGACCTCGGACCGTGTCTTCTGTGCGTGGCACTCAGATTCAAGCAAAGATTGTATCCTTTCGTCTTTTACAAGATTCAAAAGTTGCCCCGTGTGCGTTGCGTGCATCCATCACGTTGTCCGGTGCGTCGCATCGCGCCATCTTGCACGTCCCTTGCGACTTGCACCGTTTTTCATTTTCGTGTGGCATGCGTGTCATGCTTGCATTTCATTTTCCATTCAATGAGGTATGCGTTCCTCATTTTGCATTTCATTGCATCTCGAGGTACGCATGCCTCGTTTTGCATTCCATTCTCCATTCAATGAGGTATGCGTGCCTCATTTTGCATTTCATTGCATCCCGAGGTACGTGTGCCTCGTTTTGCATTCCATTTTCCATTCAAATGAGGTACGCGTGCCTCGTTTTGCATTTCATTTTGCATTTTGCATCCATGAGGTATGCGTGCCTTATCTTGCATCTCATTTTGCATTTCATCGCGCTATCTTGCACACATCATTGTTTTTCGCCCCGGGTCTGGCGAGACCTTAAACACGCACGGTCTAGGAGACCTTAAATCCTCAGGAGGTGCAAGACCTTCGGTGCATTAAGGTGTGCACCTCATCGCATTTGGCATGCATCAGATCGCGATCGTCTTGTGCACTCGCGTTGTCTAACGCATCGCGCTATTTTGCGCATCTCCTTGCATTTGGCATGCATTCTATCACGCAATCCCGCACATCGTACTGTCTTGTGCACTGCATCTCAATTCATGCATTGTTATGCATTCGTAAAGCCGCGTGTTGCCGCACATTTCAAATTCATGCATTGTCATGCATTCAAAAATCGCGCGTTGGCGCGTATTTCGGAAACAACATGCATTGTCATGCATTGCATCCCGATCTAGGAGACCTTAAATCCTCTGAAGGTGTAATTCCTTCGGTGTTTGTCGTGCCCGAACGACTTTCGATGGTCTGATAAAGTCACCTGCCTGTTTTTGTGGTGAGTTCCTAGAAGACCAACTCGGACGGTGAAAACTAGAGTTCGAACGGCTTATGCCTAGAACACAAAGGTTCGGAATTTCCGAGACTAAAGTCTGGCTTAAATACCCAGGGGGTGTACCCTTGGCTTGAAATCTGTATGGAAGCCCCATAGGTTGAGGTGGCGTGTTTACGCCTCAATTCTGAATACTGAACCAACCTAGTATATCGCCCTGTTGGGAGAATAGGGAAAACCGCAATCGCAGCCATTGCATCATATTGCATTGTCATGCATCATTAATACTATTGCATATGTCATGCATTTCAAAAAATCAAAACAAAAAAACAAAAAAGCATATTGCATTGTCATGCATCATTTGTGAATATTGCATATGTCATGCATTTCAAAAAAAAAAACATGCATATATCATGCATCATCATTGTAGTATAGTGCATATGTCATGCATCCTTTGTAAATATCCGTTCTATTGCATATTGTACATATTGCATTTCAGTTGCATGCATCCACTGCATCACCTTCCATATATGGCTTGCACCTTTCCTTGTTGAGCTTGGTCTGGTAAGTGCCCTTACTTTTCACGTTGAAGTACAGTTCTGCATATGTATCGCACCTACTCCACGCTGGTATGTTGGATTGAGGTTGCGGCACCTTTTCTGTGTTAGACATGGTTTGTATGTGTGCATGCCTTTCCTAAGCGAGATACGGTTTGGCCCGCGTGCCATAATCACATATTGCATTGTAGTGTAATATATTGCATCCGGCATTAGGATCATTGTTCTTTCCTCAGCGGGTCGTCACCCCACTTATGTCAATCCACCCAATACTTGTTCTTGTGTCCGTCTACATCACTCATAGTTCAGACATCGTTCTATGGTAGACGGACTCGTTACTTCCATCAATCTATTTGACATACGTGTGGTTTCGAACCGCTCATGATTGAATCATGATTCGATTGCTCTGCATTTAGTTAGCATTGCATTGTTTCAATTGCATTGCATTATCATTTGCATTATTCATACATCATTTTGTATATAATGCACATCATTTTGCATTCATCATTGCATTATCATGCATATTGCTAACGATATTGTACCTGTTAAGTTTACTTTCTTTTCAGGTACGATATTGTATGTACGGTTCATTTGAGGCCGGTGCAATTGGACGAGCCGCACAGGTATTGTATCCTCCGCGTGAGACGTTTTGAGAATTGCATAATTCTCTTACATCCTTTCTGCATTGTAGTGTAGATTGGCATATGCTAGCTTATAAGTGTTGCATGTGTGCTTCATTACAGCTTTCTTTGCATGATCATAAGTTATGCTCGGCTTCGTGCATCTTCGGTTGCATTTTGCCCCTGCCTTCGGGCGCATACCTTGTTTTGTCTTGCATGTTTGTCCAAGTCTTCGGCCTTGTCAAAATGGGTCGCCTCGGCTTTGACATTCACTCCCGTCATTGTTATGACTTTCGAAGTTCTCACAAAGAGGGCAAATCAGAGACACCCCATTTTTGACCGTCCTCAAGACTTGGACGCCACCGCCGAACACCCTGGTTATCCATATTTGTGTTTGTTTGGAGTTCCCGAGTTCTCTGCCACGCGCTTGCCTCAAGACCTCCGAACTTGACTGCTTTGTGTCCGGTTTTGCACCAAACACTTGTGTTTTGCCTTAGGGCAATGGATGCCCTCGAGGCATCCCCACACACCACCGGCAAGGTTCAGAGGCCACCGGCTGGTTAGTGTTTCCATCGGCACTATATTGTGCCGGTCGGCACTGGCAATCAATTTTGTCAAAATGACAATTTTGCCTCCGACTACAAAGGCAGCTTGCTTTTTGAGATATTTTAGGCAAACAGATCACACTTTCTTCCCCTCCATACACGTGTATGAAGGGATGAGCCTCTTGTTTGCTTAGTTTCTAAGCTTACAAGATTGCCTCCTCTATAAGAGGAGGCCTTGTCTTCTTGGCTGGGGGGTTAGCCACTTTCCAACACAAAAACCAGAGCTTATATATTCTCTCTCTATATCTCACTCTCTCTCATCCTTGTGTGTGTGTTTTGTGGCCAAATAGTGCACTTTTACCTTACTTTTGCACCATTACACACACTATTACACCTTATTTCGAGATTGAGGTACTTGGAGGGTTGTTTGTTGTGATTTTGGACTGATTTTGATCACTAGAGGAGGGCTGCTCCACCTGTTCTTCAAAGGATCTTCAAGGGTGAGCTTGTTACTTTAGTTTCCCCATTCTTGCAACTAGTTTCTACCCCTCTTGCTTTGTGTTTTAAGCTTTGTGTATAACATAAAAAAATCTTGTTTTTACTTGCTTAAGAACATTCATTGAGGTCACCTCTTGATTTGAGTAAGAACTCACCCTCTTAGGCCTTGCTTTGGCCCCTTTTAGTGCTTTTCTTTGAGCATTGTTTGACTTGGTGTTTTTGGCCTTCTCACCACTGAAAACCAGTGGGTTTTCAGTGGTGAGGAAGATGGTTTCAAGTCTCATATAGGGGAGGGACACCCCTCTCCCCTTTGTCCCTTGCTTGCCTTTGTTTTTGACCTAAAAGATAGCATGTGTGCATGGTTGGTTTTGGCTTCATTTCAAAGCATATTTGTGGTTAATATGATATGTTGTACCTCTGTTTTGGGTTGGATTTGCAGCACTTAGCATGTCTCTCATACTTGCTTTGAAATGCTCTCTTATGTTTAAAAGTATGCCATGCATCTAGGCCATGTTCTTTGCATATTTTAGCATAATTCCATGAGGGCATTAGCATCATATTGCTATGTGTAAGGGCTGTTAGCCACTATTTTTGCCATGTTTGGCATGTTTGGTGTTGTTATCTTGCTTGTTGGCTTGTAAGCTTTTGGTGTGTGAGTCCTCTAGCATGTTTAGCCTACCTCAATCTTATGATTTGGCATCATTTTAGATCACATTTCAGTCCCTATTCCATGCCTATATGTCTCCATTTATCACATCTTCCATGTCTTGAAGTGTTGGTCTCTTATGCTTTAAAGAGGGTATTGTACATGCTTGCATGATTAATGCATTTTGGGGCTGCCATATCAAGGTTTATGGGGGTATTTTTGCATGATGGAACTCTGTTTTTGCTTAAATAATTCATGCCATGATTGGTCTTAGTAGTGGTGGAAGGGTGCTCCCCTTTTGTGCCTTAATCCTAGGCCATTTGACTTGCATGTTTGCATGAGTATTGGTCACCATTTTGGGCATGTTTTGCCACTGTTTTGGGGAGATTTGAAGGCTGCCCCATTGTATTTAAATCCACCATTGCATGCTTGCCTCATGTTTATTGCTTAATTGATTCATTAAGTGTTGAAGTATGTTGGTCTCATTGCTTGATTGGTCCATGTTTGCATGACATTGGTACCTTGCATGTTCTAGTATTTTGCATGCTTAATATGATAGTTGCATTACATTTGGCATGCCTTGTACCTTAACATCATATTGCATTGTTGAGCCATGTTGCATACATGCATTTCATGGTTTGGTTTGGGGTTATCAAGCCAAACATGGAGATTGAGAGGAGTTCACACTTTGAGTGGTGCAACTTACCTTAACCCTCATGTCACCAAGGCCTTTGACCAACACATGATAAGGCCTTGGTTTCATTTGTGTGTTTACATGCATTTTTACATTAAAATGCAAACTTAGTTCCTTGGGCTACCATGCACCAACATGCATAATTGGTGGCCCAAGAACCAAGGGTCATGTTCCCTTGAGTCTCAAGCATGATAGGGAAGCATTGGCCATGCTCACATATGCCTAAAAACCCATGCCATGTATTGCTGGTCTGCTGCTGCTGTCAAACTGTCCCCTGCAGGAACTTTCTGCCGACCGGCAGTATAATGTGCCGACCGGCACTATATTTTCAGCCGATAGCCTCCAGAGCAGCCGGTGGTCAATTTAAGCAGCCGGTGGTCATTTCCTCTAGCCGGTGGTGTACTTCAGTTCATTTGGAAGATGTCCTGGGACTTTGGCAATTTTCCAGAAAGGCAGGGCAGTGGAAACAGAGGCAGCAGTGGTGCGGTGCGGTGCGGGTTTCCGGGCAAGGCGGGCTCAAGCATGCATCATTCGCGCATCCCGAGGCAGGGCTGAAGCCCCCTTCTTTTTTTATATATGATTTAATTTGATAATTATAAATTTCTGTAATAATTTATTTATTCTGTTTTCGGACTGTATTATTTTTGGATTGTATATTCTTTTGGTCCCTCCGAGCGAGGGCGAACCTGTAATAAGTGTGGGTGAGTGGCGTGTATGTCTTCCAACCCCCATTTCTTTCTCCCTTTTATTTACCCGCTTATGATGGTAGATTAGGGCACGTTTATTTTAGCATACCTTATGCAATGCATGCGTGCATCCATGCATTTGTTGACATACACCGGGCTCGGTACATCATACAAACCGCATTGTATTTTCAAATCTAACTTGAATATGTGCATCAAATGATTGCATTTCACATGCCATTTTTAGGGTTAGCCGAGCCTATCCTAATTACATGTTGTATGCGATGCATTAGTCACTCTAACATGAACTAGGGCATGCATGTTTGCTAACTAGTTTCTTGTTTTGGCACGGAGTACAATGTAAGTATTTATGCTTTAGCATATCACATGCGCGTGAATGTTAACATGACAGTATGATCACCATGCGGCTAAATGCTTATATGAGATAAACTGTTTGAATGCCTGTGGGTGGAGGTTGGATTGCTTGAGTTGGAAAAACTCATTAAAGTCCGTGTTTTAGCCTACTTGCGAGTAGCAAATTCCAAAACATTTTCAAAACAAACGGATATGCAATGTTTGTTTCCAAATTAGGCAATCTAGTCTATACTTGTTTGCTGCTCGCATAACATAGTAATTCTAGGCTAATAACTGGAATAAGAACACATAATGTTTTCAAAATCGGATATCACGGTTAGTAGAGGCCGGTCTTCGGACCGAGCGAAAGGGGGTGCTCATAGCTGACCTTCCCCGATCGTACCCAAGCTCCCGAGCCAAGACCACTTTGGTGATGACGGACATGTATTCTAAGACCGAGTCGTGGTTTCCTAAATTTCCCATTTTAAATATTTAGGTGGCGACTCATGTCCGCAAAGCAAAGATCCATGTTTGGCACTACTTTTCAAAAATCTATTTTTCTTCAAAACGATTTGCGAGTTGGACTCTTTGGTTCAAGATTTAGAACCGCAACACAAAAGGAGTCCGAATCAGAAGCGAGGTCCCCCGCTGCCATGTTACAGTGTACAGAGGGTCCCGAGAATCGCACTTCCACACCGACGCAGAAGTTCCCCCAGAACCATGCCCTACCAACAGTCCTTCGAGCAGGAACCTATATCGAATTACCCGATCCTCCGGATACGATGTCGGAGACCATCACCTAAGACCGCCAGTCGCCAAGTAATCATGGATAGCCGCGCATAAATCAATCAAATCAGAATATACAGGCGATCAAAGATGAAAATGAAAGGAACTGAGAGTTCTCGAATACTGTCTGTCCGCAGACAAGATCAAAATACATCGCAGTAGAAGAGAGTCTCTCGAGGTCTCGATGTGCTCGCCCTCGAACACCAATGAAAACGGAGTCATAAGGAGTCCCGCCACCTCCATCTCCGGCTAATATGGGAAAGTATACGACACCCATAGCCGAGAAAAGCAAATGAATGTGAATACAAAGTGCTAAAGGCGTAATACAGAGTGCAAAGTGCGCCGTGTACAATGAACAAGTAATGAGGAAGAAATGTAAATCAAAAGGACAGAACGCATTCTCCCAAGCTCTCCAATAGCCGAGTAAGTCTCGCTCATGAGAGGTCAGACTCTTGTAACAATAGAGGGTAGCTGTGCCACCCCAGTCATACCGACTGACCTGTGATAGGTCCACTAGGGCACTCAAGAGATACAACCCAACAGTGTTCCCCCTATCGGCAAACAGAGTGGTGCCAAAGAGGAACATGAGGAAACCTCGGGTCGCTTCAATCTCCTCAGAGACTCAGTTCCATCTCCGGCCTCAAAAACTAGAAGAGAACCAGTGTACCGACTCTCCGGAAGCTCTGTTTCACGGGTGGGCGAGCCCCAATAGATATACCCAAGCGCCTCCCACTCTCCCATATCCTCGCTATAAGGTATGGGCCAACCGCCTATGTCTAGGCCGTGAGTACAAAAGTCTAGCGGGGTCATGGTCATATCCCCGGTGGCAGAAAAATGGAAAGAATTGGTGGTGTCCCACCATCTCTCCACCAAAGCAGCTAACAATGTCCTCTTGGCAGATAAAGGTGATAACCTCGCATGTAATGCTCCGAACCCCGCCGAAGTCAACCAAATCCGACAACCTCCCTAAGCTCAAGACCACTCTCTTGCAAAGAAGAGAGCCATATCCTCGCACGGTGCGAGAGCCAACCTGCATTCAGAATGAATACATGTGTTCAGTACACAATAAAATGCAAGCCGTATGCAAGTAACAAGCTGTGTGCAAATGAAATGAAGTAGCTGTGTGCAAATGAAACGAATCAGTGGGCTGTGTGTTCACTTCAAATCTGGGCTGCGTGTTCAGTAAATATGTGTTTTGGACTGTGTGTTCAAATCCTTAATCAATGGGCTGTGTGTTCACTTCAAATCTGGGCTGCGTGTTCAGTAACTCTGTGCTTTAGACTGTGTGTTCAAATCCTTAATCAGTGGACTGTGTGTTCACTTCAAATCTGGGCTGCGTGTTCAGTAACTCTGTGCTTTGGGCTGCGTGTTCAAATCTTACTCAGTGGGCTGTGTGTTCACTTCAAATCTGGGCTGCGTGTTCAGTAACTCTGTGCTTTGGGCTGCGTGTTCAAATCTTACTCAGTGGGCTGCGTGTTCACTTCAAATCTAGGCTGCGTGTTCAGTAAATTTGTGTTTTGGGTCAAATTCATTGCGTGTTCACTTCAACTGGGTCATGGTTCAAGAATTTGTGTTTTGGGGTGCGTGTTCAAATCTTACTCAAGGATGTGTGTTCGCTTCAACTGGGTCATGGTTCGTAAAATTTGGTATTTGGGTCATGTTCAAATTTCGTAAAAATCGATGGGTGTGTTCACTTCAAACTGGTCACAGGTTCAAGAATTTGTGTTTTGGGTCGTGTTCAAATCTTACTCGATGGTCATGGTTCACTTCAACCGCCACGTGTTCAAGAATATGTGTTTTGGACTGTGTGTTCAAATCCTTAATCGATGTGTGTTCAAGAACTCGCGGCTTTTGGGTCATGGTTCAAATCTTACTCATGGTCATGGTTCACTTCAAACTGGGTCATGTGTTCAAGAACTGTGTTTTGGGTCATGGTTCAAATCTTAATCAAGTCAGTGTGTTCGCTTCAAACTGGGTCATGGTTCGTAAAATTTGGTATTTGGGTCAGCGTGTTCAAATTTCGTAAAATCGAGGGTCATGTGTTCACTTCAAATATGGGTCATGGTTTAGTAAATTTGTGTTTTGGGTCAGGTTCAAATCTTACTCGATTCATTGCGTGTTCATTAATCTGATCTGCGTGTTCAGAAAATCAAAGTTTAGGGCTGTGTATTCTACTCTCAATCAGTGTGGGCTGTGTGTTCACCATCGACTTGGACTGTGGGTTTAGAAAATCGAGTTTAGGGTCAGTGTTCTACTCTCAATCAAGATGGGTGTGTTCACCATCGACTTGGACTGTGTTCTAAAATCGAGTTTGGGGTCAGGTGTTCTACTCTCAATCGCTAGGGCGTGTGTTCACCATCCATTTGGACCGTGTGTTCAAAAATCGGAGTTTGGGACTGTGTTCTACTCTTAATCAAGCAGTGCGGTGGGCTCACCTTCAAATTCGGCCGTGTTCGACAAATCGTTGTTTGAGCCATGTGTTCAATTCTTAACTAATGTGTACCGTATGCTCACAATCAATCAATCAATGAGCCGTGTGTTCAAGAATTCAAGTGTTTAAGTCACATGTTCGTAATGCAAACAAAGTACTATGTCATAAGCTAAAACTGTGTGTTCAAGCATGGCAAAGCTACAAAATGCACGAAAAATGCAGAAAATAAAGTAAAATACCTCTCGTGCATCGTGAGAGAGGTGTTGCTCCGGCTCTCACAGGAGTAAATCCCCGGGTGCCCGGTCATTGTACCCAGTGAAACGACGAAAACGTTCATGAAGCATATGTACCGGCGTATTCTCCGAATAAAAGGCGGACTTCTGGGCAAAGGTCATGATATCAAAATCATCCCCGACACCTGGAGGACCTCCACCATGAGGGTAATCACCCGCCATTTCAAGAAATCTGCAAAAGGAGCAAAAATGAGCAAAAATGAGCCAAAATTGGAAAAAAGTCAACAAAAGTCAACTCCTGGGAAATGAAAAAGTCAACAAAAGTCAACTCCCGAGAAAATCTTCCAAATATTGAGACAAACTTACCTCAAGTGGTGAAAATGAGAAAAGAAGCCCCGAAATCAAAATTTAATCGGTTCAAAGTGCTTAAAACTGAAAGATCTCGCGAAAACAACTTGCGTGGAAGGCCGAAAAGCGCGTATAAAGTGCAGATCTGAAGGAAAAAATGGTTTGGGGAGCAAGGGAAGGAGTTTTTGCAGTTGTGGGAGTGATTTCGGAATGAATGGAGGAGGATATATATAGAAATGAGCCAAAATGACAAAATTGCCGGCCACCTTTTCTGGCTGGCCGGCCATTTGCTTTTTGTTCCCTGGCCGGTGACCTCCCCTAGGGCAACCACCTGGCCGGTGGTGTTCCCCACTTGCCCACCTAGCTCCCTGCAAATTTTGAGGAAGATCGGAGTTCCCGGGACCTAAAAAAGTTCAAGAAAAGTGCACTTTCTGGCGCGAAATTGCTCCGCCGGAACTTCAGCTGCAATTTCTGACATGTGTCTCATCATTACTCATCGAAATCAAGGTGTATCCTTTTTGAACATGTTGTAACCTCTCCGGGAGGTGAACCAGAGGCTGCGATCGAGTCGCCTTCGCCGAAATGCGCATTTTCTTACTCGTTGTTTCGCAACAAACGGGCGCCCTGATTCGTGCTCATTTTGCATTGTTTTGCATATAACTTGCATTCTCATGAACATTTTGCATTGTTATGCATGATTTCTTGGTGTACCATGCCTCTATGCTCGAGCATGCGTTGTCACGCACATTCCTTTCTCGCATTGCGATGCATTCACTCGCCGACACTGCGTGTGTCAAACTTTCGAAACCACAGGAATCACATTGAATATATGTTGTTAGCATATTGTTCTTGTTGAATTTCTCTCTTTTGCAGGCACGATATTGTATGTACGGTTCATTTGAGGTCAGTGCGACTGCATTTAATCGCAGTATCGTATCTTCTCCGTGTGAGACGCGACGAGAATTGAATGATTCTCCGCATTCCTAACTGCATGAAATGTAGTTGTTGCTTTGCATTCTTGCTTAAAACTGTTGCATCTATTTGTGAATACTTGCCTCATTACAGCTTGCTGCACTTGCATGATCGTTAAGTTACATCTGGCTCCGTGCATGTCGCTTTGCATTTTGCCCCTGCCTGCGGGCACGCCTGTGGGCACATATCTCTGTGCATCTTGTATGATTGTCTAAGTCTTCGGCCTTGTCAAAAATGGGTCGTCTCTAGGCTTTGACATTCACTCCCGTCACTTCTTGACTTCCGAGTTCTGTCAAAGAGGGGCAACTGTAGACACCCCATTTTTGACCGACCTTAAGACTCAGATGTCACCGATTGAGCGCTTGGTGATGTTGCATTTTGTGCTCGTTCAGAAGTCTCAGAGTCGCGGCCGTGCGCCTTGCCTCCAGACTTCTGAACTCTCTTCAGACCTTTTGCTCGCCATAACCTGCTCGATTTTTCTCGCTTTTCTTTCCCGAGGGGAGGAGAGGTCCCAGAGACCACCTCTCAAAGCCGTCAGGCTACGTTTGCGGGTCAGAGGCCATTTTGCCCGATTCCCAATTTTGAGCCGCGAGTCGTGTGCCTCGGTTCGACCACCAAACCATCTCCGATTCCTCCGATTTTGGCATGCATCTCATTTACTCCTTCGAGGGACACTGGGTCTTAGATACCCACTTCGGGCCAAACACCACTTTCTGCTTAACGGCCGGTTTTGGACCCCGAACCGCGTGTTTTGGTCCCCGAGCATCTGCTTTGCATCGGTTTTTGTTCATTTTTGCAGTACCTGCTTTATCACCAGAAGATCACCGGAGGGTGGAGGCCAAGAATTGTCTCAAAGAACTGCTTATGCTCTTCCTACGCCTGCTTTTTCTCACTTCCGGGCTAATGTTGAACACCCTAGGGCCATTTTCTTCGAGCCAAAACCGCATATTTGCGTTGTACACACATGGGAGGATCCTAAAAACACATGGCCAGCCAGTAATTCTTCTTTTCATTTTTGAACCCCTCCTAAAAGTGGCCTATTCTCTCTCCTGTTTTAGAGTTGCCAATTTTGAACCACATGGTTATGAAGAGGAGACCTGGGAGGACACCAATATGTGAAGCTCGGCCATTAATTCGATTGGACCATTTTGCCCCTTGGCCGGCCGGCCATAGGGGTAGCCTACTGCCACCGCAGAAAAATGGTGGCCGGCCATGCTCCTTGAATTGTGCTATCTGACCATACAAATTGCTTTTTCCCAAAAAAATATCTGATCCGGGGAAAGCCTTTGGGAGGGAAACTTGGTGTCATTTCCCTCCACCTTTGCTCCCCTTTCCTTGCCTATATAACCATCCTCCAACTCATGTTATGGGGTTACACAAAATTTCCCTAAGGCTTTGGCATCCATCTCCCTCCATTTCTCTCAAAATCCCTAAGTTCCAACCACATTTCTTCATCACTACCAAGCACCACCACTACTACTCCATTCCAACAGCAAGGAGAGGCTTTCCAGCAGCTAAGAGGCAACAAATTTGGTCCAAGAAACAACCAAAGTCTTGATCTTCAAGGGTAAGTCCACTTCACCCTCTTTTGAGCTCATTTTTGCCTCATTTCCTTAGCCTATTTGCTCACTATTTTAGGATCCGACCCAAACTTAAAGGGTCAATATTTTGAGCTATTCTTCATGTTTGTTGAAGGGCTCAACCCTGTTTGAGCCCTCTATGGCACACTTGCTTCAATACCATCTTGTATGCCTTTATTTTGCATGAAATTTCTAGCCTATGTGTGATCTGTTTTCAAGAATAATGTAAACTGTAAGTGGGCCTATTTTGAGCCCCTCTTCAACATTGAAGAAGGGATCAACCCTTTTTGGGCCCCCTATCTTGTACTTGCTACACAATCTCTCTTATTTACCGTAAGTTTGCATGATTTGTTTGGCCTACATGTAGTCTGTTTTGTAGCATGTCATGAACTGTGAATAGGCTTATATTGTGTCCCTCTACAACATTGTAGAAGGGATCAACCTTGTTGGGGGTCTCCATGTTATACTTGTCATTATACCCCTCTTTGACCCCCATTTTTGCATGCTTTTTTAAGCTTATCTAGCTTCTGTTTTGGGCCATCATCAGAGCTGGAAAGAGTTATATTTTGATCTTATTGACATATTTCATTAAGGGTCTTTTCTGGTTTTATGAATGTTTGGGGTACCTCATGTTATAGCCTTATGTATCCTAGTTCTTGCATGACATTTTTAGCATGTTTTCATATTGAGTTGGAGGATGTCATCTACTGTAAATGGGCATATTTTTAGTCCCTCTTCAGTATTGTAGAAGGGTATTTTTCCATTTGGGCATCGCATGTATCACTTGCTTCAATACCCCTCTTGGGGAGCCATTTTTGCATTCTTGCTTATTCCTATGCGTGCTTGCTGTTTAGCCCTTTTTATGACTGAAAAATGCTTTTCTTGGGGCTTCCTTGCTACTGTATTTTCATTCCATGTCTATATTGTGCATGTTTAGTATAGCTATAGGCCATTTCGGGTGCCTAACTTCATGTTTCGGGGCCATTTCATGCATCGGGTGTACTTTCGCCTCATTTCGGGGCTGTTTTCCCCCAAATTTCAGTGCCAAAATTCATTTTCATGTTTGCATATCATTTCCATGCCATTTCATGCCTTAGGGCCATCGCCTCGCTTTATGCTACAGTAGCACGCATTTCGAGGCACTTCATTTTCATCCATCGGCCTCTTATGTGAGTGTGGCTGAGGCTCACTCATGTTGGTGTAAGTCCATTTCGCATTCTGTATGCCATTTTAGTCTCATTGCATCGTGTATGCCATCGCCTCGGTTTGCGTGCCCGTGTGCACGCATTTCGAGGCATCTCATTTTTCATCTCACAACCTCTTATGTGAGTGTGGCTGAGGCTCACTCATGTTGGTGTAAGTCCATTTCGCATATCTCGTTTTAGTCCTGTTGCATTCCGTATGCCATTTTCTCGGTTTGCGTGCCCATGGGCACGCATTTCGAGACATCTCATTTTAGTCTCATTGTATATCATATTTCAGGTCGTTTCATGCCTTTATGTCATTGCCTCGATTTGCGCGCCCGTGTGCATGCTTTTCGAGGCACTTCATTTTTCATCTCACGGCCTCTTATGTGAGTGTGGCTGAGGCTCACTCATGTCAGTATAAGTCCAATTTGCATTTGGAGTGCCATTTCATGCTTTAGTATCATTGTCTCGGTTTGCGTACCTGTGTGCACGCATTTCAAGGCACTTCATTTTCATCCAACGGCCTCTTATGTGAGCGTGGCTGAGGTCCACTCATGTTAGTGTAAGCCCATATTTCATTGTTTATGCCATTTTAGTCTCATTGCATTACGTATGCCATTTTTTCGGTTTGCGTGCCCACGTGCACGCATTTTGAGGCATCTCTTTTTTTTTTTATCTGATGGCCTCTTATGTGAGTGTGGCTGAGGTCCACTCATGTTAGTGTAAGTCCATGTTGCATTGTATTTGTCATTTTAGTCCCATTGCATTGCGTATGCCACTTCCTTGGTTTGCGTGCCCGTGTGCACGCATTTCGAGGCATCTCTTTTTCATAGCATTGCGTATGTTAGGATTGCATATTAGCTACATTTCATGCATATCATGCATATTGCATCGTGTTCGGGATAGGAGTTAGCTCGGACATGGGAAACGAGGCACGTTTCGTACTCCGAGTGACGGAACGGGTCTCAATTCCCAAGTCACCGACACTCCGGATTACCCATGATGGAGTTAGGTTTTGTTGTAGCATTTATATGCATTCATTCTATATTGAGTTGTGCAATTCGGCTCCTCGGCCATCATGCATCGATATGCGTGATTGGTGGCACGAGAATCGAAGCATGCATATATTTGTGAAATACATTGCTATGCCCCTTTCTCGCTTCTGCTAAAGAAATGAAGAATCAGCAACTTTTCGGGACTTGGCACGCATTTTGAGAAACATTGCAAACAGAGGCTGATTGGGGCATCCCAATGGATCTCCGCGCAAAGCAGCCCAAACATGCATCATATCATTATCCGGAGCGGAGTCAAGGCAGCCCCCTGGCTTGTATGCCAGTTTACAGTTTTCCTTAGTTAATTTGTTAATTAATTAGGAATTTGTATTATTCGGACTGTATATTTGGATCAGATATTCTTTCATTTTGGGATCAGATATGTATTCGGACCCTCTGCGTGAGGGCATAACTGTAATAAGTGTGGGTGAGTGTGATGTATGTCTTCCAACCCCCATTTCTTTCTCCCTTTTATTTACCCGCTTACGATGGTTAGATATAGGGCATATTTCAATTAGCATACAGTATGACAGCATGTTTGCATCATTCATCTGTTTTTGCACGCACTGGCTCTACAAGATCATACAACCGCATTTGTATTTCAATTCTAAATTGAATACTGTGCTAGTCTGTGTATTCCATGTGCCATGTTTAGAATAATAGCCGGCTTTATTTATAGTTTGCATCTTTACATGTGTTGCATTAGGCATTGCTGTATACTTAGGATTCATGCATGGATTTCTAATGAGTTTCGGTTTTGGCTTGGAGTACTCAGTGAGTTTTATGCTTTAGCATCCTTGCATACGTGTGAGTGACTGCCATGAATAACATGCTTACCATGAGGCTAAATGCTTATGTGATATAATTGCCTTGAATGCCTGTGAGTGGAGGTTGAGTTACTTGAATTGGGACAATTCATCAAATGTTTGTTTTAAGCCCACTAGATAGTGGCAAAATCATATTTTCTTAAGCCCATTCGAGGGTGGCAAATCCACGTCTTAGCCTACCTGCGGGTAACACCATCAAACCATTTTCAAACAAACAAACATGAAATGTCTTGTTCCAATTCAGGCGATCCAGTCTATACTTGTATGCTGTGCGCATCACATAGTAACCTAGGCTAATAACCGGATTGAGAACTCACAATGTTTTCAAAATAAGATATCATGGTTAGTAGAGGCCGGTCTTTGACCGGGCGAGCGGGGGTGCTCACGAAGTGACCTTCCCCAATCGTACCCAAGTTCCCGAGCCGAGG
Source organism: Camellia lanceoleosa (assembly GCA_025200525.1). NCBI lineage: Eukaryota > Viridiplantae > Streptophyta > Magnoliopsida > Ericales > Theaceae > Camellia > Camellia lanceoleosa. The sequence goes on from CM045761.1 coordinate 17,320,467, forward strand.
CAACTTTGGTGATGACGGACACGTGGCCTTTGGCACCGAATCAGGGTTTCCTAAATTTCCCATTTTAAAACATTTAGGTGGCGACTCTGTATCTGGCGAAGTAGTCCATGTTTGGCACTTCTTTCAAAAAATCTGTTTTCAAAACGATTTGCCGGATTTGGACTCTTCGGTTCAAGATTGAGAACCGTGACATTTGAGTCCTTCGAACTGTAGTAGACCCAATATCGAATCGAACGGGGACTCGCACTCTTCCCCGGATGCGTCGGGGACGCCTACATGTTCTTAATCGCTCTGTGTCTTTTACTGAGGCTAAATACAAAGCTCTTGCTCAGACAGCTACTGAACTTAGCTGGCTTGGTATGCTTTTGTCTGACTTTCATATCTCAATGCCAGCTCCCACTCTCTGGTGTGACAATGGGTATGTTTGGTTTGTGTTTGAGAGATGTGTTTTAGAGATAAAAAGTACGAAAACATGTTTGGTTTGGTTTTTTTCAAAAGATGTTTTGGAAAATTATTTTGAGATAGAGTTGTGGAAAAAGTGATTGATTTGATATGTGTGAGAGAGAGATTTGTTTGAAAAACTTGTTTGGTTTACAAGTTTTGGAAAAAAATTTTGAAAAAATTTGTTTGGTTTGATTACTTTTGAAAATTTATTTGTAGAGAAAATTTCCCAAAATTTTTGTAGAAAATCAAACCAAACGAGCCCAATATGTCTGCAATCTCATTGTCAAACAATCCTGTTTTTCATGCAAGATCCAAGCACATTGAAGTAGATTATCATTATGCTAGAGAAAGAGAAAGAGAAAGAGAGAGTTGCAACCAAGAAACTTCATATTCATCACATCTTTTCTATGGATCAACTTGCTAATTTATTTACTAAGCCTTTTTCATCTCCTCGATTTCTTTTTCTTCAGAACAAGCTTCTGGGTCATCACTCTCCCATAAGCTTACGGGGGCATGATAAGGAGCTAAGCCAAAGCCAAGAACATAAGCTGAGTCATAATCACAAGGAGAGTCCAGCTCAACTGAATTAGTTAGGCAGTTATAGTTAACTAGAGTCAAATGGAGTTGTTATTGTTTCATTAGATATAACTATGGTTAATTAGCAGTTATACTAGCATGTATAAAATATACAAACTCTGTAATTGATTGTATCGAACAACATAAATTCAATTTTCCTTTAGCAAGTATAAAGGAAGACTTGAGGAAGAAGAAAAGGAATCAATCATCATCAACCACTCACAAATCGTGAAAATTATCTAAGAGTAGTTAAGTTAGCCATTTTTAGGAGTATATTAAGTGATAGTTTTTCAAACCCTCATTTCTTTTCTTCTGTCAATTGCTGTGTTTTTTCAATTTTTTATTCTTATTTAAGTTCTTATAATTAATAACAAGTGACAATCTATTTGAATTAATACGTAAGTTTTGTTCTATTTTTTCTTTATTTAATTACCTCCAAAGAAATCCTTAATCTATTTAAGACATAGAACTCAACCACAAAATCTGATCTTTGTGTTTTTGTGAAAATTAATTTAAATTAATCATTGTCGAATAGGTTTCAACCAAATTTTTATCAACAATAAAAATAATGTAACTTCACTTGACAAGAGTTTTATGTCAATTATATGGAGATTGGAATATTTTATAAAATAATATTATTTCACTCCAAATAATGTGAACTTAAAACAATCGAAAGTTTAATTCTATTGAAAGAATAAATTCTTGACCACTTCTATTACTTGGTAATTTTCATGAATAGGAACGTAATAATAAAATGAAAACAAAAGGAATTATAAGAAATGAGAAATCATTAGAAAACAACAATAATGTTGAACAGCTCTTAACAATGAGGTAGATCTCGTGGAGGCGAAGGCAACGTTGTTGATGGCGTTGGCCCGTTCTCAACCACAAAAGCCATTGCTAGGCCCCACGGTAAGTGCACATCCATATGACAATGCATCAACCATACACCTATATCCATCAAAATTTTCAAAAAAGCATTGATCAAAATACATTTACAATACATACGTACATTACACACATAATTAAATATCTATTAGAAGATTGTTAAAATTGTATCCACGAGCGATGATTGCCTAGTCATTAAGCAACTGTGTATATACATATATTAAGATGATAAATCCATGCATGATTGACGATAACTACTTACCAGGATTGTTTGCCTGAAATCTTAGGACAGCCCACCCTCCAGTCGGAACGCCAATGGTGTTACGTGCTTGTGGATTGACAAGATTGAACTTTTTGGGATCGTTTATTGGGTCATAATTGCCAAACCCTTGAGCCAACACATGGAAGTTTAGTCCATGCAAGTGCATAGGGTGATTTTCTATGCCCAACGAGGCAGTGTTCTGCAAAACCATCTCAACAGTTGAATTGAACTTAAGTTTCTTTACTTTTGTTGACTTTGACGTCATTATGATCGTCCTGTTGAAGTTGTTGTTTGAATTTGTGTAGTTAAACACCAATGGTGGTTGGTCGGGGAAATCAGTAGTGTAAATCCCATCAACATGGTTGAAGAAGGCTTGCAACATCGACAACTTAGTGGGAAACTGAAAAGACGCATTGTTCATGCTCGCAGCTAATCGTTCCCCAAGTGGTCCTCCACAAGTGGCATTTCCTTCGCATGGAATTAGGCCCAAGTTTATTGTCACAAACATGTGTTCATCGACTTTGAGTGGGACTGGGATCCAATGAGGTGCATTCACGAGCACAGTCAGACTACTATAGAATTTATGGGCCGCTGGTGTGTCATTGAAAGCTGGTAAGACTGGCATTTGTGGGGTTGATTGCGTGGAATTTTCATAAATGATGATCGCGGTGGTAGAGGTGGTAGTGTCAGGTTGACCTGGCGTACTAACATAGGTATGTGCTGCCATGTAGTAAGATGCCGGTTGTTGGTTAGCAGTAAGTAGTACGTCGGCAGTTTGGCCAGGAGCAATGACTATGTAATCTGTAACCATCGGAGTAGTGTAACTAGCGTCAACAGCAACAACGGTCATGTTGTGGTTGGCTATCTTGAAGAAGAATTGATTATTCATTGCAGCATTAATGATACGTAGGAGATATGTTTTTCCTCGTACCACCTTTAACTTATATGTGCCTAAGAAGAGAAAAAACAGAACAAAAAAACAACCAAGTCATATAAAATTGGGAGATGGATCAAGTAAAAACTTAGACTAAACATTTTGCCATGTAACTTGTTTGCATTATTGGAGAGTGAAATATGTCGTGTTAGTACTTACTATTTGAAGAGCAATTGTAGAGATCGCCAGGTTGACCATTGATTGTAAAAGCATTAGAACCAGTAGGTGGACTGCCGTTTGCAAGTGCAATGTTCTCAATGTCAATAACATTACCATTCCAATACTCTCCTACAAATCACAATATAGCAAACTGTCACATTTTGAAAATCTCTTGCCGCGTGAAGATTTATATACTTTTAACTTATTGTTTATTATTTCAGATTTTGATGTATTTAAAATATGCTTTCTAATCGTCTTGAAATAATAAATATATTTTGTAATCTTCCAGAAATTTCAAATAGGTTTTTGTAATCTTCTAGAAGTCCTTAGAAAAGTGTTGGTACCAAAAAGAATTGGGAATTCTCTGTATGGTTTTGGGAATGGATATGAGTGATCAGCTCTTGGACGAATGATTAGTGCCCCATAAACGGTTGCACGAAGCCACTGTGAGTGTGCATGCCACCAAAGGGTTCCTTCTTGTCTGGTGATTTTGAATTTGTAAGTGTAGCTATTTCCAAGGCGAATCGGGCATTGAGTTACATATTCAGGTCCATCTGCCCAGCCACTTAGTAATTGAAAAATCCCGTGCCTGCACACATATTAAAGCACTACTATAAGCAATGGTAATAATAATCCTAATAGTAATTATGATAATATTATTAAGAACACAAACTTCTGCCATTGATGGGGTTATTTTTTATCTTGTGTAGTAATTGGACAATTCTATAACAAAAATTAATGAGGAATTTTTGGGTATCAAGAGAGGAGACACCATATGGTTACATTTTTCTATTGTGATTGGATTATATTTATGCTGACTGTTTGAGAGATAATAAAAGGTATATACATTTGTGATTAGTAGAAGGTACTACTTGACAATGCCACATGATACCCTTTCAACATACAAAATTTTTTCAAGATTAATACATCACAAAGAAAAAAGTAAACATTACTTTTTTAATGTTTAATTAAATCTTAATAAATGGTTACTGTTTTGCCAGGAAAAAAAAAAAAAAAAAAAGGAGGGATTTTGATTCTCTCCATTTCATATATATATAATGGAAATTTTTCATATCTAATGGTTATGTAATAGACATGTAAATTTATAATGAAGTTAAATTAAAATAAATCATTACACTCATCATTGGATGATGTAATGAAACCTCTCCATTACAAATATGTAATGAAAAGGATCAGAATCCAAAAACACATATAATACATTCAAATTGTCGAGATTAGAAGATTGTATTTTTTAAAAAAGTCAATGGTGTCATGTTTAATTATGTATCAAAATTGATCTGATTTGAGTTTTTTTTTTTTTTTTTTTTTTAAAAAAAGTTTAATTTGAAAAGTCATATTACCAATGAATGGTAACGTTGTAAGGAGATTTATTATGGACACGAACGACAAGGGTATCACCCTCACGAACCCATATTGTTGGGCCGGGAAGGCCTCCATTCACAGCCGTGATGACATTTTGGTGGCAAAGCCGCTGAACGGTCAAATTTTTAACCTGAAACAATGTAAATTCAAATAAACTATGTTATAAAATTTAAATTTTCAAGTTTAAGAAACCATGCAGATATTCAGAAAATGAAATGAAATAAAACTATGGTCTTCTTTAGTAGGTTGGTGAAGGGTATACGATCGACCACGAAGGTAACCTAATCTTCCAAAAAGCAAGAAAGTGAGAACAAGATAGTGGATTTTGGGAGCAAAGAAGCATTAGGGGTTGTTTGGGATGATCTAAATAAGTATATTTTTTGTCTTTTTACGAAAAGATGTGCAGAAAAGTAAATAGGTGATATGATGAAAAAAAGATAAAAAGATGGATTATATAAGGGATACCAAACTACCCCTTAATAACTATATGAGCGGGTATTTGGGAATTTTTTTTTTTTAATAATTTTTAAATTTTTATGAAAAGATGTGAAAAAAATTAAGAGAATATGATTTGACAACTTATAGTAACTATTTGATTATTTTAACTTCTCCCCAAATGGGGTGTAAGAATGTGCCTGTTTGGCAGAAATTATTTACAGCTTATTTCAGCTTTCAGCTTAATTTAAGCTATTTTGATGTGTTTGGTTTAGCTTATAACTTATAGCTTATAGCTTTGTAGAAGTCAGAAATCAGCTTATTCTTTGAGTAAGACATGAGATGCTTTAAGAATAAGCTAGAAATCAGTTTAAGCTGAAAGTTATAAGCTATAAGCTGTTTAGACATAAGTTATAAATACTTTTCCACAGCTCTACCAAACAGGACTAATATCTAAAAAATATGGATTAACTGTAAGAGGCTCAATTGAAGCCTTTGAAAACCATTATTTGGCTCCCTAGCTAGCAACATGCACGAAGGTGTTTATGAAAAGAACAATTTATATACAGCAATGTTAGGTATCATGAAAAATCTTTCATGAAAATAATTATGAAAGTTTTGTGATCTTTGAATTATACTTAGAATAAAGCACCACACACTAATCAAGGTAATCCAAGGATCATAAATCTTTCATAATCATTTTCATGATTCCTAACTTTTTTTCATTTATATATAGGAGAAACCATACAGACACAGAAAAATAGTCAGAATAAACACATCAAGAGTGGCTCCTAATACCCGGCGCAAAGCCATCCCGAAGGAATATGTTCATGTAATATGTAGTGAAAAGCCGAAGATTGAGAAGAATGAAGTAGAAAAAACAATTACTGAAATGGGTAAGAAAGGTTACTTCGAAAGAATGCTTCACAACTTCTGCAGAGGCCACTGACGAAGCCAGAAGAACTAGAGTACATGTTAGCAAGAACACAAGACGTGCCATGCCGTCGAACAAAACAATATATGAAGAGACAAAGAAACCAAGATCAGAAGAAGCTCTCTATCTCTCTCTGTCTGAAAGTGCTCAAGGTTGTTCTTAGGATGTGTTTGTTTTGTAATTCATGTATATGTGAGGACTATATATATAGTAGTTTGTAGATAGACAAACCTTAGCCTTCCCCACGGTTGCGTGAGGAAAAGCAACAATGCGTTTTGACAGGTAATTGAAGAAACTATTAGAATATGTCAATGGAAACTTTTATATGAGAGCCAAAGTTGACAATCAATTGAAAACAACTAATAAAAAAAATAAGTAAACCTCATAATCGTAGAATCTTTAACGGTTGTTAAAGAAAATAACCACTTTGAATTAGGTAATTTTTTACAGAAACCCGGTCCAATGTTACATATTCATTGTTTTTGTCCTTTGATAATCGGTAAAAAAATAAATAAAAAATAAGAAAAAGAGGATGATGCATGCTGTAACGATGAAATTTAAACTTTTGGTAAAGTTTTTCACACACCAGGTAATCCCTTGGTCTATCATTATCGTACTTAACATATGCGACTAACTTGTTGGAAGTTCTTTTTTTTTTTCTTTGGTTCCCTTCAAATTACGTCATTGTTTTTAAATTCTATATTCATCAAAACTAAACGATGCTCAAAATTTAAGAAGAAAAAATCAAAACAAAACAAAAAAAGAAGTTAAAATAAACACTTTTAAGTTATTTTTTACACTTCCAATTTTTATTTTATAGTTTTTTTTTTTTTGGGGGTGAATAAGGGGATAATATAGTTAGTTTTTCTCATCACGGCCATTTTTTAACAATGACCTATATCTGTCTATTTATATTATTATTAAGTGAAGGTTTCAATTGATATAGTGGAACTTTTACTCGCTTCATGTTGCATGGCAAAGTTTTTTATTTTTAATATAAAAAAAAATAAAAATTATATAAAGAGGTGATCAAGATTCAAATTCATGACCATGAGGCTAAAATAAGAGGACTCATACCACTTAATAAACTAAGGGTTGGTTTGGGATGTTCTAAAAAAGTATACTTTTTGACTTATTGACTTATATGGGTTGGGTTTGGGTTGAGTTTGATGTGATGTGTTAGAGAGGTGATGTGATTTAAATAAGATGATGTGACTTAAATAGAATAGTGACTTTTTGACTTTTTGTATTATTTAATATACCCCAAACCAAGCCTAAGTATACATTATAATATTAATTTTATTATTATTGTTTGTTCTTGCTTATTTAAACCCTCTAGTTTTAATTAAAAGAGTCATAATTTTAAAATTTTCAAGTCCATGCCACTACCATATTGTGACCAATTATAAAAAATAAATAAATAAAAAAGGGCTTTCCAGCATGCCATGTGCTTACCTAGGTTTTCAAGCCTGCAAGCACGGGACTCTGCATTATGGTGGAATTAGATCTGGATGAAGATAGTGATTATTGCCATTAACAACTAATTGAATTATTCAACCCAAAAATTAAAAATTAAAAAAAAAACAAATGAAAGATAGTAATAAGACAATTAATTTGGTAAAAATAATTGAATTCGACAGTGACTAATAAGCAACATTTTTTTAAAAAGTAACGTTGAGCACACTGATTAAAAAAATTAAAAATAAATAGTGGCCCCTATTGATTGACTTCACTTTTGCAATTCAAGCTTTCCACATATATTTGGTATGATGGGAAATTGATTTAGTGATTCGGTCAATATATTATTTTACATTTTTTTTAAAATTGAATTTCTCTCATATTTACATTTCATGAGGAAAAAAAAAGATATTTTTTTGAAGACAAATATGATAAAATTAAAAAGTTAAAATTTTTTAATCGAACTAATTTTATTTTATATATGATAGATTGAGAACTTTACAAAATGAACGTTTTAGATTATCGAAATATGACCAATAGTGGGCCCCACAAATCCCTCCAAATTTTTTATATTGAAATTAAGACTACAAATGAACAAAATTGTCCGTGAACAAATTTAAACTTGGCTCGATAAGAGTTTATTTAAACTCGGTTCGCTAAGTTTTTTTTTTTACATTCGAGTGCGAATTCAAACTCATTAAAATTTTAATAAATAAGTCCAAATATACTAAAACTCGGCTCGTAAACTCGACTCGTTAGCTGGCTCATTTAATATTTATTATTTATATATAAAAAATATTAAAATATGTATAAAAAATAAGATAATTATGTTATTTATATATTTAAAAATGTAAATGTAAATAATAGCTAATTATAGATAATACATTTATATAATAATGGTGATAGATATTATTATTTTGATAAAATATTGACTTTTTTTAATATGTTTATATATATTGTGTATATAATTATATAATTAAAATTTTAATTGTAATTTTAATTTCATACACAAATATAAATTTATAATTTTATTAGCTCGTTAAGGCTCGTAAACAGACTTGAACTCGAGTTAAGTCTAAACCATATCGGCTCAAAGCTCAATTCGTTAAATTTTTATTGAGTTCGACCTCGAACTCATTAAAATACTAATAAATAAGTTCAAATATACTAAAACTCGACTCGACTCAACTTGTTTACGATTGAAATGTGAACGTGTCATTTGGCTTAGGGTGATGCCTTCTTTATATATATATAGATGATATAGATTAAGAATCTTAGAAAATAAACAATTTAAATTATCAAAATGAGACCTATGACCACTCCACAAGCCCCTCTCATTTTTTTTATATTAAAATGTGAATCTGAAAAAAAATCCAACCTTTTTTTAATGTGTCATTTGGCCTAGGAGGGTGATGCCATTTGATTTTATTTTATTTTTTTAGTTTTTTTTTTTTCTCTTCTCCGTGTAGATGTCTTTTTTTTTTCTTTTTTTTTTTTAATGTCTGGTGACTTTTCCATTTTTTATTTTTTATTTTTTTATTTTTTTAAAGAATTGAAAATTGAAAAAAAAAATTTTGAAAACACAAAATTGGTCCAAAATTTATTTTATTTTCTAATGTGTCATATCATATGGCGCGGGACAAATAAATACGCGTTTTTTATGTAAAATGAATGGCATTGCACTTTGAATCTCTTCATTTCTTATTAGTATTAAGTTAACCGACTAAATCCTAACTAACAATGGGGCTAGTCTAGAATGTGTTGAACTTTTTATTTTTAATTTCATAATTTATAATAAATGTTCATAGAATTGGACCAATTTCTTATGCCATTTGTCCTCCTAAATTTATGAAAATTAGACTTCAGATAAAATTATTAGGTTGCCTCATAGTACTATGTAGTATTTTTTACGTAATGTTCTTGATAAATAACAAACCATAAAACATACTAAGTAAGTCATTTCTTATTTCTCAACTATATAAAAAATATGAATTAATATTATTTCACGTGAATAATATCACATAATACACAAAGACTATTGAATAATTACCCGCTTTTCAAAACAAGTTCCTCTTTATAATATAATCAATCCTACCAATTGCATTATGAATATAAAAACATATAGAGAAGAAAATTAAGGGAAATTTTATAATAGTTAAATGTCTATTTGAAAATCCCATTCCCACGTCTCTCATCATTCAAAGATCAGATTGGGAGCGAAAGAGAAGACTAAGCTGGCTGACATTTGATAATAATATCTTCCTAGGCCTTCTCCCTTTGGGCACTCTTGTATCTATTATTAAAAAAATAAATAATTAAATAAAAATAAATTAAAAAAACTTTCATGTGTAGTTATCATTTAAGAGCTAGCCAATGTGTTTTTTTAATCAATCCTAGAGATTAAAAAATGCTACAGAGATTATAAATGAATGTTACAAAGATTATAAATTAATATGGATTTGTTGAATGCTGGGTCAAGGTTGAGTTCAGGAATTTCGTTTAAGGGAGGCCAAAAACTTAACTCATGGCCAAGGCCCTCCCTATCTCTGATTGGATCAATTGAACTAACCTCTCTATAAATCTTGGGTCACAAAGTTTGTGTCACTGTATTTTTAGTGAGTTGGTGTGCGGTTATGACTCAAGTCCGTTTTAAAGAAATTTCTGCAAATCTCCAATGTATTTTAGTCCCATGTTTCGGAATTCATATAAAGCCCTTCTGTATGATTGTCCAAAAAAAACTGCTACATGTTCCCTCCTATTCAGGGCCTATCCTGAGGTTTGGAGGGCCTAATGCGAATTTTAGAAATGGGAGCCTCCCTTGTATTGAAAAAAAAAAAAAATTTCATGAATAAAACGGTAAGTTATAACTTTTTTATTTGTTTGTAACCACAAAAAAATTTACTTGCACATATAATCATTAAAATTATAAACAAAACAATTTAATGAAACAAAATTAGGGCAAAAAAATTAGGAAAAAATTATTCAATTAAAACTGATAAAGACCTAGGTAAAAAAATTAGGGCAAAATTATTTATTCCACTAAAATCTAATAGATAAAGAAGGTAAACAAAAAAAAAATTAGGGCCCATATATTGTATGTGTTGTTCTTCTTAGGCCCAAACACTTTTTTTTTTTAATATATATTTTCATTTTAATATATATGGGACAAACTACACTTATAAATAAATATAGGCTAAACTATACATGGATCCAATAAAATATTTTGAGGCCTTTTAAATTGATCCTAAAAAAAATAAAAAAATAAACATTGAGCCTATAATATTTTACTAAATTTGGGACCCTATTTTTGGGCCAAAATTTTGGAGCCTAAGGCACAGGCCTTACTGGCCTTAGACCAGGGCCAGCCTTGCTCCTATTCTTTCTCATGTTTAAAAAATAAATAAAAATAAAGTAACCTCTATTTATTTAGTTCAAAAAACAGCTCATTCAAAGACCATTTTTTTCGAAGTAAAAGATGACATGCAGATAAGAAACCTCAATATATACCCTAGCCATGTGCTTGGTTGCCAGGTTACAGAGGCTTGGTCTATAGACCTTTCAACCTCATATAGAAAAAATTAAAATGAAATGAAAAGAAGACCAAAATCACATTGCAGAGCAGATGTACCTAAAATAAAATTTAAAAAAATGAAAAGACATGGTAAGAAGTTGTTACAGGGCCAAACATATTTAATTGTTGTTAAAAAAAATGTATATATTTAATTTGGAAAACACCTATGTCTAGGGAATTGGTAAAGATAGCAATGCTGAGGTGTTAATTGAATCTTTTTTTATCAAGTCATACGAGAAGTTGGACTCAACATGGTGTAATATATATTTGGATTAGATACACAAAAAATATTGAGTTCTCACTTCATGGCAGTGGAACTTAGACATTTGGAAAATTAAGGGAAATTATGTGCAAAAAGATAGATTAAAGAAGAGTTATATCTCTTTTATATATTTGAATCCAAAAAAAAAAATCTCTTTTATATATTATTATTCTTGTCACTATCTCATTCACGTGGGTGATAGTTTTACACCTTATTTGAGTTGAAAACCCCATAATTGCTCACATGTAAACTACTTGCAGCTCATTTTTCGTATGTCCTCTCCAGTAGGCATGAAAAGGAGTTATTGATTTGTATAAGTTTTAACAATTTCTTAAGATTGTGTTTTGTTTTATAAATTTGGATATGAATTTGAAAAGGAAAAGAAAAATGTAACTGAAATGTGAATGAAATATGATATGGGTTCCCAATTGTGCTACTACTATGCCCACAACACAACAATGACTGTTGTGTGCTTAATGGGGCTCGTTTTATGTCCTATTTTGATAATCCGAATCCTTAATTTTTTTTTTAAATATCGAGTAAAACATACTTATAAAAAAAGTCAAGTTGATCAAATGTCAATAATATCATCAAATCATATTTGTAGATAAAAAAAAATGAATTGTAAATATGATTGTCAATATAAAATTGAAAACAAATGTGATTTGATGAAGATATTATTGATGTCCGATCAATTTATTTTTTTACAGATATATTCTACTTGATATTTTTTAAAAAATAAACATTTTAAATTATCAAAATATGACTCAAAATGAACCCCACGAGGAGCTGTGGGCACAGTACTGACCCCATATTCAATGAAATATAGTTATATGTCACACACATTTCGCACACTTTTTTTCTTTCCTTTCTAAATTTTTATCCAAATTTATGATTCAAACATAACTTAAAACAAATCAATTTATATTTTTCAATTGGTATTAGAGTAAATTGATTTTTCAAAATAAATAATAATTTTTTTTTACGTATAAGCCCAAAACATACATAAAAAGCCTAGTTGTGGGTGAAAGCTTTTAGTCTAGGAAAATAATTTAAACAATGATGAATTTTGATGGATTAAACTCGTCCACATCAGCATAATAAGAACATTCATTTGTTAAAATTTACAAGTACGAAACTTTACGCTTTGTATAGCTTGCAAAAAAAGGCAAAAGATTGCGTATCCAATTCTTCTTTCGTGTGTACAAGGATGGTTGACCACCAATCGTATATACGGTATCCGTTCGTTTTGGTATTTCTTATGTTCAGTTATATTCTTAAAATTAATGTAATAATGGTTGCATTGGTAGTGGTAGTGGCGACGGTAGGCTGGAGGAGGAAGTAGAGGTGTTGGGGTTAGTGATGGTGGTGGCAACAACGACAGCAGTAGTGGTGTGGTGATAGTGGTAGTAATGAGATAGAAATGATAGTGGCGGCAGCTGTAGGGCGGTGGAGGTGGTAGCAGCGACAATAGTGATGGTGGTTGTGGTCGTGGTGGTGGTAGAGGTGATGGTAATGGAGGTAATGTGGTGGCACTCATAAAACTTAGGTTCGAAAAATATTTTTCGCCTTTTAAAAATGGAAAACATTTTCTGCCCAATAAATTTATTTTCCATTGACAATAAAAAACGTCTTCCATTTACTTTTGTTTTCCATTGTACCAAACGGTAGAAAAAGTGAAAAATATTTTCTGCCCAAACAAACGGAGTGTTAGTACTCCAAATTAGTCGAGTCTTTAGTTGAGCCGAGTATGCAAATTATATTTTGACTAAATTAGAATTATGTAATATTTGTCTTTTTGAAGACTATGTTCAAACTTTTAAAAAATATTATTATCTTATTGATCCACCAGCAAATCAACCCTAGTTAGATCAATTTTTTCATAAACTCTCTAATCCATAGGATGAGTTATGTATTAAAACATATCCTGATTTTCTCAAACAAAATGGGGAAGGCAGAATATGATAATCTTGGTTTTCGCATTAATTATGTTCTAAGACTGATAGCAGATCAGTGTCTAGAAGTAAAGGCGAAAAAACAAATAAAGAATCAAATTTCCAACTCACAATACGGTCAAAAATGTTGTGATAAAATTTTAAAAGAAAATTGAAAAATTGGTTGTAATACATTTCCTAAAAGAAAAGGATTTTCCAAAAAACGTAAAAAATATAAATGGAAACATTAAAAAAAGAACAAAACATTTTCAAAAAAAAAAAGTATATTCGAAAAAAGAAACCAACAAGTGTTTCAAAAAAGAAAACTTGTAAATGTTACATTTATAATGAAGAAGGTCACTATGCACCCGAATGCCCAAAAAGGGAAAAAAATGCAAAGAAAATGATCAAAATTCTTGAAGAATAAGATTTTGAAATAATATATAGCGAAGAAATTTATGATGAAGAAGAAATCTTATACGAAATTTCTAGTGATGAAGAAAGTTCAGATGAAGAACTAATCTTCATGATGACTAATAATAGTCAAGAAATATCTCAAGAAGCAGATAATATATCTCAAGAAGAATTACAGGCAATTCGACTTGTAGATATAATCGGAGAAGAAAAAACTTTTACCGACGAAGAATTAGTAAAATTTGAAAAAATGCAAGAAGTTTCTATTCCAGAAATTTACAAACTTTATAAATTCAACTTCTTTTCTGCAAGAGTGTTTGAACAATACAGTGGTAACACTCAAGCAAAATGGTCAAAAGAAAGAAATATTGATATTCCTTTTTTTTATAAGAAAAATGTTCCAAGATGAAAAAAAAAATATCTTGAAATTCAATACATTCATATTGGATTAATTCAAGTAACCATAACAACCTTATTTCGCAAAGGGATAGATACTTCTATTTTGGCAGTAATTTTTTATAAAAGATTTTCTAACCCAATGAAAGTAATCATTGGAAGAATTCAGTCTAATTTGACTAATAGAGTAGTATGGTTTAATGTTAGACCAAATTTCTTTATTTCCATAAATGATCCTAATTTTGAAAATACAGTCAAAATAAGAATTAAAACACAAGGATTAGGAATGAAATCAAATTCTCATAATTTGGCTATTCGTTGGAAAACAATTCACGAATTAACCAAATTTCCTGAAACACAAACAAGATCAAACGAAAAGGTGGCGTTTGGTAACACTTACGTTTTCAGTTTTTTGTTTATATTTACAAAAATTTTAAAAACTCAAATAAAAACTTATTTGGTAAAATTTTTGATTTATAAATCAATGGTCTCAGGTTATAAATTTGGCCAAAAAACGAAAACACAAAAAATGTGCTTCCGTTTTGAGTTTTCAGTTTTTTTTTTTTTTTACCATCCAACACTAGCCACTACCTGCCACCTTTTTCCACCACTGTCTTCCGCCACCACCACCCACCACCCACCACCACCTGTCACCACCACTCACCACCCACCACCACCTACCACCACTGCCACCACCACCACCCTCCCACCACCACCACTCGCCTCCGCACCACCGCCCCCGCCACCGCCACCACCACCACCACCCACCACCCACCTGCCATCCACCCACTCCCACCCGCTACTACCACCCGCCACTACCATCTACCACCCGCCACCACCACCCACTACCTACTTGCCACCACCACCACCACCATCCACCACCCACCTACCACCACCACCGCACCACCACCACCACCACCACAACCATCACCACCACCCACCACCTACCTACCACCACCACCACCACCACCACACCACCACACCACCACCACCACTACCACCCACCACCACCACTACCACTTGCCACCACTACCACCCGCCACCACCCACCAGCCACTCGCTACCACCCGCCACCGTCACCCACCCACCGACCATCACCATCCACCTGTCACTACCCACCACTACCACCCGCCATCCGCCACCCACCTGCCATCACCACCAACCACCCGCCACCGCCACCACCACTACCACCCACTCACTACCACCCACCACCTGTCACCATTACCCATCCACCCACCACCACCACCTGCTACCTACCCGCCACCATCCACTACCACCCACCCCCCGCCACCTACCACCACCAACCAACCCACACCACCACCCACCACCACCCACCACACCACCACCCACCACACACACACCACCCACACCACCCCCACCCACCACCGCACACCACCCACCACCACCCACCATCACTGGCCACCACTTGCCACCACTTGCCATTTCTCACTCTTTTTTAAATTTTTAAACATTTTGTCAATTACCAAACGCGTTTGTAGTTTATGTTTTTCTAAAAATAAACAAAAATCAGTTTATAAAATTTTTGTAAATATAAACTGAAACTGAAACGTAAATGTTACTAAACACACCCTAATAAAATCGTTGAAATCTTTGAACCAAGACCATTTGACCCGGCAATACAACCTCGTCTAATGAATTGGAGCAATTTAGAAGTCCCTCGACAATGGTTAATCCAAGAGCTAGTGGGACAAGGAGAATCTTCTAAAACAAAAAAACCTGCATAATTACAAATGCAGGCATCAAGAAAAAAATTTATATATTGAAAATACAGTTCCAAAAATTAAAAGATCAACTTCTGTATTTGAAAAAGATTTTACTAACAAATCATTTTCAAAGTTAAGCATTGGAAAATCAAGTAATAATTCTAATCAAGAATCTATTACTTCAAACAATGTTTAGATTCCTATTTTTCCAGGAACAAGAAAACTTAAACATATTAAGTCTGCATATATGTATCATTTTCAAATAAAAATGATGATATTATTTTTTCTCCTAGCCAGGGAAAAAGAAAGTATACATATGTATTGGAAACATTTAATTTTGCAAGTTATAAACCCTATAGCCTCAGTGTTCTCATAGACACAGGAGCTACAGTTAACTCATGTAAATGGAATGTTATACCAAAGGCAAAATGAACATTAATGAAACATCCAATTTTGGTTATTGGAATTGATGGCAACCATACTTCCATACAATTCAAAGCTAAAAATATAGCTATTTGGTTAAATGATAGCAAGTTCATTATACCAAAAATTTTATGTTTTCCGTATATGCATGGAGATTTCCTTCTTGGCAATAATTTTATATATAAATACCTTACAATGCAAATACAAGAAAAAGCTATTTCATTAAGTATAAATAATGTCTTTATTCATATTCCCTTATTAGAACAACATAAATACATTCGTGATAAAGAGTTTGCGCCCGTGCCACGTGGTGATTTAACTCTTATCATCAAAACCACTGATGAATCACACTGGATTTATAAAATTTTAGAAGAAAATTTTAGTGAACATCCATTAAAACTATGGCAACGTAACCTACGTTATTGTAGTTTAAAATTGAAAGACCCTAATGTTATCATTAGAGTAAGACCAATGATCTATACTAGACAAGATATAGATGAATTTGATATTCAACTCTAGGAACTTTTAGACAAAAAGTTAATTGAAGAAACTAAAAGCCCTCACTCTAGTCCAGCTTTTATGGTAAGAAACCATGCTGAAATTAAAAGAGGAAAAGTCCGAATGGTAGTCAACTATAAACAGTTAAATGACAATTTAGAATTTGATAGATATTTTATTCCACGAAAAGATGTTTTGATTAACTTAACCAAAGGATCAAAAATCTTTAGCAAATTTGATTATAAAAGTGGATTTTGGCAAATTCAATTGACTGAAGAGTCAAAAAATTTGACAACTTTCAGTACACCTAGAGGACATTACCACTAGAATGTTATGCCCTTTGGATTAAATATAGCACCATAGGTATTTCAATGGTGGATGGATACAATTTTTAAAGATCTTAAAGATTGTTCTATAGTTTATATTGATGATATACTTATCTTCTCTAAAACCAAAGAGGAGCATAAGAAATATTTAAAATTACTTTGTGAAAAATTCTAAAAATACGGAATTATTTTGTCTCCAAAAAAGATTGAATTAGAAAAAGAATCAATTGAATTTTGGGAATAATTTTAGACCAGAAAGATTTAAAATTACAAGAACATATTTTGTCCAAAGTACGAGATTTTCCTGATACTCTTGAAAATATAACACAATTACAGAGTTTATTAGGCATTTTAAAAACTAATTTTTACAATTTTTTATTACACATTTTTTCATAAAAAGTCAAAAAGTTAACCCAAACATCCATATTTTCAACCTCACTTTTTTAGTCAAAAAAGACAAAAAGTGCACTTATTTAGTCTTCCCAAACAAGGCCTAAATTATGGACGAATTTTTATCAAAAAACTTTCAAAAATAGAAATTCCTTGCTTAACCAAATTAAGAAAAAAATGTTATTTTTGAATGGACAGCAGAAGATGTTGCTTTAATTAAACAAATTAAAGAAAATGTTAAAATTTTACCAGATGTTTATCTTCCTAAAACAGGTGATAAATTAATTCTAGAAACAGATGCCTCAGAAGCATGCTGGGGATGTGTTCTTAAAGCTATACCCAGTAATTTATGGCATAATAAAAAGATACCTTTATTAGAAAATAGGATTAGACCAAGAAAAAATTCAATACCCATAAAATTACAAAAAGAAGAGTTAATTTGTAAATATAATTCTAGAACATTTAAACCAAATGAACAGAAATATATTATTTTTGAAAAAGAATTACTAGCAATAAAAAGTTTTCATATTTACTTAGTGTAGACACCCCATTTTTGACCGACCTTAAGACTCAGACGTCACCGATTGAGCGCTCGGTGATCTTGCATATTGTACTCATTCAGAAGTCTCAGAGTCGCGGCCGTGAGCCCTGCCTCCGGACTTCCGAACCCTCTTCTGTAACTTGTCTCGGTTTGCGAACCAGACTCGGTTTTCTCTGTTTCTCTTCCTGAAGGAAAGGAGAGGTCCCGTAGACCATCTCTCAGTGGCCGTGAGCTACATTTTGTGGCCGTAGGCCATTTTGCCCATTTCGGAGCCCGGTTCCCGGTTTTCGGAGCCGTCAGGCCGTGTGCCTTAGTTCGGGACCGTCTAACCATCTCCGATTCCTCCGGTTTTTGGCATGCGTCTTATTTACTTCCTTTTGAGGGACATTGAGGTCTGGGAGACCCACTTCGTGGCCGAATGCCACTTTCGATTATATGACCTATTTTGGACCCGGCTGCGTGTTTTGGCCCCCGAGCATTCGTTTTGCATCGGTTTTCGTTCATTTTTTACAGGTACCTCTGTTTTATCACCAGGAAGGTCACTGAAGGGTGGGAGGCCAGAAATTGTCTCAGCAACCAGTTATGCTCCTCCGGCGCCCTCCGATGCCCGTTTTCTCACTTCCGAGCCAATGTTGACCACCCTAGGGCCATTTTCTTCAACCCCAAACCACATATTTGTGTTGTACACACATGGGAGGACCCTAATATCACATGGTCGGCCAGTAACTCAATTTGAACCTTTTGAACCCCTCCTAAGAGTGGCTTGTTGTCTCTCCTGTTTTACAGTTGCCAGTTTCCAACTACAGGGTTGTGATGAGGAGACCTGGGAGGACACCAATATCTGGTGGCCGGCCAAAAATTGTTTTGGACCATTTTGCCCCTTGGCTGGCCGGCTACCTGCAACAAAAGTAGCAGGCCGGCCATGCTCCTTGGGATGTGTGCTTTACAGCTGTATAGCTGTTTTTCCCAAAATATCTGATTTCGGGGGACTTTTTGTATAGAAGGGAACTTAATCCTTTAAGCTACACACTTTGTCTCTCCCTCTTCCCTCCATCCTTGCATCAACACAGCAGCTCTAGCTCTCCTTCAAGGGTTGGAAATCTTGCCTCAAGCATAGAGACACATATCTCTCTCTATCTCTCTCATTTTCTCAAGTTTTGGCTCCACTTCTTCACTACCACCAAGCACCACCACCACCACTCCATTTCCAGCAGTTTGGAGGACTTTCCAGCAGCTAAGAGGCACCATTTTTCAAGCCAAAAGGGAGCAAAAGTTTGGTCTTCAAGGGTAAGTTCATCTTTCCCTCTTTTGTAGCACCTTTTTGTCCCATTTCTTAGCCCTATTTGCTTGCTGTTTTGGGCTCCGACCCTAACTGAAAGGGGAATTTTTTTGAGCCATTCTTCATGTTTGTTCAAGGGCTCAACCCTGTTTGAGCCCCCCATTTGGTACTTGCTTCAATATCTCTTTGTATGCCATTATTTTGCATGGTATTTCTAGCCTATGTGTGATCTTTTTTCGAGCATGATATAAACTGTGAGTGGGCCTATTTTGAGCTCCTCTACAATATTGTAGAAGGGCTCAACACTGTTGGGGGCCTCCATGCTGTACTTACCATTATACCCCTCTTTGGCCCCCATTTTTGCATGCTTTGTTGGCTTGTCTTACTTTTGTTTTTCGGCCATAATCAAAACTGAAAATGGCCATATTTTGACCTTCTTGGAATATCTCATTAAGGTTCTTTGGCTGTTTGATGTATATTTGGCCTACTTCATGTTATACCCCTCTTGGGCCTCCATTTTTGCATGCTTTTTTAGGCTTATCTAGCTTCTGTTTTCGGCCATCATCAGAAATTAAAATGGCCATATTTTGACCTTATTGGAATGTCTCATTAAGGGTCTTTGGCTGTTTGGTGAATGCTTTGTATACCTCATGTTATAGCCTCTTGATTGGCCTTAATCTTGCATTGCATTTTGAGCATGTTTGAATACTGATTTGAGGCTTGTCATCTACTGTAAATATTCATATTTTTAGTCCCTCTTCAGTGTTGTAGAATGGTATTTTTCTGTTTGGGCTTTGCATCTACCACTTGCTTCATAGCCTCCCTTACGGAGCCATTTTTGTATGCCATCTTAGCCCTACTTGTGATTGCTATTTGACCATGTTTTGTTCTGTAAAAATGTTAGTTTTGGGTCTGACTTGCTTATTCATTTTCATGTCATGTACCAATTATGCATGTATGGTGTAGCTGTAGGCCATTTTATGCATTGAAACCCATGTTTCGGGATCATTTCATACATTGGGTATTATTTCGCCTCATTTCGGGGCTGTTTTGCCCCTCATTTTGCCATTGATTTTTTCATGTTTGCATATCATATTCCATGTCTTAGCCATGTCTCATTAGAGTGGCATTTCGGTGCTTGAGGGCTCGTTCTCGGTTTGCGTGCCCGCGGGCACGCACTTCGAGGTATCTTGTTTTCATCTGACGGCCTCCTGTGTGAGTGTGGCTGAGGCTCTCTCATGTTGGTGTAAGCCCATTATTGCATTGCGTATGCCATTTCATCCATAACATTGTGTATGCCCGGTTGTATATTACCTCGTATAGCGTGTATGCCATTCCATAAAATTGTGTATGTTAGGATTGCATATTAGTCGCATTTCATTCATATCATGCATATTGCATCGTGTTCGGGATAGGAGTTAGCCCGGGCACGGGAAACGAGGCACGTTTCGCACTCCGAGCGACAGAACGGGTCTCAATTCCCAAGTCACTGTAACAACGCCCGCGAGGGACCTCGCTACAGTTCGGACTCGATTTTTGTTGCAGTTCTAAATCTGAACCAAAGAGTCCAACTCTGGCAAATCGTTTTTGAAGAAAAACAGATTTTTTGAAAGAAGTGCCAAACATGGATTGCTTTGCCAGATAACAGAGTCGCCACCTAAATATTTTTAAAATGGAAAATTTAGGAAACCCTAACTCGGTGCCAAAAGGCCACGTGTCCGTCATCACCAAAGTTGGCTCGGGAACTTGGGTACGATTGGGGGAGGTCACATCGTGAGCACCTTCAAAGACCGGCCTCTACTAACCATGATATCAATTTTTGAAAACATTGGGTGGTCTGATTCCGGTTATTAGCCTAGGATTACTATGTGGTGCTCACAGCAAACAAGTATAGACTGGGCGTCGAATGGAACTAAACATTTCATGTTTGTTTGTTTGAAAATGGTGTGATGGTGCTACCCGCAGGTAGGCTAAAATGCGGATTTGCCACCCTCGAGTGGGCTTAGAAAACATGGTTTTGCCACAATCTAGTGGGCTTAAAACAAACAGTCGATGAATTGTCCCAATTCAGATAACTCAACCTCCACCCACAGGCATTCAAGGCAGTTATATCACATAAGCAGTTAGCCTCATGGTAAGCATGCTATTCATGGCAACACTCACACGCATGCAAGGATGCTAAAGCATAAAAACTCACTGAGTACTCCAAGCCAAAAGCAATTGATTAGAAATCATGCATGAATCCTAAATATGCTGAAATGCCTAATGCAACACATGCAAAATGCAACTATAGCAGGCTCGGCTATTCTAAACATGGTATATGAAATGCTACAGTTAGCATGTATTCAATTTGGAATTGAAATACAAATCACGCATTGTATGATCAGTGCGTGCAAAAGCAGATGAATGAATGCAAACATCTTTGTCATCTTGTATGCTAATTAAAATATGCCCTATATCTAACCATCGAAGCGGGTAAATAAAAGGGAGAAAGAAATGGGGTTGGAAGACATACATCGCACTCACACACCCTTATTACGTTATGCCCTCGCAGAGGGTCCAATAAATAATACAAAAAATGAAAGAATAATACAGTCCGAAATAAATGTACAAATTTCTAATTAATTAACAAATTAATTACAAAAGAAGTAAGCGGCATGCAAGCCGTGGCCGCTTCGATAGATGATGTATCTTTGAAATCCAGGATGCCCCTGATTAGCCTCTGTTTGCGATATTTCTCAAATCTTGCGCGGACTCAAAAGTTGTTGATCCTTAATTTTCTTTGCAGAGAAGCGAGAAAAGGGCATAGCAATGTATTTTCACAAATATATGTATGCCTCGATCCTCGTGCCACCAATCACGCATACCGATGCATGATGGCAGAGGAATCGGATTGCACAACTCAATATAGGGATGAATGCTACAACAAAACTTAACTCCATCATGGGTAATCCGGAGTGTCGGTGACTTGGGAATTGAGACCCGTTCCGTCACTCGGAGTACGAAACGTGCCTCGTTTCCCGTGCAATATGCATGATATGCATGAAATGCAACTAATATGTGATATAGCATGCACAATGCCATGAAAATGAGTAACCTCGAAATGCGTGCACACGGGCACGCAAACCGAGGTAATGCATGAATGCAATCTAAGATACAACCTAGTATGCACAATGCTGTGAAAATGAGATGAAAATGAAACGCCTCGAAAAGCGTGCGCGCGGGCACGCAAACCGAGGCGATGGCATGAAATGCAAAGCGGATAAAACAGAGTGCCTCGAAATGCGTGCACACGGGCACGCAAACCGAGGCGATGACAAAATGGAAATCGGATACAACCGAAGTGCCTCGAAACGCGCGCCCACAGGCACGCAAACCGAGGCAATGATAAAATGAGAAAATCGGATACAACCGAAGTGCCTCGAAATGCGCGCCCACAGGCACGCAAACCGAGGCGATGATAAAATGAGAAAATCGGATACAACCGAAGTGCCTCGAAATGCGCGCCCACAGGCACGCAAACCGAGGCGATGATAAAATGCAATGAAATGGCACACGGAATGCCGCGATGGGCTTACACCAACATGGGAGAGCCTCAGCTCACTCACGTAGGAGGCCGTCGGATGAAACGGAGGTGCCTCGAAGTGCGTGCCCATAGACACGCAAACCGAGGCGATGCATTAAGGCATAAAATGACATGGGAAATGATATGCAAGCATGCAAGACAAATTTCAGCCACTAAATGAAGGGGAAAGCCGCCCCGAAACGATACGAAATGAAAATCAACGCATGAAATCATCCCGAAATGCAATTCTAAGTGCCCGAAATGGCCTACGGCTATGCTAAACATGCAAAATTGGCACACGACAGAAAAAACAGTAGTAAGGCAGTCCCAAAAATGACATTTTTACAGTACAAAACAAGGCCAAATTATGAGTATAGATAAGGCAACAATAGCTTGCAAAAATACGGAAAAAGAGAGGAATTACAAAGTAAGTGGTATCTACCATGCCCAAACCCAAAAAAACAGTTCTAAAAAACTAAAGAGGGACCAAAAATAAGCATATATTCAGTTTATGGAAACCCCAAAATTAATATAAAAACATGCTAACAATTCCATGCAAAATGGAGCTCAAAAGAGGTTATAACAAGAGGCATGCAAAGAATACACCAAACAACAAAACTTTCTTCATGAAACATGTAGAGGGGGTCAAAATAAGACCCATTTCAGTTCTGACCAAGAGCTAAAACCAAAAGCACAAAAGGATACAAAACATGCAAGAATCAGGGCCTAAAGTGGATTTCAAAGGGAGGTGGTATATAGAAAGGCCAAACAAGGTTGAGCCCTTCTACAATGTTGTAGAGGGGCTCAGTATAAGCACAAAATCAGTAGGGGTCGGAGCCCCAAAAACAAATGCAAATAGGTTAAAAATAGCATGCAAGATTGTGACTTACAAGCTAGGTATTGAAACAAGTATATCATGGAGGCACCAAATGAAGTTGAGCCCTTCTACAAAGTTGTAGAGGGGCTCAAAATAAGCCTAAAACAAGTAGGGGTCAAGGCTCAAAAACTGAAAGGAAATAGGGTAGAAATAGGAAGCAAAATTATGCTACAAAAAGAGATTTGGAGACTTACCCTTGAAGATCCGATTGTTGCTACCTCTTGGCCTGAATTTGGTGCTTCTTAGCCATTGGAGAACACTTCCTTGTTGCTGGAATGGTAGTGGGGATGGTGGAGCTAAGGGTTGATGAAGAGAAGAGCTAGAGACTTGGCTTTTTCTTGAGTTTTGGCTATGGAGATGGAGGATTTGGGAGAGGTGTTCTTGAGAGCAAATTTTCTAACCTAGGTAAAGGGGCTGTCCAGCCCTTTAAATAAGGGAGAAAAGGTGTAAAAGGGGAGGGAGAAGCATCCAAGCTTTCCCTCCCAAAATATCCCCCGGATGGGGTGATATTTCGACAAAATATCCAGGCAAGAAATTGGCCAGTAACTACGGGAGGTGGCCGGCCAGCCACCCCACCTGGTCGGCCACCCACTCACCATGGCCGGCCGGCCACCCCTAAAAAATGAACTCAAAATTGTGACCACCATGCAATGGTGTCCTCCCAAGTGTGTAGATCAAGGCCCCAAGGTCGGAATCTGGCAACTCTGAAGCAGGAGCCACAACATAGAGCTTGAAGGAGAGCCTCAAAAATGAAATGCACAATTTTTGGCCGACCATATACCCTTGGTGTCCTCCCAGATGTGTGGAACAAGGTTCCAAGGTTGGAATTTGGCAACACCAAGCGAGCCACAACATTGGATTTGAAGGAGAGGCCCAAAATGAACTTCCAATTTTCTGGCCGACCATGCTTGTTTAGGGTCCTCCCATGTCCCCGATCACGATGTGGCTTTGGTTGGAAGAAAATACCCCGGGGTGTTCAACATTGGCGGAAGTGAGCAAAAGCAGGCTCCGAGGAGCGGTTATCTGGGATAATTGCTGGCCTCCCACCACCCAGTGATCTTCGTGGTGTTGAAACAGAGGTACCTGCCAAATTTGAACAAAAACTAATGAGAAATGAACGCTCGGGGCCAAAACCTGAGCAATTCGGGATCCCGAAAATGAGTCAAGGAAGTGGCATCTGGCGAAGTGGGTATCGAGACCCCAGTGTCCTCGGAAGGACCAAACAGAGGTGTCTGTCAAAAATGAACAGACATCGATGCAAAATGAATGCTCGGGGCCAAAAGCGCGCGGTTCGGGATCCCGAAAATGGGCTGCGGGGCACCGGAATTGGTGTTCGGCTGCGAAGTGGGTCTCAGAGACCCCAGTGTCCCTCGGAAGGACCAAGCAGGTGTCGCCAAAAGCGAGCAGAACATCGATGCAAAATGAATGCTCGGGGCCAAAAGCGGTTCGGGATCCGAAAATGAAGGCCGAGTGGTGTTCGTTGCGAAGTGGGTTTCGAGCCCCAGTGTCCCTTAAATGGGAGTAAATGAGATGCATGCCAAAAACCGGAGAAATCGGAGATGGTTGGGCGGTCCCGCCTAACGGCTCGAACCGCTCCGAATGGGAACAATGGCCTGACGCCACGAAAAAGTAGCCCACGGCCACGAGAGATAGTCTACGGACCACCTCCCCTCGGAAAGAAAACAGAAAAATCGAGCTTGGTTCGCAAACCGAGACAAAACCTGAAAGAGAGTTCGGTAGTCCGGGAGGCGCGCGCCGCGGTCGAGACTTCAACGAGCACCTGATATGCAACATCACCGAGCGCTCAATCGGTGACGTCTGAGTCTTAAGGTCGGTCAAAAATGGGGTGTCTACAGTCACCGACACTCCGGATCACCCATGATGGAGTTAGGTTTTGTTGTAGCATTCATATGCATTCATCCTATATTGAGTTGTGCAATTCGGCTCCTCGACCATCATGCATCGATATGCGTGATTGGTGGCACGAGGATCGAGGCATGCATATATTTGTGAAATACATTGCTATGCCCTTTCTCTGTTGCGGCGAGAATGAAGAATCGATAACTTTTGAGTCGCACGCATTTCGAGGAACATCGCAACAGAGGCTAATCGAGGCATCGCCGTGATTTCAGCATAAGCGACCCAAACATGCATCATCTCATTATCCGGAGTCAAGGCGATCCACGGCTTGCATGCCGATTCTGAGTTTTCTTAGTTAATTTGTTAATTAATTAGGAATTTGTATATTATTCGGGCTGTAATATTCGGACTGTATTATTCTTTCATTTGGGACTGTATTATTTATTTGGACCCTCCGAGTGAGGGCACAATGTTGTAATAAGTGTGGGTGAGTGTGATGTATGTCTTCCAACCCCACGTCTTTCTTTCCTTTTATTTACCCGCTTATGATGGTTAGATATAGGGCATATTTCAATTAGCATACAGTATCACAGCATGTTTGCATCATTCATCTGTTTTGCATGCACCGGGCTCGGCGCATCATACAAACTGCATTTGTATTTCAATTCCAAATTAAATGTAGCATTCCATATGCCATGTTTAGAATAGCCGAGCCTGCTATAGTTGCATCTTTGCATGTGTTGCATTAGGCAATTTTGTATATTTAGATCATGCACGATTTCTAACGAGCTTCTGTTTTGGCTTGGAGTACTCGGTAAGTTTTATTCTTTAGCATCTTTGCATGTGTATGAGTGACTGCCATAAATAGCATGCTTACCATGAGGCTACGTGCTTATGTGATATAACTGCCTTGAATGCCTGTGGGTGAAGGTTGAGTTATTTGGATTAGACAATTCATCAAATGTTTGTTTTAAAGCCCACTAGATAGTGGCAAAATCCTGTTTTCTAAACCCACCCGAGGGTGGCAAATCCACGTCTTAGCCTACCTGCGGGTAGCACCATCAAACCATTTTCAAACAAACAAACATGAAATGTCTTGTTCCAATTCAAACGATTCAGTCTATACTTGTATGCTGTGCGCATCACATAGTAACCTAGGCTAATAACCGGAATAAGAACTCACAATGTTTTCAAAATAAGATATCATGGTTAGTAGAGGCCGGTCTTTGACTGGCGAGGTGCTCAAGTGACCTTCCTCAATCGTACCCAAGTTCCCGAGCCGAGACAACTTTGGTGATGACGGACACGTGGCCTTTGACACCGAGTCAGGGTTTCCTAAATTTCTCATTAAAAAAACATTTAGGTGACGACTCTGTATCTGGCGAAGCAGTCCATGTTTGGCACTTCTTTCAAAAAATCTATTTTCTCAAAACGATTTGCCGGATTTGGACTCTTCGGTTTAAGATTGAGAACCATGACATTTGAGTCCTTCGAACTGTAGTGACCCAATATCGAACCAGAACGGGGGGGTTCGCACCCTTCCCCCGGGATGCGTTCGGGGACGTCTACACTTAGCCCCAGAAAATTTTATTGTACGCACTGATAATAAGGTAGTAAGAAATTTCTTGATCAATAAAAAACCTATAGAGCAAGGAAAACGATTAGTCTGGTATAATAAAATTTCTTAATATACTTTTGAAGTAGAACATCTTAAAGATACTAACATTTTTCTTGCAGATTTCCTTAGTAGAAATTGTTTCAGAAAATTAAATTGCTAAACAAGTAAATTTAATTTTTGCAGAAGACCTCTAGACCAAGAGGAAACAATGGATAAGGGTAAACAACCTGCTCAAGGAGATTGGGTGACAATTGTTAAAAAGCAATCCCCATAGAAGAAAAAGTTTATGTTGTGTTTGCAGGAAGACAACCTGAAATTTACACAGACTGGAATGAAGCCAATCTGCAAGTTTGCGGATATTCAGGAGCGAGCTATAAAGCATATGATAGCATGACTAAAGCTAAAAAAATTTTTTACAGTGCACCAACTATGCCTGTTTATCAAAAGAATTTTTGTCAAATGAGAACTAAACCAATTCCAACTAATATTCAGATATCTAGACCAAATGAATCTAAAATAAAAGATTTTTTCAACCCTGGTATATCTAGAGAAATTTATACAGAACTCAATGAAGTTTGAAAAACTCACATTGTAGACAACAAAGTGAAATTTCGAAAACACATGGGAGTTCTGACCAACAAATTAGCTGAGTAAACAGCTAAATTAAAAGATTTGTAAAATCTTTGTTTCAATATTCTTAAACCAATGAATTGGAATAAAGATTTTAATTTTGAAAAAATAAACAATTTTCTTCAGCTATCAGACCTCATGTCAGATGAGTTTTCTGATCCAGTTTTTGAACAAATAGAAAGAATTTGTCTTTTTGAAAAAGTAAGAACTTTGCTTCCAAAAGAAATTTTTATGTTAATCAAAAATCGAGTTGAAGATCATCATGATAAGATTAGACAAATCTTAGAACGATCTTATGATAAATTAAATTTGAAAGATGGAATTCCCAAAATAACCATTATGGCAAACCATGACATGTAGTTTTTTGAGGATATAGATTAGGGAATAACTAATCAAGTTATTTTCCAAATTCTAGATCCAATCCAATGGATAGATTATCTAATGATCATCAAAGCAATGCTCTTGTGGATAGTAAAAGGCTTCTGATGGAGCAAATATTTTACTTTCTAGATCTCCAGCACTGTTGGTTGGCGAGAACGAGAACATTTTTTCCAACCATACCAGATTTGGTATCTTAAAGAAACTGAAGATTTTGAATTTGAAGATGATTATTTAGATGAAGATCACCGGAGAGAGCAATTGGAAAATATCCAAAAACTTTCTTTGACAGAATATTGGATAGACAGTCTAATATCTGTTTCACAAGCAGCATCCAACATCCATGGCTCAGCAAGATTGCCATTCATGGTTACAGATGGTAGAATATTATTTGTAACCCATTTTCCCATAACATATCAAAGGTCTCCTACACAAATTAATGAGACTCTCGACATGTTAATAAATCTCAAAAAGAGAAATAATTTGGATTTCCGTTAGAACTAGCCATGACCACGGATGATATAGAATATTTCCAAAATGAGCAATACAGTAAAGATCCGGATTCCTCTCCATCAGAGACTGATGAAGAATATCATAATCTCATCAACAGGATGGAAGCATAATGGACCCCACTATCAACTGCAGCTATCTCTTGATCGACTCCAACCTTATCTAGGATACGTGGAGCAACCTGCATTATTAGGCAGAAAGTGATTAGCCACATCCTTTTAGCCGACGCTACACGACAAAGCAGCTCAGCCAAAGCTTATATACAACAGTTTATCTCTTTGAAAATCGAGGAGGGTAGACAGTGTATATATAATTGTATCAGTGTGTATCAGTGTATATAATTATAAAAACTGTAGCAAAGAGCAAATAATTGTAGTCTTTCCTTCAACTATTTTTGTCTCTTTGTATTTATTTTTTGAAGACCTTTTATAAAGCTAATGACTAGGCTTGACTAGAGTGTTAGAAATTTTGCAGCTCTTGGCCGTAAAGTCTTACCAAGTTAGATATGCATTAAGTTTGATTTTGTTTGTATTCCCCATCATGTAGTCTATATATTAGCCTTTACGCCAACGTAATGAAGCATGTAAATTCTCTTCATATTCTCTCCATCTTTGTGCTTCTTCATTTGTCTCTAATTTCTCTATCATAATTCTTTATTCCATAACTCCACCATAATTCCATAATAAAAATAGTAAAAAGCTCCTTTCCTTTTTTCTTTTGTAATTGATTTTTTGAAAATTTTAGTCGAGAACTCAAGTCAATCTCAAGTTGAGCTTAAACAATCAAGTTCAAACTCAGTGGTCAAGTATTTGAAAAACTCAAGTTTAGTTTAAATTCAAGCTTAAAAGAAAAATAGAACTTAAATTGATACATACGTTGTGGGGGAAAAAAGGAAAAGAAAAACGCATGATAAAAATATATTTAAAAAATGATTAATTTCATCATTCAAATATGTAAATTTACACAAACATCAAATATAAACAGAGAAACAAAATATATATAAAAATATATATAAGTAACATGGTATTGTATCTATACGTTGAGATACAAATATAACAACTGCAATACAATCAAGATGCTAAATTAAGACATTTTGAGATGTATTCGACACACTTTTATGATAAAATTGATAATAAAATCTCAATTAATATTTTTCTTAATAAATACAATCATGTAAACTTGTTCATGGTCTTCCACCTTGTTCTATCATCTACAAATTAAGGCTTGTAATAGACACTAGTTATAGTAATTTAATTTCTTCTATTATGTTTTGTCTAAATTTTTTAATTTTATACTTTGATCAACATATTGAACATAAATTCTTCTAAAATTTCTTCAGGGCAGTTATTGAAAATGCTGAATTATACACATGTTTATCTTATTTTATTTAAGGGCAGTGATTCATCCCCCGAAAAGGGGGAGCCCGAATCCCCCGAAATGCCAAATTAAGTATAAAAAAAAAAAAACAAAAAAACAAAAAAAACAAAAAAAAGAAAAAGAAAACAGTTTTCCAAAAAAGGAAATTAGGGGGATTAGGGGGATTGTTTTTAGGGGGACAAATCATTTTTGTTTATTTAATTTTAGTTTTCAGTAAAAGAAAAAAAAATTAAAAAGAAAATGTCACACAGAGCTTGGTTGTTTTAGAGTTTTCTTTCTCTATCCCAAAGCAAATTTCATTTGCATTTTCAGGGCATCAAAAGCTAGCAGAATCAACAAGTTACATGGGTTTTACAACTATAATTGGGCTGTTAAATATACTTGGGCCTGAACTTTGTTTGAGTTTGTTACATTGGCCCTGTTTGGCACAGTTTATAATCAGCTTATTTCAGCTTTCAGCTTAATTTAAGCTATTTTGATGTGTTTGGTTTAACTTATAGCTTATAGCTTATAGCTTTTTGATACTTTAAGAATAAAAATCTATGTTTCTGTTCGCCAACTCTACCAAACGGAGCTATTGTTGGACTGCTACGAGTGGAAATTGTGATGGACTGACACAGGCTAAACCCATCATGACAATTACTGATAGCCCAGAGCTTTGCCCTGGTTAAATTGCTAAAACAGCCTGCTAAGCTTTTGTTTTACTTTTTAATTTTTTTTACTAAAAAAAAAAAAAAGTTGTTAGTGATTTTTTTTTTCAAATTTATTTATAAACATATTTAGGCTACATATATCTAAAAAAATAAAATATATAAAACATGCATCTAAAAACAAAATAATTTAACTGAAACATGATATAAAAAAAATGGAAAAATATCAAATTAGTGGATATTTTAAAAACTAATTACAAATCAATGATAAATTTTTATAACTATTAATAATTAAAATTATAAATATTTTTATGAATCTATAGTTATTTTTTGAAAATCTTTTATGTCATTTTTGTCCTGTAATTTTAATTAGATTAATTTTGACCTTAATTTCTTTTCTTTTTTTCTGTTTGGGAAGATAGTTTGTGGCTAAAATAGTCACAAAAGACAAAATAAACTATTTTAGTTATAAAAGATAAAACATCACATCTAACCCATAATTATTACACTCTTCTCTCACAAAAAAAAGTCAAAAAAGCCAAAAAGCCAAAAAGTCAAAAAATTCTTCCCAAACCAAGCTTTTTAGCCCAGACTAAAATAGCCAAAAAAACTAAAAAACCAACTCACTTCCCAAACCAACCCTAAATACACCACCTGAATGAGGTGGCAAAGTTTGCTACCAATCAGTTGCTACATGTATGTGTGAAACTCATGCACAACAAAACCAAAACACAACAGTGACTTCTCTCTCTTTCAAACGGCAAACGACAATCACCACTGACCATCACCATTAACAAACTGTTGGAAAAATGACTTTGAAAAATCTTTTCTTTTTTTTTTTTTTTGTTATTTTTTAGTATAAATTAAGGTGCAATTCAAGCATTGTTTTTAACGTTTTTTATTGGGTTTATATTTAATATTGCGTAGTGAATAACATCGTGTATTTAGCTATTCAAAATTATTTCTGAATGAATGAGAATTCAACGTGCATTTTTGGGTTAATGGAAATGAATTTAGATAGGTTTCCTATACATTTGTGAAATGTATTTGTTCTACATTGGAAAAGCTTAAGGTTTTGAATGGGTTTATATACCTTAACTTGAGATACTTAGGATAGGCCCCAAGGGGTATCCAAATTTGTAGAAAGGTGAGATTATGGATAAAGTGAGTTAGACCCATTGGATCCAAAACTAAAACCATGCATGGTCAAGCGTGGGTGCGTGGTGTGAGGTTGGGTTGGGCTTGTCTGGCCCAATACTTTTCTTTTGGGGCCAAAAACATTTGTAAATTATTTATTTATTTTTTATTTTTTATTTTGGTTTCAAAATTCAAAATAAATTGATTCAAATTTTTTCTTTCACTCAAACAGATCCTAACCCACCCGAATAGGTTCAAACAGGTTTTCTACCTGTTGAAATTCAAACCGTATTTGTTCAATTTGTCCAAACAAATTTCTATCTGTTTGGTAACTGTTCGAATAGCCACCAATTTTTCTATATATACCTTACCATTCCAACATTCATTTCCATTGGAAACAATTCCAAACTTCTTCATTTTCTTTTTCAGTTCATCCTCCTGCACTACAGCATATGTTTCTGCATTTAGTTTTATAAAAAGAAAGAGAAAGAGTTACAATATAATTTGGTTCGCCAGACTTGTTTTTGTAGTACTACAAATTTAAGTATTAGTCGTTACATCCTAGGAAGTAGACGATAGTTAAAACTCGAAGCACTGGAGCGAGGGCGAAATTTAGTTTAGGGAGATTGTATCCAACACAAATCTCGACTTTAATTTCTGCAAGCATTTGATTTGGAATTTAATTTACATAATTATTTTCTGAATTATTTTATTTTGTTGTTTATTTTATTTACATATTTAATTTACACACACACCGCTGGATCTAACAATCTTAAAGTAGATTTACTATTTTTTATTTATTTTTGTGTTAGACAGACGAATATTTTGTTTCGAGAAATTAAATAGTAGTCATATACTGTTTAATTTCTTAAATAGTAGTAATATACTGTTTTATGATTTCTTTGATAATATAGTAGTAATATACTGTTTATCATTGGAATTTTGTTACAAAATATTATTTTGTATTTTTTGTGTGTGAATTCTTTTTGATATAAATTTGTGATTTGTGTCTTATTATTTCATTAGAATTATGACAACTGAAATAAACAGTACTAAGACTGTTATTACTTAATGATGACTCCAGCAGTACCAGTAAATCATGAGGAAAAGTCAGAAAAATTCAATGGAAATGATTTTAAAAGATGGCAACAAAAAATGATATTTTGTTTTACTACATTGAATTTGGCTCGCTTCACCCATGAAAAACTCTGGCACTAAACGAGGGAGAAACTAACTGGCAAGTGGTTGCCATAGTCAATGCATGGAAACATGGTGATTTTCTATGTCGGAATTATATCCTCAATGGGTTGGATAATACACTGTACAATGTGTATAGCTTCAAAAATATTGCTAAAGAACTGTGGAAATCTCTAGATCATAAGTATAAGATAGAGGATGCCGGTACGAAGAAATTTGTTGTTGGCCGTTTTCTGGATTTTAAAATGATGGATTCCAAGATGGTTATTAACTAGGTTCAAGATCTCCAATTAATTCTCTATGACATACATACGGAATGGATGATTCTTAGTGAATCTTTCTAAGTAGCGGCAATCATTGAAAAATTGCCACCATTCTGAAAAGAATTCAAGAATTATCTGAAGCATAAGCACAATGAGATGAAATTGGAGGAACTGATAGTATGGCTCAGAATTAATGAGGACAATCGTGGTTCCGACAAGAAGTCAGGAAACCATGTCATGTAGGCTAAAGCAAATGTTGTGGAACATGACCAAGGGTCAAAGTTCAACAACAAAAAACGAAAGCATGATGGCAATGCTCCCAAACAAAGATCCACTAGTAAGATCAACAACGGGTTCAACAAGATGTTCAAAGGCAAGTGTTTTGTGTGCGGCAAAAATGGACATCGCGCTGAGGATTGTTACATTCGCAAGGACGGAGGGAGTTCAAGCAAAAAGCCAACACAAGCCAACATAGCCGAGGATTTTTATCTTTTCGATGGAGTAGTAGACATCAATCTTGCTGCAGTAGTCTCTAAAGAAAATTTGGTGGGCAATCCCAAGGAGTTGTGGGTGGATACTAGAGCAATTCGCCATATTTGTGCAGATAAGAAGATGTTCACAACCTACAAAGTGGTGGAAAGTGAGGAACAACTTTTTATGGGAAACTCTTCTACTTCAACTGTGGAAGGACAAGGAAAGATCGTGCTGAAAATGACCTCGGGGAAAGAATTCACACTCAACAATGTACTCCATGTGCCAGAAATTCGTAAAAATTTGATTTCTAGGTCATTGTTGATTAAGAATGGATTTAAATTAGTCTTTGAATCTGACAAGGTTGTACTCTCCAAGAGTGGCCTGTATGTGCGGCGAGGTTATATGAGTGATGGGCTTTTTCAGCTCAATATAAATACTATTGTACCTAATTTGGCTATTAAAAATAAGAACACATCTTCTATTTATATTGCTGAATCTTCTTTTTTTATGACATAGTAGATTAGGACATGTTAATTTCAATTCTTTGTGTAGATTTGTTTCTTTAGAATGTTTACCAAACTTAGAGTTTGATCCTAATCATAAATGTGAGATTTGTGTTGAGACAAAACTTACTAAGGCATCATTTAATAAAGTAGAAATGAGTACTAAACCTCTAAGTTTAATTCACACAGATATCTATAATTTAAAATTTGTTCAAACTAGAGGAAGTAAGAAGTACTTTATTACTTTTATTGATAATTGTACTCGATATTGTTATGTTTACTTATTGAGAAGTAAAGATGAAGCCTTAGAAGCTTTTAAGCAATATAAACTTGAGGTTGAAAATCACCTTGGCAAAACTATTAAGATAGTGAGAAGTGACAGAAGTGGTGAGTATGATGCACCATTTGAGGAATTTTGTTCTGAATATGGTATTATTCACCAAACCACTGCACCCTATTCTCCTCAGTTAAATGGAGTTGCTGAAAGAAAGAATTGAACTCTGAAAAAGATGATGAATGCGATATTGATTAGTTCAAGGTTACTTCAGAACTTGTAGGAGGAGGCAATTTTGTCTGCTAACTTTATCTTTAACAAGGTACCCCACAAAAAACTCAATCAAACACCTTATGAATTATGGAAAGGTCGACGACCTACCTACAATTACCTCAAAGTATAGAGGTGTTTGGCCAAAGTGGCAGTCTCTAGTCCTAAAATGACTAAGATAAGACCAAAAACCGTTGATTGTGTGTTCATTGGTTTTGCAAATAATAATAGTGCATATAGATTTTTAGTTCATAGATCTGAAAATCCTGATATGCATGTAAATACTATTATTGAGTCAAGAAATGCGTCATTTTTTAAACACATTTTTCTATGCAAGGAAACTAAAAAGAAAAGTTTAAATAAAGAAACTTTTGATACTGCTGTAGGTAGCAGTGAAGACCACAATGATAATGAAGCAGATGAACCTAGACGTAGCAAGAAGGCTAGGATCTCTAAATCATTTGGTCCAGATTTTTCTAACATACCTGTTAGAAAATGAGTCTCAAAACTTCAAGGAAGCAATGTCAAGTCCTAAAACTCTGTTGTGGAGAGAGGCTGTGAATAGTAAAATTGAATCAATACTGCAAAATCATACTTGGGAACTGGTGGATCTTTCACCAGGGTGTAAACCTCTTGGATATAAGTGGATATTCAAGAGAAAAATGAAAGCAGATGGTTCAATAGATAAATACAAAGCTAGACTTATTGTTAAGGGATACAAACAGAAGGAAGGCCTTAATTATTTTGACACCTATTTACCAGTGACAAGGATAATATTTATTCGCATGTTGATTGCGATTGCAGCTTTGTATAATCTAGAAATACATCAAATGGATGTTAAAACAACTTTTTTGAATAGCAAGTTAGATGAATAAATCTATATGGAACAACCGGAAGGGTTTCAAGTTCTCAACCAAGAGAAAAAGGTTTGTAAACTTATCAAATCCCTTTATGAATTAAAACAAGCGCCAAAACAATGGCATGAAAAATTTGATCATGGTATGTTTTTAGATGGTTTTAATATAAATGAATATGACAAATGCGTCTATGTTAAAAGCACAGACAAAGGCTATGTCATAGTTTTTCTTTATGTAGATGTCATGCTCATTATTGGAAGCAATAATGACAAAATTAAATCCACAAAAAAAATGTTGAACAAAAAGTTTGACATGAAAGATCTGGGAGTAGCAAATGTAATTCTATGAATAAAAATTACTAAAACATCTAAAGGATATGCTTTATTTCAGTCTCACTATGTTGAGAAGATTCTGGAGAAATTTGGAAAGCACGACGACCGTCCTGCTAAAACACCTATTGCCATTAGTCTTCATTTGTCCAAAAAATACAAGTGTAGGCATATTACAATTAAAGCACTCTCAAATAATCGGAAGCTTGATGTACTTAATGAATTGCACTAGGCTAGATATAGCTTATGTTGTAAGCAAATTGAGTAGGTACACAAGTAATCCAGGGTCCGATTATTGGAAAACGATAATTAGGGTACTTAGGTATCTAAGATATACCCAGAATTATGGCCTTCATTATACCAAATATCCAGCAGTACTAGAGGGGTACAATGATGCAAATTGAATATCGAATACTAAAGACTCAAAAT
Organism: Camellia lanceoleosa; assembly: GCA_025200525.1. NCBI lineage: Eukaryota > Viridiplantae > Streptophyta > Magnoliopsida > Ericales > Theaceae > Camellia > Camellia lanceoleosa. Next base: position 17,356,896 of record CM045761.1, read on the forward strand.
CCACTAGTGGATATGTTTTTACCTTGGGAGGTGCTGCAGTCACTTGGAAATCTTTCAAGTAGACATGCATAGCAAGGTCAACAATGGAATCTGAGTTTATCGCATTAGATGAAACAGGAGGAGAAGTAGAATGACTTCGTAATTTCTTAAAAGACATTCAAATGTGGCCTAAACCTGTGCTAGCTATATGCATTCACTGTGATAGTGAAGCAACTATAAGAAAGGTACAAAATCATATGTATAACAGTAAGTCTTGACACATTCGTCGAAAACATAATACCGTTAGGCATTTACTCTCACATGGAATAATTTCCATAAAATATGTAAAGTCAAGGGAGAACATTGTGGATCCATTGACTAAAGGGCTAGCCAGAGAGTAAGTGTACCATTTATCAAAGAGAATGAGATTAAAGCCTATTACTTAAAAGTCGCCGTAATGGCAACCCAACTTAGTTGACTGGAGATCCCAAGATCTAGGTTCAAAGGGACAACCAAATTATGGATGACTTCACGTATCACTAAGGAGGTTTACTCCTACCCATTTCTATGATAAGAAGAGTGATACTTGCAGCGTTAGTACGATAAGTTTTGCTTTTAATGATTCTTATAGCTTGGACATCAAAGTGGGGTATAGCAGGATACTCTTAATAAGAAATCACTTTTATATGAGTGTGAACTGGGTCGGTTTTGTGAGAATTGCGAAGTGTAAATTCTCTAGAACACTCATGAATTACCAAGCGTTGTTCAAGACAAAAATGAACACAATCGTAAGAATCAAACTGTGTCTGCGAATACATTATGTGTAGTTTATTGTCTTGACTTACACAAATAGCTGAACAATTCAAGGCATCACATCCACTGGTTAGCTAGTAAGTCCGATAAGCTTTCACTAGAGGTGGTTCAAAGCCAAAAGCTACATATCTCGATGTGGTGTATCTTTTTAACTTACTCTTTCTTTGTCTGTATCTTGTTGCATGTCTGTTCTCGTGAATTCTATTCATGTGGGGGATTGTTGGAAAAATAGCTTTGAAAATTCCTTATTTTTTTCTAACTTTGAGCATAAATTAAGGTGGAACCCAAGTATTATTTTTAACGTTTTTCATTAGGTTCATATTTAATGTCACCTAGTAAATAACATTATGTATTTGGTTGTTCAAAACCATTTTCAGATGAATGAGAATTCAACGAGCATTTTCGGGTTCGTGGAAATGAATTTAGGTGGGTTTCCTACACATTTGTGAAATATGCTTGTCCTGCATTGGAAAGGCTTAAGATTTTAAATGGGTTTATATACTTTAGCTTGGGATACTTGGGAAAGAGGTACCCAAGTTTGTGGAATGGTGAGGTTATGAGTAAAGTAGACTAGACCCATTGGACCTAAAACTAAAACCACACATGCGTCGCCGCTATTGTCTAGTTGGGCGGCCTGGGCTAGGTTTGGGCTCTGGTGCGTGGTGTGGGGTTGGGTTGGACTTGTCCAGCCCAATACTTTTTTTTTTTGGCCAAAAATATTTGTAATTTATTTATTTATTTTTATTTTTGTTTCAAAATTCAAAATAAATTTGTCCAAATTTTTTCCTTCACCTAAACAGATCCTAACCCATCCGAATAAGTTCAAAAGGTTCAAACAGGTTTTCTACCTATTGAGTTCTACCCGAACAAGTTTTTTACCTGTTGAAATTCAAATCATATTTGTTCAATCTATCCAAACAAATTTCTATCTATTTGGTACCTGTTCGAATAGCCATCAATTTTTCAATATATACCCTGCCATTCCAGCATTTATTTGCATCGAAAAAAATTCCAAACTTCTTCTTTTTCTTCTTCAGTTTGTCTTCTTACACTATAGTAGCTGTTTCTACATTTATTTTTAGGAAAAGAAAGAGAAAGAGTTACAACATAATTTGGTTCGCTATACTTGTTTTTGTAATACTGCAAATTCAAGTGTTAGTCATTACATCTTGAAAAATAGATGCCGAAATCTACTTTAAGAAGATTGTGTCTAACACAAGCCTTAACTTTAATTTCTGCAAGCTTTTAATTCGGAATTTAATTTACATAATTATTTTCTGAATTATTTTATTTTGTTGTTTATTTTATTTATACATTTAATTTACACACACACACACCGCTGGGTGTAACACGAACCGACCACATCTCCTCTCATTTCGCCCTTCTGTTTCAAATCTCTAAAAAAACATATCTATCTTGCTTGGATCGGCTCATTCGGCAACTCTCAAGTAAGGAAATATCTTTCTTTCGTCGCAATCCCTTCACTTTCTCCTCCTATATTTATACCATATCTAGAAATCTTCAAATATGGTTCAGAATCGGGTTGGGTGACGGTTGGAAAAGGCAACAACAAAAGGCCATGGGCAAGTAGGGGAAGACGGCATGGTTGGGTCACAATGTAGCAGAGAGTGACGCACGAGAGGCGATCGAGGAAGAGAACGAAGAGAGGGTGGCAAGGAACAACCAGGAAGAGATTGCCAGTGGAAAAAAGAGTCTTGGGAGGGAAATTGTCGGTGGGGTTACCACCGGATATGGTAGAATTATCTCGCCAGGCTAGAAAAAAGGTCGGCGGCGGCTGTTACAGTAATGGTAACCAGAGGGATGTAGATAGAAGAGAAGAAGGTGAGAGGAGAGAAAAGAGAGAGATGAGCGTTTGAAGAAAGTTTTCTATCACTCACATGAGCAGAGAATTCACGTGGGGACTGCCACTTCATTCAACAAGAGCTCGGGATCTCATATTCGGTAGATGAAACAATATATATATATTGGTCTTAAATTGGTTCAATTATTTTCAATTGATAAAAATTTTAATGACAAATGCACATAAGAACGACACGTGTCATACTTGTACGAGAAATTATAAACTTAATCAATTCAGAAACTTATCTCAATTAATTCATTAAAAATTTTATATCAAAAACTTTAACAATATTATTAATTAGGTCAATGAACTTAGAATTTAAAATTACAAGTCAAAATTAAAATCAATTAAAATTATGAAAACTAAAACAATACATCCAACGAAATATTGAGTTTGAAAACCAAAAAATTGATTCCCCGAAAAACACCAGCCCCGGGAATCTATCTCACTCACTTCACTTCTCAGTTATTACAACCCAAAAAATAAAAACAAAAACAAAAACAAAAAAGAAAACGCTTTTGTGCAATTAGGCGGGTATCTACAGTACGAAAAGATTCTACACAGCGAAACAATGCCCACTGATTCAGAAATCGACGACGTAACCGTCGTCGTCGCCGCCGCAGGCGGGGGCGATATCGAAGAAAAGAACGAAGATATCGACATGGCGGTGGTCGGAGGAGGAGAGGGAAGCGGAAGCAGCGGCGGCCAAGCTGGAAAGAAATCAAGAGACAGAGTAAAAGGCCCCTGGTCTCCTGAAGAGGACGCGATTCTGAGTCGGCTCGTCAGCAACTTCGGGGCGAGGAATTGGAGCTTGATCGCCCGAGGAATTGCTGGTAGATCGGGCAAGTCGTGCCGCCTTAGGTGGTGTAATCAGCTCGACCCTGCTGTCAAGCGCAAACCCTTTACTGGTAATTTTAAACCCTCTGTTTTGGACTCCAGATTCTGCATTGTATGTTTTGTGATTTGGGTTCTGTTTATTTATGGTTTTTGAATCGAGGGTTGGACTTAAAAAATCAATTTCTTTGGCTTTTGATGAATTTTTCATGATAAATAACTTGTCTTTGCAACTAATTTCGCTTGTGATGTGATGTTTAGGTTTTTTTTTTTTTTCTAATCTTTCTCTGCATGATAGGATTGATGTTTTCTTCTTCTAGTCCAAGAATGCAGCAGCATCACTGTGTTGTTGTTGTTGTTGTTGTTCTTTCTTTTCTTTTCTTTTCTTTTTTTTTTTGTTGTTGTGGAAAGCAGTTTCTGTTTGTGATTTAATTGGGTTTGTGAGGTTTTAGATTTATTAAGAACTTTTATGTACATCACTGCCTGATTTTAGACCTTTGAAGAGTCATTACTTTTACTAAACTCGGATTTTTAGGGTCGAGAAGTGTTTTCAAATGAATAACCAATGAAGTGGTTTTTAAATATCTCCAATCAAATTTAAGACGAAAGGATAGAAAAAGAACAAGAAAATGACGGCAACCGTACAAGGGGTACACTGAATAATGATTTTGGAATCCAACGGTCAGTATGCTATGTTAGTTATAGATTGTCTCGTGCATTTTGACGTGTAGCCATTGATTGCTCATACTGGTTTTGAGTAACAAACGGGCTTTACTGATTATTAATTAAGAGCGCGTATGTAGTTATTGCACAAGTTAGTACGTCCAACACTCGATAGGTCTTACGTATTGCTTTGCATGGCTAATTAATTTTATTTTCAGTTGTTTTGCAAAGAATGTTTTTAGTCCATGTTACTAGTCTTGTGAAATTGTTTTAACTTGAGTTGGTTCCACTATTCCATAGTAGTATTCCTGGCTAAAATTTCTTGATGGCCAATCTTGATTGGTCATTTCACTCACAAATTTGTTGGTCTAAAAGGAAATACTTTTGTATGAGCTCATTTAAGTATGATTAATCTTTCGTTGACCACCAAGTTTAGTAAGTGCTGCATAGCCTTGTATATGTTCTAATGACATTTATGTGCTTTTGTTTGTACTTTGTGTATGATCTCTTTTCTTTCTAATGACATTTATGTGTGATATCTTTTCTTTCTTTTTCTTTTTCTTTTTTTTTTTTTTTCTTTGGCTTTGTAAAAGAACTTCATTACATTGACTTGAAAGAAATCCCATATCTTAACTTGATGCACTCCAATCCAGTATTGAAATAATTTCTTTTTCTTTGTTGCATGTGCAATAGCTTATAACCTCAAAATATCGATGTGTATGAACAGATGTTGTTTAAGACAAGTGTTTCCTTTGTGCGTGTGAAACAGTATTCCAATTAGAGGATAATGATTGTCTATGAGCAGCATCATTTCCATAGTTGATCTTTCTTGTATTTAGTTAATCATAATGCACCTATACAAACAAAATTTACTACATAGAATTATGTTGTGTTGAAATGAACTGGAATATCACATTTCAGTACTAACATGAAGTGTTGGGAAAAGTAAATTCCCAGAAATTGTTTATTTATTTGAAGTTAGTATGCCAATGCATTGATCTGGCTTTAAGGGGCTGTTTGATTTGCAGTAATAAGGCATGGGATTAGGATTACATATCCGTGGCCCATATTTCCGACGTTTGGTTGTAATATTGTTGCTTGGATTACCTATCCGTTGGACAGACAATCCCACGAAAACGTGGTATAATGAATACCAGGGGGCCTTTGGTACTGATAATCCAGAGATGAGATTGAAAGTAAATAGGACAGTTTTGCACATTGAATGTATAAACTAAAACCACATGATCAGAGTATTTGTAAGCAGGGTAATGAAAGCAATGCAGAGAAAAATAGGTTTAATACCCCAACTAAATCCTTCCATATTGATTGCAACGCAAACATAAATAAGGAGATTATTTATCCCACTAATCTATTTGGATAACATATCCTACACTAACTTTGTGGAATTATTAATCCTCTCACTATTAATCCTGCTAATCAAACAGGCCCCAAGTGATTTATGTTTACATGGGAAATTGCCACGAAGAGTCAAATGTAGGGAACTTTCAGTTACACCAATTATTTAGAATTCTTCTACATATAGAAGCTTTCATGTCTTATATGTGTGTGGCACATATCTCACACCCTTACCCATTGTCGTGTCATGTAGACACGGGAATGTGGGAGGTTAATAGAAATTTTTACGTAACATAGAACATGTTTTACTACTTCTGACTGTCTGATCTGGAGGCAAATGTGAGAATCAGCATGCAAAGTTCAACCCTTTCGTCTTTACAGTTGTTTCATGGTGTGTGTGCGCACGTGTGTATGCATGCATTCTACCTCAAGAAGTTCATGGTTCCCAGCAAACTTGTGATGCTCATGCTGATATCAGTAGTCATAGCAAAAAGTGTTGATGATGCCCTGTGTGACCACATTAGATGTGTAGTGGTTATATTTTCGCTCACTTATTTATTAAAAACACAACACTTATCATCATGTCATGCATAAATTTAGTTTTATTCTGAATGAGCATAGCTCACAAAGTACTGAATTTATTACAGATGAGAAGGCTTGAATTGTAGCTCAACCTTTTCATCTTTGTGGTGATTTCATGATGAGTGTGTGTGTGTGTGCGCGCGCGCTCAATGTGCGGGCATATACATATGTGCTACCTCAACAAATTTATGCTTCTCAGATGAAGAGGATCGCATCATAGTTCGGGCCCATGCTATTCATGGAAACAAATGGGCATCAATTGCAAGGCTTCTGCCAGGTAGAACAGACAATGCAATTAAGAACCACTGGAATTCTACCCTGAGGCGCCGGTGCACGGAACGTCGCAAGTTTAAGCTAGAATCCAGCAATATGTTGGAAGACTTCAGCATGGACATATCCAAAGCATCATCTGAAGAAACTCTATCATGCGGAGATGTTAATTCATTCAATTCCTTGGAAGGAAAAGATGTCACCTCTAGAGAAAACATAGAAGAGCTATATGAAGACAAGGCTCAACCAGAAGGTCAATCTACTAATGAAGCAAAACAACCACCTACCCTTTTCCGTCCTGTGGCACGTGTCAGTGCATTTAATGTATATAATATTTTGGATGGTCCTGAAACTGTGTCCTCGTTTCCAAGTTCTATTCCTATGCAAGGGCCTTTGGTTCAAGTCTCGAGACCAGATGTTGGGATCTACAAATTGCTTGAAGGAGCTTATGGAGACCGATTAATACCTCACCAATGTGCTCATGGTTGTTGTGGGACTGAAAGTAAGGGAAAACCTCAAAGCTCTTTGTTGGGGCCTGAGTTTGTGGACTATGCAGAGCCTCAATTCTTTCCATGTCACGAGTTGGCTGCGATAGCCACGGATATAAGTAATGCTGCTTGGCAGAAGAGTGGGTTGGAGAGTGTCAATGTCAGGGCTGCTTCTGTAGGGCCTCTTGTCCAAATGGGTCATGTTGTGGACAGCAAAATGAAAGGCCATTTACATTTCAAGGAGGGAAAGAATAAGCTGATGGGTTTGATGGCTGATCCATTGTCGACCCCGACTGGTAGGCAATCGTTTTCTGTATCAGCTAAAGTTGGAGGCCAGACTTGATATGAGCTTGTTTTCGCATAAACCAACTGAACTGCCAAAAGAGCAGCGTTATGATCTAGGAGAAAAAAAGTCGGTCATGATAGTGATTAGAGTTGCATGACAAAATGGACCTAGAATGCCATCGAAAACACAAATCCATCAAATGGTTGTTGTAGCCAATTGGCTAAATTTTGCAGTTATGAGGTTGATTTGCTGGTTAATTTATGGTGGAAATAGGAAACAAAAAAGTTTATTTGATAAAGATGTATGTTGTTTTATTTTATTACTTCTTTATTTGACACAATGGTGCAAATTTACAGTAGACAGAAAGATCAAGTAACTCTAGTTATTTGTGAAACCTATTCTGTGTGAGATACTTCCATAGAAAAGGTATGGAGATTCTTCTTTTTTGCGTTAATTTTTAAGCAAAAATTTAAAAATTTGACTACTAAATTTTTTTTTTCAATTAATTTTTTACCAATTTTTTTTTCAATTATAATTTGTAATCCCATTGTTATAAATAATAAAAAATAAATATAAATATTTTAGGCCTAAACAAACATATTTTTAATTTATGGTTTTAAAATTTTTTAAATATGTTGTTCAAATTAAACACATTTGTAGTTTATATTTTTCTAAAAATAAATAAAAATTAATTTATAAAATTTTTATAAATATAAACAAAAAAACGTAAACGTTATCAAACGCTATCTAAATGTTTGAGATATTTAATTTATTATTTTTAATGATATGTTTGATAAGTGTTAAATTTTTAATTTATTAAATATTTTATCACATAGTCTAACTTTAATGTCTTTAGGGGTGATTTAAGAATAATAAATTAAAGAAATATAACATTATTGTTAAAGAAATTACGTAAGACAGTGAAAAAATATTTATATTTTTATAATAGCGTAAATTTCTTATATGTATGGTCTAAGTTATTTATGTGTTTGGTATTAATTCTTTTATCAATTTTTTTTTTTTAAATTTATAATGCAATTATTTTTTACTGTACCACTAAATAATGGAAATTTCAAATAAGTACTACAGTAAAAAAAATATACAGACTAATTAATCTAATAATTCCTATAGTTTGGATTTTATATTACTTTAATCCTTGACTTTTTAATTGTGATATATTTGATATTAAATTTTGAATCTTGATCCAAATAAAGACAATTGAAGATATCATTACTCAATTTCAAAGGCAAAGTCGTCGATTTGATAAAATATAAACTAATTTGAAAAAAATAAATGTCAAAAAAATATTTTTCAATTTTTAAAAATTATTTCTACCTACTAAAAATAAAATTATATAAAATTAATAAATCTTTTAGACATTTATTTATTATCTTATCAAATTAATTTTTATTATGTATTGGGATGATGATCATGTGATGGGTGATTGTTTTTATTTTCATTAAATTAGTTTCTATTTTTTCAAAAGTCAAATATAGTGACAATTTTGATATCATTATTAAACTAATCCATTAAATCAAAAAATTCAAAATTAAAAATATTTCGTATATTAAATATATCGATTACACATTAAAAGTATAACAACCATCCATTACATGATCATTATCCAAATACATAATAAAAATTAATTTGGTCAAAAAAAATTAAATGGTGTATTTAATTGTTCTTATTTGGAATAAGATTTAAAATTTAGAGTTAACTGTGTCACAATTGAAAAGTCAGAGATCAAAATGACACAAGTCCAAAACTATAAGAACTGTTAGTATAATTTGCCTAAAAAATATTTATATGGTGGTGTCGATGATGCCCACCAAAGGGTTTGTCTCTAATCTTCAAAAAAATTGAGTTGCCATTGGGCATTGGTTTTTTTGAATTGTGACTTTTTTTAGTTTGGTACTAAAAAGTTATTTAGTTTGGTTTTTTTGATTTTTGTAAAGGAAAAAGTGAAATAATTATGATTTAGATATGACATTTTGGGATGTTTTGAAAAGATGGTAAAAAGTGATTTTGGACTATTTTGAGAAGATGGTTATAATCAGTTTTTTTATTAAAAGCTGCTTATAAGCAGCTTTTTTGTGAGAGAGGAAGTGAGTTATAATCTGATAAGTGGATTATAACCCACTTCCCAAAAAGTCATTTGGGAAGATGGTTACTGAAAAATCTAGAAACTTCCTAGATGTTGATTTGTGATTATGTATCAATTTTAAGCAGAATATAACAATCCCAACCAAACAATCAAGACAAAGAGACACAATGATTTTTCGTGGAAAAACCACAATTGGACACCTCCAATTGTGATAAAAAAACCACGGGCAACAGCCACAAGAACAGTCCACTAAGAAGATTTAAAGAAATTACATAGGTATATTCTCAATTATCTAGCGAATCCATAACGCCTAATTGAACCAACCTCTATGTGCCTCTTCCAACCCCATCTTCACCATGGAATTGTCTTTCTGATGAGCCACTCCAGAATCCACCGAAACTTCAAGCTCGAATTCTTTAGAATTCACCGAAGAACAACTCTCTCTTTTGTATAACAAACAAAACCTTTGATGTACTCTCTTTTAAACCATGAGTTGAATACTCAATAAAAAATCAAAGAAAACTTAACAAAATATCTCCAGATATAAACCTTAAGAACCAAAAAGAAGATCTGGAGAGGTTCAATCAATAGTCTAGTTTTGGGAGAAAACCAAGTATTTATAAAGAACCAAAAGTAATCTTAGATTTGGAAGAAAACCAACTCCTTAAGAAATCCGAATTTTGAAGCTCGCTTGAGCGAAGCTTTACTCGCTCGAGCGAGGAGCTTAGTTTTCATGATTTATACTAGTGCCTTGGCTTGAGCGACGAATCCTTGGCTCGAGCGAGCAATCAACTTTTTCAGGTTTTTGTGTGGACGCAATCCGTTACTCGAGCGAGAACTCCTTGGCTCGAGCAAGAACTCCTTGGCTCGAGCGAGAAAACCTTAGCTCGAGCGAGCATTCCTTGGCTCGAGCGAGCAATGGCGGACATGCAATTTTGAATGCAATTTTGCATTTTGCTTCGGCCGCGAGCTGACCGGGCAGCTCGACCGCCGTAATAATCAGCGAAGTGGCAATCTTGAAAGCATTGACATCACAAACTTCTCTGCAAAGCACGATTCGGGTTGGATTCACCTCTAACAACTCATAGCCTCACTGAAATAAAAATGTGAATAAAATTACAACCCAAAGGAGTTTTGTCAAACGGGATTGCCAATAATAAAAACCTAACAATCTCCCCATTTGGCAATGCCGTGACAAAACATACCTAACAAATGAAATCCTAATCATCCCAACCCATTACAGCCAACAAACGCAAACTTCTTTCTCAAGGTCATAATCTGCAAAACAACTATCAGTGCCACAATCTCCAAAACAACTATTAGACCCACAAGAGTATGCGGAAAAAACAATAAACATATGATAAAATTATATTGAAGTATGAGATGAAAAACATGAATAGATGCAACTTGGAGATTTTAAGAACATGTAGTATAAAAACCTGAAAACTAAGACATATGCACCCGACACATGACATGAATACATGAAAAACAAATTTCTCCCCCTGTTTGTCACGAATTAACAAAGGAATCTCAAATAACAAAATCAAGATCAAAACCCACACAAGCAATGACATGATAACGATTAACCGAACTCCCCCTCACTAAAAGCAACCACAAACACTGAAAACAGTGAACAAGAAAAAAAATAACAAAAATAATATGGTGGAGCAAGTAAGGAATTTCAGAGTTGTACCTTAAAACACATAAGATTATCCAAGAAGCACAATTACTTGAAAACACAATGTGCACAGCCTGTAGAAGATTCCTCATAAAAGAAAGTGATGCATTATGTGAAAAGCATAGATCCCATGAGAAAAATGTGTGTGTGACTCTTGGAGTTTGAAAAACACAAGATTCAAATCCTAGTAGTGATATGAAAGCTGGACCTCCAATAAGAGAATCTTAGCACAACTAAGGAAAGTCAAACCACTAGGAATCAAGGGGTATTTGGTGAGTAAAGGCGGAGGCTCCCCCTCAATCAATAAATCCTTTTTTTCTCATAATTTTTTTCTTTTCTTTCTTTTGCACATTTTGTTCTTTTTTTTCTTTTCTTTCTTGTGCATTTTTTTTTTCTTTCTTTTGCACACTTATTGGCGGCTGACATGCTCAAGAGTATGAAAACCGAACCAGTGAAGCATGGATATAATAAGGATGGCCTGGTTGGTGACTCTGAGGTAGCCTTTTCCTCATGCCTGGACTACAAAGAATAGAGGGGAAAGTCATGGAGATGCAAAAAGATGGATGGTGGTTAAGAGACTCAACATCACCTATGATATGCTAGTATAGGTCAATTCCTCTAGAAAAGCAAAAGATACAATGCCAAAAGTCCATAGAAAAAAAATAATCACTAAGGCGGAAGACTCTGATATTTGCTAATCCAAGAATGTGTACAGAATGAGACATACTAATCAAGAAACACACACTCCAAAATGAGTAAGGACCATAGAAAGCACACACATATCAACATATAATGGATATTCTTATCAATTCCAATATGCACCAAGGATCACTCAAAAAATTTTAAGCTTGCAAAACTATATTAAGAAAATCTTTTTGGATTTTTTTTTTCCCCCAACAATAAAGCAAGACAAAAAACGAACATGCACACAATTTTTTTCTAAACAAAGCGAGTCAGAGAATGAATATGCACACACTAAATGACTCAAAAAAAAAAAAAACATACAGAAACCCAAAAACTAAAACGACTAAACAAATTAACACAAGTCAAGTTTTCTCATCCAAATCTTTTTGGTCTTGACAAAATCAGGTCTAGCGGTCCTGGTAAATGTCGTGGCATTGTGAACACTCTCATGAATCTTGGTATTCTACCTAGACATGTAAGGTTGTCTCCTAACCCAAAAATTATTCGAATTTCTATCCTTTTGAGACACTCTCCCATGCAACTTATAACAATAAGGGCGAATATGACCATGCATACCACAATGATGACAAATAAAAACAAGCTGTACCTTCTTTTCTTTTACCTTACCAACTCTAGGGAGTTTGAACAGATTTGTTGAGACCCAATGATATCCGCCAAAGTCTTTGATCCTTTGTTCCAAAGACCAATGGTAACCATGGCACACTTGAGCTCTTCCTCTTTCTTAATCATTAGTTCTTCCAAAGCAACTTGGACATCTCGAGAGATTCAATCTTTTCTTCAAACATGGCATGGGTTTCCTGTAGCTCATGCCTCTCTGTCTCACAAGTCAATAGCTTTGCACAAAGAACTTGTTGATCATCAGCTATCTTGATAGCATTGATCATAGCCTCAGAAATCTCCTCCTTAAGTTTGACATTCTCACTTTCACATGCTTTGAGTTTGTCACGCCCCAAAATTCGGACAATTAAATATTATATTAGGACTAACGCCAATCAATATTCCATCATCCAAATCCTAGGGGTGAAACAAAAAAACTAAACGCAAACCAAACCATTCACCATAAATTCATAACTAACCAATACCTCAATATCAAGGTAACAATAAATAGTCAAAACAATCTTAAATAAAGTACGGTTACAAACCATGCCAAATTAATCCTATACTAAAGTCATCAAAAAAAAATAATAAATACATAAACTAATATCAACCCTAAGCTCAAGAAAACAAAAGAAATCCAAATGACAAGTCCAACAGCTAAAGTAATTCCACGTCACCACCATAGCCTCAACTAATTCTGCAAAGGAAGCTCGGCTGCGCTCAAACAGAACGCACCCGAGTTGCCAAGAGACAAAACGGGTCAGTATATAGGTATACTGGTATACTGGTATGGGTACAAGAATTGACACCCACGTGTCCATTAGCCACAAACAAAATTATATTTAATTCTTGTTACGGGACAAGCCAAGTAGTTCCAACCGCACTGAGATGAATGGGTAGTTTCCCGAGATACGGTGGTATTTAGTTTCTTACCCGTACACAACTAAATATAAATTGATTATAAATAAACAAAATAGAATTAAAAATATAGTGGATCAGCCCTGCATAAAAAGTTAGTAAGACCCCCCATCCTGCAAAATAAAGTTAGTATAATTTAACCATAAGCAATTTGCTAAAGAAGTATAAAAATGCACCGTTTCATGCTTAAATAATTCGAATTAACCAAAACTCAAAGAACGGAAGTTGTACAGAATTAAATCAAACCTACAATAATCAAGATCATCCGATTATAAGTTCTAATCGATCTTTTTAATAACAACTTAAAACACAAAAGTTGTCTAGAATCACGTATACATGCCTCTGCTCCAATTTCATAATTTACTGAGGTCGTTTACTATTTTTTAGGATATACAAAACAACACAATTCACACTATACCAATAACCTCGTAATTAAATTCTTTGTACCTTAACTCCACCACTTCGGCCCTCCACTTCCGGCCTACACATATATCCCATGTGCCTCTCATATATCTAACACTGCTCCGAAGCCAAACTTGCACAGAGATATCGTCCCGAGTTTGACTCACACTCCCCGGATGGTTAGCATATACATATGCGCGTAAATCAAATCACTTGTCTACTCATGAGAACGAGGCAATAATATAAATAACATCTCATTAACATCATGAGACAAATATAACAATGCCGGGCATAAGGCATTAAACAACTCTCATAATCCTCACTTTTTTATACACTCTTTCTCACCTTCACTCAAATAAAACAATAATCCATGGAGTCATGGTGGAGTATAAGGAATTTATCTATGAGTTCTTAATTAATTTTAATTTCATATAACCATGAGTGTGATTACAACAATAAAATAAATCCATATACCCAACTAATCAAAATAATCAAAATTAATCTATCATCTTTATGTAAAAACAAAATCAAACTAACATCAAACAAATAAAAATAAATGAATAAATAAAAACAACGAATTAAACATAAATTAAGGGAAGTGGGTTTTGTACTCACAATATTTTATAGAATATCAAAGAATATCTGGAAAACTAATAGAGCCACCAAAACAAAACCCTAGTCTTTCCTTTTCTTCCCTCTCCTCTTTCTTCCTTGTCACCGTCCCTCTCTTTGATTTCTCTCTCTCTCTCTCTCTCTCTCTCTCTCTCTCGTTTTTGTTTTTTTTCTTCTCTTTTCTTTTTATCTCTTCAACCTAATTAAATACTTCTATGTTACTATGTATATAAGATTAAATATATATACATTAAATGTATTAATTACAACATTAACTTCATTAAATATCCCATTAAATCTCATGTAACCACCCAATTAATAATTAGAACATTCAATTTATTAAATATCACATTAAATTTCATGTAACCCCCAATTAATAAAGCCAAAAATAAAATAAGATAACAATAACCATAATAATAATAAAATTATGACTTAAGAAAATTAGGATCGCTACAATATACACATGTTAAAAGAATCTAGTCCCGAGATTCGATAGGAGAGAGTACTAAGCAAAAAGTTTCGGGTGCATACGCCAAACTTTCTTTTCTAACTCCCAGGTAATATCGTTCTCATCCTCGCTCCATTACACTTTCACCAAGTTCACTTTCTTGCGCCACAACTGCTTTACATCTCAATCTAGAATAGTAACCGGTCGCACCACATATGTTAAATCGCATTAATCTCCAACACTTCTGGTGATACTACTTGGGAAGGGTCTTGTACATACTTCCGTAATAAAGATACATGGAACACATTGTGAATCATAGATAACGCAGGTGGTAGGGCTAATTTGTAAGCCACATTACCAATCTTCTCAGTGATCTCATATGGTCCCACAAATCTAGGTGCCAATTTTTCCTTCTTTCCAAATTGCATGATACCCTTCATCGGCGAGACCTTCAAAAACACGAAATCTCCAACATTCAACTTAATCCCCTTATGTTTTCTATCAGCGTAACTCTTCTATCGGCTTTGTGCAATCTTAATACGTTCCCGAATAATGTTTACCTTCTCCGTGGTCTCTCTCACTAACTCTGGCCCTAACAACGGCGCATCACCTACCTCCATCCAACAAGCAGGTGATCGACATGGCCTACCATACAAAGCCTCAAAAGGGGCCATCCCGATACTGGAGTGATAGCTATTATTATAAGCAAACTCCACCAATGGCAAGTGTTTTTCCCAACTACCACCAAGATCAAGGACACAAGCTCTCAACATATCTTCCACGATCTGATTTACCCGCTCAGTTTGCCCATCTGTCTGAGGATGGTAAGCGGTACTCAAGTCTAACCTAGCACCCAAAGCATGCTGAAAACTCTCCCAAAACTCTGCTACAAACAACAGATCACGATCCGAAATTATAGAAATGGGTGCGCCATGCAGTTGCACTACCTCCCGAATATACAGCCTAGCCAGTTTATCTGCAGTTCGGTGAACACTGATAGGAATAAAATGAGCAGCCTTGGTGAATCGATCCACTATTACCCAAATAGATTCATTTCCTCGCTTAGACCGTGGCAATCCATCCACGAAGTCCATAGAGATGTACTTCCATTTCCATGTAGGAATCTCAAGAGGCTGCAAAAGTCCAAATGGTCGTTGATGTTCTGCCTTAACCTGTTGGCACACATAACATCAAGAAACATACTCTCCTACGTCTTTCTTCATACCTTCCCACCAAAACGCCCTCTTTAGGTCATGATACATCTTAGTCCCACCAGGGTGAATAGTATATCGGGACCTATGGGCATCATCCATAATCTCTTTTCTCAATTCAACAATGTTAGGGACACATAACCTGCCCTTGAATCGCAATCTCCCATCGGAGTCCACAGACCAATTAGTAGGACAATCATCGATCAAATCCACTACCAGGTCATCGACCTTACTGACGAGAATCCCATCTAAATTCTGCATTTGACGAACTTTACCTAGTAACGTCGGCTGCACGGTCAAACTACCCATGTATGCCTTCTCAGCACTCTCTATTAGTTGAACATCATGCGTCGAAATTAACTCCAAGGACTTCCATTCCTGAATCATCAAAGAAGCAATAATCCCATGTTGTCGACTAAGTGCATCAGTGACCACATTTCCTTTCCCCGGGTGATAAAGGTTCTCGAAATCATAACTACTGACGAATTCAACCCATCTCTACTGCCTCATGTTCAACTCTTTTTGAGAAAAGAGATATTTGAGGCTCTTGTGATCTGTGTACAACTCAAAGTGTTCCCCAAACAAGTAGTGTCACCACACTTTCAACGCAAAAACAACTACTGCCAACTCTAAGTCATGAGTAGGGTATCGTCTCTCATGAGGTTTTAATTGTCGAGAAGCATAAGATACAACCTTCTGATGTTGCATCAACACACATCCCAACCCAGTTCCACTCGCATCAGTAAACACTACTAACTTTTCCCCTTGTACCGGTGTAGTTAACACCGGTGCTGTAGTCAACCGCTGTTTTAACTCCTGGAAAGCTTTCTCACAATCATCTGTCCATACGAACTTCATATTCTTGTGGGTCAACCTGGTCATGGGTACTGCAATAGTAGAAAACTTCTCTATAAATCTCCTGTAATAACCAGCTAGCCCTAAAAACTTCTCACCTCTGTAGGGTTCGTGGGCTGCTTCCATTCTTTGACCGCAACAACTTTCTCAAGATCTACTGCTATCCCTTGATTGGATACAACATGACCCAAAAATCGAACTTCTTTTTCCCAAAAGTGACACTTATTGAACTTAGCGTGTAATGACCCGGAATTGTATGACATCATATTCGTAATTAATTGAGTGTTTATATGATTTAATTGGGAATTATCTAGTTGCTTGGGAAAAATATCTGTTGGAATGACGACTTCGGGATTGAAAATGATTACCGTAATGGGATCAGAAAATGAAATTGAACATACCTATGTGATACTGGGAATTTTTAGAACCATTTGGGGCATTTAATTGCCGACTGAATTTCGTCTGATTCGTAGGCCATGTTTGGCTATAATTTTGGTCCAAATCCCTTTTTATGATATATATGAGTTTAGATAAAGATGTTTGACCATTCTTGACTCAAACAAAAGAAAGAGAAATATCTAAGAGAGAGAGAGGGAGAAGAAGTCGTGAGAAGAGAAAGAAAAAGGGGACTCAAGCTAATTCTCTCCAAATTAAGCATTTGAGGTAAGGATCTTCTCCAATTTCTTGAGTATGGTTGAATCATCTATGATTTATGGCAAGTAATGGAATGATTGAAAGAGAGGTTATGGTTAATTGATGGTATTATGTGATGTTTTTCACCTATGGAGCATCCATGAGCATCTTTGACATATTAGCATGAATTTATGTTTGAAATCATGTTTTCCTTGCATAATATGATTTTCCAACTTGTTTTTATGGTTTGATCTTGTAAAAAAGGGTTATGCTTTGATATTTAAGTCAAGTGTTTTCTTAATGGTTTTGGCCTTGTTTTCATGAATTTGGAGGCTGATTTTGGTAAAAATGGAGCCCCGGTTTTGCAGAAAATGAAGCTGAGTTTTCTACCCAGATTTTCACAGTCCGCTCGAGCGTAGGTTTGGCCGCCGGCGAAATTTCGTGACTCCCAAGATTTTGTCGCAGTCACCGCCGAGGAGGTTCTTACGCTCGAGCGGAGACCTGTTTTCTCGAAAATCCAAACAGTGTTTTATAGCATGATTTTGGCATTCTCATTTCATTTTGAGCATTCTTAAGTTATGATTAAGACTTGGTAATGAAGTTATGAGAGTATGTGGACTTGTTTTGATATGTTAAAGAATCATGTTATACTGTGTATGTTTACAGGTCCATCTTGAAGACCGTATAATCGGTAACGGGAAACTCTTTGTAAGTAACGTTTCCGTAAAGATACGTTGTTATGACTTATGTTTCAAAATGATAATGTTATGATATGATTTCTGAAAGATGTTTTTCTGTGTGAACGAATGTCCTATTTGCAAATGTAGTATGGCATCCATAGATAGTCCTAAGTCATGGGGGACGGCATGAAAGTGCGGGTCCATGACCAGTTTACGAGATCTCGTTAGTCACTTCATTGTGACGATATGTGTTTAATCAGTATCCGGAACTGATTACTCTAGTCAGAAAACGTTCTGTTCTGTTTTGTTCTATGGAGTATGCCATTATTATGTTCTGATACAATTGATTACGTTATGATGATTTGTTACGGATATGTGATATGTGGAATTCGTTCACTAACCCTTTACTGTTATGTTACTTGCTGGGCTTTAGCTCACCCCCGTATATATGTATTTTATAGGTGAGCGATGGGAACCAAGCCTAAGCGAGTCCGTGTTCAAATACCGCTTTTTGAAAGCCTACGAGTTGGTGCCTCTTTGGCTAGGCCCGAAGGTGTATGTAGTTTGGTTTTGTATCAGTTGTATATGTGGCTTGTGCCTATCTGTTTTGTATATGAATTTTGGATACATGGTTGTACATTGGTGGGTAAATAACTCATTTTTGGCATGTAAATATATGTTCATACTTATGCACAGCTCTTTGGACTATTTATCTTTGGTTTATGCTTCCGCGAGCCCCTGTTATGTATGTTTTGTATTGGAAGGCCTTTGGTAATCTAGGATTCTTGGCGGTCTAAATCACCGAACTTCTAGGGGCGGGTTCGGGGCGTGACAGAGTGGTATCAGAGCGCACGAGTTATTACTCACACACGTGTCCATAAGAGCTGTAGGGTGTCTAGAAAGAAATAGAGCGTGGCATAAACACATATGTGTATGTGTGTGTGTGTGTGTGTTCCTGTATATGAGACACAAGAATTGAATGATGATGAGTCAGTAAAGGAAACAGTATATGGAAAATGAAATGTGCTCTGTTATGGGTTTGTAGACACCCCATTTTTGACCGTCCTCAAGACTTGGACGTCACCGCTTGGACACTCGGTGATCATCCATGTGTGTGTTCGTTTGGAGTTCCCGGAGTTCTCGGCTCGCGTGCCGTGCCTCAGGACCTCCGAACTCGACCGTTTGTGTTTGGTTTTGCACCAAACACCTGTGATTTGCCTTTGAGGGGCAGGGAATGCCTTCTGAGGCATCCCCCACACACCTGCCGGGCTAGAGGCTACCGGCTGGTCAGTAGTTGTCACCGGCACTATATTGTGCCGTCGGCACTGCTTTTGGGCGAAATGACCATTTTGCCCTGCCACCACCATGCACTTGCTTGGTGAGATATTTTCTCACAGCTGTTTGCAACTTGTTTCCCCTCCATACACGTGTATGGAGGGATGGGCTTGCTTAGTGGCCAAGCTTGTAAGCTTTTGGCCTATAAGAGGGAAGCTCTCCCTCTTGGCTTGAGGGTTAGCAATTTTCAGAAGGTTAGCCATTGTTAGAGAGCTAGAGCTCTGGTTTTAGGGTTAGAATAGATATAACTTCTATATCTCTCCCATTCTCTTGTTTAACTAGGTGTTTTGTGCCTTACTTTTGCACACTAGCACCTAGTGTCCCACCTTTCTCTTGGTTCAGAGGTTCTAGAGGTTAGTTTTTGGTGATTCTTGACTGGATTGGAGCTCAGGGGACCAAGCACAACAACCTTTGTGAAGGTAGTCAACAAGGGTAAGAAACTTACACTTTATTCCCCATTCTTGCAACTTGTTTTTACCTAGTTTAAAAACAGTTTTTGGCCTAGTGTTAGGCACATCAAATCTCTGTTTTTAAGTCCTCTTTATTGTATATCAAGAGTGCTTTGTGGTTTGAGGAACTTTGACCACCTTTAGGCCTTGAAAAGGCCACTTTTTGTGCCATTTTGTGAGAGATCCGAGACTTTGGTCTTGGGATCTCTTCACCACTGAAATCTTGTGTGATTTCAGTGGTGAAGAGCATGCCTTGAAGTCTCAAGAAGGAGAGGGCCACCCCTTCTCCTTGATGTCCTTGAAAAGGACAAATTTTGCTTCCTTAAGGAGCTTCATGCTTGAGTGTGTGTTGGGCATGTTTGACTTGTTTTCCATGCTTATTATACCATGTTTTAACTTGGTTTTAAGTTGGTTTTGGTCTCCTATACATGCTTAGTATAGTTGCCTTGTAATACCTCTTTTATGTCTTAACATGTCTAGGTAGTGTGTCTATATTTCTAGCATGTTTTAGGCTTGTATCCATGAAGGTTGTGTGCTTATTTTGCCATGATTTAGCTCTGTCCATAGCCTTTTGGGTCGATCCTATCATGCATTATATAGCTCCTTTGTATTTGGCTTGTTGGCCTTGAGAATATGAGTGTGTAGCATGCCATGCTTGCTTCATTTTTGGTGGTTTAAAACCATCCAACATGCCATTTCAGACCTTATGATGTGCTTGTATGCATGCTTTGGTTGCTTCTTTAATGCTTTAAAAGCATGTGTTGAATGCTCCTTGTTTTGGTCATGTTGTATGCCTTTGTGCTTGAGCCTCTTAGATGCCATCTAGGTGCTCCTTAGGCTTTGTTTAGGTCTGCCAGACCTATTCCAGGTCCCCTTAGCCTTGTGAGGCTTGGTAGATTTGGCCTTGGTTTAAGCCTTCATGGCTTGTTTCAAGTACTTGGGCCATTTATTGTGTATTTGGCTCGCTTTGTTGCATGTTTTGGCAACATGTTTTGCTTGATTTTCAGAGCTTACAATGCATGCTATTAGTCCATGTTTGGCTTGTTTAAGAATGCATGAGAGTTGCTTGTGAATGCCTAAGTGTTGGACCATAATTGTATACATGTGTGTGTGCATTCTAGCCTTCATTTTCGAGCATGTTGGCCACTGTTCTTGGGCCTTTTAGAGCTGTCCAATTCATGTATAAGTCCATTCCTACTTTGCTTTGCATGCTTGTATGTTCATACAACAATATTCTTGCATTGCATCGCCATATTGCATGCTAGATGACATGTTTAGGGTTGCATTTGGCATTGCGCATGCCAAGCCTCTTGAAGTGAGTTTGATAGAGGTTTGGCACCTTTGTTTGCATTGCATGCATTTGAAATCAAAGTTGCATTCTTGGTCCTTAGGGCCATCACGCATGGAAATGCGCGATTGGTGGCCCGGGAATCGAGGCACATGCCCTCTTAAGTCCATAGCATGATTTGGGATGTGTTTGGTGCATATATACCTTGAATTGCATTGCCTTGCCTTTTGTTCCTCTCACATCGTGAGTTGCGTTCTGCAGGGACTTTGTGCCGACCGGCACTTTTTAGTGCCGAACGGCTGCCACTGGGCAGCCGATAATGAAATTCAGAGCCGGTGGATTCCTTCTTCAGCCGGTGGCTCCCTGACTCAGCCGATGATACTTCCCAGTGCTCTGAGAGGCACTCCTGAAGTTTTGGGAATTTTCAGAGAAAGAGAGCAGAGGAAACAGAGGCACACTTGCACGGCAGTGCAGTTCCGAGCGAGTCCCGGGCGCGCGCTGCAGTCAGCCCTCCTTCCGAGGCATTTATCGCTTAAATAGATTAATTATTTGATTTAATTAATTTAGTTGATTTGTAATATTTAATTAGCTAGTTTAGTTAATTATTTATTTATTCTGTAATTATTTATTCGGTCCCTCTGAGTGAGGGCAAAAATGTAATAAGTGTGTGTGAGTGGGCATGTATGTCTTCCAATCCCCACTTCTTTCTAACCCTTTTATTTACCCGCTTACAGTGGTAGATTAGGGCATTTTCAATTAGCATACCTTATGTAAATGCATGCGTGCATCATTCATAAGTATTGCATACATTGGGCTCGGCACATCACGCAAACTGCATCGCACTTTCGATTTCCAAATTGAATACGTGCTATGTGGTAGCATTTCATATGCCATGTTAGGGTTAGCCGAGCCTAGTCTAGCTTACATCTATGCTCAGGTCGCATTAGCCACTTAACATGAAACTAGGTCATGCACGCTTGCTAACCGGTTTTGTTTTTGGCGCGAGTACGATGTAAGTCTTTATCGCTTTAGCATATCGCATGCGTGTGAATGTTAACATGACAATAGGATTGCCATGCGGCTAAGTGCTTATGTGATATAACTGTTTGTATGCCTGTGGGTGGAGGTTGGATTGTATGAGTTGGGAGTATTCGTTGAAATCCGTATTTTAGCCTACTTGCGAGTAGCAAAATTTAACACGTTTTTCGAAACAAAACGGATATGCAATGTTTATTTCCAAATTAGGCGATCTAGTCTATACTTTTGTGTTGTGCGCATCACATAGTGATTCTAGGTTAATAACAGGAATAAGAACGCATAAAGTTTTCAAAAACGGATATCACGGTTAGTAGAGGCCGGTCTTCGGACCGGGCGAAAGGGGGTGCTCATAGCTGACCTTCCCCGATCGTACCCAAGCTCCCGAGCCAAGACCACTTTGGTGATGACGGACGTGTGGCCTTCGGCACTGAGTCAGGGTTTCCTAAATTCCCCCATTTTAAAAATATTTAGGTGGCGACTCTGTAATCTGGCAAAGCAGTCCATGTTTGGCACTACTTTTCGAAAAATCTGTTTTCCTTAAAACGATTTGCCAGAGGTGGACTCTTTGGTTCAGATTTAGAACCGCAACAAACTTAAAGAGTCCGAGCTGTAGCGAGGTCCCCCCGCGGGACGTGCTACAGTTTCTGGCGACTCTGCTGGGGAGTTTAGAGAGCTTGACTCGAACTCGTGATATCCTGTTTTGATTTCACTTATGTGTTTCTTTGCATTGCATGTGCATTGGTGCGCCTAGGACACCGTGTTGGCCATCTGCTATTCCTGAGCGGTTTGCCGGAGGCTTGTCTTGTCAAGGCATGTCCGTAAGGCTGACCGGTTGCGGGCTCTGCCAGTATGGGAACACAAACCCCGGTTTTACCGGGGCACCCCTTTTGACCATTCGACCTAGTTGCATAGTCGGAATCCATAGTGACCATTCCAAACTAGGACAGGTTGCTTACCCGATTTAGGTTGTTTGAAACCGCTGCGTGCGTAGTAAAACCCTAGTTCCTGACAAAATAGGACAGGGAAGCCCTACCCCAACATAGGGGTGTATTGGCTCTCATTTACTTGCTATATGCTTTTAGAGTGTATCTCTACAGGGAATGCATATACCAGCTATAGTCTCACAGATCCGCCCGAGGGCATCAAGACGTGATTTTGAGAATCGCTATATCTGTGGAAATCGCCAGATTTGGAACAAGAACTGGGGAACAAAGGATCGCCAAGATAGTACCGTTGTTCGCCACACCGTGTTTGATCCGTCGGTCAAAATACCGCCTGCTTTCCGCTTCAGCCGTAAATTCAGAGAGTTGAGTCGTAATGCTTAGTGTCTTCTCCTTGCCGAGGCAGATCAACATGACGCAGAACTCAAGAGATTGTGGTCATGACGGCCGCGTTGAGTCGTGAAACCATCCCACGTGAGTGATGTCCGCTGCTGATATGCCGCACCCGCCTCAGTCACCCGCCGCACAACCACCGACTCCCCAGTTCTATCAGGCTCGCGAGCCCACCACATTCGAGTTAATGGGGATGATAGGTGATCTCCAAAGGTCTATGGCAGACCTTGCTTATAGAATGTCAACCTCGCCACCGGTTGCACCGTATGTTGAAAATTTCGAACCCCAGGAGCCTCCGATACTGGGGCGGGTTGTGGTCGAGCTCAATCAGTCTGAGATGAGCTCCACCCACAACAAAGGATGTACCAGTATCAACCCAAACCTCTCATCAGGCCGAGGCCAGAAGAAAAGATAAGATGAAAGCAGACACCGACCCCATTGAACAACTGCTGTGGGCAGTAGAGGCTTTGAAAGCCGGGGGAATGAATGAGCAGCAGGTATCCGCAGTTATGACAAAAGCTATGGAGAATGCCTTCCCACCTACCGAGGGCGCATCACGACCAGAGAATCGGGACAGGCCCCGTCATGCCAAAACAGCTTCTCCCATTCCCAATCCAGCACCGGGAAAGAATCAGAAACACAAGGCCGCACCTGCCGACCCATTCGCCAGTACATCTAGCAGGAGTGTTCAGTTCAAAGTACCGCCTGAGGGCGCAGGCCTTCCATCCTCTTTACATGCCTTTGTCTAGGCACTTTTGATTTTGGCCAAGAAGGGGCATCTTACGCCTCTCGATCCTAGGCCACTCCCCAAACCCCTTCCAGCAGACCATGATGCCACTCAAGATCAGGCGCATTCATCAACACCGCCATGCTATCGATAATCGCTCTCCGCCACGAGGTACAAGACTTGATTGATAATAAGATCATCCTTCCGCCGACTTCCGCCAAGTCAATTACTACGGTGTTCTTGGACTACGAGGATACAGATACCGAAGGCACAGGTACCGCGAGTATGTGATCAGAAGATGAATCGCTCAAGGCAACATTCGCACATTTTTGATGTGGTGTTTGGCACGCAATTTTGAGTACCACGATGTTAGTTTTGTAAATCCCGACTTGGGTGTCGAGTCATTTCTTGCTTTTGTTGTTAAGTTTGTCTCATTGTTTTGAGACAGCCTTTTGCTTAAGGGTCCGCTCTAATTGTAATGAGTCAATCCTCTTCTCAGATAGAATGCTAGGTGACTTCGGGTTGTTGCCTCAAGCACCGCTTTTGTTTTGTAATTACTTCTTTTGCTTTCCTTTTGGGTCCGCCTGTTGGAGCCAATTTATATCCGGAATCAATGAAACAAATGTAGGCTACCGTGTTCCCATGTTTATTAACCGTGTTGTGCTAGTTGTGCTAGAGAATCCGAATGGGGTGACAACAAGATTCACCGCTCTTTTGTGCCCTAAAGATTATTGCTTTGACTTAAGTTTTTTTTTAAAAAAAAAAAAAAAAAACCTTTTGAACACTGTGGTGAAAACGAAGAGGAAGGAATTCCTCGGGATTTGCAAAACTTTGATCAAATGAGAGAAAGAGAGGCATACTAAGCCCTTAATGAATGAAATCATGCTTGTCGACGTGAGTACTGAGAAGGACCCTAGCTTTGATCCAGATTGGTCCCACGCCGTTTTCATGAAGCGATTTGTCGCTCCCTCAAAAAATTTTCAAAAATATTTTGCGCGGTCTTGCGAAGACCTGTGTGGAATCGCTCTCGAGATCGTGCAGCCCAGGATCGCTCCCAGTCTCATAATTCAGTTTCGTCTGTTGCAAACCCGGGATCGGTTCAAGACGATCAGTGTCACGAAACGCCTGTGTGGCCCAATTCGAAGTAGCCCTCGAACAAGAGGCACCAACGTCAGATCAAGGAGATCAGATCCCACCAAGCAAGGTTCATTCAGCGACCATGATGGGTTCTTCTGCAAATCAATAGCCACTCTCTTGGATACAGATGGCTTCAAAACCCCAAAACCATTTGGCATGGACTTGTTACATTTTTATCCTTTGAGAGGCTCGCTGGGCCGAAAACCCGGAAGGGCGACCCAGGCAAAAGTTAGAGCAAAGAAAAGAATGAAAGAAAAGAAAAAAAAGAAAGAGAAAAAAAGAAAAAGGTAATACAAAAATATAGGAAAAGAAGCTCGCAAGGTCGAAAACCCGCATCGGGCGCCTTGGCAAAAGTTAGAGCCTAAAAAAAAAAAAAAAAGAGAAAATAAAGAAAAAGAAAAAAATGAAAAAGAATTGAAAAAGAAGAAAAAGAAGCTCGCAAGGTCGAAAACCTGCATCGGGCGCCTTGGCAAAAGTTAGAGCATAAAAAGGAGAGGTTAAATACCCGAGTGTACCTTAACCGGAACTACGTAAGGCTTGATTCCCATGTTTGGGATACGTAGGCAACTTCATCCTGAAGTCCAAATTTCAACGCCCATAGCGCCTCGTGCCATGTCATGGTTTTGATCACTTTTGCCTTCTCCGAATCTAATGCCTTGATTACAAAGAACCCTAACCACGTGATTAACTTCCTAACCACCAACACCTTCCAGTGACTATGTCCACATATTGATTCAAGCCATCTTCAACTCCTCCGTGTCCGAGGGTCCGATCGACGCCAATAAGGAGTGACATACAACATGCCGCATCATCCAAACAAGGCAACTTTCCGCTGCCACCCGCCGCCATCCATGTCCAAAAAGTTGCCCTAAGCTACCATTCAAACTAGGGGCAACTTTCCGCTGCCTTATCCCCCTTCTGCCAGGGCAATTTTCCACTACCTCCGATCCGAGTTTGCATATCTCGAGGGTAAGTTTCATGCTCGTTGAGCATCGCTTGTTTGCAAAATGGTTTTTGAAAATTTTCACCGAGGTTGACTTATTTTCTCGAAAACTGTTTCATTTTCAAAATTGGACCATGTTTGGACCCAAAAGGAGAATTTTCAAGGCTCACACCGATTCACATGATTTTCAAATCAAAAATTGAATAAGTGTGTTTATCCAACTCTCACTCGATCAAAACTGCTTAAGAAGAAAACAAAAATGGTCAAGATAATGAACCAGGCAATGAAGTCAAATCTTCGCCTTCCCCAATCACAAGATGCATTCGCCAAAGGCGCCCCATCTACCGTAAGAAGTAGCCGTGAGCTAGCCGTGCCTGCATGAACTCAAGAACTTCCTATTCATCTGCTATTCACCTTGGGGAGGGATGAAAAATGAGAGAATAAAGAATAGAGAGGAGTAAGTTGAGAGAAAATGGGAGAAGGGTTTTTGTGAGAAAAACCGAGCTTGAGGGCCGAGTGATGAGAGTCACAAATCGAAAGGGGTGGGAAACCTACCCGAGGAATTGGCCTCAAGCCCGAGGTCTTTATTAAAAAAAAAAAAAAAAACATGTCCGTGGTGTCGTGTCTTTTGACTTATCGCCTCAATGTTCGCTGAGTCTTTTTCCGAGTGTGTCTCGTTGTGCTAGGTCGTGTGCCTTTTGTTTCTTCGCTTGAGTCTGCCTCGTCAAGCCCGTGGTAGGCTCGACACCTGCTGAAAACCCATCCTCTTCCAAAAAGCGCTTGTTTGTACTCGTGATGTCAGGCCATTCTCTACATCCGCAAGGCAAGAAAAGGAAAGGGAAGATTTGAGACATCCGAGGTGTTTCAACCGCAACCATATCGCCAGGATCCGCCTCGCCGATTGAGGGTCGTTTGTTCAAAAGTTTGTCAGGTGGAATGAACCGAATATCAATTATGGGCTAAATGCGATCAATCCCAAAGAGATTAATCCTCAGCAGAGCATGGGTCAGGTATTCAGCTTGAGCCGTGGCTTATTTGAATTATTTCGCTAGTTGATTGGTTATCCCGTTATCGCAAAGGCAAATGCTTGGTTGTTTTGTTAAACAAGATATCAATGCCATTTACATTTGAGGTGTAGTATGATGCAATGCGATGCAAAGTATGAAATGTGCGGGTATACGTAAACATACAGATATAACACTCTTTTAGACAAAAAGTTTGTTTATATATAATCTTTTCCAAAGACACGCTTTTGAAAGCAAAAACCGCTCAAGCAAGACATAGTGCTGTATCTACAAAAGCGAAAAAGTACAGAAAATAAAAGAAAAACAGAAGTCTCAGGATCATCATCGGGCTCGGCCGGGGATCCGCCTCGCCTCTTCCCCGGCAAGGCTCAGAGCATCATCGAGCATCACGTTCGAGCTCGAGCCCGAAGCCGCCCCTGCCTCCTCTCGATGCCCCCACCTCCTCTGCTCCTCCTGACTCATCATTCGGGATCGCAGCCGCGAGCTACTCCTCGCATGAGAATGCCCTCCTCGTACGAGGGAACGCCCGCCATCCCGGTCGAAGGGGAGGCCCCGCAATGCCGCCACCCATCGGAGGGATCGGGAAAGGAGGCCGAAGTACAAAGAGTAAACACATCGAAAACCGTGAGCGGTCTATCGCAGGGATGCAGCAGGCGAGTACAGCAGGTGAATGCGTGGACGCTTTATCAAGACAGTAATGCAAGTATGAGTACAAGCAGGCGAAAGCCGTGAGCAATTGGCCGATTTTTGTGCAAGATAGCAGACAGTGAAATGTAATATGATTTGAGATCGTGGTCAATAGAACATACCGCAAGCCGTAGGCGGTCAAGGCGCCGAGAGTCCGCCGCAAAGATCCCCAAAGCAGGAGGCATTCAACTCCACAGATCGACGGTATACTCTAAGAAGTCTCGCAAAGTATTAAATACATCAAGATTCTCAGGATATCCGAATGAATCAAGTGAAATAACAATGCAAGATGCGTAAATAAAGTGATACATACCGAGGCAAGTCAGAATGCCACCAACTCATGACCAAATGGGAGGAGGAGCAAAGGATCCGTAGGTCTCCCCGCTCGCCTCAGACGTCAACATAGTAGGCAGAGCAGCCAACCGCACCTCGCCCTCTCTCGCCTCGCTTCGGACTCGAAGCTCGAGCCCGCCAGGACGGCCCCGCCTTATCCCCACCTTCGCCTCGAAGGCCGCACCGCAGTCTCTTCGATCAACTCGCGGCCACCACTCAGAGGTCGGATGATAAAAGTCCGGACGCATTCGTAATAGTCGCCTCGCCTCAAACCGCTCACGCCTACCAAGGGTGTAGTCCACCATCCGTCAATAAAGGAACCTCTCAAGATCCTCATATGCTCGGGAGGGTGAACCGACTATCTGCCTGCAACCCAAGGGTCTCGCGAGAAAACGCCCCCAGTACCAAGCCCGGCTGCATCGCCTCCAAAAGAATCCCAGAACGAGAGGTCTCTCAAGACCGGGCCAGACGATCCTCGTCATCAAGCAGTAAAGGAGCCCATGGTCGCCAGTGATCTCAAATCGAAATACGCTTTGTTATCTATTGGTATTGCAAATATACAAAGGAAAAACGAAACTTGGATGAACTACAAGTAAAACATACCGCAGGGTAATGGTGTCAAAGTAACGCCGAAGAAGTCAAGGTGTCCCGGTCGCCGTGTGCACCTCCCATCAAAGCGGCGAGAGAAGGGGACGACCAGAGAGGAGTCTCCGTCACGCACTGCTCCACTGAAAGTAGGCATACACCCACACCGCAAAACCGATATCGAGCATCATCGATAAAGCGTAATGTAGAACAAAGCGTAAATATCGAGCCATGTGTTGTGCGGTGTATTGAGCAGAGGGTATAGTGTGAACCGGCAAAGTATATGTGTGCTGTGGTGTACAAAGATACAACAAGGTGAGCAAGCAGTACAAAGTAGAATATGAAAGTATGTAGAGCGTAAATGTAAAGCGAGAAGGAGACATACCTCCTAAGCCCGCCAAGAGTCTCCCGAGCAATACCACCGCCAAGGAAACCGAACTCATATAGCCATAGAGGGTGGCCAGAGCCGCACCACCCCAATCAAAACGCAAAATATCTCTCGACATCCACCAAGGCCGAGGAGGCAGAGAGGCATCAGGTTCGCCCGCCGGCGAAGATCGCCGCCCCTAGCAAAACATCGAAGCCGCTGCGGCGCATCGATCCACGGCTCGGGGTCATCGAGTCAGATCACCAAGGGCATGCTGGCCCTAAACCGCCTCAAACCAAGAGTAGCGGACAAAGCCGGGCGAAGCGAGAGGCGGAGTCGCTGCCGAGTAAATAGACTCGAGCGGCGATCCACTCGCCCATGTTCAGATCAAAGGATCGGATCACCCCCACCCCGAGGCCGTAAGCATCGAGAAGTCATAAGGGGTCATCGCTATGTCCCCGCCGACAGTGAAACGAATCAGGTGTCCCACCACCTCTCGCCAGGCGGCAAGAAGAGGCCCGCAGCGTAAAGCCCGTAAGTCCTCGCAGAACGCCAAGCCCCCTCGCTCACGATGTAACGAACCTCCTGAAGCTCAAGGCACTAAGTGCGAAGCGACGACGCTCCCATACCCGCGATGGTATGGGAATCTGCTTTCAAAAGTACAATATGGCTAAATGATGAATACACCGATTTATCTTTTTCTAAAGGCATGAAAACTCTAGAGTAAATATAGCATGCGCATAAGTTTTCAGATTTCTAACAAGATACCGGTGCCGTGTGCTTACAAAGAACTACTGTGCACGTGATACATCAAGGTGTTTTGATGCTCCTGTAAACTTGGTGCATGTGTGCACATTTTTAGATTCAAGCAGATATCGGGTTTCAGATCCCAAAGGTAGATTGCGGTCTGTGATATGTCGCTGCTTCGTGAGGATCAGTAAACGACGGTGATATGTCTGCGTGTTTGTGTAGTTTTCGCAAGTCCGCATGCGGCGAAGTTTTCGTTCAAATGAGCACCGTGTTAGTAAATTTGCAGTGATGTATGCCGTGTGTTTGGGTCTAGTGCAAGGTGTATGCATGTGCGCCGGTCCTAAGCAGATGTCGCACGGTTGTCCACAATCAACTACAAGACAAAGACATCAGATCAAG
Organism: Camellia lanceoleosa; assembly: GCA_025200525.1. Taxonomy (NCBI): domain Eukaryota; kingdom Viridiplantae; phylum Streptophyta; class Magnoliopsida; order Ericales; family Theaceae; genus Camellia; species Camellia lanceoleosa. The sequence goes on from CM045761.1 coordinate 17,387,268, forward strand.
CTTGATGGGTTCGCTTAGCTATGGCAATGATGTAAAATCCTACATTGCGTAAAAATAAGAGGCAAGAGTGTTACCTACGACGCCAAAAGACAAGTGGAGGCCGGCTCACGCAGCAGTAACCTCTCGATCCAAAGCCCTCTCGGCCGCGAAGTGGCGGAGTCCGCCGTGGTAGCACGGATGGTCGGGCGATAGGTCGCCGGATCGAAGGGCGCCGCCGCTGGCAAGAGCTCGACCCGGATCCATCTCAAGACCCGGGGGAGTCCCGACATGTGGAACATCGTCCGCCATGTGTAGTGGTGGTGAAAATGAGCCGAAAGATGAAAAACGGGCCGGAATGCGAAAAGTCAACCGGCAAAGTCAACCCCGAGAGGGCCGGAAATGGCCGGAAGGTCAAGATGGGAATATACGGAAATATAGAGGAAACCAAGGAACGAGTCCCTAAAAGGTGAAAATAGCAAAGGAAATCCCAAACAAAGATTTGTTCGCTGAAAATGTCCCAAACGCCAAGGAGATCGCGAATCCGACGATTTACTAAAATGGCGCGAAAACTCAAAGAAATGAGCAAAGGAGGAGAGAAAGAGACTCTAGAGAGAGAGAGTGAGAGATCTCATGGAAGAAAAGTGAAGAAATAGGGCTTCAAGCCCTATTTTATAAAGCCCAAGGTGAAATGGCGTAATCGCCTCGATCAAGAATCTTGCTTGCCGGGCACATTTTGTGCCGGCCGGCACTTTTTGTGCCGATGAAGTTTTTTATCACCGGTCACAGCGGGGCCATTCCACCCAAAGGTGGTGTTCCTTGGGCCTTGTTTGGGCTATATTATCACTTTGGGTCTTCAAGTCTCAAGAAAATACGAGAAAATGCGCCCCTCGATGCTCAACCGCCCGCTTTGACTTCTGACCGCCTCTACTATGCGTGGTGCTCAATTTCGCTTAAGATTGTATCCTTTTGTATCCTTTTGTCATCTACGGAGATCCAAAAGTTGCCCCTGTGTGTCACGGCATCCATCATGTTGTCCGGCGATCAGATCGCTACCATCTCGCACGCCTCTCGCGACTTGCACCGCTTTTGCATTGTCATGTGGCATGCGGTCATACCGCTTCATTTTGCATTTCATTTTCCATCAAATGAGGTACGTGTGCCTCATTTCGCATTTCATCGCATCTCGAGGCACGACGCCTCGCTTTTGCACTTCATTTTCCATCAAATGAGGTACGGTGCCCCATTTCGCATTTCATTGCATCTCGAGGCACGACGCCTCGCTTTTGCACTTCATTTTCCATCAAATGAGGTACGGTGCCCCATTTCGCATTTCATTGCATCTCGAGGCATGTAGGCCTCGCTTTGCACTTCATTTTCCATCCAATGAGGTATGCGTGCTCTTGTTTCGCTTTCTTCTTCACTCACATTGTTTTCGCATCCCGTGTGATACGTGTGTCACATTATACAATTGTTCGCACGGCCCGGGCGAGACCTTAAACACGCCTCGTCCGGCGGGACCAAGAATGCGCGCTGGCCCGACGAGACCTTAAACCCGCTTGACTACATTGTCCTGCTTTATTACAAGCACTATCATGCATTTGCACTTTGCACCGCTGTTCTTCGTCCCATGAGACCTTAAACACGCCCGCCTAGGAGACCTTAAATCCTGGAGGTGCAAGACCTTCGTGTGTTAAGTCGCCTCATTGCATTTGGCACGATTTCGCGCTACCGCTTAGCGCACCCTCATTTGCATTTCATTTTCCATCCTTTGAGGCACGGTACCTCATTGCACTCCATTTTCCATCTTTTGAGACACGCTGCCTCAATTGCCCCATTTTGCATCGTATGCCCTTGAATACGTGGTAACAGCTTGCCCCCGTCCGGGCGAGACCTTAAACACGCACGGCCTAGGAGACCTTAAGTCCTCGGAGGTGTAAGACCTCCTGCATTACAAGAGCACCTCATTGCATTTGGCATGCATTCCATAGCGCTGTGTTGTGCACCTCATTGCATTTGGCATGCATTCCATCGCATTGTTTAGCGCACCTCATCGGTTGCCCCCTAGGTCCCATGAGACCTTAAACCCGCCATTTGCATTATCATGCATTCAAAGCCGCTACATGCCAAGATTTCAAAGAAAAACACAACATGCATTGTCATGCATACGCCGCATCCCGCCTAGGAGACCTTAAATCCTCTCAAGGTGCAATTCCTTCGTTTTGTCGTGTCTGAACGACTTTCGTGGTCCGTAAAGCCACCGCCTATGCTCGCGTGAGTTCCTAGAAGATCAATCGACGGTGAAAACTAGAGTTCGAACGGCTTATGCCTAGAACGCAAAGGTTCGAATTTCCGAGACTAAAGTCCGGTTTAAATACCGTGATGTACCGGCTTGAAATCAGATGGTAGTTCCATAGGTTGAGGCGCGGTTCACGCCTCAATTTCGATACGAACCAACCTAGTGTATCGCCCTTGCTGGTAAGATAGGGAAAATCGCAATCATAGTCATTGCATCAACATGCATTGTCATGCATCATTGTAAATATTGCATATGTCATGCATTGCATTACAAAAACAAAAAAAAAAAACATGCATATGTCATGCATCATTGTAGTATAGTGCATATGTCATGCATTTTCAGAATACCCATTGCATTGTAGCTACATGCATCCATTGCATCACCTTCCATCTATGGCTTGCGCCTTTCCAAGTCGAGCTTGGTCCGTATGTGCCCATGTTGTTCGTGGTCGGGCCACGCTTGTCGAGCTTTTGTGTCCGAGCCTAGAGGGTAGCGGCACCGCTGTCGTGTTAGACATGGGTTGTATGTGTACATGCCTTTCCTAGGCAAGATTTGGTTTGGCCCGCTGTACATATCCATTGTATCTATTCCATTGCATGCATCCATTGCATCACCTTCCATCTATGGCTTGCGCCTTTCCAAGTTGAGCTTGGTCCGTATGTGCCCATATTTTTCGTGGTCGGGCCACGCTTGTCGAGCTTTTGTGTCCGAGCCTAGAGGGTAGCGGCACCGCTGTCGTGTTAGACATGGGTTGTATGTGTACATGCCTTTCCTAGGCAAGATTTGGTTTGGCCCGCTGCCATATCCATTGTATCATTTATCCATTTCCATTACATTGTAGTGTAATTGTTGCATCCCAGATTAGGATCATTGTTCTTTCATCACGGGTCGCCACCCCACTTATGTCAATCCACCCAATACTTGTTCTTGTGTCCGTATAAGTACTCATAGATCGACATCGATCTATGGGAGACTCGACTTGTTACCTCCATCAATCTATTTGACATTTGTGAGGTTTTGAACCGCCATGATTGAATCATGATTCAATTGCCCCGCATGTAGTTCGTGATTTAGTTTTAATTGCACTACATTTTCATTTGCATTATCTATACATAGTTTTGTATATATTGCATACCATTCAAGATTCACATTGCATATGACATGCATGTTGTTAATCATATTGTACCGTTAAGTTTGTTTTCTTTCCAGCATCGATATTGTATGTACGGCCATTTATCACTGTGAAACCGGACGAGTCGCACAGTATTGTATCTCTCCGAGTGAGACGCTTTGAGAATTGCATAATTCTCTTACATCCTTTCTACATTGTAGTGTAGATCGTTGCATGTTAGCTTATAACCTGCCGCATGTGTGCCTCATTACCTTTCTTTTGCATGATCATAAGTTATGCTTGGCTTCTTGCATTTTCGGGCCAGATTTTGCCCCGCCACGGGCGATATCTTATCGCTGGCATGTGTGCCTCTTGCATGAACTACGCCGGTTTGATTCCTTGAGGGATACGAGGCGCCTTACGAGTTCAACCATTTGCTTTGCTTTTATGTTTGTCCAAGTCTTCGCCTTGTCAAAATGGGTCGCCTCGGCTTTGACATTCACTCCGCCATTGTTATGACTTTCGAAGTTCTCACAAAGAGGGCAAATCAGAGACACCCCATTTTTGACCGTCCTCAAGACTTGGACGCCACCGCTTGGACACTCGGTGATCATCCATGTGTGTGTTCGCTTGGAGTTCCTGAGTTCTCGGCCGCGTGCGGCCTCAGACCTCCGAACTCGACTGCTTGTGTTTGGTTTTGCACCAAACACCGTGATTTGCCTTTGAGGGGCAGGAATGCCTTCGAGGCATCCCCACACACCACCGGCCGGGCTAGAGGCTACCGGCTGGTCAGAGTTGTCACTGCACTATATTGTGCCGGCCGGCACTATTTTGTGCCTGCCGGCACTGCTTTTGGGCGAAATGACCATTTTGCCCTCCGACCATCGTGCACTTGCTTGGTGAGATATTTTCTCACATTTGTTGCTTGCACTTGTTTCCCCTCCATACACGTGTATGGAGGGATGGCTTGCTTAGTGGCCAAGCTTGTGCTTTTGGCCTATAAGAGGGAAGCTCTCCTCTTGGCTTGGGGGTTAGCAATTTCGTAAGGTTAGCTATTGTTAGAGAGCTAGAGCTCGTTTTAGGGTTAGAATAGATATAACTTCTATATCTCTCCCATTCTCTTGTTTAACTAGGTGTTTTGTGCCTTACTTTTGCACACTAGCACCTAGTGTCCCACCTTTCTCTTGGTTCAGAGGTTCTAGAGGTTAGTTTTTGGTGATTCTTGACTGGATTGGAGCTCAAGGGACCAAGCACAACAACCTTTGTGAAGGTAGTCAACAAGGGTAAGAAACTTACACTTTATTCCCCATTCTTGCAACTTGTTTTTACCTAGTTTAAAATCAGTTTTTGGCCTAGTGTTAGGCACATCAAATCTCTGTTTTTAAGTCCTCTTTATTGTATATCAAGAGTGCTTTGTGGTTTGAGGAACTTTGACCACCTTTAGGCCTTGAAAAGGCCACTTTTTGTGCCATTTTGTGAGAGATCCGAGACTTTGTCTTGGGATTTTTCACCACCAAATCTTGAGGGATTTCAGTGGTGAAGAGCATGCCTTGAAGTCTCAAGAAGGAGAGGGCCACCCCCTCTCCTTGATGTCCTTGAAAAGGACAAATTTTGCTTCCTTAAGGAGCTTCATGCTTGAGTGTGTGTTGGGCATGTTTGACTTGTTTTCCATGCTTATTATACCATGTTTTAACTTGGTTTTAAGTTGGTTTTGGTCTCCTATACATGCTTAGTATAGTTGCCTTGTAATACCTCTTTTATGTCTCAACATGTCTAGGTAGTGTGTCTATATTTCTAGCATGTTTTAGGCTTGTATCCATGAAGGTTGTGTGCTTATTTTGCCATGATTTAGCTCTGTCCATAGCCTTTGGGTCGATCCTATCATGCATTATATAGCTCCTTTGTATTTGGCTTGTTGGCCTTGAGAATATGAGTGTGTAGCATGCCATGCTTGCTTCATTTTTGGTGGTTTAAAACCATCCAACATGCCATTTCAGACCTTATGATGTGCTTGTATGCATGCTTTGGTTGCTTTTTAATGCTTTAAAAGCATGTGTTGAATGCTCCTTGTTTTGGTCATGTTGTATGCCTTTGTGCTTGAGCCTCTTAGATGCCATCTAGGTGCTCCTTAGGATTTGTTTAGGTCTGCTTGTGACCTATTTCAGGTCCCCTTAGCCTTGTGAGGCTTGGTAGATTTGGCCTTGGTTTAAGCCTTCATGGCTTGTTTCAAGTACTTGGGCCATTTATTGTGTATTTGGCTCGCTTTTGTTGCATGTTTTGGCAACATGTTTTGCTTGATTTTCAGAGCTTACAATGCATGCTATTAGTCCATGTTTGGCTTGTTTAAGAATGCATGAGAGTTGCTTGTGAATGCCTAAGTGTTGGACCATAATTGTATACATGTGTGTGTGCATTCTAGCCTTCATTTTCGAGCATGTTGGCCAACGTTTGGGCCTTTTGGAGCTGCCCAATTCATGTTTAAGTCCATTCCTTCTTTGCTTTGCATGCTTGTATGTTCATACAACAATATTCTTGCATTGCATCGCCATATTGCATGCTAGATGACATGCTTAGGGTTGCATTTGGCATTGTGCATGCCAAGCCTCTTGAAGTGAGTTTGATAGAGGTTTGGCACCTTTGTTTGCATTGCATGCATTTGAAATCAAAGTTGCATTCTGGGTCCTTAGGGCCATCACGCATGGAAATGCGCGATTGGTGGCCCGGGAATCGAGGCACATGCCCTCTTAAGTCCATAGCATGATTTGGGATGTGTTTGGTGCATATATACTTTGAATTGCATTGCCTTGCCTTTTGTTCCCTCTCACATCGTGAGTTGCGTGTTCTGCAGGACTTTGTGCCGACCGGCACTTTTAGGCCGACGGCCGCCATCGGGCACCGATAATGAAATTCAGAGCCTGGATTCTTCTTCACCGGTGGCTCCTCGACTCACCGATGATACTTCCCAAAGGCTCGAGAGGCACTCATGAAGTTTTGGGAATTTTCAGAGAAAGAGAGCAGAGGAAACAGAGGCACACTTGCACTAAGCAGGCAGCCCGAAGCGAAGTCCCAAGGCCACAGCAAATCCTCCTTCCGAGGCATTTATCGCTAAATAGATTAATTATTTGATTTAATTAATTTAGTTGATTTGTAATATTTAATTAGCTAGTTTAGTTAATTATTTATTTATTCTGTAATTATTTATTCGTCCCTCCGAGTGAGGGCAAAATGTAATAAGTGTGTGTGAGTGGGCATGTATGTCTTCCAATCCCCACTTCTTTCTAACCCTTTTATTTACCCGCCATGGGTAGATTAGGGCATTTTCAATTAGCATACCTTATGTAAATGCATGCGTGCATCATTCATAAGTATTGCATACATTGGGCTCGACATCACGCAAACTGCATCGCACTTTCGATTTCCAAATTGAATACGTGCTATGTGGTAGCATTTCATATGCCATGTTAGGGTTAGCCGAGCCTAGTCTAGCTTACATCTATGCTCGTGGTCGCATTAGCCACTTAACATGAAACTAGGTCATGCACGCTTGCTAACCGGTTTTGTTTTTGGCGCGAGTACGATGTAAGTCTTTATCGCTTAGCATATCGCATGCGTGTGAATGTTAACATGACAATAGGATTGCCATGCGCTAAGTGCTTATGTGATATAACCGCTTGTATGCCTGTGGGTGGAGGTTGGATTGTATGAGTTGGGAGTATTCTGAACTGTATTTTAGCCTACTTAAAGTAGCAAAATTTAACACGCTTTTCAAAACAAAACGGATATGCAATGTTTATTTCCAAATTAGGCGATCTAGTCTATACTTTTGTGTTGTGCGATCACATAGTGATTCTAGGTTAATAACAGAATAAGAACGCATAAAGTTTTCAAAAACGGATATCACGGTTAGTAGAGGCCGGTCTTCTGGCGAAAGGGGGTGCTCATAGTCGACCTTCCCGATCGTATCTAAGCTCCCGAGCCAAGACCACTTTGGTGATGACGGACGGTATTTCAAGACCGAGTCGTGGTTTCCTAAATTCCCATTTTAAAAAATATTTAGGTGGCGACTCAGAATCCGCAAAGCACCATGTTTGGCACTACTTTTCGAAAAATCTGTTTTCCTTAAAACGATTTGCCAGAGGTGGACTCTTTGGTTCAGATTTAGAACCGCAACAAACTTAAAGAGTCCGAGCTGTAGCGAGGTCCCCCCCCCGGACGTGTTACAGGGTTCTATAGACCAATGGAGGAGACTAGTGCAAGGAATGTAAATGAAACTGAAGCATCTGATGCTAGACTAGATCGGTTGGAAAGAATGGTAGAGGCTTTAACTGGGATGGTAAGACAACAACAGGAACAAAACCAACAACAACAGAGACAACCATTTCCGCCTCCTCCACCACCCCCTGTTCATGTGAAACCAATGAATAATGATGATATTATTAGTTTGACACAGAAGTATAAGAAGTTGAAACCACCAGAATTTGCAGGGGGTATCGAGCCCTTAAAGGCAGAGGTCTGGGTATTAGAAACAGAAAAGATCTTTGAAGTGTTTCCGTGTACTGAGGCATATAAGGTGTTGTTAGCAACATTTACTTTGACAGAGGAAGCCCGAAGATGGTGGATGCTTGTGCGAGAGGTAGATAGGGATCTGACTTGGAATCAATTTAAAGAAAAGTTTTATGAAAAATACTTCCCACAGTGTATGCGAGACAGAAAAATATCTGAATTTGAACAGTTGAAGCAAAGCACTATGTCGGTAGCAGAGTACGAAGCGAAATTTACTGACTTAGCCCGCTATGCTTCCCATATGGTGGATACCGAGTACAAGAAAGCAAGAAAATTTGAGGGTGGTTTACATGTCGAGGTACTTGACAGGGTAAATGTATTGAAACTGGAAAAATATGTGGATGTACTTGATAGAGCCTTGATGGCTGAAACGAATATTGCAGCATTGAAAACATCCAAATCAACTACCATGATTGAAGCAGAAAATAAGAGATTCAAGAAACAGAAAGTAGAAATGATTAGTGAATCTGTGGACTCCGTGAATAACAAATCGAACTTGACCACTACTGATAATACAAAGGGAGGTGTGCCTACGTGTACAGAGTGTGGAAGACAACACTGGGGCATTTGCCGCCGCATAACTGGAGCGTGTTTTAAATGTGGACAGAAGGGACATTTGGCCAAAACTTGTCCCCAAGCTTATCCGAACAATGAAAGACCTGTTATCAGTGGAGTTAAGTCAACCATGGCACCGAAGGCAACCACAATAGCTACTTCCGAAGGGAATTCTTTGAGGCAGGCAAGAGTTTACTCCTTAATATCAGATAAGACACCGGATACTGGCAAAGCGAAGACAGGTACAATTACTTATCTATTCCAATGTTAATGTTGTTACCTATGCAATGGAGAATCTTGAACATGGATATATTTGAAATGATGTTAGAACAATTAACTATGACTATGATAGAACAAATTCCCTTGTTATTACCTTTGCTATGGACCTTTGCTATGGACTGTTATAATTACATTTGAATTGAGCGTTATGGACCTTGTTAGTTGACTTCAGTCTTATGTTTGATTGCTATAATATTGTCCTTACTGCTATGAGACGGATACAAGAACTACTTCATTATGCCGAATAATTGAACAGAACCGTTGAATTGTGACTAGAAATATGTGACTGGAATTTCTGCTTTGAATCTTGTGGGGATAAGTTAAGTTTGGAGGACCAAACTTTCTAAGTTGGGGAGAATGTAATGACCCGGAATTGTATGACATCATATTCGTAATTAATTGAGTGTTTATATGATTTAATTGGGAATTATCTGGTTGCTTGGGAAAAATATCTGTTGGAATGACGACTTCGGGATTGAAAATGATTACCGTAATGGGATCAGAAAATGAAATTGAACATACCTATGTGATACTGGGAATTTTTAGAACCATTTGGGGCATTTAATTGCCGACTGAATTTCGTCTGATTCGTAGGCCATGTTTGGCTATAATTTTGGTCCAAATCCCTTTTTATGATATATATGAGTTTAGATAAAGATGTTTGACCATTCTTGACTCAAACAAAAGAAAGAGAAATATCTAAGAGAGAGAGGGAGAAGAAGTCGTGAGAAGAGAAAGAAAAAGGGGACTCAAGCTAATTCTCTCCAAATTAAGCATTTGAGGTAAGGATCTTCTCCAATTTCTTGAGTATGGTTGAATCATCTATGATTTATGGCAAGTAATGGAATGATTGAAAGAGAGGTTATGGTTAATTGATGGTATTATGTGATGTTTTTCACGTATGGAGCATCCATGAGCATCTTTGACATATTAGCATGAATTTATGTTTGAAATCATGTTTTCCTTGCATAATATGATTTTCCAACTTGGTTTTATGGTTTGATCTTGTAAAAAAGGGTTATGCTTTGATATTTAAGTCAAGTGTTTTCTTAATGGTTTTGGCCTTGTTTTCATGAATTTGGAGGCTGATTTTGGTAAAAATGGAGCCGGTTTTCTGAAAATGAAGTCGAAGTTTTCTACCCAGATTTTCACAAATCCGCTCGGCGTAGGTTTGGCGCCGAGCGGAAATTCACTCTCAGTGATTTTGTCGCGATTTCAAATCGCCGAGCGGAGGTTCTTACGCCGGCGAGACTGCTTTCTCGAAAATCCAAGCAGGTGTTTTATAGCATGATTTTGGCATTCTCATTTCATTTTGAGCATTCTTAAGTTATGATTAAGACTTGGTAATGAAGTTATGAGAGTATGTGGACTTGTTTTGATATGTTAAAGAATCATGTTATCTTCGTATGTTTACTGGTCCATCTTGAAGACCGTATAATGTCGGCGGAAACTCTTTGTAAGTAATGTTTCCGTAAAGATACGTTGTTATGACTTATGTTTCAAAATGATAATGTTATGATATGATTTCTGAAAGATGTTTTTTTGTGTGAACGAATGTCCTATTTGCAAATGTAGTATGGCATCCATAGATAGTCCTAAGTCATGGGGGACGGCATGAAAGTGCGGGTCCATGACCAGGTTACCAGGTCTCGGTAGTCACTTCATTGTGACGATATGTGTTTAATCAGTATCCTAATCGACATTACTCTAGTCGGCGCTTACATTACGCTTTTGTTCTATGGAGTATGCCATTATTATGTTCTGATACAATTGATTACGTTATGATGATTTGTTACGGATATGTGATATGTGGAATTCGTTCACTAACCCTTTACTGTTATGTTACTTGCTGGGCTTTAGCTCACCCCCGTATATATGTATTTTATAGGTGAGCAGTCGGGGAACCAAGCCTAGGCGGAGTCCGTGTTCAGCCGCCGTTTTTGAAAGCCTACCTGAGTTGGTGCCCTGTGCTGGGCTAGGCCTGGAAGGCCGTATGTAGTTTGGTTTTGTATCAGTTGTATATGTGGCTTGTGCCTATCTGTTTTGTATATGAATTTTGGATACATGGTTGTACATTGGTGGGTAAATAACTCATTTTTGGCATGTAAATATATGTTCATACTTATGCACAGCTCTTTGGACTATTTATATTTGGTTTATGCTTCCGCGAGCCCCTGTTATGTATGTTTTGTATTGGAATGCCTTTGGTAATCTAGGATTACTGGCCGGTCTCGTCACCGAACTTCTAGGGGCGGGTTCGGGGCGTGACATAGCGTATAACTGCTGCTCCCTCAAAGTTTGCAACACGACTTTCAAGTGTTCTCTGTGTTCCTCCTTATTCGTAGAATACACCAGGATATCATCTATGAAGATAATCACAAACTTATCTAGATACGGTTGAAAAATTCTATTCATCAAGTCTATGAAATAGGCAGGAGCATTGGTCAAACCAAAAGGCATTACAGGAAATTCGTACAACCCATACCGAGTCCGAAAAGCAGTAAGCGGTATACTTTCCTCTGACACACCCATCTGATGGTAACCCGTTCTGAGATCAAACTGAGAGAAAATGGCTGCCCCCTTCAACTGATCAAACAAGTCATCAATTCTAGGTAGCGGATACTTGTTCTTGATAGTCACCTTGTTCAGCTCTCTGTAATCTATGCACATGCGGAGAGTGCCATCTTTCTTGGAGACAAAGATCGCAGGTGCTCTCCACAGGAAGTTACTTGAACGAATGAACTCTTTCTGAAGCATCTCTTCCAGTTGCTTTTTCATCTCCACCAGCTCCTTAGGCGCCATTCTGTATGTCGCCTTAGAAATCGGTGCAGTTCCCGGCACGAGGTCAATGCGAAATTCTATTACCTGTCGGGATGGAGGTCCAGGTATCTCCTGAAATACATCCTCAAACTCACGCACCACATCTACCTCACTAATATCCTGCTTAGGAATTTCTACCGAGCATAGAAAACTTGCCATCACCGACTCTTCTCCATCTCTAGAGGTGTGGGTAAGCTACGATATACCGGGAATATCTATATTTACAGTCCTTCCAGCACAATCTAGAGTCACAAAGTGTTTCTGCAGCCAATCCATGCCCAAAATAATTGTAAACCCCTCAAACCCTAAAACAATTAGGTCCGCATACAAGACTTTGCCCGCAAAGTCAATCTCAAAATCTTTACACATCTCATAAAGAGTAACTGCCCCTCCTAAAGGGGTCTCAACACAAATAGGTCTAGACAATGAGGTAGTTACAATACGTTCTCTTTCTACAAACTGTATAGATATGAAAGAATGAGAGGCACCAGTATCAAAAAGTACTCTAATGGGTTCTCGAAAAAGATTAAAGGTACCTTCCAGCCATCACCTTCAAGTTAAACACACCAAAAAGAATTCATTCATAACTGCTTAGAATAACCTCAATCACCAAAATAAACTAGCTAACCCATGTTTCCACAATCCGAAGATCACCTAAACTCTCACAAGTCTAGGGTAACCTAGAGCTCTGATACCAAACTGTCACGCCCCAAAATTCGGACAATTAAATATTATATTAGGACTAACCCCAATCAATATTCTATCATCTAAATCCTAGGGGTGAAACAAAAAAACTAAACGCAAACCAAACCATTCACCATAAATTCATAACTAACCAATACCTCAATATCAAGGTAACAATAAATAGTCAAAACAATCTTAAATAAAGTACGGTTACAAACCATGCCAAATTATTCCCATACTAAAGTCATCAAAAAAAAAATAATAAATACATAAACTAATATCAACCCTAAGCTCAAGAAAACAAAAGAAATCCAAATGACAAGTCCAACAGCTAAAGTAATTCCACGTCACCACCATAGCCTCAACTAATCCTGCAAAGGAAGCTCGGCTGCGCTCAAACAGAACGCACCCGAGTTGCCAAGAGACAAAACGGGTCAGTATGTAGGTATACTGGTATGAGTACAAGAATTGACACCCACGTGTCCATCAGCCATAAACAAAAATATATTTAATTCTTGTTACGGGACAAGACAAGTAGTTCCAACCGCACTGAGATGAATAGGTAGTTTCCCGAGATACGGTGGCATTTAGTTTCTTACCCGTACACAACTAAATATAAATTGATTATAAATAAACAAAATAGAATTAAAAATATGGTGGATCAGCCCTGCATAAAAAGTTAGTAAGACCCCCCATCCTGCAAAATAAAGTTAGTATAATTTAACCATAAGCAATTTGCTAAAGAAGTATAAAAATGCACCGTTTCATGCTTAAATAATTCGAATTGACCAAAACTCAAAGAACGGAAGTTGTACAGAATTAAATCAAACCTACAATAATCAAGATCATCCGATTATAAGTTCTAATCGATCTTTTTAATAACAACTTAAAACACAAAAGTTGTCTAGAATCACGTATACATGCCTCTGCTCCAATTTCATAATTTACTGAGGTCGTTTACTATTTTTTAGGATATACAAAACAACACAATTCACACTATACCAATAACCTCGTAATTAAATTCTTTGTACCTTAACTCTACCACTTCGGCCCTCCACTTCCGGCCTACACATATATCCCATGTGCCTCCCGTATATCTAACACCGCTCCGAAGCCAAACTTGCACGGGGATATCGTCCCGAGTTTGACTCACACTCCCCGGATGGTTAGCATATACGTACGCGCGTAAATCAAAGTACTCGTCTACTCATGAGAACGAGGCAATAATATAAATAACATCTCATTAACATCATGAGACAAATATAACAATGCCGGGCATAAGGCATTAAACAACTCTCATAATCCTCACTTTTTTATACACTCTTTCTCACCATCACTCAAATAAAACAATAATCCATGGAGTCATGGTGGAGTATAAGGAATTTATCTGAGTTCTTAATTAATTTTAATTTCATATAACCATGAGTGTGATTACAACAATAAAATAAATCCATATACCCAACTAATCAAAATAATCAAATTAATCTATCATCTTTATGTAAAAACAGAATCAAACTAACATCAAACAAATAAAAATAAATGAATAAATAAAAACAACGAATTAAACATAAATCAAGAGAAGTGGGTTTGTACTCACAATATTTTATAGAATATCATAGAATATCTGGAAAATTAATAGAGCCACCAAAACAAAACCCTAATCTTTCCTTTTCTTCCCTCTCCTCTTTCTTCCTTGCCACCGTCCCTCTCTTTGATTTCTCTCCCTCTCTCTCTCTCTCTCTCTCTTCTCTTTTCTTTTTATCTCTTCAACCTAGTTAAATACTTCTACGTTACTATATATATAAGATTAAATATATATACATTAAATGTATTAATTACAACATTAACTTCATTAAATATCCCATTAAATCTCATGTAACCACCCAATTAATAATTATAACATTCAATTCATTAAATATCACATTAAATTTCATGTAACCCCCAAATAATAAAGCCAAAAATAAAATAAGATAACAATAACCATAATAATAATAAAATTATGACTTAAGAAAATTAGGGTCGTTACTTAGTTTCTTTGTGAGTTTGTCATTCAATTTGAATAAGTTAAGAGACTCCTTATACAACTTTTCATTGGCTTGCTCAAGCTCTTCATCATCATCCTCCGAGGATTCAGCATCAGTGGTGTTCTCAACTGACCTCTTCGGAGACTCTGTTTGTCCTTCGGTTTCGGAAGCTACCATGAAAGCAAGAAATTGTTTATGTCCCTCTTCGCCTTGATCTTCATCATCACTTTCATCTTTATCAGATTCTGATTCATCATCCCAAGTGATAGCAAGGGCTTTCTTCTTCTTCAAACGAGTGGGGCATTCTAAAGCTAAGTGGCCAAATCCTTGGCATTCATAGCATTGGACACTTTCAGAGTTCCCTTGTATCTTTCCTTTTTCTTTCTTGGCGATAGGATTAATTTTGAGTTTATCTTTGCCGTTAGATTTATGAGTATGAGTAGATTCCAAAAGATTAGGATTCTTTTTCAAAAAAAGATTTTTTAAATTGTTTAACAAAAGCATCCATAATCTTGGAATCTATCTCACAATCCTCATCAGAATCCTCAACCACTTTATGAGCACTACTAAAAGCAACATCTTTTTGTTTCTTTTTGAAATTTCTATGTACCTCATAAGTTTGAAGATTTCCAACCAACTGATCTAGCTTGAGGTTGTCAACATCTTGAGCCTCTTCAATAGCCGTAACTTTTGATTGGAACCGATCGGGTAAGGATCTCAAAAATTTTCCCACAACTTTGGATTCCGGTATTTTTTCACCTAAATTAAAGTTGGAATTTACTATGTCACTCAACTTTGCATAAAATTCATCAAAGGTCTCACTATCTTTCATTGAAAGGTTTTTGAAACTGGACGTGGTCTTTGAAGTTTTGAGCGTTTAACAGAAGAAGTGCCCTCATGAATAGTTTGTAAGATATCCCAAGCCTCCTTTTGCGACTTCACAATTGCAAATACGACTAAACTCTTCAGGTGTGACAGCGCAAAAGAGAGAATTGATAGCTTTACTATTCCAGCTACTATTTTGGTAATCAGTTGTGTCCCACTTATCAATTGGTTTGGGGAAAGTTACTCCATCAACAGTAATTGTTGGTTCAGTCCACCCATTCATGACGGATTGCCAAACTTTTTCATCAATAGATTTTAAAAAAGATCTCATTCGGGCTTTCCAAAAAGAATAATTGGATCCATCAAGTAGGGGTGGTCGAACCATAGAATTTCTCTCACGAATTGAATCCATTATCACAAATCAAACAAGATCTCGTTCTAAAAGAATTTTTATACAAAAAAAAAAAAATAGAACGACCTGCTCTGATACCAATTGAAAAATCTAGAAACCTCCTAGATGTTGATTTGTGATTATGTATCAATTTTAAGCAGAATATAACAATCCCAACCAAACAATCAAGACAAAGAGACCCAATGATTTTACGTGGAAAAACCACAATTGGACACCTCCAATTGTGATAAAAAAACCACGGGCAACAGCCACAAGAACAGTCCACTAAGAAGATTTAAAGAAATTACACAGGTATATTCTCAATTATCTAGCGAATCCACAATGCCTAATTGAACCAACCTCTATGTGCCTCTTCCAACCCCATCTTCACCACGGAATTGTCTTTCTGATGAGCCACTCTAGAATCCACCGAAACTTCAGGCTCAAATTCTTTAGAATCCACCGAAGAACAACTCTCTCTTTTGTATAACAAACAAAACTTTTGATGTACTCTCTTTTAAACCATGAGTTGAATACTCAATAAAAACATCAAAGAAAACTTAACAAAATATCTCCAGATATAAACCTTAAGAACCAAAAAGAAGATCTGGAGAGGTTCAATCAATAGTCTAGTTTTGGGAGAAAACCAAGTATTTATAAAGAACCAAAAGTAATCCTAGATTTGGAAGAAAACCAACTCCTTAAAAAATCTGGATTTTGACCCTCGCTCGAGCGAAGCTTTTCTCGCTCGAGCGAGTAGCTTAGTTTTCATGATTTCTACTAGTGCCTTGGCTCGAGCGACAAATCCTTGACTCGAGCGAGCAATCAACTCTTTCAGATTTTTGTGTGGACGCAATCCATCGCTCGATCGAGAACTCCTTGGCTCGAGCGAGAAAGCCTTAGCTCGAGCAAGCATTCCTTGACTCGAGCGAGCAACGGCGGACATGCAATTTTGAATGCAGTTTTGCATTTTGCTTCAGTCGCGAGCTGACCGGGCAGCTCGACCTCCGTAATAATCAGCGAAGTGGCAATCTTGAAAGTATTGACATTACAAACTTCTCTGCAAAGCACGATTCGTGTTGGATTCGCCTCTAACAACTCATAGCCTCACTGAAATAAAAATGCGAATAAAATTACAACTCAAAGGAGTTTTGTCAAACGGGATTGCCAATATTAAAAACCTAACAGTTACTTTTTGACTTTTTTGCTTAATATTTTTTTATATTGTCATATCACCATGCCTTACTATAAATTGACCAAAATATCCCAATCTCATTTGGTGAAGTGTTTCTGCGAACCTAAAGCGAACGGGGAGGATATATTTGTAAATTGCCATATTGCGTTTAAGCTGCTTTCCAAATGGGATTCTAGACGAAAAAGCCAACGTTTGGCTTTTTACCAAAACACACAAAAGCTGTTTTTTACCATATATCCAAACCAGGCATTTGTCTTGTTGGCTTATTTAGTTTATTTTGTCTTTTGTGCTTTTTTAACTCAACTAAGTTAGCCAAATGAGGGTTTTGTCTTTATTTGGGATGTGAGTTGGCTTTTTAACTATTTTCTAAGGCTAAAAAGTTTTGTTTGTGTTAGATTTTTTGACTTTTTTGACTTTTGTAAAAGAAAAGTAAAATGATTATGATTTAAATACGATATTTTGTCTTATTACCTTTTTAATCTATTTTATCTTTTTGTAACTAAAATAGTCAAAAAAGTTCATGCCAAACATATATGAGAAATAGTTATTTTTTGCTTTTATGTATCTAAACAAGAGAAAGAGAAAACTCATGTAACGTTTGGTTTACTTTTCAAAATTTAACTCTGTTTTTAAATTATGATTTGTATGTAACATGTAAACTAAGTATATTTTTAAAATACGACTCAAAATTATTTTTAAAACTCTTATCTTCTCTTTTTTTTTATTATTATTAATCAATCACTTTTTTTCTCTCATCTCTCCTCTCTCTCCTCACATTTTCTCACATTCTATATATCAAACAATCAAAAAAAAAAAAAATACAAATCATTCCAAAACTATTTTCAAAACTGATAACCAAATAAATTTTTTTTTTAATTTTTAAATCATGATTCAAAAACTCAAAACTCAAAATACAATTCTACACTCAAATCATAATTTTAAAATTAAACCAAACTAACCCTCAATATTTCTTTTCTTTATAAACATTAAAAAGCAAAATCATAATTTTTTTTTATGAATTTATAATTATTTTTTGAAGATACTTCACAAATAATTTTCTCCTACTACATAGGGGAAATTACTATTCAAGGCATTTTCGAAAATGATTACAAAATAATGAAAAAAATTTATGGTTTTAATTATTAATATTTATAATATTTATTATTTCTTTTAATTTTTTTTCTTTGAAATCCTCGCACATGTAGTTGTCCCTAACATATAAGCACTATCTTTGTATATACCGAGGCAGCTAAGAAATTGTTTACTTTTAGAAGTAGGATGAGTGAGATTAATAATGACGGGATTAAGTAAAACGATCATGCTACGTAGCTCGAATTTCATGGCTCGACGTTTGGCTCGACACCAAAACGACGTTGTTTTGGTGTCGGTTTTTTTTTTTTTTTTTTTTCTTTTTTGTTTTTTCCTGTGTTGTTGCAGATCGAAGAAGAATAAGAAGAAATGTGGAGAAGAAGAGAAGGAGAAGAGAAGGGAGGAGGAGGAGGGTGGAGAAGAAGATTGGGAGGAGGAGGAAGGAAGGAGGGGAGGGGGCCATGAAAATCGACTGGAGGAGGAGGGCAAGTCGACAGAGGAGGCTGCGACGATCGGCGAGGAGGTGGCGGTGGTGCGACGATCGGCGAGGGCGGCGAGGCGACGACATGACTCATGACCCTCTTCCCCTCTCTTCTCTCTCTCTCTCTCTCCTCCTCTTTCTCTTCTCTCCCTCTTCCCTCTTCCCTCTTCCTCTTTTCTCCGTTCTCTCTGTCTGTCTTCGCGAATTCGAGCCCCGTTTCGAGCCACAGAGTCGAGCTCCCGATCATTTTCCTAAGTAAAATTATATTTGTTTTTGATAATAGTTGTTAATGTAGGAATTGTTAAATTATTACCTTATAAAAGAAATATAAAATATTAAAACAAATAGAATTATGATTTTTACTTAATAAAAAATATAAAAACATTAAAAATTAATATTAAAAAAATACCCAATATGTAAATAAAATAAATAAATAAAAAATAAATAAAAACTAATCCCATAGGACTAATTTCTTAATACTATTTTTACATCCTTCATCCTAATTTCAATACCAAAGCCATCCTAATCTCATTGAATTATAAATTCCCTCTTCATTTTTCAAAATAAACCCAACATATAATAAATCTCACTTCCATCTTAATTTTAATCCCACTCTCACCATTATCTCTCAAAATAAACGGGCTTCAGACCACACCCAACCAAACAATTGGCAAAACGAGTCTCCCTTGATAAAAATTACAAAATCCTCCGCGGAGTCTATTCCGCATGGTTGTTTTCAAAAAGTAGTGAAAGCATTCTATGAACGAATTCCTTCCCAGCCTTCATAGATAGAGTAGCGTAGAGATAAATGAGAGTAAGCCTTTGATTATTGCTTAAACAAATAAGTTAAGGTACTGATTAGAATTGATCTATACCAAAACAAATAAAATAAAATAAAATACTAGCTTGCTTGTTTTTAGTTTTTTAAAAATACTTTTCAAGAAATTTTATTTTTTCTTATTTTTTGTGTTTTTTGTTTTTACTATTTTTTTTAATATTATAAGCAATTTTTTTAATTTTTAGATACACCTAACATAAATACACATAAAAAGTATAATTTTTATGAAAAAATATTTTAAAAATTCATTAAATTCCAAAAATATTTAAAAAAAAAGAAGATAATTCAATACATTTTTCGTATTTTTATATATTTATTAATTTTTTAAAATATTTTTTAAAATATTTTTACTTTTTAGATACATCTAAGTAAGATACATTTAAAAAAGTAAAAAAAAAATATTTAAAATTTTAAAAATATTCACTAAAAACTAAAAAAAAAAAAGACGAAAAACAAAAAAACTCAACTTTCAAAAACTTAATCCAAAAAATTCAAACCATACACATATATTTCTAGGAAAACGATTTGTCCCCCTAAAAATGCCTCCCCTAATCTCCCTAATGCCCAAAACGACGTCGTTTTGGACTTTTTTTTATTTTTTTATTTTTTTTTGCCTTGATTTAAAATTTAAAGAGATTAAGAGGTCAAAAATTAAGGGATGTAACAAGACCCATATTTTTATTGTGGCGTTGTTTCTCTCTCTATCTTTTTCACTTCTCTTTTGATTTACTTATTTAATTTCGCTCCTACCAAACATATTACAAGTTTTTTCTGCTTTCTTGTAATTTTATTTTATGAACTCTGCTTGTATCCTATGTAGCAATGACGTCATTGCTATGGGTTGGAAATAGTTGAAAAAATTTTGGGTAAAATAAATTTTTTTTTAAAACTTTGGTCAATTATTTAGGTGGGACCCGTACGCTAAAGTTAGCGGGTCTAAGTGGTAACGTATTCTATGCCGCGTTGTGATTCACGTGATATATTTAGTTGCTCAAAACCATTATCGAGTGAATGAGAAATTGAAGCTAAAATGTGCTCCATGGAAATAGAATTTTTGGTAGAAATTTTCTTAAGGTTTAGAAATTGGCTTGTCCCACATTGGTTTGGTGGGAAGTTTTGGATGTGTTTATATAGCTTGGAATTATAACTTGGGGAGGGCCCCAAGGGGCACCCCAAGTTTGTTGAAGGGAGAGATTATAGGCAAAATGAGCTAGATCCATTAGACCAAAAAATCACTATCCAAGCGAGCTGGGCCTGGGCGCGTTCATTTTTATTCTAAATTCAAATTTTTTTGGTTTGCACCTCTTTAGAAATTTTGCACAGTTTCGGATCTGTCCAAACCGAATTTGGTCAAATTCAAATCGAATTGTTTAAAATTCAAACCAAACAGTGCCTACAGATTTTGTATCTGTTTAATTTAAATTGAACAAGTATTATACATGTTTAATTCAAAATTAGCAGCCACCAAGCCACCACTTCACCTATATAAATAGGCAGTCCCTCATTTGGATTTCTACTCCAATTTTCGTCCATCCTTGCTGCAATTTCATCTCTGCATTTTGCTGCATTTATTCTTTTTTTTTTCCTGTCAGAAAGAGTATATACACTAAGTGTGTTCGTTGAACAAATAAATTGTAGTGCTGCATTTATTTGTTATTGATCATTTCATTCTCAGAGATAGACATCCATATTCTGAAAGCACCATGGAAAGGACAAATCTATCTTGAGGACACAGTGTCGAACACTGGACTTGATCAGATTATTATTCATAAAAATTAATCAAGTAAGTTGTTTAATTTAATTTTATGTTTTATTTGTTTATTTAAATCAGACTTAATTTTGTTTTTGTAACAAAATAAAATCTGTTTTTATTTATTTAATTTTATTTATAGTTTGATTTTTGTAATCAAACATTTTCTCTCATTTCTTTTATTTCTTTTGTATTCTGTTTGTTGTTAAGTACACAAACAGAATTAATCTATTTAAATACAATGAAGATTGTTCAAAAATCTTAAGACAGAATTATTTTTTGTGTCTTCGTTGTATTTAATTTTATGTGTTTTCAAAGTGATATTCTGGTTGAAAAATACAAATAGTAATTATAAACTATTTGACAGATAGTAATAATATACTGTCTATTTTCTTTGACAACTAGTAGTAATATACTGGTGTCATTAACAATTGCAGAATATTATTTTGTGTTACAGAAAATTATTGTGGTATTTTATTATTCTGGTTTTAGTAACAAGGAAAATAAAATTATTTTGTGTTATAATTTATTTTCTGGTTTTAGTAACTAAAAAATTAATTTGTGGCTTGTTTTTCCTGATTTTTGTAAACAGATTTTATGGCTACTACAACTGAATTTGAAACTGGTAGTGGTATTGCAGCTGTTACACTAACTCCGGTCCCTATCCAGAACCATGTTCAAGTACCAATAAATCATGGAGAAAAATCGAAAAAATTTAACGGTACTGAGTTTAAGAGATGGCAGAAGAAGATGTTGTTCTATCTTACAACTCTAAATTTGGCCCGGTTTCTCCGTGGAGAGGTTCTAGCACTTAAAGAGGGTGAAAGTGATTGGCAAGTTATTGCCCCTGTAGATGTTTGGAAACATTTAGATTTCCTGTGCAGAAATTACATCTTTAATGGCCTTGACAACATGCTGTATAATGTTTACAGTCCTCTGAAGTCAACAAAAGAATTGTGGGATTCTTTGGAGAAGAAATACAAGACAGAAGATGCCGGCACGAAGAAATTTGTTGTCGATAAATTTCTGGACTTTATTATGGTAGACTTCCAAACGATAATTTCTCAAGTTCAAAATTTTCAAATAATTTTGCATGATATTTATTCAGAAAGTATGTCTCTTAGCGAGTCTTTCCAAGTCACTGCTTTAGTGGAAAAGTTACCACCGACTTGGAAAGATTTCAAAAATTATTTAAAACATAAACGCAAGGAGATGACTATGGATGAATTGATTGTAAGATTGAGAATTGATGAAGATAACCGAAAGGCTGAAAAGAGGAATGGGAAAAATCACATTGAGTCCAAGGCTAATATAGTTGAACAAGTTCACAAACCACATAATAAAAAGAGGAAGTTTACTGGAGATGGTCCTAAACAAGGTGACATCAATGACAACAAGATGTTCAAAGGAAAATGTTATAACTGTGGCAAGACTGGACATCAAGCTTCTGATTGCCGCCGCCCTAAAAAGGATCGCAGAAGTACAAGCAAGAAGACTACCAATCAGGCCAATGTAACTGAACTAGATTACATCTCGATAGAGTGAATGACATTAACCTCTCTGCTGTGGTGTCTGGGGCTAATTTGGTTGGAAATCCCAAGGAATGGTGGGTTGACATTGGGGTAACTCGTCATATTTGTGTGGACAAAAAGATGTTCACTACTTACAATGAGACTGTAAATGGTGAACAACTTTTTATGGGAAATTCTTCTACTTCTACTGTTGCTAGACAAGGAAAGGTGATCTTGAAGATGACATCAGGGAAAGAACTGACCCTCAACAACGTACTACATGTACTTGACATCCGGAAGAATTTGGTTTCTAGTTCTTTGTTAAGTAAAAATGGTTTTAGGCTTGTATTTGAGTCTGATAAATTTGTATTATCAAAAAGTGGTATGTATGTTGGTAAGGGATACATGAGTGATGGTCTTTTCAAATTAAATGTAATGATAGTTGTATCGAAAGTTGTTATGAATAAGAATAACATATCTTTTGCTTATATTCTTGAGTTAAATTTATGGCATGGTAGATTAGGACATGTAAATTTTAATGCTTTAAGTAGATTAATTGGTTTAGATTATATACCAAAGTTTGAAATTAATCCTAATCATAAATGTGAAATTTGTGTAGAAGCGAAACTAGCTAAGGCTCCATTTAAATCGGTTGAAAGGAAAACCGAACCTCTAGAATTAATTCATACAGATGTATGTGATCTTAAATTTGTTCAAACTAGAGAATGCAAGAAGTATTTCATAACATTTATCGATGATTGCACAATACATTGTTATGTATACTTACTTAGAAGCAAAGATGAAGCCTTAGAAATGTTTAAATTGCATAAAACAGAAGTTGAAAATTAACTTGGTAAAACCATTAAAAGGGTTAGAAGTGATATGGGTGGTGAAGATGATGCACCATTAAATGAATTTTGTACACAACATGACATTATTTACCAAACTACAACACCTTATTCTCCTCAGCAAAATGGAATTGCTAAAAGAAATAATAGAACCTTAAAAGAAATGATGAATGCCATGTTACTAAGTTCAGGCTTACCACAGAACTTGTGGGGGGAAACAATTTTGTCTGCTAATTATGTTCTTAACAGAATACCCCACAAGAAAACTAACAGCACTTCTTATGAATTATGGAAAGGTCGACCACCTTCCTACAAATACTTAAAAGTGTGGGGGTGTTTGGCAAAAGTTGAAGTTCATGTTCCTAAAAAGACGAAGATTGGACAAAAAACAGTAGATTGTGTGTTTATTGGTTATACTCAGAATAGTAGTACATATCGGTTTCTGACTTATAAATCATAAATACCTGATATAAATGTGAACACTATTATAGAATCAAGGAATGTTGTGTTTTTTGAACATGTCTTTCCTTACAAGAAATGACAGGAATTAAGTACACAGAAAAGAACTTATGATTGTATACAAAGTCAAGAGACTAATGACAATCAAACACAAGAGACTTGTGTCACGACCCAAACCCACCCCTATGGGTTTAGCATCAGAATCGCCAAGAATCCGAGATTATCAAGGCCGCTAAAAGAATACAAAGAATGTAGTACAGGGGCATGGCGGAAACCAATACAGTAAATAAACAATGTCCAATGAGCTGTGACAGTCTGTATGCAAAAAGACCTTTTATACATATACATAAAAGCACAGTACAGAACAGTATGCACAATATTTACATTCAGTCAGGACAGGGACTTAATCCTTATTTAACAGTGCGGTATAGTGCTATATAGTAGTACAAAACAGTACAGAGACAGACGGGGGAAGATAAAAACACCCCTAAGCCATGGCTTGGCAGGCTCGGAACTTCGCAGTGAGGCACAGTGGTTGGCTTGACAAAACTGGAGTTACCTCGACGCTTCTAGCAGTGGTCCGGTGCCTGAACACCTACATATATATATATGAGCAGTGAGCTAAAGCCCAGTGAATAACATAATGCGTAAATGGATTAGAATGAATGTCCTTACAGTAATGAAAATAGTTCATTAAATCAGTATGTCAATCATTCAGTCATTCAGTCATATGTGGTACATCCATTAGCATAGCAGTACAGTAAACAGTAGGTTTTAAAGACCGAACAATAAATGATAGGCATCAGTCAGTAAACAGTGGTGGTTCCAACAAGGGAACCGACAGAGATCTCAGAATAAAGATGGCGAAACATGAGTTGCTAAGGATGCCACTGTCTGATTCAGAATATAGAACTTACATTCATTCAGTTAACAATATCAGTTCAGAAAGCAGTACAGTTCAGTTGTTCAGAAGACAATCATTATTGAGCATATCTTTACACAATTGTTACTCACAGAGTTCTGGGTTACGGTTAAGCTAGAGCGCGTCTCCCGATGCCAACCCTACACAATTTACAGAACGAACACACACTAAGCTACACAGTTGGGAAAGATGATAACTTAATCCTTAATTTGCCTCGGTGTGTTCTACATCTATATCCTCATTAAGATGCCTTAAACTAGGCCTAAGAATGCCTAGGATAGGATGAGGATGCAAAGATGCACTTAGAAAACATTTTCAGAATTTTTCAGAAAACAGGGGTCTCACTCGAGCGTGGATTTCTTCGCTCGAGCGAGCTTGTCAAAACAGTGGGGTCGCTCGAGCGTGGACTTCCTCGCTCGAGCGGTCTGCAAAAATGCAAAAAGTGCTGGATGTTGGAAATCTCCGCTCGATGCTCGCTCGACGCCCGCTCGAGCGTAAGACACAGTCCTCGCTCGAGCGTAGGTTCTCTCGCTCGAGCGTGCGTCTGCGTGCACCAAGAATCTGAGAGCTTGCAATTTACGCTCAAGCCACCATTCCTTCGCTCGAGCGGAGCTCAGAATAAACGATGGTCGCTTGGGCGTGGAATCCTTCGCTCGAGCGAAGAAGCCAAATTCTTGAATTTCCAGATTTGCCTCCCAAGCCCAAACCAAACATTCCTTAGCTCAAAACTCAACCTCTTGGGCCCAATTCCTGGAAAACACCTCTAAACTCAATATACAACAAGTTTCAAAGCTCAATTTGAGAAATCAAAGCCCAATGGTGAGTTAATTAAATCCAATTTCAAAACTAAATTTCAAGAACATGATGAATATATAACATGCATGAATTCAACAACTTCAAAGCTTCAAATGCTGGCTCAATTGAGCCAATTCTTTCAAGAACATGATGGGTTCATGGACCTTAGTTAGAACTTGAATATGCATGTGGAAAATTTCCATGAAATCAACTCCAAACTCCTCAATATAAGCATGCATGCAACAATTAAGCTTTATATCATCACTATTGAACCAATTCATGCCGTAACTCTACAATTTGACATGAATCATGCAAGAAAAATCTTAAATACAACAATGAGAGGTTCAATTACCTTACCTAGGTCTTGTAATTCAAGTGTAGAAGCTTAAATATGAAATCTATACTTCAATCCTCTCAATTTCCAAGCAAGACCAAGCAAAATGAGATGAAGACACTCTCACTCCCTATTCTCCCTCTCGTTAGTTGGTGGTGTGCTCAAAATGAGCTGAGCAAAAGTGTTTTGATCTAATGTAATAAGGCTCAAGAGTGCATAGATAATGGCCACTAAGTGGTCTAATTGTAAATAAGCCAAACTTTGCATTTTATCAATATTTAATCTAATTTAATCATACCTAATCAGTTTTCGGATAATTATACCATAAAATCACATAAATTATGGTGATCATAAAACACTAGTCGGTTTCGGATTCGGCTGCCGATAAGGCCTTCAATTAACAGTTTAAACATAAAAATACAAACAGATAATCAAATAGTCAAACAGATAGAATGCAAAATAACATATATACTCAGTCAATTCAGTTCCAGTTTTCAGTCAGTCAGTTCAGTATTTCAGTTGATTCATTACTTATCATAATCAGTCTCAGTTTAGCAGTATTCGGTAGTTAATCGGTATTCAGTGGTGAGGGTTATTACAACTTGTAATGGTCTCGACCACCAGGATTTAATTGATGATGAACCAAGACGAAGTAAGAGAGCGAGAACATCAAAATCCTTTGGTCTAGATTTTCTGACATACCTGTTAGAAAATGAACCTCAAAGCTTTAAGGAAGCAATGACAGCTCCTGAAGCACCTTTGTGGAAAGAGGCTATTAATAATGAAATTGAATCTATTATGCAAAATCATACTTGGGAATTGGTGGATCTTCCATATGGTTCCAAACTTCTTGGATATAAGTGGTTATTCAAGAGAAAAATGAAGACAGATGGTTCAATAGATAAGTATAAAGCAAGACTTGTACTAAAAGGTTCCAGACAAAAGGAAGGTCTAGACTATTTTGATACATATTCCCCTGTGACAAGAATAACATCCATTCGCATGCTTATTGCTATAGCAACGTTGTTTAATTTAGAAATACATCAAGTGGATATTAAGATAGTTTTCTTAAATGGTGATCTAAATGAAGAAATCTATATGGAGCAACCCGAAAGGTTTGTAGTGTCGCGGCAAGAAAAGAAAGTTTGTCGGCTTGTAAAATCTTTTTATAGATTAAAACAAGCACCTAAGCAATGGCATGAAAAATTTGATCATGCAATGCTTACTAATGGGTTTAAGATAAACGAATGTGACAAATGCATCTATGTTAAAAAACACTGACCAAGGATATGTCATAGTTTGTCTTTATGTGGATGACATGCTTATCATTCGAAACAGTCAAAATATGATCAAATCAATTAAGAAAATACTTAACAAAAGATTTGATATAAAAGATATAGGGGGTCGCAGATGTTATTTTAGGAATGAAAATTACTAAAACATCTGACGGATATGCATTATCTCAATCACATTATATTGAGAAAATTCTTGATAAATTTATCAAGAATGAGCAATGTCTCAGTTAAAATACTCCCAAATCATTGGAAGCCTAATGTACCTAATGAATTGTACTCATCCTGACATAGCTTATGCAATCAGTAAATTGAGTAGGTACACTAGTAACCCCGGAGAAGACCATTGGAAAGCGATCATTCGGGTTCTTAGATATCTAAGATTTACTCATGATCATAGTTTGAATTTTACTCGATATCCAGCAGTACTCGAAGATTATTGTGATGCAAATTGGATATCAGATTCTAAAGATTCAAAATCCATTAGTGGATATGTCTTTACTCTGGGAGGCGCTGCTGTTTCTTGGAAATCCACGAAACAAACATGCATTGCACGATCTACAATGGAATCCGAATTCATTGCTTTAGACAAAGCAGGAGAAGAAGCAGAATGACTTCGTTACTTCTTAGAAGACATTCAAATATGGCCTAAACCTGTGCCAGCTATTTGCATTCATTATGATAGTCAATCTGCAATAGGCAGGGCACATAATCATATGTATAATGATAAGTCACGACATATTCGTCGTCGACATAATACCGTTAGGTAATTGTTGTCAAATGGAATAATCTCAATAGATTATATAAAATCTAAAGAGAATATTGCAGATCCGTTAACAAAAGGTTTGACAAAAGAGCTAGTGTATAGTTCATCGAAGGGGATGGGATTAAAATCTATTACATAAGAGTCATCATAATGGTAACCCTACTTATATGACTGGAGATCTCAAGAACTAAGTTCAAAGGGACAACTAAGTTATGTGTGGCTCGCCAGAAATCACCAAGGGATTAAAATCTCCCTACCAATTCCTACAGTAAGAGTGATATATGCAACATATGTTGTATGCAGGGGCACAAGGATAAGTTTTGCTTTTAATGATTACTTATATCTTGATTAAGGCATAAAATCAAGACGAGTATAAGGAGATACTCACAACAAGAATCACCTATATGAGTGTCGAACTGGGGCCGGTTCTATGAGAATGAAAGAGGCTAAATTCTCTAGAAATACTCATGAAAACCAGGAGCGTTTAAGGCCAAAATGAACACAACAGTGAGAACCACGATGTGTTAGAAGATATTTTGTGCGAAATCTATTGTCTTGGCTTATACAAACGGTTGAACAATTCAAGGCATCGCGTCCATTGGTTAGTTAGTAAGTTCGATAGGTTATCACTAGGGAAGATTCAAGGCTGAAAGCTACCTATCCTGATGCAAGATGTCTTCGACTTATACTCTTTCGATAAAGTCTGCATATTGTTGCATTTCCGTTGTCATCAAATTCCCTTCATGTGGGGGATTGTTGGAAATGGTTGGAAAAATTCTGGGTAAAACAAAAATTTTTCCTAATTTTGGTCAATTATTTAGGTGGGACCTGTACGCCAAAGTTGGCGGGTCTAAGTGGTAACGCGTTTTATGCCACGTTGTGATTCACGTGGTATATTTGGTTGCTCAAAACCATTATTGAGTGAATGAGAAATTGAAGCCAAAGTGTGCTCCATAAAAATAAAGTTTTTTGGTGGAAATTTCCCTAAGGTTTGGAAATTGGCTTGTCCCACATTGGTTTGGTGGGAAGTTTTGGATGGATTTATATAGTTTGGAATTATAACTTGGGGAGGGCCCTAAGGGGCACCCTAAGTTTGTAGAAGGGAGAGATTATGGATAAAATGGGCTAGACCTATTGGATCCAAAAATCAATGCGCGTGTCGCCGCCGTCCGTCCGTCCGGTCAGTCGGACGGGCTGGGCTGGGCCCAGGTGTGAGGTTGGGTTCGGCTTGTCCGACCCAATACTAATCTTTTCAGGCAAAAAACATTTGAATATTATTTTATTTGGTTATAAATAAAATCTATCTGTTTTTCTTTCAAATTCTAAATTCAAATTTTTTGGATTGCACCTCTTCAGAAATTTTGCACAGCTTCGGATCTATTCAAACCGAATTTGTTCAAATTCAAATCCGAATTGTTTAAAATTCAAACCAAACAGTGCTTACATATTTTGTATCTGTTTAATTTAAATTGAACAGGTATTGTACTTGTTTAATTCAAAATTAGCAGCCACCAAGCCACCACTTCACCTATATAAATAGGCAGTCCCTCATTTGGATTTCTACTCCAATTTTCGTCCATCCTTGCTGCAATTTCATCTCTGCATTTTGCTGCATTTATTCTTTTTTTTTTTTTGTCAGAAAGAGTGTATACACTGGTATGTTCGTTGAACAAATAAATTGTAGTGCTGCATTTATTTATTGTTGATAATTTCATCATGAGAAATAGACGTCCATATTCTGAAAAGCATCATAGAAAGGACAAATCTATCTTAAGGACACAGTGTCGAACACTTGACTTGATCAGATTATTATTCGAAGAAATTAATCGAGTAAGTTGTTTAATTTATTTTTCTGTTCTATTTGTTTATTTAAATCAGATTTTAATTTTGTTTTTCTAACAAAATAAAATCTGTTTTTATAACAAAATAAAATATGTTTTTATTTATTTAATTTTATTTATAGTTTGATTTTTGTAATCAAACATTTCTCTCATTTCTTTTATTTCTTTTGTATTCTGTTTGTTGTTAAGTATACAAACATAATTAATCTATTTAAATAAAGTAAAGATTGTCTAACACTAAGAACTTATTTCATTGGATTAATAATTTTTTTACGTCTTAATTTTTTTAGAACCTAAAATATGTTGCATTTTGTTGCCAAAAAATTAAAAATTAAAAAAATAGACGGATAGATTTTTACTTCTTTGGTCATAAGAAAATATAAAGCAGTGTTTGATAGAGTTTTATAATTATAATTTGAAAATAGAGTTGTATTTTGAGTTTGTGAGTTGTGAAATTATGATTTAAAAAGAAAAAATTTGTTTTGAAAAGAGTTTTAAATATTTGATGTGACATATGAAATGAGAAAAATTATTTGGTTATGAGTTTTGAAATTGAAAAACTTAAAACTCATAACCAAACACACAACTCAAAACTCCATTGAAAATTCTATTCAAAACTCATAATCAAACTTTTTTTAAAATTCAATTCAAAAAAATAATTTATCGTTTTGGTCTAAAAAAATAATTTCTATATTTTAAAAAAAATTAAAAACAAATATAATTTTTTTTCCCAAATAAAAGGTGGCGCTGGCAATTGCAAAAAAAAAAAAAAAAAGTACTATTCTTGTTAATTGATCGGATGACCAGCCAGACATCCGGGAGGATGTCGGGTTGACGACCGGGTAGATCAAAAATTGAAAAATTATTTGGTTTACCAAATATGTTTTCAAAATGTTTTTAAAATTGATTTGGAATCATAATTTGAAAATATCAACTAAACATAGTATTAGAATATAAGGTAAAATTAGTTTTAGAAAGTTTGCTTCAAACACAATCTACAATTTGATGAAATTATTTTTTAAGTGAAAAATTAATATTTAAAAATAAATACTAAGGTACCGTTTGATAACACTTATATTTTCAGTTTTCTGTTTATATTTACAAAAATTTTAAAAACTCAAATAAAAACTTGTTTGGTAAAATTTTTGATGTATAAATCAGTGGTCTCAGTTTATAAATTTAGCCAAAAAATGAAAATACAAAAAATATGTTTCCATTTTAAGTTTTTAGTTTTTTTTTTTTTTACCACCCAACACTAGCTACTACTCACTACCATTTTCCACCACTGTCTTCCGCCACCACCACCCACCACACACCCCCCACTACCACCGGCCACCACCAATCACCACCCACTACCATCACCCATCAACTACCACCCACCTGCCACCCACTTGCCACCACCACCCACCCCTCGCCACTACCGCCACCAGCCACCACCTACTTGCCACCACCATCCACCACTTGCCATCACCAGCCACCCACCACCACCAGCCACCCGCCACCCACCTGCCACAACCACCCACCAACCACCACCACCCATTCGCTACCACCTACCACACGCCACCGCCACCCACCATCACCACCCACCACCACCACCCACCTGCCACCCACCTGCCACCGCCACCCACCACCCACCACCACTGCCACCATCCACCCACACCACCCACCACCACCACCACCCGCCATCCACCACCACCCACCACCCGCCACTACCACCACCACCACTACCCATTCGCTACCACCTGCCACCATCACCCACCCACCTACCACCACCACCCACCCGCCACCACTAGCTACCCACCACCCACCATTACCATTTTCTACCACCATCTTCTACCGCCACTTACCACAACTTGCCATTTCTCACTTTTTTTTTTTTTTTTAATATTTTAAATTTTTTTTAAACATTTTATCAATTACCAAATGTGTTTGTAGTTTATGTTTTTCTAAAAATAAACAAAAACCAATTTATAAAATTTTTATAAATATAAACTGAAAACGTAAACGTTACCAAATACACCCTAAAGAATCATCTCCTTAGTTTTTTTTTTTTTGGTTAATTTTTTTTTTAAAAGTTCTTTAAATTATTTTTACTACATGAATTATAAATAAAAATTACACTAAACATTTTAACATAATTTCATAATATTAAAAAAAAATAAGCTCAAAATAGTTGGAACAGTTTGTCACATATGGTGGGATCGCTACCATACGCATGTAATGTTCGGAACAGTTCGCCTCTCATTCAAAAAAAAAAAAAAAAAAAAAAGCATTTGTTCGGAACCGCTCATGTAATAATGTTAGGAATTTTAAAATTATATAATTTTTTTTATTAAATATATATATATATTTTTTGTTATAGGAAAATCTTCCCTACCCTCCCGCAGGTCCAAGACAGCGCCCCTTGCAGAGATCACCAAGGTATCGTGTTAGCCGTTCCGAGCGAGGAGACTATAACTTGAGAACTTGCCCCGACGTCCCAAGACAAGCCCTTTATCTAATTATTAAATATTTCACATAAATATAAGGTTCATATTCTTATATTTATATAAAATATTTAATAAAAACTTTAATAAAATTTGTAAGATCTCTAACTTCACTTCAGTTCAACCTTCAAAAGCTCAAAATAGTCGGAACATTCGCCTCTTATTCAAGAAAAAACATACTTAGGGTTCTTTTGGAAAGTTTGTAATAATTTAATTTTTAAATTATTACCAACTTCTTCTCTCACAAAAAAATTAATTATAATCTGTTTATAATCAATTTTTCACCAAAAAATTAATTATTACCATCTTTTTAAAATAGACCTTTCGTTTTTAATGTTTACGAGGTAAAAAAATAATTTAAATAACTAAAAAATAAAAATTTATTAGCAAAACGGTTGCTTTTAATTTATTTTTAATTATGCCTTAAAATTAGATAAAGGGCTTGGCTTCTGTCCAGTCCTTAATCGGACTGGACCATATTGTTGAGCCTGTGAGGGTCCACTACGGATCCCGTTTTGATAATCTGAACCGTCAATATGTAGAATTCGTCGATTACTATAAGCCTGTAAAAAATCACATTAATCGGATATCGGCAGCTATGTGATAAAATTAGATTTTTGTCAACTGTTAATTTATTCAACGTCCATTTGTTTTTATATAAAATTGATTTGATCACATAGCTACCGATATCCGATTAATGTGATTTTATTAAATTTTATAGTACTCGACGAGTTCTACATATTGAACGGTTCAGATTATCAAAACGAAATCCGTAATGGACCTCCACGGACCCAAGAATACGATCCAGTCCGATTAAGGACTGGACAGAAGCCAACGCCTTAGATAAACCCATCATATCATATCCAAGACGGTTACATCTTCCAAGAAGCTGGGGAGTGCTCTACAAAACGCTTCTCTCTCTCACTCCAACTTCTGTACCAAAAGGGTGACTATTCTATCCCAAAGACTATTGTTTTCTTCCTCCAACCCTCCTCTGTTCTCATTTCCCTCTCTGCATATCACAAATTGAAAACTCTTACTTCCAAATTCCCTTCCCAATTATTTTTTTTAATTTTTAAAATTTTTTTTTTCCAATCTCTCTGTATCGTGATCTTTGCAAAGTGAATGAAATGCGGTTTAAAAATTCACCTAATCTACTACCCACTTACTTAAATGTCTCTATTTTGATCAATATATACGGAGATTTAATTTAGCTCTTGATTAAGAGTTCAAATCTGTCAATCAAGCTTCGAACTTTGGAACCTTTCGGTGCTCTGTTTTTCCCTCAATTTCATCATTTTGGTTCTGGGTTTTTCCAAATGTCACACATCGACTTAGAATGCGGTGGTGGTGGTGATCACCGCCTCTCCTCCTCCGCCGTGAGCGATGGAGACGAAGGTTCTTTTCATTCTCAGTTCTATTCCATCAATGATGGGTCGTGCGACGATTATGGCTCTGATCTCGAGACTGATGTTGTTTCGGATTCTCTGAGGTTGTCCTCGGCGGCGGACTCAGATTACTATGCTGATATCGAAAATGTTGTTTCGGATTCTCTGAGGTTGTCCTCGGCGGCGGACTCAGATTACTATGCTGATATCGAAAATGGGGTTCGTGAAATCAAGGTTCATTTGGGGAGAGTAGAGAGAGATTGTCGAATTTGTCAACTCAGTTTGGAGAGTACTAATCCAGAGTCTGGAATTGCAATCGAATTGGGTTGTTCTTGCAAGGGTGACTTGGCTGCTGCACATAAGAGTTGTGCTGAAGCTTGGTTCAAGATTAAGGGAAATAAGTGAGTCAAAAATCATAGCTTTCTATGCTCTCTCTCTCTCTATATATATATATATAAAATTTTAATTTAATTGCATTATTTGATTAGTGTCTTTTTTTATTTTTATGTTTTTATGATGAATTTGATATACCCAGGTTTAGCTTAGTTATGCAAGTTTTGATTTTTATGAAATGTGTGAGTCAGTGAATACCTCTGTTTATGCTTATCTTCTTGAGTCAGTGAATACCTCTATTTATGCTTCCAAGTTTTGAACTTATTTTGATGTTTTTTGACTTTCAAAGAGTTTTATAGTAACTTAATTGAGTCATGTTTTCAAAATAATGGGTTCTGAAAATAAGATCAAAATCATGTGGGTTTTGTAAAAAATATTCTTTAATTCTCAGTCCCACATTCATATTTTTGTTTTCAATTTTTAAATGAAATGGTTTTTATTTGTGGTTCTTAGTGTTTGACTGCTGTTATAATTTCTGAGATTTGTTAAATTTAAAGCATAAAATCATGTGGGTTTTGTAAAAAATATTCTTTAATTCTCAGTCCCACATTCAGATTTTTGTTTTCAATTTTTTTAAATGAAATGGTTTTTATTTGTGGTTCTTAGTGTTTGACTGCTGTTATAATTTCTGAGATTTGTTAAATTTAAAGCATAAAGTATAAGGTTGCTCTGTTTGTGGGGGATACATTAGTTTTGATTAGTTAAAGGAAAATTGAAAGTGATTGTGCAAATTAAAATATGAAAAATTTAAATTAAAAAAAAAAAGTAAAGCAATAGTTAGGGTAACAGTAACGATTTTCTGTCATGTGTGAGATTCTTTTCTTCTTTATGAAAGTGGAGATATGACACCGTATTGATAATATTCATTTTCTTGGCAAAAAGATTGCTACTTGTTCATTTTCTTGGCAAAATGATTGTTACTTGCTGCTACTCAACCGTGGATATTTTTTGTTTGTTATATGCAGATTCCAGATTTTCTCTTTATACTAGATATCGTATGGTAGCTACCTAGCCTTCCTTTCCAATTGTTCATAACTTTGGATTTTATTTTTTGTTTTCATTTTTTGTGCTTTTGGAAAAAAAACAACGATAAGTTTGTTTGAAATCACACACTGTTTTCTTTGGGCTGAAACAGTTTTCAAAATTTTGAACACAGCTTTTTGGGTATTTCGTTTTCTAGAAAATGAAAACAGAAACGAAAATACAACCAAACATGCTCTCTATCTTTGCTATGGACATTTTTGATACTTTGAGGGTGGTAGCCGAGGCAATGTCCCAAGACTTTTTGCATTATTCACTGAATTTGCAGTGCAGATTTTGTGATACTGGTGTTTCTTTGCACTTTTAACTGATTGTGTGTGGGTAGTGTCATATGTTGTCTACATCGGTATCAATGTCGTGACTGCCACTGTTTATACCATTTCTTGGCAAAATATCCTAGTTCCACTTACTATGATATTGTCACTGATGAGAGCTGCGCAATTGACTGGGCACCACTAGAGCAAAATGGGCCGAAATCATTGTCCACATAGAACTTGATTGCGATCATTGAGAAGCCGGATTGAGCGTGCTGTTGTAGCTCAGTGGTAGGGTCTTGGAGTCGCATCTCATATCCTAGTTCCCCCGCGGTTAGGAACATTATATTATGCAATGCTTTTACATATTCTCAAAAAAAGTGAAAAAAAGAAAACAAAAAACTAAAAAAAAAAGAGAAGCTGATTTCAATCTGACTACCTGAAAAAGCTCCAGATCTATTAGACCTGAAAAATAACATAAAATAGAAAGATTGACATCTGATAATGTTCATGTCATAAGTGATTCATTGTTCTACACACTTTTATGCTCAATTTTAGCTCTTCCCTCATTCACAGAAGGTTTGATTTTTTGTGTTTGTGTGTCATGGCTTTAAATGAATGCTGCTGTAATCCTTGCCTGTGTCAATAGCCTGCTGAATTGAGCTTTCGTTTTGTTATGTGCTTGGAATGTGAATTCTTATGTGTTTTGAAGCTTGAAATTGTTATCTAGCTTAAACTGGTAACATCACATTGTTTTAGTATGAATTTCTATTGAATGCCTAAGTTTGATTCTATATTTCAGGACTTGCGAAATTTGCAATTCTGTTGCACGTAATATACTTAACGCAAACGACATTGAGTCAACACAGCAAACGAATGAGACCAATGTCACAGCAACAAACGCTGTCTCAGCTCCTCCCTCTGCAGAGATGCGAAGATGTTTGAATGGTCACCGCTTAGTGAACTTCCTTCTTGCTTGCATGGTCTTTGCATTCGTCATATCTTGTCTCTTTCTCTTCAACATCCGATCGTGAAAACCCCTGATGGCAGTTCTTTTCTGCAAAAATTTCGATGATTTGATGATTAGCAACAAGAAGGTTTTAAGCCTGCCACGTTCATCTAGGTATATCTATCTCTCAGGTCATAGTTGTTCCTTCATACTTGTTTAGAGTTGGTTGAATATATTTGCATATTCTAGAGTTTCTTAATCCATTTTATGAATATCTCTTGTTGGTTTATCCGTAACAGTTTAAAAATTATATCATATTAAACCATGTTAATGGTTTCTGATAAGTCGATGATTTTTGCTCCGGCTTTTAGAACATGTTAATATTTTTTGTTCCGAATTTTGGAACAAGTTGATTTAAAATTGCTCAAGAAAAACGACGATTTATGTAACCATTTTTTATGTGATCCTATTAACAAACAAGAAGGATTATAGACATTCGTTTTAACTCGGATTTTTGGCATATTTTAAAAAGTTGGTCGAGGCCGGATTTTTTTGAGTTTCTTTTGACTTTTTTTTTTTTACAAAAAAAGTACAAAAAAAAGTAAAAAGATATATGATTCAAAACAGTCAAAAAAATTAAAAAGTTATCTTTTAACCAATTTCTCAAAATAAGCAAATTGTGGCATTGCTTGGCAATTCAATATTTTAACTTAAAAGTTAAAAAATTAACAGTTTTTATTAAAAAGTGAAAGAATCTCTTTTCTCTCTACTTTTTACATATTTTTCATAAAAAATTATTTCAAACATATTAATTTTTTAAAAAATTTTACCTACAATGATTGAGACTCTTTTTTTTAAAACCTCCATAATCTCTTTAGATTTCAACCATTGATAGTGTATGCCTCACATATACATGAGTGAGTCTTACACATATACCAATAATTGTGATCTAAAAGGGATTGTGGGAGTCTAAAAAAAAAGAGGTTAAAGCCGATTTCGCAGACCAAATAATTTTGAAAAAAGGTTGGGATCTCTTTTTTGGGAACCCCCACCACTCTCAATGCATTGTGATTGGCTAATTTTTTATTTTTTATTTTTTTCCACCTATCTCTAACGGATGTGTATGTGGGATTGTGGGGGGTAAAAAACAAAAAATTCTGCATCATTTCTTAATAATTTTTGTACATGAAATGCTGCTTGGAAGTTGACACCTTTTATCCCTAAGGTAATTCTTGGTCACTTAAAAAAATAAATTAAATTTTTTTTCCCTGTCTTTGCATTTCCTACTCATGTGAAGATAGGAAATTGAAAATAATCAATATTTATTTATTTATTTTCTATTTTTTATTTTTAAAACTTTTGGATCTTTGCAAGTCCCATCAAATTGTTAATTTGAAGTAATAAGTAGCTTTTTTTTTTTTTTTTTTTTTTTTGTGAAAGCAAAAGTAATTCGTAGCTTTGATATAATAATTTTTGTACAAAATTTATGATGAGAATGATATAACAGTAACATCTTTTTAAAAACAAGTAACTTTTAAGGTAAAAAAAATCAAAACTTGTCAATCATAATTTTGCATTGAGTTTTTATTTTTTGTAGTGCTACTTTTTGCAGAATTGTCCCCCCAAAAAACAACAATTGCAACAAAGCCTCTAATGTGGAGGACAGCTCACTGAAATTGCATAATTGCATTAAAATATGTCCTCAGATCAAGAGGAGCTAAAACAAGAATAATCAAGGCCAACAATAATTATCCTTTTTGGTGTAAGAAAAATCAAGGCCAAATCATTATCCCTTTTGATGTAAGAAAATACCAAAATGGAAAAAAGAGAACAACTTAAAATAAAATACAAGAAACTAGAGCAAAGATTAGAAAAAGCAAAGAGAAGGAAAACCTATACATTTTCAATTTTTGTTCCTTTTGGCTTCCAAGTTTGTGCCATCTTTGAGTGATTCTTGGCCATCTGTATCCATCCCAAGGCTGAAGAGGGCAGCCGCCTGAAGATAAAAGGCGGTGGGCCAATCAGGAGACACCACCTGGGCCTGCATAGCATCGCCAAGAGCTTCTTGCGCCATGTCACTCATCAAGTACGATAAACAGCGTCTAGCAAACACGGTTGGTGATACCATGGTCCCGCCATCAATGAACTACAAGAGACGTGAGAATAACTTATACATTTCCTTAATATTTTACATTACTTAATTAAGTTCGAATGAGATTTTAAACGAAGTACTCACTTGGGTGTAGCAATCAATGGCGGTTGCAAAGTCCTTGGCTCGAAAAGCAGCATCTCCTCGCTTCTTGGAATTCAAGGTCTCCTGCATTTGGTTTGTCCACATTTGAAAAGAAAGCTGCAAAGCCAGAACAATGATATTAGGCAATTACGAGTGAAGCAATCTTAACTAAAGCATTTGTAAAGGGAGAAAAAATGAAGTTGGATTCAATGAAACGGATACAGAGCACAAAATTTCCAACTGAACACAAAATAAAACACGAAAAACCACAAAAACAGCAAATAGATCATAGCAAGATTAGAACACATCATCTAGGTTTACATCATTGATAGAACAAAGAGAATTATCTAATACCAAGTTAGAAAATGGCAGTAACAAACCTCGTTTGCAATCCCCTCATCATCCTTGTATCCAATCTTCTCCGATATTTCATGTATGGCAGTGAGATCCACTCGTAAGCAAGCTTCTCCCAATGGTGTCAACAGCAATGGTTGTTTTGAGGATGCAGTTCCGTGTGGAATACCCATCAAAACATATGATGGAACCTGATTGAATGCATTGAATGAGAAAACAACTCGTCACAGCTTTTATAGTAGACATGCTTACTGCCATTTGGAAACGATATCGAAAAAATGTAAGTAGCATGCAAAAGAATACTTATAAATCAAACTTTTGTTTGAAAGTTCTCACAAATATTATCAAAAATAAGAGTAACATAACCGTGCATATAGTTTCCCTTAAATATTACAAATAATGTTTAGCATAAGTTAGACAGAAAACCATTTTTACCATGCATAAACAAATGTTCTCGATGAAGATATAAATATACCAAAATGAATTTGCTTTCCTCAAGCACTCAAATGAGGTGAAGTATCAACAGGGACACTATGGGGCAAAATTACAAGGCATGAAGTCATCAATTATGACAATACTTCAAAATTTTGTAGTTGCAGAAAAGGGGCAAATTCATCTGTTCTGTGAATACCTCTGTTTCTTTCTGAAGAGACATAAGAGCAGTAACGAGGGACTTTGCATTTGGCCTCTCACGAGCTTCATACTGTAAACAACGGGAAGCAAACCTCACCAACTCAGTTCCATCATCACTTGTGAAATGACCCTCCAAACAAGAATCCATCAGCATCAGGAAATTCTTGCCACGAATAAGGTCGAGTGCCTGCAAGAAAGGCACAAAGAAAGTAGCATCTCAAACTTCAGTACTCAAATAATTCAAACAGGAATTCCATCAAACCAAATGAAACCTTAATAACCAAATCTATGAATTTGACTTGGAAGTCAATATCAAGTGTTAGTTGAAGAAAAAGAGTCTTCGATGCGTGCCAATGACGCCATCCCTAGAAGGTGTCACTTTCATGACATGACTTTTAGAATTCCTAACAAATATTAGTGGTAACCACAAGCTTGTATCAATGTTTGGTAATCCAATAAAATTTACATTATGAGGAAGTATGATAATTATACATCCAGTGAAAATGACTATTAAGGAAATGAAAGTTACATGGCTTGGCGGAATATGTTTGCCACTCAAAAGATCTAGCAGCAGGGTTCCGAAGCTGTAAACTACACTTTCTGCTGTCACTCTTCCTGCCAAAAATAGGCACGTATCTTGTTACTTTTAAGCTTACATCAAACATAGTTGGCATCTGTACAACTATAGGGAAAAAAAAAATGCAGAATGCATATATATATGAGAGAGAGAGAGAGGGGAAAAAAATCAAACAGTAACATCAGATGAGTACTCAATTGACGAACAAACATCTTCGCATAGCCAAAGTAGGCAACACATTTTTCCCAACCCCATAAAACCACGAGCTCACAGAATAATGGATCCAGATTAAACTGACTTTGTTTTTGGGTTCACCGAAGCCGCAAATGGATTGTATTGTGAACTTGCAAAAGATGATGCAGCTGTTTCAAAAACAGATACCAATCCAGAATCAACTACTGTGTACCTGTTCTTA
This sequence comes from Camellia lanceoleosa, assembly GCA_025200525.1. Classification (NCBI taxonomy): domain Eukaryota; kingdom Viridiplantae; phylum Streptophyta; class Magnoliopsida; order Ericales; family Theaceae; genus Camellia; species Camellia lanceoleosa. The sequence continues at coordinate 17,427,639 of CM045761.1, forward strand.
GGTACTCAGGAGGAGTGAAAGCCAGGTTTGTACTATAACTCTTGCCATCTCTGCTGTTTTTCATTAGGCCAAAGCAAGAGAGCCTAGGATTGCCATCCTGTAGACATCATAGTCAAAAAATAAGTTTCATCCGCTAAAACAAATTTAAAATGAGGAAAGTATCCGTGTAAACCAACTTACCTGATCAAACAAGACTCTGTAAGCATTGAGATCGTGATACAGGGCCCGCCCTTTACTACTGCAATATTCCAAAGCTTGTGCCAAGTAAAAGGCCACCCTCAACCTCATTGCCCATTTCATGGGATGTGCCTCCCCTAAGCCAATTCATCACATAATTAAGCAAAAACAGCAATCCAAGGCACATAACAACATTTAAGCACAAAAGTATGACGTAGATGATTTCAAACAAGAGATTAAATTACTTCACATGACGAAACTGTACATCATTCATCATAGTTGAATTAAGTAAAATAAAATTTTCCATTATGTAGTTGTTCAGCACAAGCTTAAAACAATTCGTTAGTATAAATTTTAAGCCCATAGTTAACAAGTACCAAATAATAAATGCTGGTTGTTGAACCAAACCAATTAATATATTCTCAGCATAAAAATATATTCAATTGACCAAACACAACACATGAGAACCTACAGTGGAAAAGATGCTTGGCAAGTGTTTCATTTGGCATAAACTCGGCAACAAGCAGCCTCTCGTTGCCTTCGTAGCAACATCCGATCAGATTCGCCAATCGTTCGCTCCTAAGATTCCCCACAGATCTTGCTTCCTCCTAATCCACAACCAATCAAACCAATTCAAATTTCAAAAACAAACCCAACAACTGAAAAACCTTAAATTCAAACTGTAATTAAGAACTGAAATTGAGTTCAACTACCATGAATTGAATTCAAATTTCAAAACAAAAAGGCAACAACTGAAAAACCCAAATTCAAACTGTAATTACGAACTGAGATCGAGTTCAAATTTCAAAACAAAATAGCAATGAATGAAAAACACAAATTCAAACTGTAATAAAGAGCTGAAATTGAGTTCAACTAACAATGAATTGACGAGATTCAGGCCAGGCAGTCTTGTGGAAGCGCTTCACGGCGATCCACCGGTCGTTTTCAAGCTTCCCTTTGTAAACAACGTTGGGAGCTTTCTCTCCATGCTCTGATACAATGCTTTCTGAAGAAAACCCATTTGTGGCAGCTTTAAGCTCCTCTAAACTGAACTCAGTGAAACTGGGTAACGAGTTTCTGTCACTTTTCCCCCCATTTTCTGCAACAATTTTCACAGAGAAAACCCATCAAATTAGTAAGAAAAACAATGGGTTTTACATGTAGAGGGAAAGAGAGAGAGACTTGCCCAGATCAGAGGATTCGAGAACGGAGGGTTTGAGGTGAGAATGCCACCAGCAGACAGAGAGCTTGGAGCAACGAGCACCCATTGCAGTAGAGAGAGAGAGAGAGAGAGAGAGAGATGAGAGGATTAGAAGATGAGCATTGCTCTGTGAAACCCAGAGTGAGTCAAAAGCTACGAATCGAGGTGTCAAGTTTCAGTTTGGGAGGAGAGAAAAGCAGCGAAAAGGGTGTCTAGAGAACCATAGAGGGAGAAGATTTGTGGATCCAATGATTGTTTAAGCCCGCCCCCCACCCTCTCTCTCTCTCTCTCTCTCTCTATATATATATATACAATGTAATGGATACATATACTCTTTTTCTGTGTGCAGTATGTGGAGACTCTGTTGAAAAGGGCCTTTTCACCTTTCTGGTTTTCAAGCTTTCTGCTTTTTTTTATGTGAAACATACTCATCATCATTCATCTCTTCACTTTTATCTCTCTCTATCTCTGAACCTTGTTTTTAATCCAGGAAAATGTATGGTAGTTCAAATTTTGTGGCTTAAAAGTGGTTTAAATAGTCAAAACAATTTTTATGTTGTTCTGTACTCAAAACGACGTTATTTTGGTCATTTGAGCGACTTTTGAGCCACAAAATTTGAGTTACGTAGCATTGTCGTTTAATCAATACTAAAAATTTTAAAAAATTTATTAAGGTCAAATTTGAGTACTCCCAAATAATTTAAAAAGTCAAAAAGTTAAAAAGTTAATACTATTTATCAAAAGTCAACAATTACGGCTGTATAACTCTCAATTCAAATTTTCTTCTAAAAACTAATTTTCACAATTTTTATTACACATTTTTCTATAAAAAGTCAAAAAATTAATCCAAACATCCATATTTTTAACCTCAATTTTTTTGTCCAAAAAGACAAAAAGTGTACTTATGTAATCTTCCCAAACAACGCCTAAATTTTTTTTAAAAAAAATTATTAAAATTTTTATCAAACATCTCATGTAAATGGGAAATTCGTATAATATGAGTCTTGTGAATCTCATGCTTATGTATGACATTTAATAAAATTTTTGATAAAATTTCTAACATTTTTTTTAATCAAATCCACAATTTTGACATACAATTATATGAAATCATACTTTTAAGTTTGATTTAATTTTTAAAACTCAATTTTATTTTCAAATCATGATTTGAATCAAAATTTATAACTAAATAAATTTTTAAAATACAATTCAAAATTACTTTCAAAATCTTTTTTTTAAAATTATTTTTATTAGTATTATTAATCAATTAATCACTTTTTCACTGTAATCTCTCATCTCTCCTATCACATTCTATATATCAATCAATAAAAATAAAATAAAAAAGTATAAATCATTCCAAAACTATTTGCAAAGCTCATAATCAAACAAATTTTTTCTTTTCAAATCATAATTTAAAAACTCAAAACTCAAAACACAAAATAAAACTCCATACTCAAATTATAATTTTAAAACCAAACCAAACGGACCTTAAATTTAGAGTTTAAAGTCATGTTCATGTCTTCAAAAATATACATATATATATATATGAAAAATGTTAAAAATTTTACTAAAAATTTATATATATATTAAAATTTTCAAAAATTTCATGGGATCTATATGATGTAAGTTTCACAGTCATATAAAATTTCTAACATTACTCTATATATATTTTACACCGTTAACATATAAAATTTCTAACATTACTCTATATATATTTTACACCGTTAACGTCTAGTTTTTGAAACACGCATTCGTAAAATAATTTTAAAATGGTTTGGTTTGATTTTATAATTTTGATCTACATCTGATAGAAAAACTTTTCTATGAACCATTTATACAATTTTTCACAATAAATAATAAAATGAGTTTAAAGATTTTAATAAAAAAAATATTGGTTTTTTAAATTATTTTACTTTGTAAATAAAAATTGCACAAAATATGCATACAAAAATTCTTCAATATATATAATAATTAAAATAAACTGCATTAAACAAGTTCTGTCTAATTTGGTAATTTAATAATTTTAAAATTCAAAATTTAAATAGTATAGCTTCATGTGAAAATAACAACTCCCATAAAAAATATATATATATATTAAAATCCGGAAGTGATTGAGCCCCCGAATGGGGGCCCCCGAATTTTCCCATTAAGTAAAAAAAGAAAAAAAAAAAAAAACAGTTTCCAGAAATGAAAATTAAGGGGATTAGGAAGAGGTTTTTTAGGAGATTTTTCATTTTCCTTTAAAATCAAACTCTGCATAGACTGTGAAAGAAAGATAGAGTATTTTGAACTTCAAATTGGCAGTCGCTTTCATCATAAAATCCTTTCTATTGTACTAAGTCTAATTTTATTCAATTATTCATTTTTAATCCGTCATTTAACTATGTCCATTGCTTTAGTTCATTAATCCCAAATTGTGGAGACATATTTTGTGAATGATAATATGTGGTTAAGGTGATGTTAAAGTGTTAGTCGAGGTGCCACATGGTTTGGTCACGTACCGAGATAATCTCAGCTAGGCCGAGGTCATCTTGGGAGATATCGGAATCCGAGATGAGCGGATAAGGGACAAAAATCCTAGAATGAGGAAGGACCTCAGTCTGGATAAAGATAGAACTCTTAAAGAGTTTATCTCTATCTAGCTGGGAGTCCAAGATGAGCAATTGAGCCAAAGTCTATTGAAACTAGGCTTCTACAGGGATCATGTTAGTGCTGGTTATAAAAGTAAGGTACCCTCGTGGGTCTAAGGTACATTTTTTATGCTCTATCCAATGAGTTAAGCACTATTTGTGATCTTTGAGAGATAATTGATAACTGATTTGATCGTCGGAGTGCCCCCGGATGGGCAAACTACCGCCAGATTCTTATCTTTCTATAGCAGGTTGTTCGGGCTTAATCTATTCTGTCAGTGCTTTCTTGCTGAGTTTCCCTGTTTGGTTGTGTGGTCAAAAATCAACACCCACAATTTGACGCCGTTTGTAGGAACGTAAGGAAAATAGATGGCCAACGAAGGACAGAAAGAGAAAGTCTGGAACGACGTCCCTGGTGGTAGTGGCAAGAATGCTGATCCTAATGTGGAGGAGGAGAACTGTAATGAAGGATCTCGGGATCAAAATCTCGGGGAAAAGAACGTCGGCCAAGAGGGAGACGCACCGAAAAAAGCATGTCAAGGCAGGTATTACAACGAAAGCGACCTCCAGGTATGGAAAGATAGATGCTTGAGGAGGGACGACGAGATGAAGAGAATGGCAAACAAGTTGGAAGACCTACAATCGGTTGTCAACTTCATGATGCAGAATAACATCATGCAGCCACCATTTCCATTGGAGGACACGCTGATTCCAGCGGCCAAGAACGATGCCCAGAAAGGGAGGCAGAAAGCAATCTCAACAATTCCTCAGCTTGTCACATCGGCCTTCGTGGGACGCCGAGCGAGCAGAATCAATGAGAGGAGAGAGTCTTAAAGGACGCTTTCAACCAAGGGAACTTACGTAAAGGAACATCGGCATGTTCAAGGGAAGAAACTTTGTTTTGACACAATAAATGAAGAGAAGTCCAAGAGGACTCATAACGACACCAGGAGCAATGCACCAAAAAGGCTAAAATCTGTTGACAGCCGAGCTCCTGGTCAGACTAAAGAGGATCTAAGGGACTACCTCCATAGGAAGAGGCAGAATGCCAAGGTCATATCCCCCATCAAGCCGAGGACGCTATTCTTTGTAGAACTAGAGGCCCCAAAAAGGTTCCATATGTCGAGATTCCAGATATATGACGGTAAATCCGATCCGAACTTTCATGTCTGCTTATATTTGAACTCAATGGCACTGTATACCGGGAACGAACCGTTGCTATGCAAGGTGTTCCCCTCATCTTTTGGGGAAATTGCATCAGATTGGTTTCAAAAGTTGCCGAAAAGAACTGTGAAAAGTTGGGAAGGCTTGGTCGAGATGTTTGTGGCCAGGTTTATTACAAACAAACTGCAACCGTTGAGGGTAGACTCTCTAATGGCTTTGAAAATCAGCGAAGATGAGAGCCTTAGGGCTTATGCCAAAAGGTATTATAAAGTGTTCAACCGAATATTAGGGTGCAATCAGGAGTTGGCGGTTGTATCTTTTAAGAACAGCTTGGAGGATGACTGTATGCTTCGAAAATCACTGGCAAAGACTCTCTCGAAGAGTATGGAGGAGCTCATCTCATAGCTAGGATTGAGAAGTATGCGAGAGCAAAAAAGGATACACCAAGAACGAAGGCGTCAAAACAAGAGAAGAGGAACAACTCGCCGAAGTGAGGCCGAGGTAATACAAATTTTAATAGACAAGAAATAGGATTGAGGGCTGCATAGGTAGTCACCACAGTGTTCCGGATCCCAGTTTATAAAGTCCTGGAAAGGATCAAGAACCAGCTGTATTATAGAGCACCAGAGAAGATTTCTGGCGAATTTATGAGAAGAAGCCTTGGAAAGCACTGTGCCTATCACAATGAAGATGGACACCTAATGCAGGGTTGTAGAGCCCTGAAGGCACATTTGGAAGATCCGGTTAGACAAGGTTACTTAAGAAACCTATTAGATGAGGCCCGAACGAGGGAAGAATAGGTAAGGCTGCCCCAAGTACCGACAACACCACCTCTACCAACACTACAACCAAACGGACCTCGAGTGATCAATGTGATTGACTCGAGGGTTAATGAGAATGAGGTACTGTAGACACCCTATTTTGACCAACCTTAAGACTCAGACGTCACCAACTGAGCACTCGGTGATGTTGCATATGGTGCTCGTTCTGAGGTTGTAGAGTCACGGTTGCGAGCCTTGCCTCCGGACTTCCGGACTCTTTCGTACCTTACCTCGGTTTACGAACCAGGCCCCGTTTTCTCCGTTCTCTCTTCCCGAAGGCAGGGAGAGGTCTCGTAGACCATCTCTCAGTGGCCGTAGGCTACGTTTCGTGGTCGTAGGCCATTTTTCCCGTTTGGAGCCCGGTTTCTAGTTTTTCGGAGCCGCCGGCCGTGTGCCTCGGTTCGGGACCGCTTAACCACCTCCGTTTGCTCCGATTTTCGACATACGTCTTGTTTATTCCATTTTGAGGGACACTGTGGCTCGAGAGACCAACTACGTGGTCAAACGCCACCTCCGGTGCTTAACAATCAGTTTTCGGGGCCCCGGGCTGCACGTTTTGGCCCCTGAACCTTCTTTTTGCATCGGTTTGGGTTCATTTTTGGCAGGAACCTTATTTTCATTGTTATGAAGGTCGTAGAAGAGTGGGAGGCTAGCAATTGTTTTGAAGACCAGCTTTATTCCTTCATCGCTCTTTATCGCCCGTTTTCTTCACTAGAAAGCTGACTTTTTCCATTCCCGGGCCACTTTTTTTGGCCCTCAACTACATATTTGTGTTGTACACACCTGAGAGGCCACCAATATGACATGGCCGGCCAACAATTGTTCCTGACCCTTTTGAACCCCTCTAGAAAGTTGGTTTTTCTCTCTCCTGGTTCACATTTTCAGGATTTTGACCACATAGCTGTGTTGTGCATACATGGGAGACCACCACTATGGGTGGCCGGCCAGCTTTTTTTGCTTGACCCTTTTGAACTTGGTCTGCCGGCCAGGGGAGGTGGCCGACTGGCCACCTGAACCCTCTGAACCTGGCCCGCCATGACCCTCTCACCTGGTTCCCTACAGCTGCACCCTTTGTTCCCCTCTAGATCTTGTATCCGAGAGGGGGTCTTTTGGGGGGAAATTTGAATTTGATTTTCCTCCCCTTTTCTCCACTCCTCCCCTCTATAAAACCAGCCCCCCCAATTCATTTTCAAGGATTACAAAAATTTGTTTGGAGCTCTTGCATTAAATCTCCGTTTCTCTCTATTCTAACCCTCAATTCACCCTTGGTTCTTGGCCATTTCTACACCAATCCATAGAACTCTTGTTCATATTTGGAAATAAAAATATATAACCCCAAAAATTGGGTTATTATTATTTCTAAAAAAAAAACTAAAAAAAAAAAAAAAAAAAATAGTATGTAATTATAGTATAATTTTTTTTTAAAATTTATCATCGCGCCTTTTTTTTCTTTTTTTTTTTTTTTTAGTGTAATCTTCAATCTTCATCACAAAAAAAAATTTTTTTCTTTTAAATAACTTTTCTTTTTTTTTTTTTTTTTTTTTTTTAAAATTTAAAGATTCCAAAAAACCAAAAGTCTCCAAATAGTAATTTTCCAACTTTTTTTTTCTTTTTTTTTTTTTCGGGTATCTTCTTCATTCAAAAAAAAAAAAAAATTGCTTTTGCTAATATTTTCTCTTTTTTTTTTTTTTTTTTTTTTTTTTTTTTTTTTTTTTTATTTTTTTTTTTTTTTTTTTTTTCCAGCCAGTCAAAAAGAAAAAAAGCGCTTTTAAAAAATTTTTGGTTATAAATTTATAATTTTTTTTTTTTTTTTTTTTTTTTTTTTTTAAATTTTAGTTAAAAAATTTTGTGAAAAAAAAAATTAAAAAAAAAAGTGAAATTGGACTATCTGTAAAAAAAAAAAAAAAAATGAAAAAAAAAAAAAGTGTTTTTTGGAACCACACCTCCACACTCCATTCTAGCAACTTGAAGGCTATTTCCAGAGGCTAGGAGCACCATTTCTTGGACCAAAAGCTGTTGAAGACTTAGGCTACAAGGGTAAGTCTCTTTTCCCTCTCTTTTGGCTCTATTTTGCATGCTTTCTTAGCCTTTGTTGCTTGCATTTTTGGGCTCCAACCTGAACTGTACATAGTCATATTTTGAGCTCATCTCCATGTTTAATCAAGGGTCTTTCTCTGTTTGAGGTCTCCTCCTCACCCTTTGTGTTTAAACTCTCTTTTAGGCCTATTTTTGCATGATATTTTAGGCTTATTTGTGAGCTGTTTTGGACTTGGTCATAAACTGTGAAATATCTTTTTTTGAGCCCCTCTTCAACTTTATTGAAGGGCTCTCCTCTGTTTGAGGTCAGATGCTACCACTTGCCTATTTATCCCTCTTTTAGGCCTTTTTCTTGTGTGTTGATTTAGCCTCACTTTTGTTCATTTTCGAGATTTGATGTAAACTATAATATACCTTTTTTTGAGCCCCTATTCAATTTTGTTGAAGGACTCTTTGTCATATGGGGCCAGTTGCTGTCCCTTGTCTCTATTATCTCTTTTAGGGCCATTTTTGCATGATAGATTAGCCCTATTTATGTTCATTTTTGAGACTTGTTATAAACTGGAAAAAGGCTCTTTTTGACATCATAGTCATGTTTTATTAAGAGCATTTTCTTATTTGAGGTCACATGCTTCCTTGCATGCTTGATTGTCCCTTGTTTTGAGCCTTATACCTAAGCTCCAATTGCATGCTTTGTTTGGACTTCTAGCCACTGAAATCTAGTGGATTTTCAGTGGCTGGAACACTGTTTTGAGCCTCCAAATCAGAGGGGGGTGACCTCTTCTCACCTTGACTTGTTTGATGATCATTTTGGCCTTCCAAAGGGACCCCTCTTTGCATGCTTCTTAGCCACTTTTCAGGCCCAATTTGGTGAGTTTTGGGACTACCATATTTTATTTCCAGAGTTTTTTTGATCATGCTTCATGTCTATCTTGTATGTGCCTAATAACTCCTTGCATGGCCCTCTAAAGGAGCTCCTCATTTTTGCACATGTTGGCTGCATTTCAGTGATTATTTGGTCATATTTCTATATGTTTTGTTCACTGATTTTTGCTGGTATGGTGAGATTCCATGTGCTTCATATACTTGCCATGTAAACCATGTTTACTAGTCAAAATTGCATGCTACTTTAGCCCATCTTGATACACCTTTTGGGCATGCTTTGAACTAAGAAAGTCCATGTTTTGGGACTGCCTTGGTTCTGTCTTTATGCTTCATGATCAAATAATGCATGCTTTGTATAGCTATAGGCCAATGCATGTGTCTAGTTTTGTGTTTCGGGACCATTCCATGCATCGGGTGCCATATATCCATGTTTCGGGACCACTTAGCATTATATTTCAGTACTGAAATCCACATGCTTGTATGCCATATTGCATCCCTTGCCATGTCTTGTTAGAGTGACATTTGTGCCTTAGGTTCGGTCCTTGGTTTGCATGCATGTGTGCACGCATCTCGAGTGTCTCATTTTCATCTTATGGCCACTGATGTGAGTGTGGCTGAGGTCCACTCATGTTGGTGTAAGTCCATTATGCATTGTGTATGCCATTTCAATTCATAGCATTGCGTATGCTAGGTTGTGTGTTAGAGCATCGTGTATGCCGTGTTACATCGTGCATTGTGTATGCCATTTCATAGCATTGCGTATGCTAGGTTGTATGTTAGGATTGCATTCATGCATGTCATGCATATTGCATTGTGCTTGGGATAGGAGTTAGCCCGAGCACGGGAAACGAGGGACGTTTCGTACTTCGAGTGACGGAACGTGTCTCAATTCCCTGTCGCCGACACTCCGGATTATCCATGATGGAGTCTCGGTCTTGTTGTGTTTATGTGCGCATTCATTTCATATTAAGTCGTGCAAATCGACTCCTTGGCCATCATGCATCGATATGCGTGATTGGTGGCACGAGGATCGAGGACTACGCTCTCTGAAAAGTAGTCAAGCATACATATGTGAAAATACATTGCCATGCCCCTTTCCTGCTCTCTATTGCAGCAAATCAGAAACCGGCAATCTTTTACGACTTCGTGCAATATTCCGGGCTTAATCATAAACAGAGGATAATCGGGGCATCGCGATGGATTTCCGCACCAAGCAACCCGAACATGCATCATTCATCATCCGGAGCAGAGTCGAGGCAGTCCCTAGCTTGCATGCTAATTTACTGCTTTCCTAGATTAATTTGTTAATTAATTAGGATTTTGTACTTATTCGGACAGTAATTATTCATTTGGGACTGTATATTATTTATTCGGACCCTCCGCGTGAGGGCAATGTTGTAATAAGTGTGCGTGCGTGTGATGTATGTCTTCCAACCCCACGTCTTTCTCCCTTTTATTTACCAGCTTATGATGGTTAGATTAGGGCACGTTTCAAATAGCATACAGTATGATAACATGTTTGCATTCATTCATCTGTTTTACATGCACTGGGCTCGGCGCATCACACTCACTGCATTGTATTTCAATTTCGAGTTGAATACATGTTAGCTGTAGCATTCCATTTGTCATGTTTAGAATAGCCGAGCCTATCTTAGTGGCATTCTTGCATGTGTTGCATTAGGCATTTCTGTATAATTAGGATTATGCATGGATTTCTAATTAGCTTCTGTTTTGGCTTGGAGTACTCAGTAAGTTTTTATGCTTTAGCATCTTTGCATGTGTGTGAGTGACTGCCATGATAGTATGCTTACCATGAGACTATTTGTTTATGTGATATAACTGCCTGAATGCCTGTGGGTGAAGGTTGGGTTATTTGGATTGGGACAAATCATCAACTGCGAGTTTTAAGCCCACTAGATAGTGGCAAAACCATATTTTCTAAGCTCACCTGAGGGTGGCAAAATCTGTATTTTAAGTCTATCTACGGGTAGCAAACCATCTTTCAAAAAACAAGCATGAAATGTTTTGTTCCAATTCAGGCGACCCGGTTTATACTTGTATACTGTGCGTATCACATAGTAAATCTAGGCTAATAACCGGAATAAGAACGCACAATGTTTTCAAAACTAGATATCATGGTTAGTAGAGGCCGATCTTTGATCGGGCGAGTGGGGGTGCTCACGAAGTGACCTTCCCCAATCGTACCCAAGTTCCCGAGCCGAGGTAACTTTGGTGATGACGGACACGTGGCCTTAGGCACGAGTCAGGGTTTCCTAAATTTCCCAAAATAAAATATTTAGGTGGCGACTCTGTATTTGGCAAAGCAGTCCATGTTTGGCACTCCTTTCAAAAAAATCTATTTTCAAAATCGATTTGCCGGATTTGGACTCTTTGGTTCAAGATTAAGAACCGTGACAATTTGAGTCCTTGAACTGTGATGTGCCCAAAACGAACGGAACGAGGGACTCATCCCTCCCGGGGCATTCGGGGGACGTCCACAATTTCTGGCGACTCTGCTGGGGATTTAGAGAATTTGACTCGAACTCACGATATCTGGTTTTGACTACACTTGTGTGTTTCTTTGCATTACATTTGCATTGGTGTGCCTAGGGCACCGTGTTTGCCATCTGCCATTCCTGAGCGGTTTGCCAGAGGCTGCGTGGCATAAGGCTTACCGGTTACGGGTTCTGCCAGTATGGGAACACAAACCTCGGTTTTACCCGGGCACCCTTTTGACCATTCGACCTAGTGCATATTCGGAATCCGTAGTGACCATTCCAAACTAGGACATGTTGCTTACCCGATGTTAGGTTGTTTGAAACCGCTGCATGCGTAGTGAAACCCTAACTCCTGACAAAATAGGACAGAGAAACTCTACCCTAACATAGGGGTGTTTTGGCTCTCATTTATCTGTTATGTGCTTTTAGAGTGCGTCTCTACAGGGAAATGCATGTATCAATTTATGAGTTTGGGCATCAGGCCTACGGGCATCAATTCAGTGTTTGAGAATCAGTTATCTGCGGGTATCAGATTCAGTTTTCGAGGCAGTGATACAGGGATAATGATCAGTGTTTGAGGACAGTGTGTTTAGCTTATCAACCGTGTGTTGTTATGCCCAGCTGTGTGTTGTGTATTTATTTTAAGCTGTTGTACTGTTCGTTTATCTGGTTATTTATTTCTTTATTGCTTTATTTATCTTTTGCTAGAACAGTTTTAGCACAATTGCTTCAAACCCAGCAGATATTCCCCAAGCACTTTGGACAAAAGGTCGTCGGCTCAATTGATCTGAGGATCTGGTTGACAAACAGCCAGTGTTCCATTCTCTACCCCCGGTTGTCAAAAGAAGGCCGAGAAGGCGCAGAGTGTCTGAACAAAGGTTACCAGAGCAGTGGTCTACCCTAGCGGTGAACAGTCGGGCTGAGGTCTCAGTTTCTACCATAGAGATACACATACCAGTCAGTCCGCAAGATTAACAGAATATGGCCGGAATGGAAGAAATGATGCGATAGCTCCAAGAGAGCATGAGGCAGATGCAGGAGGACGCTGTCCGCCAAGCGGAGTTCGCTAAACAGCAGGCCACAATCATGGCCCAGTAGGCGGAGCTAATTACCCGGCTCCAGCAGCAAGCCAGAGCATCAGCCTCACAACCAATTCCTCTCCCACCAGGGGTCCCGCTACCCGAGCAGACACCAACCACCTAGAATGTCTTGCCAAATGCCCTGAATATTTTGCCAAATGTCCAAGCCGTTCAGGAGGACATAGACATTCCAACGGGGCTAGCTCCGCCCCTGCTTCTACCTCAGTTATCCAAGGCACATATACCCGCCAACCACCCGGACTCTCCCTTTGAGTTCGAAGTAGACCCTACAGCACTAAAATTGAGCAAGCTCGAGAAACTATTCAAAAAATTCCAGGGGGTAAAGGCTATTTCGGATATCGAGGACGGATATACCGATGTGGCTGTGACATTGCCGGATAGATTCAAAATGCCGCAGATTGATCACTTCGACGGATCTGGTGATCCCATGGTCCACCTCCGACTATTCTCAGATACACTACGGCCAATGGGCCTAACTAGACCCCAGAAGCTTTCGCTATTTGGCCGGACTCTGTCGGGAGTGGCCGCTATCTGGTATGCGAAGTTGGAGGATGATGTCAAACGGAGTTGGGACGAGGTGGCCGAGGCCTTTGTTGCGCAATACTCTTACAACACCCAAATTGAGATTACAACTCGTGATCTCGAAACAACAAGGCAGGAGCCCAAAGAGAGTTTCTCGGATTTCGTGACCCGGTGGAGGGCGATGGCCTCGATGATGACTTTAAGGCCCACCGATAAGGACTAGATCAGGATGATTGTACGCAATCTGTAACCAAAACTGATGCAAAAGATGATTGTACTCCCCTTCTCCACCATTTCGGATCTGCACGAGATGGGGGTACAAATTGAAGATGCAATGAAACAAGGTCTGATTGACCAAGACAGGGAGCAACCCCGGAGAACCTTTAACCGCAACAACAATGCAGGCCCGAGTGGCGCTGCAACTGCAAGAACTTCGGAGGTTAGCATGGTCGCCACCATTCCCCTTCCCCTTCCAAGGCCCATGGCAGCCACACCCTTCTCCGGTACATCCGGAAGTAATACCCAGACCACTAAATACTTCACAACCCAGCCAAATACTGTGCATATCACCAGTAACACGGTCATGACACCAACCAATGCTTCAGATTACGTCACGAGATTCAGGATCTCGTTGACAAACAGGTGATTTTGCCACCAGAAAGACCCAATGTCACAACCAACCCACTTCCTACACACAACTAAGCTCTACCTCCTAAAAGAGTCAACTTTATCCAGACTGGGGTCGTGTCTTACGATCCTAGCATCTATATCACTCCTTCCCATCTACCTAATCCGGAGGTGCTCCTTCCCGACTGCATTGACTTTTTGTGCATGCTAGACATCTCTACAACCCAACCTGAGCCAATGGTGGTGGCTGTTGAAGATGGTGTAGGAGAGATTGCAGAGGAGGATGGAATTGTTGAGTTGGGGTTTGAGCAGTCTGGGAATCTTGCTGGGGAAGCCTACGATCCGAGTGAGTACATTCTGTCAACAGGCCAGCCTGAGCCAAGTATAGAATTGCCAGAGAAAGCAGAACTGTGTGTGATCCAGGGGGCTAGATTTGAGCAGGGGACAGGTGATCTGACGGTCGTAGAAGAGGGCTTCGCCAACCTGCAGTTTTTCAATGACCAAGAATCAGGGGATGCGGCAGTCAACTGGTTTGAGTATGAGGAATCGGCAAAGGCCACTGGATGGCTGGATGATCAACCGGATGTTGTAAAGTTCCAACCAGAACAAGGCCCGGGAGGGGCGAAGGTACCAATGATGGCCGGAAGGGCCGAAAGTCAGAGTACATTACCGGAGAGTGCCAGTACAAAGAATTTCGCTCAAAACAGAAGCATTGTGAATGCAGAGAAAGCTGAACAACAAACTGCGCTAACGCAAGTAGGACAAGAAAAGATTTGGGATTCTAAGAGAGTCCGGAAAGCAAAAGCCCATGAAGGGATTGAAAGTGCTGTGGGCACGAAGACAGAAGATGCTGTGAGCATAGGGGCTGAAAAGTACTGCAAGTACAATCATGCCGAAGCCAGACAGGTGTCTTTTGAATGCCATCGGAATGTGGTGGGAAGATGATGATTTGCGTCTTGCCCACACAGACGAAGATTGGGGGGCCAATCAACCAGACGACACCTGGTATCTCGATGAGATTCATTACATGACAAGAAGCGGGCGGTATTTCAAGCCCCCACACCTAGACCAGCCAGAAGCATCGGGGAAGGAGAAGGAAGCTGAGAAACAGAAGGAGAAACAGATCGAAGAAGAAGCTGTGCTCAAGCAATTAAAGAAGATACAAGCAGACATCTCCATCTGGGGACTGCTTATGGCGTCACGAGTACATAGACAGGTTGTCCTATCTGCTATGGACAAGGCTAAACTCTCTATAGATACCACACCAGAGCAGCTGGTTGGACTGGTCTTTCCGGGAGGAGGTTCCTCGACATTAACCTTTTCAGACAAAGAACTACCGCTTGAGGGCACAAATCATAACAAACCCCTCTACATTTCTGTGAAATGTAGAGATAAGTGGATACCGGTGGTTCTTATTGATACCGGGTCCGCCATCAATGTCTGCCTAGCCAGAACAGCATATGCAATCGGATTGAAGCCCGCGGACTTCGTACCGACTACTCAAGTGATTAGAGCCTATGATAACACCAGCAGGGAGGTGATGGGGACTGTCAAAATTCAGACCCAGGTTGGTCCAGGACAACACAACATTGAATTCTATGTCTTAGACGTTCATGTAACCTTTAATCTACTATTGGAGCGGCCGTAGTTGCACCAAGTTAAGGCAGTCTCTTCCACTTTGCATCAAATGTTGAAGTACCCTCACGGGAAGGGGATGGCCATTGTTTTCGGGAATTCATTAATCCATCCACCGCCAAAAGTGTCTACACCAGTCTTGGAAATCGAGCACGGCACGGAAGATGTGTTCTTATCAGGGTTTACTTTGGCTGAGGCTTGGGTTGTGCAGAATATCATGGCTGTTAATGAGGGAGTGTATGTCAGTGCTCAATTTGTATACCTCATGAATAAGCTACAACACATCCCCGGGATGTGATTAGGAAGGAGCGGCCGGAAGGGCGTCGCAGCATTGGCCGAAGTGCCACACAACCCTCATACCTTTGGATTGGGTTATCAGCCCACCAAAGAAGATTGGATAAGAAAGGGAAAGGAAATGGCTGGAAGAGCCGGAGCAAAGCAGGCTGGGAAACCATTTGAGCTGATATATAGGCCCATTCAGGGTACCCTGAACGGACGTTTCATTCGAGAGGGGGAGGACTTTCCATTTTGTGGCTTCCCAGAGCCATGGCTGAACGCGGAGAGGAAGCGCGTGCCAGGTTTCGAGATCTTCGTCGACCTGCAATTACCCAGGGATGACGTTGCCGAAGAGCAGACGGACCCATCAGCTGAGCTTGAGCAGTGTAAGGCAGTAGACTCCGAGGGCGCTGAAATTGAAATGGAGGTAGCACTGTCATGTCTACTTTTAGATCCTCCGATCGACCATAAGTGCTTGGGGGATAACTTCTCGGTTTCCATGATTGGGGATGAAACAGCTGCGAGCTTACCAGCAACTATTTTGGATACATCTATCGCACCCTCTCTCACTTGGCAATATGAAGAGGGATTTTTGCCTAGTAGCACCGGGTCAGGTAGTGAGCCAGAATCTGATTGCACCGAATCTTGTGAGTCGGAATCAGGTTCCAGCTCGACTGAGTCTAAGTCTGGTAATCCTGGGGATAATAACCCGAATGCCACAGTTATGTCTAGGTCGTCTTTTTCTTTCTCATTTGAGTTTGTTGTAAACGAGGAATCGGACGATTTGGATATGCTTAATGAGAATCAAGTAGCTGTGGTTTCTGAGTACTTTTCTGTACCCTTGATTTATTGCATAAACTCAGACTTTCAAAACTTTGATGAAAACGACGAGAAAGAAATTCCTCCGGTTTTGCAACGCTTAATTAAGCAAGAGCAGGAGAGATTTGTTAAACCCCTAATGGATAAAATCACTACCGTGAATATTGGTACTGAGGAGGACCCGCGGCTGGTCTAGATCGGGTCCACGTTGTCTTCGGAGGAACGCGAGCACTTAGTCGCTTTATTAAAAGATTTCAAAGATGTTTTCGCATGGTCCTACGAAGACATGCCTGGGATCGATCCTGAGATTGTGCAACACCAGATCCCTCTTGACCCCGAGGCCCGATCCGTCAAACAGAAGCTCAGAAGGATCACCAAGCAAATCGACGCAGGCTTCCTGCTGGTATCCGAATATCCGACTTGGTTGGCCAACATTGTTCCAGTCCCAAGAAGGATGGCAGAATCCGAGTATGCGTGGATTTCAGGGATTTGAATAGAGCTAGTCCGAAGGACAACTTTCCCTTGCCGCATATTGACGAGCTAGTGGACTTCACAACAGGGCATGCTTTGCTCTCATTCATTGATGGCTTCTCAGGGTACAATCAGATAGTAATGGCACCCGAAAATCGGGAAAAGACTGCATTCACTACCCCGTGGGGGACATACTGCTACAGAGTAATGCCGTTTGGGTTGAAGAATGCTGGAGCTACTTATCAACGAGCCGTAACCACAATATTGCACGACATGATCCACAAAGAGGTTGAGGTGTACGTGGACGACATAATTGTCAAGTCCAAAGAAAAAGAGGGCCACTACACCGCCTTGCAAAAGTTCTTTCAAAGGATCAGAGAATTCCGGTTGCGGCTGAATCCTCAAAAATGTACATTCGGTGTTACAGCGGGAAAAATGCTGGGGTTTCTGATTACACAGAGAGGTATCAAAGTCGACCCTTCCAAAATCAAGGCCATCCTAGAAATGTCCCCACCAAGGACTGAAAAAGAGGTGCGAGGCTTTCTGGGTAAAGTGCAATTCATAAGGCGGTTTATCTCAAAATTAACCTTGACTTGTGAACCATTTTTTGGTCTCCTGAAGAAAGGAAAGAAATTCCAATGGGACGGCCGATGCCAGGCTGCTTTTGAACAAATCAAGGAATACTTATAGAACCCGCCAGTGTTGTCACCGCCAGAGCCGGGGAAACCGTTGATATTGTACCTTTCAGTGACTGAGACTACAATGGGTTATATGCTCGTGCAAGAATTAGAGGACAAGGTAGAAAGAGCCATCTACTGTCTGAGTAAGAAGATGCTAGAGTATGAGACTCGCTACACACCATTGGAGAAGGCTTGCTTAGCTTTGGTATGGGGTACCAGGAAGCTGCGGCACTACCTGTTAGCTCACTCCGTAATGTTGGTTTTGCAACTTGATCCCATCAAATATATTTTCGAGAAACCAGCACTTACGGGTAAGCTAGCTTGTTAGTTGTTGTTGCTCTCCGAATTCGATCTGAAGTATGTAACACGCAAGTCAGTTAAGGGAAGAGCAGTAACAGAATTCTTAGCCGACCATCCAGTGGAAGGGGGTGAAGCAGTCGAGTACCTATTCCCAGATGAAGCTATTTTGGATATCGACGACGAATTTTGGACAATGTACTTTGACGGAGCGTCAAACCAGTACGGGTATGGGATAGGAGTGTTGTTGATAGCGCCTGACAAGTCCCATATCCCTCTAGCCTTCAAACTCCAATTCAAAGTCTCGAACAACGAAACAGAATATGAGGCATGCATTGCCGGTCTAGAAGCAGCCCTAGAACTAGGGGCAAGATGATTGGACGTCATCGGGGACTCGAACCTTATTGTGTCTCAAGCAAAAAGAGACTAGAAAGTCAAAAAAGAAAAGATGATCATGTATCACCAGACCTTGGACTTGTTAATTCCTCGGTTTGAGAAGCTAAACTTTGCTCATCTACTAAGAGAGAACAATAGGTTCGCAGATTCTTTAGCAACTCTATCTTCCATGATAGACATCTCGTTCGGAGTCCGAATACGTCTAGTCATCATTGACCAGAAATTTGCGCCAGCCTACGAGTCGATTGCTGCTATAGACGAAGTTCAGGACGAAAACCCCTAGTATTACGACATTTGGAATTTCCTAGAGAATGAAGCATAGCCGCCAGGGGTAAATGCCAAGGATAAAAGGGCAATCAGAAGAATGGCCGTTCAGTTCATCATCTGTAGGGGTAAGCTGTATAAGAGAGGTCATCTGGGAATGCATAAGTTGTGTGTCGATGCCGAAGAATCAAAACGTCTAATGGAAGTCATCCATGGAGGAGAATGCGGGGCACACATGAATGGAGTAATGCTAGCACGGAAGATCCTCAGACAGGGTTATTACTGGTCCACCATGGAGGAGGATTGTATCGGCTTTGTTTGGCGATGCCACAAATGTCAAATTCATGCAAATCGCATGAACATTTTGCCGTCGAAGCTGTACAATATGACTTCGCCATGGCCGTTTTCAGTCTGGGGAATTGATGTGATCGGGGCTGTCACTCCGAAGGGGTCAAATGGGCATGAGTTCATCCTAGTCGCGATAGATTATTTCACGAAATGGGTCGAGGCCTAATCTTATGCGGTGTTGAAGGCTTCACATGTGGCGAAGTTCATCAGAAACAACATCATCTGTCGCTACGGAGTCCCAAATGAGATAATTTTAGATAACGATTCCCACTTCAAGAAGGAAGTGATTGACTTGTTGGAAAAATACAACGTGGCTTTTCATAAGTCATCTATCTATCGGCCGCAAACCAATGGAGCAGTTAAGGCCGTCAACAAGAATATCAAACACATACTGTAGAAGATGGTGGAAACCTACCGGGATTGGCCAGATAAGCTGCCATTTGCTCTGTGGGGCTACCGGACTTCAATCAAAACTTCTACTGGGGTGACTCCGTATTCATTAGTTTATGGGATGGAGGCCGTTCTACCTATCGAGATTGAGGTTCCGTCATTGCGAATACTGGCTGAGTGTCAAATAGCCGAAGTAGATTGGCAGCAGAGCAGGTTTGAAGAACTCATGCTCTTTGATGAGAGAAGACTGAAAGCACTGTACCATGTTCAAGGTTATCAACGCAGAATTGCCCGGGCTTTCAACAAGAAAGTTAAGTCCAGGAATCTAAAGGAAGGAGATTTGGTGCTCAAGGACAACCGAACTCCCATCCACGACCCAAGGGGCAAGTTCAGACCCAATTGGACTGGACCCTACATCATTAAGTCTATCTGGTCAGGTGGAGCTGTGGTTCTGATGGATCTAGATGGCTTGGAATTCTCACAGCCGATCAATATAGACAAGTTGAAAAGATATTACCCTTGAGAGGCTCGCTAGGCCGAAAACCCGAAAGGGCGACCTAGGCAAAACTCAGAGCACAAAAAATTTGAAATTATAAAAACTGCGCTCGCAAGGTTGAAAACCCACAAAGGGCGGCATTGGTAAAAGTTAAAGCGTAAAAGGAGAGTGAAAATACTCGAGTGAATCTGAGCCTGAACTACATAAGGCTTGATTCCCATCTTTGGGATACGTAAGCAACTTCATCCTGAAGTTCAGCCATAAACTTTTCCCCGATCAGCTTTGTCCATTTGATCATCTCAGTTATCTTTGTTTATCAGCATTCATCGTGATCTTCAGTGCAGTGCTTTTCAGACTAGGGGCAACTTTCTGTTGCCATGCAGTACCGTGGTGCTATTCAGACTATGGGCAACTTTTCAGTTGCAGGGGTCCGGGGTTGTGCATCTCAGTGATTGTCCAGTTTTGATCCATATCGAAAATAGTTTTGAAAAGTTTTAATAAAAGTTGACTTTGTTCAAATTAATCTTTTTGCAACTAAGACCATTTTTGGACCAAAGCGAAAAATTTTCAGTACCCACAACCTTCAATTTCATTGATTTCAATACAGAGTTCTCCTGTTCTTGCATACAAATTGAAGTTGCTTTTTATTACATTCATAAAGAAAACTTGAAAGTACTGGTAAAGCAATAAATTCAGAGCATAGATAAGTCAGGTGTCCCTGCGTCCCCTCCCAGAGCTGGTCGAAGCCTCTGATGCCAAGCTGGGCCCAATCTGTGCCTCTTCATTGAGCCAATCCAAGCACTCGTCAGACAAACTGCAACTGAAAGTAGGAGCGGTGGCCAGGAGCACTCTAGTCCTCCATGCTGTGGCATACCGGGCAAGCTGGGCGCCTCAAACCGGGAATGTGGCAGGATACTCTACCCCTTCTGGCGGGCAAGTCTGATCATGACCGAACTGACGTAGGAACCGGAAGGGAAAGTAGAACACACAGTGGGTTAGACCAATCAACTGGATCCTGGTCTGCCGGGACATGTTATAGCTCATTGTCGGGAGGTTGAACCAGGGACAGTGCTAAGCAATGCGATCTGCAGACAAATTGCACATCCAGTCAAACCACCACTCCTCATCAGGGGCATCGACTAGGCGTTGTCGAAAGAAGTAGCCGCGAGCTGAGTAGGCTAGGCAAGAGTCCACAACCTGCAATTTATCCATCAACCATACATGGGAAGGGATGAAAAATGAGAGAATAAAGAATAGAGACATGTACGATGAGAGAAAAGTAAGAAAATGGTTTTGTGAGAAAAACCGAGCCTGAGGGTCGAGTGATGTGAGCAATACATCTGTGAGATGGGGTGGGAAACATTACCTGTAGCAGTAGTGGGTTCCCCGCGAATCTGGTCGTCTCCCGGCGATAGAAAGCGTCTAAGCCCATCAGTGTCTCGGCCAATGCCATGGCGATGCAGCTCTTTTTCTCTTTCAGGCCTTGAGCAACTTCAATCAGACGAATACTAGATCCACTAAAGCCCGGGGCAAGCAGAAAGTGAGATAGCATGCACAAGCAAAGAGCGTGTTGCCGAAAACCTTGCCAATGATGGTTGCCGCGGTCACCGACATCAGAAAAACGATGAATCAGGCCGAGGATGTCCAGTTCCCTGTTGCAGATCAGAGACCGTGCATCATGTAGGGTGAGTCCACACATTTGCCCTAAAGCTTGGGCGTGACCGAAGCGAAACTGTGGCAAAATTTTTTCATGGCGTTCAGATTCCATCAAAACTTGAAAATCTTCGAAAGTTGGACATACCTCTTGCCCGCCGAAGCTAAAAACATGTGTTACCGGGTTCCAAAACCTCGCCGCGGCATGAAGGAAGGGAAGGTGCAGCAAAGTACGACTCAGCGTGAATAGTGCATTCAAGCCGAAGCCCCGGAAGTTCAACTTTTCCGAGCCATCTAGAGAGGCGATCCAAGCTATGAGATTTTCGACGAGAAACGCCTCCATTTTGGTGCAAAACTGAGATGAAATGAATCAACCACGAGGCTAGAGCTTTTAAAGAGGATAAGACACTGTTCGGGGGATACGTGTCAAAAATTTGGTGGCTGCTGGGCTAGGTGGCCGGCCAGCCACCTTTTTTGGTAGGCCGGCCACCCCTCTCCTCTCCAATGCAAAAAGCTGGCCAGCCAGTTCCCAAAGGTGGTCGGCCATGCTCCCAAGTGGGTCTTTGGCCCTGTTTTACCCTCTGGAAGGAAGTTCCTAGCATTTCCATGCATCGGGAGTGTCAAAGGCCTCCATTTCCCTCAGTTTCGGATGCGTTCCGTCACCCAGATCGTCCGAAGTACACTTTGTTTATAGAGTTGTTAAGTCTTGCTTATTGAGTTGTTGTCTTGCTTATCGAGTTGTTGTTTTGCTTATCGAGTTGTTAAGTTGTCGAGCTGTCAAGTTTCGTACATTGAGTTATTACTTCTGTTTAAACAATTATGTTGTGCCTTACCTATCGAGTCATCAACTTTGTTGTGTTTTGCTTATTGCGTTGTAAACTTGCTAAGGTTTCGTTATTTCTTAGTAAGTTAAGTTGTTTAGTTTGTTGCGTCAGTTCACTACCTGCCTGGGCAAATACACAATGCACATTTCCATTCAATCTCATTTTCGTGCAAAATGATGCGATACGATGCTAAGAACATAAAATACAACACTTTTTCAAAAAACTGTTTCATTCCATCATGCTTCCTTTGTTACAACATTTTACAACAAGGGTACAAGTTTTACAGAAAATAAAACTGCCTAATAATGTACAATGTGCTAAAACTACTAAGTAAAAAGGTAAATAAAACAGGGAATAACTGCATCAGTGCTCTCAAGAGTAGGAATAAGAGGCCCTCTTCGTCCTCTTCTGCGGAACAGACTCTGCGCCATCATCACCATCATCATCGTCTGAGTCAGAGCTGCCATCCTCGAAACCCTCCCCGGCCTTATCTCCACTACCGGAACCGGGATCGGAGCCACCCTCTCTATCGGCAGATGTCTCTGACTGGGGATCTGCAGCCTCCTCCTCCTCCTCACTGGGCTCCTCCTCTATGATGTGCGCCCTGCGTCCACCTCGTCCGCGAGACGACTCCCCTCTCCCAGATCCTCGAGAAGGCCCGGCCTGTGACTAATCATACACTGGAGGCATCTGAAAATGAAGAATGCAATTTAAATATATCAGCCAAAACATGTATATCAGATACAGATGAAAGCAAACTACACAGAGTGGGTGCATACAGATACAGTGCGTAAGTGTGGTATGTGTTAGATGTGCTCTACACAGGCAGCCTATCAATGCAGTAAAATGTTCAAAATCAGCATGTCATCAGAAGTATGAGAAATGCCAGAAAATTGAAGGGTACCTGGAAACCCATAATGGACAACTGCGTCTCTCTCCGCAGGACCATGACCTCAAGTGAGGCTACCATCTCAAGCACCTCATCCATATACTCCCTAGGTGGCTGTAGATACAAGCTCAAGTTATCAATGAATAAACAAATGCCAAAGTATCTGTGTGATAAATGGAAAACAATGGAACATACCGGTGGTGAGTCAGGGTCACTGACATATCGGTGGCCAGGCATCGGAGGCTCTATCGGAATCGGAATCGGGGAGGTGGTCCCATATTACCATCCCATCAACTTAGTCGGCATATCTGGCCATCCAGGATGATGATGAGTCGGAGAAATCGGGGGAACCAATCCACCCCTACCTCTAGATGTGCCAACCCTGCTGGTGGAAGGGGCATCTGCAGTACGAGCCCTGCTCGATGAGGGCATACCAGCAGACCTCCTCATCGGGGTACGGACCCCCGTCAGCGGAGGCATCAAGTAGGTGTGGCGGTAGGTCGCATACTCTCCCTGCTCCAGATGTAGGAAGGCATCGGTACCTTGCATAGCATCGACGACCTCCTGGGGAGAGAGCCTATCAACGGTCCGCATATCGTCTGGAGGTGCTGAAGGAATGCCCTGCTCAGGATAGCCCCATACCTAACGCAAGAAGCGATCTCCCAAAAACCAGGCCCTCCCAACTGGCCCCTCGAACAAGATCCTATACCGAGAGGCCCTCCACGCTCCGGCAAAATGGAATCGGAGGTCTCTGCCTAAAGTCGCCCAGGGTTGCCAGGTGATCTGCGGATAACCAATGCATAAACTTATCAGAAATTGCAAATGTGCAAGATAAATCAAAGATTGGAAACATGAAGAACTGAGAGTTCTGAAATACCTCTGACATCCGCACTGTGTCAAAGTACTGTTGCAGGTAGAGGAAAGACTCCCGAGGTCTCGGCCGGTACTGGCCCTCAAATACAAGTGAATACGGGGTCGTGAGGGGCGCCTCCACCTCAAGCTCTGGGGCTAGTATCGGGAAGTATGCGTAGACCTATAACTGTGAGAAACAGAGTAATAACCATCAGAATACGTAATCTCGAAAAGTGTAATGTAAATACAAAATGCTGAGAGGAAAGTGCAAGGTACAGAATGTAAAGTGCGCCGTGTGTGCAATGTACGAATAATGAGAAGCAGAAATGTAAATCGAGAGGGCAGAAAGTACCTCCCAGGCCCTCCAATAGCCGCCAACCATGTTCCCCCGTCCGTGGGAGGTCGCGCTCATATAACAGTAGAGAGTAGCCAGGCTGGCACCACCCCAGTCATATTTGCTAACCTGTGATAGGTCCACTAGCGCGCTCAACAGATAAAGCCCGACTGTGTTCCCCCTATCAGCAAACAGAGTGGTGCCGAAGAGGAACATCAGGAATCCGTGAGTATACTGTGCCACCTCCTCGGGAGTCTTAGGCTCCATCTCTACCTTCCTGAAATGGGAAGAGAACCAGGTGTATCGAACTCTGCCTGAAGATCTGTCAACAGGCAGGCGAGCCCCCAATAAATACATCCAGGCGGCCTCCCACTCGCCCATGTCCTCGTCGTATGGGATGGCCCAACCTCCCACATCAAGGCCCGTCAATATGGCGAAGTCAAATGGGGTCATGGTCATGTCCCCGGTGGCAGAGAAATGGAAAGAGTTGGTGTCCCACCATCTCTCTACCGAAGCACCCATCAGTGTCCTACTGGCAGGACAGCGAGATATCCCGATGCAAAAGGGCCCAAACCCCACCACGTCAACCAAATCCCGGACAGCCTCTGGGAGCTCCGCATACTACTCTCTCACCGCGACAAAGCCATATCCTCACGCAGTACGAGCAGTCACCTGCATTCAGGATGAGCACATGTATTCAGTTTCAGAATGAGATGAATAAGCTGCGTGCAAATAAAATGAATAAGCTGTGTGCAAATGAAATGGATAAGCTGCGTGCAAATGAAATGTATGAACTGTGTGCAAAATCAAATCAGATACAAAATTTGGGCTGTGTGTTCAGAAAATTCAAAGTACGAGCTATGTGTTCAGAAATTCAGAGTTTGGGCTTCGTGTTCTACTCACAATCAGTGTGTGCTGTGTATTCACCTCAACAACGAGCTGTGTGTTCGACCTCAAGTGTTTGGGCTGCGTGTTCTACTCTCAACAAGTGTGTGCTGCGTGTTCACCTCAACAATGAACCGTGTGTTCAGAATCTAAGTGTTTGGGCTGCGTGTTCAACTCTCAATCAGTGTGTGCTGCGTGTTCACCTCAATTTGGGCTGTGTGTTCAAAAATTCAAAGTTTGGGCTGCGTGTTTTACTCTCAATCAATGTGTGCTGCGTGTTCACCTTCAACAATGAGCCGTGTGTTCAGAAATCAAGTATTTGAGCTGTGTGTTCAGATTTCAAAGTCAGTGGGCTGTGTGTTCACCTCCAAGTGTGTGCCGTGTGTTCATCATCAAGTATTTGAACTGTGTGTTCAGATTTCAAAATCAGTGGGCTGTGTGCTCACCTCAAAGTATGTGCTGTGTGTTCAACGTCAAGTATTTGAGCTGTGTGTTCAGATTTCAAAAAGTATTGGGCTGTGTGTTCAATTCTCAACAAGTGTGTGCTGTGTGTTCACAATCAATATACGGGCTGCGTGTTCAGAAAGTCAGGGTGTTTGAATTGTGTGTTCAAGACGCAAACAGAATACGGTGCTACAGATTACATATTCAAAACAAACTGTGTGCTTGAGTGAGCAGATAAACATGACAAAAACACGAAATGCGCGGAAAATGCAGGATACATTGCAGAAAACATAAAAATGAAGTAAATACCTCTCGTGCCTGATAAGAAAGGTGGGACTCCGGCTCTCGCAAAATCAAATCCCTAGGCGCTCGATCATCAAAGTCAGTGAAATGGTAGAAAACCGCCTGAGGAAGGATATGCTCCTGAGGATGATACCTCTCAGGAATAAAGGGCCGAACTCTCGGGGGCAAGGACATGATGTTCGGCTCACCCCCGACGCCCGGAGGACCTCCACCATGAGGGAAATGACCAGCCATTTCGAAAAATCTGCAAAAAGGAGCAAAAATGAGCAAAATAAGCCAAAATTGGAAAAAGTCAACAAAATTCAACCCCTGAGAAAATCTTCCAAATGTTGAGACAAACTTACCTCAAGTGACCGAAATCAAAATTTAATCGGTTCAAAGTGAGGAAAACTGAAAGATTTCGCGAAAACAACTTGCGTGGGGCGTTGGAAAACGCGTATAGATCACAGATCTGAGAGAGAAAATGGTTTGGGAAGGAAGAGAGAGCAATTTCGGAGCTGGAGTCATGAGGAAAAGTGCTTTGGATAAGCACATTTAAAGAAAAGAGAGTAAAAGGACCAAACTGCCCCGGATCTGGGCTAAGTGGCCGGCCGACCACCTTTTTTGGCAGGCCGGCCATCCCACTCCCTCACCCCTGGCCGACAGCCTCCCCCTTGGACCATACATGGCCGTTGGTGTTCCCAAGGTGGCCTCCAAGCTCTCTGCAAATTTTGGTGATGATTGGAGTCCCCAGCACCCGAGAAAGTACAAGGAAAGTGCACTTTTTGTCGCGAAATCCCTCTGCGGGAACTTCAACTCCAACTTTCAATGTGTGTTTCATCATTACTCGCCAAGAGCAAAGTGTATCCTTTTTGAATATGTTGTGACCCCTCTGGGAGGTAAACTGGAGGTCGTGATTGAGCCACCTTTGTTGAAACTTGCATTGCATTGCTTTGCTCGTTGTTTCGTTTCAAAATGTGCATTCGAGTTTGCGCTTATCCTGCATTGTTGCGCACGTCACTTGCATTCTCATGCATATAACTTGCATTGTTATGCACGTTTCCTTGATATTGTCATGCCTCCATGCTTAAACTTGCGTTGTCACGTGCATTGCTTCTCGCATTGCGATGCGTTCATCCATCGACATCACGTTTGTCCGCATTCGATGTCACGCTGAACATATGTTGTTAAATATGTTGTGCTTGTTGAGTTTCTTTTGCAGGCACGATATTGTATGTACGATTCATTTGAGGCTGGTGCGACCAGACGAGCCGCGCAGGTATTGTACCTTCTCCGTGTGAGACGTGACGAGAATTGAACAATTCTCCGCATTCTTAACTGCATGAAATGTAGTTGTTGTTTTGCATTCTTGCTAAAAACTGTTGCATCTATTGTGAATATTTGCTTCATTACAGCTTGCTGCTTCGCATAATCATTCAGTTACATTCGACTTTGTGCATATCGCTTTGCATTTTGCCCCTTGCCTGCGGACACATTTCCTTGTTATCTTATCTATTTGTCTAAGTCTTCGGCCTTGTCAAAAATGGGTCGTCTCTGGGCTTTGACATTCACTCCCGTCACTTATGACTTTCGAGTTCTGTCAAAGAGGGGCAACTGTAGACACCCCATTTTTGACCGACCTTAAGACTTAGACGTCACCAATTGAGTGCTCGGTGATGTTGCATATCGTGCTTGTTCTGAGGTTTGCGGAGTCACGGCTGCGAGCCTTGCCTCCGGACTTCCGGACTCTTTCGTACCTTGCCTCAGTTTGCGAACCAGGCCCCGTTTTCTTCGTTCTCTCTTCCCGGAGGTAGAGAGAGGTCTCGTAGACCATCTCTCAGTAGTCGTAGGCTACGTTTTGTGGTCGTAGGCCATTTTTCCCGTTTGGAGCCCGGTTTTTGATTTTTCAGAGCCGTCGGCCATGTGCCTCGGTTCGGGAACGCTTAACCACCTCCGTTTGCTCTGATTTTTGGCATACATCTTGTTTACTCCCTTTTGAGGGACACTGTGGCTCGAGAGACCAACTTCGTGGTCAAACGCCACCTCCGGTGCTTAATCGCTTTTGGTGCCCAGTGTAGCGTTTTGGCCCTCGAACCTTCGTTTTGCATCGGTTTGGGTCCATTTTTGGCAAGAACCTTATTTTCATTGTTATGAAGGTCGTAGAAGGGTGGGAGGTCAGCAATTGTTCTGAGGACCAGCTTTATTCCTTCATCGCTCTTTATCGCCCGTTTTCTTCACTAGAAAGCTAACTTTTTCCATTCCCGGGCCACTTTCTTTGGCCCTCAACCACATATTTGTGTTGTACACACCTGAGAGGCCACCAATATGACATGGCCGGCCAGCAATTGTTCCTGACCCTTTTGAACCCCTCTAGAAAGTTAGTTTTTCTCTCTCCTAGTTCACATTTTCAGAGTTTTGACCACATAGCTGTGTTGTGCACACATGGGAGGCCACCAATATGGGTGGCCGGCCAGCTTTTCTTGCTTGACCTTTTGAACCTGGTCGGCCAGCCAGGGGAGGTGGCCGGCTGGCCACCTGAACCCTCTGAACCTGGCCAGCCATGACCCTCTCACCTGGTTCTCATACCGCTCTGCTTTCCCAGATCTCAGATCTGAAGGGGGGAAATTTGAATTTGATTTTCCCCCCCTTTTCTACACTCCTCTCCTCTATAAAACCAGCCCCCCTAGCTCATTTTCAAGGGTTACAAAAATTTGTTTGGAGTTCTTGCATTAAATCTCCCTCTCTCTCTATTCCAACCCTCAAAACACCATTGGTTCTTGGCCATTTCTACACCAATCCATAGCACCACACCTCCACACTCCATTCCAGCAACCTGAAGGCTATTTCCAGAGGCTAGGAGCACCATTTCTTGGACCAAAAGCTATTGAAGACTTAGGCTACAAGAGTAAGTCTCTTTTCCCTCTCTTTTGGCTCTATTTTGCATGCTTTCTTAGCCTTTTTTTCTTGCATTTTTGGGCTCCAACCTGAACTATAAATAGTCATATTTTGAGCTCATCTCCATGTTTGATCAAGGGTCTTTCTCTGTTTGAGGTCTCCTCCTCACCCTTTGTGTTTAAACTCTTTTTTAGGCCTATTTTTGCATGATATTTTAGGCTTATTTGTGAGCTATTTTGGACTTGGTCATAAACTATGAAATGTCTTGTTTTGAGCCCCTCTTCAACTTTTTTGAAGGGCTCTCTTCTGTTTGAGGTCAGATGCTACCACTTGCCTCTTTATCCCTCTTTTAGGCCTTTTTCTTGTGTGTTGATTTAGCCTCACTTTTGTTCATTTTCGAGATTTGATGTAAAATGTAAAGTACCCTTTTTTGAGCCCCTCTTCAATTTTTTTGAAGGACTCTTTGCCATTTGGGGCCAGCTGCTGTCCCTTGTCTCTATTCTCTCTTTTAGGGCCATTTTTGCATGATAGATTAGCCCTGTTTATGTTCATTTTTGAGACTTGTTATAAACTGAAAAAAGGCTCGTTTTGACATCATCTTCATGTTTTATTAAGAGCATTTTCTTATTTGAGGTCACATGCTTCCTTGCATGCTTGATTGTCCCTTGTTTTGAGCCTTATACCTAAGCTCCAATTGCATGCTTTGTTTGGACTTCTAGCCACTGAAATCTAGTGGATTTTCAGTGGCTAGAACACTATTTTGAGCCTCCAAATCAGAGGGGGGTGACCCCCTCTCACCTTAACTTGTTTGATGGTCATTTTGGCCTTCCAAAGGGACCCCTCTTTGCATGCTTCTTAGCCACTTTTCAGGCCCAATTTGGTGAGTTTTGGGACTACCATATTTTATTTCCAGAGTTTTTTTGGTCATGCTTCATGTCTATCTTATATGTGCCTAATAACTCCTTGCATGGCCCTCTAAAGGAGCTCCTCATTTTTGCACATGTTGGCTGCATTTCAGTGATTATTTGGTCATATTTCTACATGTTTTGTTCATTGATTTTTGCTGGTATGGTGAGATTCCATGTGGTTCATATACTTGCCATGTAAACCATGTTTGCTAGTCAAAATTGCATGCTACTTTAGCCCATCTTGATAGCACCTTTTGGCCATGCTTTGAACTAAGAAGGTCCATGTTTTGGGACTTCCTTGGTTCTGTCTTTATTCTTCATGATCAAATAATGCATGCTTTGTATAGCTATAGGCCAATGCATGTGCCTAGTTTTGTGTTTCGGGACCATTCCATGCATCAGGTGCATATATCCATGTTTCGGGACCACTTAGCATCATATTTCAGTACTAAAATCCACATGCTTGTATGCCATATTGCATCCCTTGCCATGCCTTGTTAGAGTGGCATTTGTGTCTTAGGTTCGGTCCTTGGTTTGCATGCATGTGTGCACGCATCTCGAGTGTCTCATTTTCATCTTATAGCCACTGATGTGAGTGTGGCTGAGGTCCACTCATGTTGGTGTAAGTCCATTATGCATTGTGTATGCCATTTCAATTCATAGCATTGCGTATGCTAGGTTGTGTGTTAGAGCATCGTGTATGCCGTGTTACATCGTGCATTGTGTATGCCATTTCATAGCATTGCGTATGCTAGGTTGTATGTTAGGATTGCATTCATGCATGTCATGCATATTGCATTGTGCTTGGGATAGGAGTTAGCCCGAGCACGGGAAACGAGGGACGTTCGTACTTGAGTGACTAACGTGTCTCAATTCCTCGTCAAACCTCGGATTATCCATGATGGAGTATCGGTCTTGTTGTGTTTATGTGCGCATTCATTTCATATTAAGTCGTGCAAATCGACTCCTTGGCCATCATGCATCGATATGCGTGATTGTTGGCACGAGGATCGAGGACTACGTTCTCTGAAAAGTAATCAAGCATACATATGTGAAAATACATTGCCATGCCCCTTTCCTGCTCTCTGTTGCAGCAAATCAGAAACCGGCAATCTTTTACGACTTCATGCAATATCTGGGCTTAATCATAAACAGAGGATAATCGGGGCATCGCGATGGATTTTCGCGCCAAGCAACCGGAACATGCATCATTCATCATCCGGAGCAGAGTGGAGGCAGTCCCTAGCTTGCATGCTAATTTACTGCTTTCCTAGATTAATTTGTTAATTAATTAGGATTTTGTACTTATTCGGACAGTAATTATTCATTTGGGACTGTATATTATTTATTCGGACCCTCCGCGTGAGGGCAATATTGTAATAAGTGTGCATGCGTGTGATGTATGTCTTCCAACCTCACGTCTTTCTCCCTTTTATTTACCAGCTTATGATGGTTAGATTAGGGCACGTTTCAATTAGCATACAGTATGATAGCATGTTTGCATTCATTCATCTGTTTTACATGCACCGGGCTCGGCGCATCACACTCACTGTATTGTATTTCAATTCCGAGTTGAATACATGTTAGCTGTAACATTCCATATGTCATGTTTAGAATAGCCGAGCCTATCTTAGTTGTATTCTTGCATGTGTTGCATTAGGTATTTCTGTATAATTAGGATCATGCATGGATTTCTAATTAGCTTCTGTTTTGGCTTGCAGTACTCGGTAAGTTTTTATGCTTTAGCATCCTTGCATGTGTGTGAGTGACTACCATGATAGCATGCTTACCATGAGGCTATTTGCTTATGTGATATAACTGCCTGAATGCCTGTGGGTGAAGGTTGGGTTATTTGGATTGGGACAAATCATCAACTGCGAACTTTAAGCCCACTAGATAGTAGTAAAACCATCTTTTCTAAGTCCACCTGAGGGTGACAAAATCTATATTTTAAGCCTACCTGCGGATAGCAAACCATCTTTCAAAAAACAAATATGAAATGTTTTGTTCCAATTCAGGCGACCCGGTCTATACTTGTATGCTGTGCGCATCACATAGTAAATCTAGGCTAATAACCGGAATAAGAACGCACAATGTTTTCAAAACTAGATATCATGGTTAGTAAAGGCCGATCTTTGATCGGGCGAGCGGGGGTGCTCACGAAGTGACCTTCCCCAATCGTACCCAAGTTCCCGAGCCGAGGCAACTTTGGTGATGACGGACATGTGGCCTTAGGCACGAGTCAGGGTTTCCTAAATTTCTCAAAATAAAATATTTAGGTGGCGACTCTGTATCTGGCAAAGCAGTCCATGTTTGGCACTTCTTTAAAAAAAATCTGTTTTCAAAATCGATTTGCCAGATTTGGACTCTTTGGTTCAAGATTAAGAACCGTGACAATTTGAGTCCTTGAAATGTGGTGAGCCCAAAACTAACGGAACGGAGGACTGATCTCCCCCGGGGCGTTCGGGGGACGTCCCCAGGTACGTGGGGAGACTCGGAGGGTGAAACACCTAGAACATATGTATCAGGTCTAGCAAAAGAGACCTAGGATAGACGAGTACTAGGGACCAATAGTATCCTTTACTGAAGCCGACCTAGACATGGTGCAATATCCACACAACGATGCTCTGGTGGTATCCCTCAAGGCTGAAGAATGCCAGGTAAAGCGCATTCTGATTAACCAAAGTAGTTTTTGTGACATCATGTATGTCAGATGTTACAAGGAGCTTGGCCTTCACCGAGATGATTTGGAGTAGTCCAACAGCCGAATGGTCGGGTTCAATGGAACGCTGACATAGCCTCTGAGAGCAATAAATTTGGATTATAGGCAGGCACCAAGAAGGTAAGCACAGAGTTCACAATAATTGACACCCCCTCCCCTTATAACGTTATCTTGGAAAGGCCATGGTTGCACGCAATAAGGGCTGTTCCCTCAACACTGCACCAGCTGTTGCGGTTCCCAACAAAGCATGGAATTGAGGAGGTCAGAGAGAATCAGGTGTAGGCAAAGAATTGCTCCATAGAAGCCATGAAATCTACCTGTAACGTGCAAGAAGCAGAAACAGTAGAGATTGAGGACGAGGACATAGAGGTCCTGGATGACGTCGGCAAAGAACCGGCCGACAAAAGTGAGGAAGCCTTAAAGAAGATCCTAGTCCAACAAGGGGATGAAGATCGCTTCTTCCTTCTCGGCTCAGGTTTGGACGAGGAGAAGGAGAAGAAATTAGAATAATTCTTGCAAGCAAACATAGAGGTGTTTGCCTGGACACCCTATGAGATACTTGGCATTGAACCCGAGGTCACATGCCACAGTCTAAATGTAAACAAGTCGGCTAAACCTGTCATTCAGCGAGCAAGGAGGCTGACGTTGGTTCATGTGGAGGCAGTAAAGGAGGAAGTGGACAAATTATTGGAGGCCAGAGCCATTAGGGAGGTAAACTACCCAACTTGGTTGTCAAACACAGTTGTTGTGAAAAAGAAGAATGGAAAGTGGAGGGTCTGCATGGACTTCACTAGCCTGAATAAGGCTTGTCCCAAAGATAGTTTCTCACTCCTCAAGATCGATCAATTAGTGGATGCCACTTCAGGATATGGAAGGATGAGTTTCCTAGACGCTTACAGGGGGTATCATCAGATAACAATGTACCCTCCTAATGAGGAGAAGGCTACATTTATCAACCCAAAATGACTGTATTGCTACAGAGTGATGCCTTTCGAATTAAAAAATGCAGGAGCAACCTACCAGAGGTTGGTGACCAAGATGTTTAGACATCTGATTGGCAAACAGTGGAAATATACATTGATGACATGGTCATGAAGACCAAAGTACCTGAGAATCATCTAGCTGACTTGAAAACAGTTTTTGATATTCTTAGGACATATTGGCTCTGATTCAATGCTTTGAAGTGCGCATTTGGATCTGGTAAGTTTCTAAGATACCTGGTTACTAGAAGGGGCATTGAGGCAAATCCAGATCAAATCAAGGCCATCCTTGACTTAAAGAGCCCAACATCGGCAAAACAAGTACAGATGCTGATAGGAAGGGCCGTAGCCCTAAACAGGTATATAAGTAGAAGTTCAGATAAATGTAAACCACTTTTCAGTTTATTAAAAAAAGCCACCAATTTTTTGTGGACAGATGAGTGCGAAGTTGCCTTGGCCGACTTGAAAAAGTACCTGACAACAGCTCCAGCTCTGTCAAATCTAGTACCTGGAGAGGATCTATTCTTATATTTGGCCGTTTCACAGCATGCAGTGAGTGCAGTCGTAATCAGAGAAGAGAATGGAGAACAAAAGGCAGTATACTATGCAGGCGCAGAGACCAGGTACTTACCCTTAGAAAGTTAACACTAGCCTTGGTGATAGCTTCAAAAAAACTGAATCATTACTTCCAAGCTCACAAGATTGTGGTGTTGACTGAGCACCCCTTGAAATCTCTGCTGCAACAAGGAGATCTGACAAGCAGGGTAGCCAGATGAGCAGTGGTATTGAGCCAGTATGATATAGAGTTTAAACCCATAACGACTATCAAAGGCCAAGTTCTAGCCAACTTTATGGCCGAGTTCACACCTAGTACCATCCCACGTCGGGCTCCGGTAAGCCACAGTTTGGGGTGTCTAGGAGAACAAGAGGAGACCTAGCTGGGAATGAAAAACCCCACAATAGAACGAAAGAAAAAAGAAAAACCCAAACCCTACGATATTTACATCGGCGACTCCTTCCATCTATTTGTCGATAGAAGTTCAAACCGTTAAAGAGTGGGGGCAAGAGTAGCGTTGGTATCACCAGATGGGCGAATGGTGGAATAGTCTATCCATTTGGGGTTCAAAGTCTCAAACAATAAAGTAGAATATGAGGCACTAATCGCAGGGCTAAAATTAGCAGCAGCAGCAAAGGAAGCCGATGAGATGGTAGTTTTCTGTAACTCCCAACTTATTATGAACCAGGCAACAGGCGAGTATGCAGCCTGAGATAAAAGAGTGATAGCCTATGTCAAAAAAGTCGTTAGACTACTGGCCTTATTTTAGGATTGCTGACTACAGCAGATTAGCCGAGATGACAACAGCCATGCCGATGCCTTGGCTAACCTGGCTAGTGCAATGAAATTAAGGGGGGCAAGGACAATAATAGTTGATTATTTGTTAGGCCCAAGTGTGGAACCACTAATCACAGAGTATGAAGCAATGTGTGTGGAGATGGGTCCAAGTTAGATGGATGCAATAGTGATGTTTCTTAGGGACGGCAAGTTACCAAATGATTGCAAAGAGGTGCACAAGACCAGACTGAAGTCCGCAAGGTTTAGCCTAACAACAGAAGGACATCTTTACAAAAGGTCTTTTACTGGCCCCTTTTTGAGGTGTATGCATCCCTCCCAGGTTGAAGACTTCTTGTATGAAATATATGAAGGGGTATGTGTTAGCTATGCTGGGGGGCAAATCACTTACTCATAGAGCCATTACTCAGGGGTACTGGTGGCCTTACATGCAAAAGGATGCTAAAGCCTACGTCAGAAAGTGTGAGGAGTGTCAAAGGTTTACACCTTTGATACAACAACCAGCAGCTGATTTGAACCCGATATCCAGCCCTTGGCCATTTGCCCAGTGAGGCATGGATCTCGTTGGACAACTACCCCAAGTAACTAAGCAAAAGAAGTTTCTACTGGTAACAACTGATTATTTCACAAAATGGGTAGAAACTGAACCTCTTGCGAAGATTCGAGATATTGATGTAAAGAACTTCATATGGAAGAATATCATCACCACGTTTGTGATCCCAAGGGCAATAATAGCAGACAATGGTACATAGTTTGACAGTAAGCTAATCAAAAGCTTCTGTGTAAAGTATAAAATCAAAAACTATTACTCTACTCCAAGTTTCCCTCAGAGTAATGGTCAAGCAGAAGCATCCAATAAAACTATCTTGGATGGGATCAAAAAGAGACTGGAAGCAGTAAAAGGAAAATGGGTGGAGGAGTTGCCCAATGTACTATAGGCATATCGGACTACGTCGAGAAGATCAACTAGGGAGTCTCCATTTGCCATGGCCTATGGCACTGAAGCAGTTATTTCACTAGAAGTTGGCATTCCACGGATTAGAACCCAGGGAGTGGAAAATGGTACTACTGAAGCATTTTTAGCCCGAGATCTAGACCTTCTAGAGGAGAAAAAAGAGAGAGCAGCAATTCAGGTAGGAGAATACCAGTAATAACTTGCTAGGGCTTATAACAAGAAGGTCAACCCAAGAGAGTTCAAAGTGGAAGACCTTGTACTGAGGAAAGTAGTCGGCTACAAGAAGGATCCTAGGGAGGGCAAGCTTAGCCCAAATTGGAAAGGACCTTATAGAATCATCTCGGTTACCGGCAATAGGGCATATCGGCTTGAGGACAGTAATGGCAAAGAGTTGACAAGACCTTGGAACACTTGCAACTTGAAGTTTTTCTATCATTAGATCTTTTGATTTTTTAAAAGTTTATGTCATAATTTTATTAGCCGAAGTAATAATAAAATTTTAGTTTGGTTTGAAATTTGTGTGATAGGACTGACCAGTCCCATGGCGATGTTTCTGAATGAAACATGACGAATAACTTAAACTTATTATATGGCAAAGTTGAATTATACTTACATATAATAGAGTTGAACTAGGTTGGTGATGTTTCTGAATGAAACATGACAAATAACTTAGGCTTATTATATGGCAGAGTTGAATTGTACTTGCATATAATAGAGTTGAGCTAAGTTGAATTGAAACTACACTTACCATGTCGGCAGAATTAAACTCCGAATGGAACTAAGTGCACTTTACTTGGGTTAACAGAAAAACCAAGGTTGAACACCTCAGTTAAAGTTTGTTCGGATATGACTTCGGTGAAAGGCTATAAATACTTAATGTGAACTTAAGAGAAACTTAGGTTCACATTAGGGGGGCAGAGAGCTAGAGAATGATGAATAAACTTAAAAGTTAAAAGTTTGAGAGCTTGGGACTTGTTTACAAGCTAGAATTGACATAACACTTGTTGAAAATTCAGAAAAATTTACAAGTTGAAGTTAGCCAAGGTAATTGTATCCGAGATACATACTGGTCGAGATGACCAACCAAGTTATCAAAACTTGGAAACGGTGAAGTCTTAATAGAAGACAACATATGGTGGTAAAAAAGCAATGCTTGACTGAATAACACTTGTAAAAATATTTTAATATTTTTTATCTGAGGTATGCCAATGGTTGGCTGAGGAAAACATTCAAGGTTTATATCCGAGGTATTATATTTCGAAGTTATTATACAGTTAAGGTATACTTTGAAGAAATGCAAAAATATTGTAAGTATGGAAGTAGGAAAGGCATGAAAGAAAGCAGTAAACATGCATAGAGGCAAAAAAGAAGGTACACATTCAACACTTGGAAGAAAAAAGACTGGCATTCAAGAAAAAGATTACTTGTTCAATTACAAAAGGGGGCACATCAGCTAAACATAAAGCTAAACATTGTCCAGACAAAATAGAGGTATAACTGAAAGAAGAAAATTCTAAGTGCTGGTGGCATGAGCATCGGCCTCGGTTGGTAGTGTTGCATTCTTCTACGTCTCTATCTCGGCATCTATTTCGAGTAGAGTTTGATCCAAACTCTTCTCGGAACATTGTACCTTGGCCTCCGAAGTGGTTGGTCTAGGAGAGACACCCTTGGAAGCCAAGTCATCCTCCTCATCTTGAGTTAAGTCAAGGACTTGCTCATCTAGGGTGGGGGATTGGGCATCAATGGCAGTCTCCTCCTCCTCTTCATCGGTTTCACCATCCTTGACATCATCCTCGTCGGCTTCTTCGCCAGATTCTTTGGGTGTTGGAGGGAAAGGCACTTGAAGTTGATTGATGTCTCAAAGGTCGGAGTCCATTAGGACGGATAACTTATTGAGCGCCGTCGTCCAACCAAAGTAATAACCTCGGTTGCAAGCCAGGTTGACTTGCTCTTTGTACTGGTCATGGACGGCGGCCTGCCCCTCTTCATAAGCCTTTTCATCGGCCACCTTGACCTTGGCCTCCTTTGAGTCAATGGCCTCTTGAAGCTTACCCTCTAAATCAGTTGCCTTTGCCTTGGCCTTGGCAGCTTCAAGACTAGCTCTGGTAGCCTCGGCTTCAGCATTGGCTATTTTTGCTTTTTCTTCGACCAAATCCTGAGCAGCTTTGGAAGTCTTAGCTTGATCCAGCAGAGCTCAATTGTTGGCTTCGACATGATTGAGTGAGAAAAAGAGTTTGGCAGCTTCCTTAGTCTTCTTTGCCAACTCCTTCCTTGTTATCTCAGTCTTGACAGCGTATAAATGAGCGTGCTGGATAGCCTGCAAAATGTAAAACACATTAGTGAAATTTGATTAAGTATAGAAAGACTGTAAAAGAGTAAGTAAAGAGGCATACCAAGATCGAGTGCTACATTATAAGGCCGAAGTTTTCATATTCATGCAATTTAGCCATACAGTTCATATCTTCTGGTAAAAGAACAGTTGTTGACGGGGTTGCGCCGACTTCAATATTCATTACGTTGTTGCCAGCTGTCAGGGGTCTATCATCCACCATGACCTCGGGAGCCCAGGTCATTTTGCGAAGGAAGCTGCAGCTACTCTCAGGTTGGTCAGACCTCGGCCTTTTTGGGCGGTTGAGAATCGGATGCATCGGCCTCAGTTGGCCTCTTCTCGACGGCCATTTGGCTCTTCTCTACCTCGGCCAATTTCGAGATCGGTACAGTGTCCTTAGAATCAATCTGAGTCACTGTGGTCTTAGCCTTGGCCTTCTTCACTCTTTTCGGCTTTGGCTTCGATTAAGATGGAGAAAACGAAGATTGCACCATCACAACCCCGGGGATATTGGCAAGGAGATCCTCAACGATGGCTGGTTTATGGCCTATTTCATTAGCAATGGAGGCAACTGTTACTTTGGTGCCGAAGTGTATTGCTGGAAGGGCGGTTTGGGGATTGCCTGGGTCGTAAGCCGATGCCTTAGAATATTGACGTTTGCGGCTGCGAGTTCTGCCGGTAAGGGCAGAGATTGGAGCTCGGCGTTGGCGTTAGCACTGGGATGGAGGAATAAGTTGAGGGGCAGAAGTAGATGGTTACTCAGCTGGGTTAGAGATGGAGGCCTGATTTGGCCTTGGAGATGAAGTTGTCGGTGGAGTTGTGGTAGAAGGAGAGGTCTTACTTCGGCGATGAACGTCAGGCAGGACCGACTTGTATGTTGGTATGTAGTTCAGTAGAAGAGGCGTCTTGCGCTTTTGCATAGGGAGATCTAAGAGCTTCTTTAGATCTCTGCTGGGAATGAATGATTGCCAAAATCCCTTCGCTGGCTGAGGAAGAACTACAGAAAACAAAAAGCAAACATTAGAAGAGATGAATAAACTAGCAAACCTTAACCAAAATGGAATTTCAATACCAATGACTAAGTCTTACCATTACCCTCTTTAAAAACTATTTGGCTCAGAGGATAGAAATGAAGGTCGTCATCAGGTGAAAACTCCTAGTTGCCCGAGACGATGAAGTAATCATCTCCAGCACCTTTGTGGGAGTCTGGGAGGCAGGCTATTAGTTTAAAGGTGGTAGATTTGGGCTTGAGGTAGTATATGTAGTCTTTTTTAGACTTAAGGCCACACATGGTACAGCATAATTGGATATCGGCTAAAGTGATCCTAGCTTTTTCTCGGTGTGCTAGTTCAATTATGCCGTTGATAACCTTATATGAATTGATGGCTAGCTGCATAGGGTTAAGCTTATAGTAATGAAGGACCTCCCTAAAGAGAACGTTTAGGAGGAACCGAAATCCATACTCTATAAAGGCCACTACTGGAAAGACATAGAATCCCCATCAGGCATGGTAAAGTCCTCGTCCCTAGCCAACCCGAGTTGAACATCGACTGGAATGGAGAAATCTCGACAGAAATACTCTATTTTTTCTGGGGTATCTACTCTCCACCTGAACATACCCATGATGTCGACTAGTAAAGACTGGGGCAAAATTTCAGAAAAGAGTGGTTGATATGAGTTCAAAGACCTCAGCTAAAACCTAAGCTGGGATCAGAGCAAGGGTTTTTGAAGATCTAAGAGGGATTTGTTTCAATTTTCCTAAGGAATGTGATTTCTATCAAATGCCAAACCTAAGACTATACGGAAACAAGAATCAAGGGCAAGAATTTGAAAACAAGTCAAAAAAGAAAAAGAAAAAAAAAAAAAAAAAAAAAAAAAAAAAAAACATGATTCAGAGTCAAGAAAGTAACTTTTTTCAAGAACACTGAGTAAGTGTGTGCAGATGTGCAAAAGTCAAGAGCAGTGACAAACTACTAAAGCATCAAGTATATGAACAGTGTGTATGTGTGTATATAGACACAGAGACAGATTGAATAAACACAAAGTCACAAACAAGTATGTCTAATACCCTAAATGCTGAAATTCAGAGCATAATCGAAGATTCAAGAAGCTAGAAACAACTCATAAGACGAAAAATAGAAAATAGATTCATTGACAACATATGAGGTAGTTGAACAGACACAATTAAAAACCATATGGCTAAGAACAGTACAAGTTATTTGAAAGAATGAACAGAGGTACGAAAAGAAATCGGGGACTTACTGATTGGAGCAAAAAAAAATGACGTCGGAATGAAGATCGTTGGAGTCAGACAGCGTGAATAATTGGAACCAGATGACGAAATGCTCGCCGAAGAAGATGACTAAAGCAGTTGCAGGAGCTTTGAAGCATGAAAATGAAGGATTTCGGAAAGAAGCGTTAAAGAGAGAAAATTGGTTGCAAATTGAATACTCAAAAGTGAAGAAACGGAGAGAGAGGGAGAAGTTTTGTTAAAATTATGAAAAAGCTGTAAACCATAATGATTTGCCTTGGACGACATATCTGTTAGGCGGCGTGCGCAGAAACGACGCGACCTGATAGCTCATGTCAGGTACGAACCAATGAGGGAGCGACGCGTGGGGAAAATAGTTAAGTAAATCGTGCATGAAAACTTATGCGCAGATAAAACTCTTGGAGTTCTTGATTTAATGAAACAAAATACTCGGCTAGAGGAGCAATCTCGGTTAAGGAACTTGAAGAACTTGGTTCTTGGTTCTTGGTCATTGATAAAGTAGACTGCAAAGTCTTGGTCATATGAAACCGATGAGTGATGATCTCGATCGTGAGAGAGTGAAAAGTCTTAGCCGATGTGCTACGTGAATAGAAGGTATAGGTTCCATCACCTCAGGATGCCGAGGTAATAGAACCTAAGGGGCAGTTGTGGGGACATATTTTGTGAATGATAACACGTGGCCAAGGTGACGCCAAAGTGTTGGCCGAGGTGCCACGTGGTTTGGTCTCGTACCGAGATGATCTCGGTTAGGTCGAGATTATCTTTGGAGATATCGGAATCCGAGATGAGCAGATAAGGGACAAGAATCCTAGAATGGGGGAGGACCTCAGTCTGGATAAAAATAGAGCTCTTAAGGAGTTTATCTCTATCTAGCTGGGAGTCCAAGATGAGCAATTGAGCCAAAGTCCATTGAAGCTAGGCTTTTACAGGGATCATGTTAGTACTGGTTATAAAAGTAAGGCACCCTACGCTCTGTCCAGTAAGTTAAACACTATTTGTGATCTTTGAGAGATAATTGATTATTGACTTGATTGTCGGAGTGCCCTCAGGTGGATGAACCACTGCTGGATTCTTATCTTTCTGTAGCAGGTTGTTCGGGCTTAATATATTATGTCGGTGCTCTCTACACATCACTACAACAAGCAAAACATTAAAACATAAGGGTGGAATCATATTTCTAAAGTTAAACCTTAGAGGGCCTTAATATCTAGTTTTTTATCTTATTATATTCAATAAATATAATTGGGGTCGCATGAGGTGGGACAAGGAAGGAAAACTTGTGCCAGGCAAGACGGGAGCATAGAGAAAAAATGTCATCTTTAATTCTAAATTCGTCTCATCAGTAAATGTCACTAGTTTACTCACCTCCACCAAGTCCACTTTTTGAGTGTTTTTTTTATACAACTCTTACTTGTAACAAAACTTGAAAAAGTAGGGATTCAATGAGCATAGTCAAGTTGAGTAAAGACTTAAAAGAATTTCAAAATATGATTAATTTGTTTTTCTTTCAAGCTGAGAAGGAGTGCAATTGAATTTTTTTTTTTTTTTTTTTTAACCCAACTCAAGCTCATAGCTCGGCTTGTTGATCGGATTTCAAATAGGGGTTGCACTTGGATTGAGCGTAAGGTTTGCAGCTTAGCCTGGTCCAATCCAGCCTGGCCCACAAGCCTGAAAGAAAATATGAAAAAATAAGCAAACAGTTAAGGCTAGTCTCAACTTGTTAAACTAAACCTAGCTGTGACCCGTGAGAAGTGACTTGTTAGTTTGCTGGCAATCCTAAGGCAAGGCTTGGGCCTAACCCGTAGGTTCAGCTAGCTTTGGCTAATAAAAAAAAAGTCTCTCCACGAGTTTGGACACCACTTTTTAGAGTTATCATAACATGATGTCTGTTATTAGTTTCAAAATAAAATATTTACTTACATGGTGTTTTAAATCTATCACAAAATAAAATATATTACCAATATAATATATTGACTTATTTTTGTTAAATAATTAAGAGATAAATAATAATTCACGTATGTGTTTTATGATTTCTCATTAATAATATTACATGTAACTCCAAAATTATGGTGTGGAGAGGTCTTGTAGTGAGAAAGAATCATAACCATTGAACAAAAAGAATGAATTCATTTTCCTATCATACAAATGGACCCCTCAATCAATTGAATGGCTTACGCAAAGATTTGGGAACATGAGCATGGCTGACGAGCCTGCTCAGGTGATTATCACTCCACTAACCAAGTTAACAAGAAAGGGAAAAAGAGCCAAAAGTAGGGCAGAGATGTGAAATTATTAGTACCACCCATACAGGGTTCAAGGAGGACCCCCCTTTATAGAGGAGGAAAAAAATTGAACCATGCAAAAGGAAAAAGGTGGTGGTTATGCAGACACACCCTTGTGATGATTATCAATCCCCCTCTCTTCTCTCTTCTCTCTCTCTCTCTCTCTCCCCTTTTACAGCTTAAATGGCGCCAGCAACAACTTTGAGGTTCACATAGGTGGGGTGGGGGGAACCATTTTCTACTAAAGATAGGATGGGGGCCAATTTGCTGTCATGAGCATCAACACAAACACAGATAAAAGAATGGTCACATGGGTAAGCAAGATTAGCTGTATACAACACATATCCTCAAATTTTAGAGGTCGGATTATCTATTTAGGTCATTATGTTTTTCTGTTTTAAATCACCTCTTTGTAATATACGAAGAGTCTCTTTAGTCTAATTGTTAGTGAAAAGAGGCTTTGAAATGGGACATGAGAGATTCAAACAAAAGATTCCTTACTAAAATTTTAATATCTATAAATAACAATGAAAAGAATTAAAAAACGAGTCATGTAGAGATTTCCCTATTCATTGTTTCCCTGTTTATGATGTGAAGACTTTGATTCTAGTGATCCGATTTGGCATGGTTAAATATAAATTCTAATTTTCTCCTTGAAAGAAATTTAAGCTTTCATTTTCACATCTCTATCAATTTTTTTTTTTTAATTTTTTTTTTTTGGTTGAAAATTGGAAATTTAGGCTCTATCTCAATAGATAGAGCATCAAGACTCTTTCTATTGGGCCAACTAAGTTGCTCACATCTCTTTATTCGTGTGCCCTCATTGTCTTGCCTCCTTTAGATTCTTTTAAAGTTCCTTGGGAGTGTAGCTACCAAGATGTCAATTATGTCTCTCCTAGAAGTTGATTATGTACATCTCATTTTCTTTTAACATTCTTCTTACTCATAGTTATTTGTGACACCAGGAAAGGCTTATGCAACTGCAACAGGATTTGAAAAAAGAATTCGTCATATTTTTAAACTTGTTCTTTCCATGACCCCTCTTTACATGTTACTCGTACAATCAAAACTAATTTTCTCTAGATTATATGCAACTCTTTTTTGGGTTTGTAAGGTCAACCTTTATGTTATGTTTGGTTAGGGGATTTGAAGAAAGATTAGGAAAGGGAAAGAAAAAGGTGTGTAAAACTAAGTAAAATATATGTATATTTTATTTATATTTTATCTAATTTTTCCCTTTCTTTTTCTAAATCTCTCTTTAAATCTCTCAATTAAACACAACGTTAGAGCTACATTGTGCACTTTTGAACTCCAAATCTCGTCTCCCCACACATTCTAGGAATGTTTTTGTCCACTGGTTCAGGCAGAAAGAAGAATGAATATCTTTCCTTTTAGGTCATTTACATTACTACTACAATTCCCATCGTGCTGTCTCTCTCATGTGTTAAACATAATGGATGCAGAGTACTACATATTGAGGAAAATATACAGGACTGTGTCTCTTGTATGTGACCAAAAGGAAAAATACAAAAAGTACTTGAAAATAAACTCACCCTAAGGCCTCGTTTGGGAACCCTCTCTTTTAGCCAAAAACTCAAAAAGTTATTAAATTAGTCAAAAAGCCAACAACCCATACCAAAAAGTCAAAGATTCTCTTTTCTCTCTACTTTTTGCACATCTTTTCATAAAAAACTAAAAAAATCATCCCAAACATACTAATTTTTTTAACTCATATTTTAGCCAAATAATCAAAAAGTTACTAAATTAGCTTGTTCTCAAACGAGATCTAGGTGCCATAAGGTATTTTAACAAGAATAAGCTAAAACTAATGTTGCAGCTTTGATTTCTAACAACCCATGCTCTCAAACAGTCTGATTTGTGTTTTGCAAAAATGCCAACCCCCAAAACATTCAACATTAGAACAATGTGCATTGTACTATTGAAATGATATATATATATATATATTTTTTCCAACAC
Organism: Camellia lanceoleosa; assembly: GCA_025200525.1. Lineage (NCBI taxonomy): Eukaryota > Viridiplantae > Streptophyta > Magnoliopsida > Ericales > Theaceae > Camellia > Camellia lanceoleosa. The sequence continues at coordinate 17,472,204 of CM045761.1, forward strand.
AACATTCAATCAACTCCCCCCAGTAGTGTCAAGTGTTTCAACTTCACAGTCAATTTAAAATATTCAAAAGAGAGAAATCTAAATTACCCAATATAAAAATTTGACCACCATTGGTGTCTCATCATGGCACAAGGTCTGTCTGCAAATGCTCTTCTAGAATAAATTCATTTTTCAAAGTCACTGGTAAGGTAGGAACTAGGGAGGATTTGATCAAACTTTTTTGTTCGAAATGTCTCCACAGAAGAGGGCACGTGATGCAAAATGCAGTCTCGAACTTAAAATAGAAAAAGATCATTAAAAAAAAAATTAAAACCACTACGTATGAATTACAAGTTTCAACAAAATGTGTCGTGATCTTTGTCCATGAAAGAGAAGCCATGTGAGGTAAGGTGCAGTCTGCATTTTAAACGGAAACCTTTCCAACTAAAGAAAATGTTTTATATTGATCAAGCAAAAGGAAGAGCACAATGGCAATACAATTATCGCATGGTGGAAAATTGACTTAAGGAATAGAAACACCGAGAATTCCATGGTTACATGTTCAACGCTAGTGATAATGATTGGCAACAATCATTAGCAGGACCCCAGAATGTTGAAAAGCATAACCCGAATTGGATTTTCCACTAGAATACATAAAATCAGATTTACCGCCTTTGCGAAGCTTGTGACTCCTTTAAACCTGAAGCTCTAAATTGGGTAGTCGCAGCACAAGCAGCTTCTATGTCTACACCCCATTCATCACTGAGTCAGCATGGCCATTGTTGCCATCTTCCAAGATCTTACCATTCACTGGAGTTCTCAATCTCTGGAGAAAAAAACCAGTAAACAATATTGGTGCCTTACTTAATAACAGAAGAACAATTAAGTCATTTAAACAATAAAATAAAATAGAAAATTATTAATTCATTATACCCAATCTACTGGATCTCCAGAATTCCCATTTAAGAGCTTGTGATTCTCTTCTTTTGTCCGGCCATCCTTGCTTAGCGGTAGCAACAATGCTGCACCTCCAGTGCGGTCAGGCATTTCTGCATTAAAACAACTCAATGTCAACACTAAGTTTAAAATGCTGGGGTGAAACTAAAGCAAACGATTGAGATGCGGAAAAAGTCATATTGAATGCTAACCTGGCAACTTATGGTCGATAAAGAACACCACCAAATTAACAGTATACCTACAACAAAATCATATCGCTAAACTTAGTCACAGAAATATCAGAAACACGTTGGTTCATAGATATAAACGTAAATTGAATTCATATTGCTATACCATGCCACGACAACATCAACGGTGTAATGTTTGCGGGATGCAATAATCAAAAAGCTCTGGAGCACAACAGTTAACCAAGCACACTGCTTAATGAACCTGCAAAATTACATCAGAAAAAAAAAATTATTAAAATAAAAAAATAAATAAGAAAAACACCTGGAGAAAGGGTTGGAGCACAACACTTCATTTGAGGAAACAACAAAGATCTGTCCTAAAATAGTAGACGGGCTGAACTATCTCAAAATTTTCATTCAATTCTCACCTCCGTGTGCCATATTTCTGATATGTGCGCACAAAAACTAAAGAGAAGATCATGTGCGATGAAAATATCAAATCACCACAACCATATAATACACCACGAACTGCACATCAAAAAAAAAAAAAAAAAACAAATGACCACAGAAAATATTTGAAAGAAGTAAGCCAAAGAAAAACGGAAAGTTAAACCAACAGTAACGCACAATTCATGAAAAGCACTTCATGTACACTATCTGGACGGGGTAGTGTGGCAAGCTTTGAACCCTGTAAAAAGAATAAGAACCAGATTGTAATGCAAGCCTACTCACAAAATAAGACAATATTTCTCCACTATCGACAAATATCATGAAATGGACAATTTTAATTACAACAAAAAACTGTAACACATCATGGACTACTACAATAGAAAATGGTATAAAATTGTTGATTTTACCTCACGACAATGATAGTTTGGACCAGGAAGCTGAGTAGAATAAAATGTTATGACCCGAAGAATTTGACAAGCCTGTAGTGAAATTTTTGAAGAGAAACTGTCAAAAGAATGCTTTGGAATTGCCTCCATTACTCAATAGGTTGATGTGTTTCAATCAGAGCCAATAGACAGTTAATACAACCAGACTCACCTTCCCAATATACACATTAAAATAATCTATCAATATAAAATTTTAATTTCACCTAAAACAAAATTTGTCCCAGGAGGCAAGCTAAATACATTGGGTCATAATTTCTAGTCATTTTCTATTGTTAGTTAAGATTACAAAATGTTTAATTTCTACCAAAACAAAGTAATATATTTACAATTATGCAGAGAAATAACACAAAAAAATGTGTGCATGTACATTGCCAGATCATAAAAATCTCGAAAGTTCAGAATAATTATGTTAATTTGCTATTAAAAATTATTCAAAATCTCATAATACATATATACACACAGTAATTGATAGAGGATCAGGGTTAAGATTGCTTCTTCATAAATTGGCTTAAAATATACAAATCAAAACCTACCCTACAGACAGTAGTTTGACATGATGGTATGTTCACTATGCTATGAACCTTCTGGTGTTTTTACAAGACCTACGTAAGAATGAATCAGCAAGAAAGAACAACCACTTACAACTAAAAATGCCAGAACCCTGCACCACACTAGAACGGTATAGACTTTTTTGCTCTTTAAAATGAATGGATGAAAAGTCCACTGCACCAGAACATAACACACGAGAAAATTGAAAGACTGTAAACCTAAATGAACAAGGAAAAAAGATTAAGCACAAACAACATGAAACTTACCAAGAAAAAGGATAGAAAGACGAAGGTGAATACGGTCTCACTGATGTAACCTTTATCTAGCCCAAGCTCCTTTAGTCACAGAAGTCCAGATATAAGAAAGATGACCCAATATATACAATGCACTTCACAAATGAAGAATCAAACCAAACCAAGCTTTGTGTCTCAATTAATAAATAAAGAAAGAATGAAAAAAATACAGACCGGAAGAAGAAAGAATCCGACATCTTGAAGAATTGGTCCAGGCCGATGAAAATAATGAACTCCTCGAGCAGCCAGCCCATGGATGTACTGAAGAAACAACAGAAATTAATTTCCCATCTTAGGCTTCTGAAACAACATAGCACAAGGGAAAACAGAACACAAAATAGGAAAAACAATTTATATCTTACGAAAATGCATTGACATGAATGGTGAAAAACAGTCACTACTAATATTACATGATGAAAAGCTGAGGAATTTTTAAAAAAAAAAGAAAAAGAAAAAAAAGTAATAATGTTTTTCCAGACAAAAACACAAATATCTTTTTGAATTAAGGGTTGGTTTGGGGGTGTCAAAAAAATTATCTTTTTTTTTTTTTTTTAAAAAAAGATGAAAAAAAGAAGAGATGTGAAAAAGATAAAAAGATGGATTATATAGTAGATGCCAAACAAGGCTTTAATGTTTCCACAGCTCTTACTTTCACATTCAAAAGAAGAATATAGGGATAAAAGCCTTGCAAAACTCTAAACTTTTACACCAAATTTTTGCATTGTTCACCAAGATACTACATTGGTTAAAAAATAAAAAGCCAAATCATAAATCAAATTTTTTTTAAAACATTTGACCCACCTCGTTGACCAACTCCAAATCTATAATCTATCCAGACCCAATAATAAACATGAAAACACAAAGCAAGTCCATCAAGAAACCTCCAACAATATTAGCAAAAGATTTAAAAATTAAAAACCCATTTTCAGACACATACCCAGAAATTCGTTCAAAAAAAAAAAAAAAAAAAGACACGTATCCAGAAATTCTAATCCAATATTTTTTTAAAAAAAACATTAAAATTAAAAACCATTTTCATGGCCGAGTCTAAACACACCGAGCAAAAACAAACATTTTTAATAAAAGAACTACAATGGAAATTAATAGAGGGAAGGACATTGATTTAAACCTGACAGATTATCCCCGCTAGAAGATACTTCCAATTCTCGGCAAGAAGATTGAGTTCTGTTATAATTTCTGCGCAAAATCTCTTCCATAGCTTCTCACAAAAACAACAAACAAACCCAATCGAAACCCAGAAAAAGCATAAACAAAAGCAAACCAATTCAAAAAAAAAAAAAAAAAACCTTGCTTTAAACAAAAGAGGATTAAAAGACGAACCTTTGAAGCCTCGCGACCAATGTAAAGCGACATTTTCTCTGCGTGTGAGGACCAGTGCCATATTACATCACAACCCAACAGTTAAGGTCACCATCATTCATCACAAATCTCTCAATTCCAATAAAAATCGAATCGTTTTCACAAATTTTTGCAGAAGTGGGATCGAGAAAAGATCCAGCAATGCGACCTAACCACCAGGATCGAGAAAATTGACAAGAGCAATGAGGAATCTGAGATTGCTCTTGAAAATCGAATCCCCTCTTCAATGGCGATATTCAATGAATCTTTCTCTCTCTGTATCTCCAAACTTTCTCGCTCTAGAAGAACTAGTATGATGATGATGATTTTGGGTTTCTCTCTCTATCTTGTTGTTTGAACACCGAGCGACAGTTGAGAGGGAGAGAGAGAAGGGGGGCTTTAAAACAAAGATCGCCGCTACGAGACCCCTCCTGCGAAAAGAGGAGGAAAGAGGAAATTAGTTTTAAAAAAAAGAGACTTGTCCTCAAATATTTTTGATTTTTTTTATTGAAGCTTCTATACAGGTGTGGATGATTTGGTAAATTTCAAATCATTTGATGGAGGACGGGGTGATAATCTGATTTGTTATTTAAAATTAAATTGATTAAGGAATAATTAATTAAATTGTTTGATAATTATAATTAATATTATTTAAAAATTTAATTGACGCTTAAAATGTAAATTGAAACTTAAAAAAAATTTAAGTCATATAAAACTCACTTAATTCTGACAGAATTTGTAAATATTACATATAAATATTAATATATACTATTATAAATTTATTACTATCACTGCTACCATCAGTGTTACTACCCCCACTAACATGTCACTTCCACCACTATCACCATGCTATTGCCACTGCCATTGCTACCATTACCGCCATCGTCATTGTCATCGCCATCGCTACCATTACCCACCACCATCACAACCATTACCACCACAATCACAACCACTACCATTATGTTACTACCACCACCATCACTATCACTAACACAACTACTATGCCACCGCTACCACTATCGTCATAGTCGCTGCCACCATCATGTCACCACCACCGTCGCCGCCGCCACCACTATTACCATCATTTCATCACCATCGTCATTATTACCATGAATATCACTATCATTTTATTGCTACTATTATCGCTACCATCACCATTACACCACCGCCACCACTATCACCACCACAACCACTACCATGCCACTCCATCACCACCATCACAATATAAAAATTAAAATATACATTTTAAAAATAATAAATTTCAAATTTTATCTTCCACGTATCAAACAACTTATTTTTACTTTAACACTTAAATTTTTATCAAATAACTTTCAACTTAAAAAATGTAACATTCAATTTTCAATACTTAATTTTCAGTCTTCTGTTTTCAGTTTTCAGATTTATCAAACATCAATTTACCTTATTTATACTTGGTTATTTACTTACTTTGTTGTTTAAAAATATTTTATTATATATGAGAGTGTTTAGCAAAAGTTATTTTTTGACTTTTTGAATTAAAATCTATAAAAAAAAAAACAATAAGTTAAAATAGTCAATAAGACAAAGTGTTACATTAAATCTATTTTTCTCTCACAAATATCACATCCAATTACAAAAAAATCTAACTATCTTTCCAAATATAAAAATTTAAACTTACTAAAATAGCAACTTTCTAAACACCTACTATATATAATTCACAATTTTGATATAAATTCAAATTTTAGGCAGTTTAGTTAGTATTTTTTTTTGGGGGTTTAAATTTAAATAAAAATTAACTTTAAAAACAAATGGGCAAATTACACAAATAGTCCCTATAGTTTGGGGCTTTTGACAAAAATAAATGTACAAATATTTTTAAAATTATTTAATTGATTTTTAGACATTTATTTATTTTTATACTAAATTAATTTTTATTATGTGTTTGGATGATAAAAAATAATTCCCAAAACAAATAAAGTTAAAATGACAAAAAAAAAATTTAAAAATAAAAGTTAAAAAAAAAATGATCAAATATAAATAGGATAACGTGTAATTTATCCCAAAAAAGTAAAATAAAAAAGAGAGACTCGCCTCAAATATGTATTTTGATTTCGTTTGAAGCTCTTTATAGAGAGGAGTAGGGGTGAATATAATTCGAATTAGTTCAGTTTAGCAAATCAAGACCAATTACTTACTTACGATTTTATTAAATTTGGAACTAAATCAATTCATGAAAATCTTAAAATCAATCCCAATCGAACCACTAAATAAGGGTTTGGTTGGATTAGAAAACGTGACTTTTAAAAATATTATTATTTATAATATAATCACAAAATAGTATTCAAAATCTAATAATTGTTTACATAATTATTTAAAACTAGTTCTATCATTACACAAAAATATACTTATAATAATAGAGAGTCATAATTTTTATATATATTTTGAAGATACAGTTTGTTCCAGGTAGAACGGGTCGGACTGATCCGCGCCCCTCAAGCCTATGTCTGAATGACCAAACCTACCGAAAGACCTACACAAGAGTTCAACGGGGAACGGGGAGTCCCCCAGTGAACCCTCCGACGCGTAAGTTAGAGAGAGAAGTAGAGTGTAGAGATGAATTAGAGATAAAAAGCTTAACCTTTTTCTTGTCTTCGACATCTGCTTATATCTTCTAGTAATCATTTCGCTGTCTCTTCCGACCTGTCACCTTGGCCGAAAGTCTATGCTCTAGCTTACCTTGTTCATGGTGAAGGCATTCTGTCTCGACGGAGAGGGGTTATCGCAATAAATACTGTAAGAGGGTTCATTAATGGCGATGTGCAGTGGCAATAATTTTACAGATCTTTGTCTGTTTATGTGGCTTACCTTTCTCTTGCCAGGTGTCTTGATGTCATTGGTTCTTATTGCTACGTGGGGTTTCAGCAATGCTGGGCTTTAGTATTTAAGTTATGTATTGGGCCCTAAATGGTGGGTTATGATCTTTATGGGCTTACCCATGTCAGTAGTCCCCTATTCCCAAGTGCAACTTTAGTCCAACGAAGGGAATAATGAAGAAAATGAGAGTTGTAAAAGACCGGCAGAGTGGAGGTCGACCGAGAGGGGTGACCGACCATATAGAGGGCCGACTGCGAAGGGTGGTTGAGCGGAGGGACCAACCATGAGGAGGGCCGACTGCGAAGGGTGGCCGACTGGAGGGACCAACCATGAGGAAGGCCGACCGCGAAGAGTGACCATGAGGAGGGTCGACCGCGAATGGTGGTTAAGTGGAGGGACCAATCATGAGGAGGGCCGACCGCGAAGGGTGGCTGAGTGAAGGGGCCGACCTATGGGATGGGCCGACCGCAAAGGGTGGCCGAGTGGAGGGACCAACTATGAGCAGGGCCGATCGTAAAGGGTGGCCAAGTAACGGTGTGCGGGGCTCGAGGGATGGCAGGGCACGTGGTGATTTGAAGTGGAAAAGACATGGTAGGGGAAAAGGGCAGTGGATCGTGGGCGTACACGTGGCGGAATCTCATGATGGAGAAGGCTAGGCGTTGAGCAAGAAATGAAACGATAGGTCAATATAGGGTGTTGAAGAGATAGTTTTGGCGGTGTTTTGAAAATTTTCAAACTGGCGAAATTTAATTGTGACTCTTGGAATATAGACAAACCTTGGGCGTTTGGTATTATCCGTTTTACGTATCTCTTTGGAAACAACCAAAGTATTCCCAGTCTAAACTCCTTTGTGTCATGTGATACTCCTTTGCGACATTTTGTGGACTATCTCGCACCACCATCTGAGCCCAAGAAGAAGCAACAACTGCGAGGGTCAATCCATTGGGCAATGACGATGTGGTGGATTTGGCAGAACAATACCAGACGAAGAGGTGAGTGGGAAACGAGAGGCAGCCGGTGGGGCGACCTCGTTCATCCACAATGGTAGTGGTTGTGCAGCCAATCAGCCAGGTTGAGCCAGATCACTGGTATACAAAGGCTAATAAGTCGACCGTTATCGCGGAGGAGTTGGTAAGTATACGCGAGAAATACCAGATTCCCGCAAAAATAGAGTTAAAGCTGCCGATAACGAAGGAGAGGCCTTCCGACGCCCGACCGGGGGAGTTTGCCCTCTACGAGAAGGCATTGAAGGGAGGGTTGAGGTTACCGCTTCTGTAGATGGTAGTGGATGTCCTAAACCGGTTGGAAGTGGCGCTGGGTCAACTAATGCCCAATGCGTGGAAGATTGTATTGGCTTGTGCAAGCGCGTGGCCGAGGGCGAACGAGGAGGCGGCTATGACAGTGGATGAGTTTTTTGCATGCTACAAGGCCTCGGGGCAGCAAGAAACTTGGGTCACTTTGTAGGTGGTGGCAGAGAGGTGCGTGGTGGCGGGGTTGCCGTCATCAATAAAGGGGTAGAGGCCGCGGTGGTTCTACGTGTCCGCAAACGGAGGGGTTGGAGTGCGCATGGCGTGGAAAGTGCCCACCAAGTCTGTGGAGCCAAAGCTAGGGGCAGCAGTTGAGGAGAGGGTGAAGAAGGTGAAGGCATGGAAGGAGAAAGAGGGCGCCAAATGGGACGAGCTCGTTCAGCCGTCAGCCTTGTTTGCCACAGGGTTGGGCCCTCTCCACCGACCGGTGGAGACCTGGAACCGGCGGAATTAGAGACGAGAAGGAAGGCGCAAGAAGCGGAGGATAAGACCATTCTCTCTAAGGCCAGTAAATTCAAAGAGTCACAGGCAGACCGGCCGCCAAAGCCGATCGCGAGGGAGAGGATCCGACCACTCCCCAAACCGCTAGGGGAAAAGGACTTGGGTAAATTTGAGCCACGACTGCCCTCACTTGATCCTTTGAAGGAAAGGGCCAACAAGGAAGTAGAGGCTGTGGCAAAGAAGGATAAGGGATAGGGAGGAGGTGCCAGCCCTGAAGAGGAGGAAGGAGGTGACAGCAGAGGAGACCCCCGAAATAGGGTTGGGGAAGCAGCAAAGGGGGGGAGAGAGTGGGGCGACTGGCCCTGAAGAACAAATGGCAAGTGGGGCGATCGGTGCTGAGCAAAGGGCAAATCCACAGCCTAACGAGAGTCTTGCGCCCTAAGGAGAAGGAAAGAGGGCTGGGTTGAAGACTGCCTTCTACCACGTCCCAACGGTGTCCGGACGAGTAGAAAGAGAAGGGAGAGAGGGCTGGGTTGAAGACCGCCTTCTACCACGTCCCAGCAGTGTCCGGGCGAGTGGAAAGAGAAGGGAGAAAAGCCAGGATGGCTGCAGATCACCTCTTGGGGGTAGTAGAAGACGTCGCCGTGCACTTGGTGGCTGGTTTTACTAAGACTGAGCTGCTAAAGGGGTTATACTCTGCCCAGATGGAGGTGACTGCCTTAGCAGGAGCCCTGTTGAACAAGGCGGCGGCGGCGAAGGGCGAAATGAGGAAGAAAAGGGAAAAGTTGGGGCAGGTGGAGGCCCAACTTGAAAATTTCAAGAAGGAGAGCGCAGGTTGGAGAAGGGCTGCGCGGAGTACTTGTGCCAGGGGGTTGGAGGAGGCTCAGAAGGCGAAGAAGATGGAGGTGTTGGCGATGGTGTAGAGCAATGTTGCCGATCGTGCCCATGCTGAGCTGCTCGCAGCCAGGTTGGAGCTGGATGACGAACGCCGCAAGGTGGTGTCGCTCGAATTCCAGCTGGTTGGAGAGCAGAAAAAGCTAGAAGAGGCCCAGAACGCTTGTACCGTCGCTAATGAACGGTGGGATGAGGTAATGACTTGTAATGAGGATCTATGCGCCTAGTCAATCAAAGAAAAGAAAGAAGCAGATCTGAAGATCGCGGGGTTGGAGAAGGATCTGGCAGATGAGCACGCCAGGGCAACGACAGAGAAGGCGGGGTTGGAAAAGGAGTTGGAGGAAGAAAAAGTCAAGGCAGCCTCTGAAAGGGCAGCATACTCCGACTTATGCATTGCAACAGTAGAGCAGTTCAAGGGGTCTGCTGACTTTCAGATGGCTGTCGACGCCGCGATCGCCAACAACTTGGCGAGAGAAGGGTGTGGGGGGACTGGCCCGTCGGGAGCGACCGCTGGGAGTAGGAGTGAAGAAGAAGTGATCCAAAGCTTCCAGTGGTCGGACTTCTACAAACACGAGATGGCTGAGTTCTGGGATAGCGACTGGAAGATGTTTAAACGCAAAGCAGAAGAGCTGTTCCCAGACTTGGACTTCAACAGTGTAAAGATTGACGAAGACGACGTGGCCCAGACCCCCTTAGATGAGGGTGTTGAAGAAGAAGACCTCGTCTCAGGTGAAGAGGAATGATTGGTGCAAAGAAAATTTGTACTCAGAGTTTTGGTTGTTTTTTTTTTTTTTTGGAATTTCTGTAATAAACTTATGTATAAGTTTGTGAATGAATAAAATTATGAGTTGTGTTTGTGTTTTTATGTTATTGTCTGTATTGTTTGAGGATCTGCAAAGAATGAAAGTGGTGACTTACACAGGGCTTGTGTATAAATTATTGTGAAGTTTAAAATGTATGAAAACCTCAACTCATAGTGAAGTTTAAAATGTAGGAAAACCTCGATGCAGAGTGAAGGTTAAAATATAAGAAAACCTCAATGCAGAGTGAAGGTTAAAATGTAAAAAAAACCTCAATGCAGAGTAAAGTTTAAAATGTAAGAATGTTAAAAACATGAAGTTACGAATCACAACCCAACAAGGAGCCAGTCTGACCTGGAAAACGTTAAACTAGAATTTGACTAAGTATGGCAACTATGCCACAATCATGAAGTTGCAAGAATGGCCTTGGTCGAGCGCTTCATTCGTGCTCAGTTCGGGTCAGGCCATGATTAACTCGGTCGGGCTGTCTCTTCAAGTAACTCAGTCTGACTGAGCTTTTCATGCTCAGTTTGGCCGAGGCTTGTCGTGCTCAGTCTGGCTGAGGCTTTAAGTGACTCAGTCTGGCTGAGCTCTTCATGATCAGTCTAGCTGAGGCTTGTCGTGCTCAGTCTGGTTGAGGCTTTAAGTGACTCAGCCTGGCTGAGCTCTTCATGCTCAGTCTGGCTGACGCTTGTCGTGCTCAGTCTGACTGAGGCTTTAAGTGACTCAGTTTGGCTGAGGCTTGTCATGCTTAGTCTGGCTGAGACTTTAAGTGACTCAGTCTGGCTGAGTTCTTCATGCTCAGTCTGGCTGAGGCTTGTAACTGAGTGCTGCAATCAAAACTTTATTGAGGTACCACACAGATAATTGAGATACAAGATTGTTGTCGTGTAAAGTGTAGTCCATTTGATCAGAAATTTACATCATGTGAGAGAAAAAAAAGAACATCCAAGTGTGTAGATTGCCAAAAAGAAAATACAATAACTGATCAATACAAAAATAGGGATTTATTGAAAATATCGATTCAAGTGTTCGGCATTCCACGGATGGGGAAGGTCTCGGCCTTCCATGTCCTGAAGTCGGTAAGTGGCCGGACGAGGTTTGGCTTTGACAACGTAAGGTCCTTCCCACTTGGCTGCCAATTTGCCCTCAGCTGGATTTTTGGTGGCAAGGGTTACTTCGCGCAAAACAAGGTCCCCCACAGCAAATTCCCTTGGTCGGACTTTGAGGTTGTAATGTGTTCTCATTTTCTGTTGGTATAAGACCCGTCTGATAGCAGTGGTTTCTCGGAACTCTTCGATTAGGTCTAGGTCTGCCCGGCGCAGCTCTTTAGTTAGTTCTGGATTCGGATGTAGAATTCTTGGGGTAGGCAGACCGATTTCCACTTGTATGACTGCCTAAGCGTCGTATGTTAAGCGAAAAGGGGTCTCCCCAGTGGGGGTTCGAGCGGTAGTGCAGTAGGCCCAAAGTACATTCGGTAATTCCTCAGCCCAGAGTCCCTTAGTAGCTTTCAGCTTAGTCTTGATGATCTTGAGAAGAGAACGGTTGGTAACCTCAACTTGGCCATTGGCTTGGGGATGACCTGGGGAAGAGAAACATGGCTGGATTTGAAGTTCTACACACAATTTTCTGAACTTGGCATTGTCGAATTGTTTGCCATTGTTAAAGACGATATGGCTTGAGGGATGCCAAATCTGCATACGATCGACTGCCAGATGAATCTGGTTGTGTTCCGCTCGGTAATTGTGGCAAGGGGTTCTGCCTCCACCCATTTAGTGAAGTAATCAATGGCGACAATGACGAATTTGGTTTGGCCTCGGCCAGTGGACAATGGGCCAACTAGGTCGATCCCTCATTTGGCGAATGGGTAGGGATTGCAAAGTGTGATTAATTCTGTAGGAGGAGCATGAAGGATGTTGGCAAAACGCTGGCACTTATCACATTTGAGCACGAAGTCAGTCACATCTTAATTGAGGGTAAGCCAGAAATAACCAGTGCGAAGTATTTTGTGGGCTAGGGATCGGGCGCCCGAATGATTACCACAGATACCCTCATGGATTTCCCTCATTACATAGGTTGCTTGAGTAGGATTGAGGCATCTGAGGTATGGACGTGAAAAACCATGTTTGTACAAGAGGCCGTTGACAAGGATGTAGTTGGACAACTGGGCCCTGATTTTGGCGACGTGCTGTTTGTCAGCTGGCAATTCCTCTGTTGTCAGAAATAGAGAGATGTCGGCCGTCCAAGGAATAGGTTTGTTTTGGAGGAAGTAGGCTTGTTACTGGTTTGGGGAAATGGCAGAGTGGGCCAGGTACTCGAGATGGACACCGTGGCTAAGGTCTGACTGGTTGGCCGAAGCCAACTGAGCCATTTCATCTGCCTTGGAGTTTTTCGTCCGAGGGGTGTGCTTGATGTGGAAATTATTGAAGAGGCGAGCAAGAGGGAGTGCAATATCCCTATAAGCCCGCATTGTGTCTTCCTTGGCATCGAATTCCCCCATGATTTGTCCGACAATAAGCTGGGAATCGCTGAACACTTGGATATGGCTGACACCAATGTCTTTGGTGAGGCGAAGACTTGCAATCAATGCCTCATATTCAGCTTCATTATTGTTTACGTCGAACAAGAAGCAGAGAGCACATTTGAAATAGCCTCCCTCTAGGGCGCTGAGGATGAGACCTGCCCCACTGCCTTCTTTGCGGGATGATCCATTGACGTTGAGGGTTCAAGAGTGAGGGTCTTCCGGTTCGGTAGGGGGTGGCAAGAGCGAAGGAGCTGTGGTCGGAGTGGGATTAGTGAATTCTAGGATGAAATCGGCAACAGCCTGTCCTTTAATCGCTGTTTGAGGCCGATAGGAGATGTCAATTGGCTGAGCTCGACTGACCATTGCATAAGTCTGCCGGAAAGTTCTGGTTATTGCATTATCTTTTTCAATAGTTGGTCAGTGAGAACCACTATGGGATGGGCTTGGAAATAAGGACGAAATCGTCTAGAGGCAGTGACCAAGGCCAAGGACATTTTTTTCTAAAAACGGGTAGTTCTGTTCCACTCCATTGAGAGCCCGACTGATGTAGTAGACCGGTCGCTGGACAGAGCTATCTTCCCTGATGAGTGCTACACTGATTGCGATGTTTGACACGGCTAAATAGAGGAAGAGGGGTTCGCCCGTGATTGCTTGAGAAAGTAAGGAGGGTTGGCCATGCATTGTTTCAACTGCTGAAAGGCCTCTTCAGACTTTACCGTCCACTCAAAAGTTTGCCGAAGAACTTTGAAGAAGGGGAGGCACTTGTTCGTTGCGTGGGAAATGAAGCGGTTGAGGGCGGCCATTCGGCCAGTAAGCCTCTGAACCTCTTTAACTGTTCTGGGTGACTGCATTTCAATTAAGGCCTTGATCTTTTCTGGGTTAGCTTCGATGCCCTGCTGACTGACCATGAAACCCAAGAACTTTCCAGATCCTATGCCGAATGCACATTTCTCCGGATTGAGCTTCATTTGATGCTTTCGTAGGGTGATGAAGGTCTCTCGTAGGTTGGCCATATGATCAGTGGAGAGCTTGCTTTTGATTAGCATGTCGTCGACATATACTTCCATGTTCCGGCCTATCTGGTGATGAAAGACGGCATTGACCAACCGTTGATAAGTGGCTCCAGCATTTTTCAACCCAAATGGCATCACACGGTAATGGTAAGTGCCTCGGTTGGTGATAAAGGAGGTGTGTTCCTGGTCAGACGGGTGCATCAGAATTTGGTTGTATCTAGAGAAGGCATCCAGGAAACTGAGCATTTGGTGGCCGGCCGTGGCATCAACCAACAGATCTATGTGAGGAAGAGGATAGCTGTCTTTGGGGCAAGCTCGGTTGAGGTCGGAGTAGTCGACATAGAGTCGCCATTTACTATTATTTTGGCGAACTAGAACCACATTCGACAGCCATCTGGGGTATTCCACATTTGTGATAAACTATGCCTTAAGGAGCTTATCTACTTCAGAAGCAATAAGGTTATTGCGCTTCGGGTGAAAGATGCGTTGTTTCTGGCGGATGGGTTAGAAATGGGGCTCAATGCTGAGATGGTGGGTGATGAAGGAGGGGTCAATACCTGGCATGTCGGAGTGGGTCCAGGCAAATACGTCGTTGTGCTCAATTAGAAGGGCGGTGAGGTTGGCCTTGGCTTGGAGGATAGTTGGCTGCCGATCTTGGTAGTTTTTGTCGGGTTGGTGGGATCGATGAGGACCTTGACAAGCTCTTCCATTGGTGCCCCTCTAACCAGCTCGTCCTCGTCTCTAACGTCAAGTTCTTCAATGATCATGGCCTTCTTGAGCTTGACCTCTTCAAGTGAGGCAACATAACAATCCCTAGCCATAGTCTGCTCTCCCATGACCGTGCCGACCCAAAGATCGGTGGGGAACTTGATGGCAAGATGAAAAGTGGATGTAATAGCTTGGAAGGCATTTAGGGCGGTGCGGCCGATGATGATGTTGTAGGCGGAGGGACAGTCGACGACTAGGAAAGTAAGTAACTTGGTGGTCTGCCGTGGGTATTCTCCGATGGTGATGGGAAGATCGATGGAGAAGATGGAGGTCACCTGGTCTCCAGTGAAACCGACCAACGGGGTTTGGAGAGAAGACGGACTTTCTTCCCCGATCTTGAGCTGGCGAAAGGCATTTAGGAAAATGATGTCTGAAGAACTGCCATTGTCGACGAGAACCCGTTTGACTGTGTAATTGGAGAGGAGGGCAGAAATGACGAGGGGGTCATCATGGGGGTAACGGATGCCAGTGCAGTCGGCTTCCGTAAAGGTGATAGGCTCCATCCACTGCTTGGGCTGTTTGGGAGGGTGGTCTAATGTGGCAACTTCTTTATCTGAGCCTTGTCTTATCTTTCTGAGTTCTGCCTACTGAGCCGAGCGGGATGGACCTCCACAAGTAAGCCCGCGAGCTATGACTCTGTTTTCTCCGACAGGAGGGGCGGGGTTACCTTGTGCTCGAGGTTGCTGTGGAGGCGATCATGGCCAGGGTTAGGTTATGCTGGTTGTCGGGGAGGAGTGCACCGGCGGTTGTTCTTGATGGGTTTGGTCCTTTGCCTTTGCTGATGGCGGGTGTTCGTGAACCGACTGAGACGTCCCTGACGTATCAAGCCCTCGACCTGATCTTTGAGGTTAACACACTCTTCAGTATTATGACCGTGGTCCTAATGAAAACGACAATATTTGGACTGGTCTTGCCGATTGGAAGGAGACCACGATGGTTGGGGCCATTTCAGGGGGTAGTCTCGTTGGATCTGGTTGAGAACTTGTTTTATGGGGGAATTAAGGGGTGTGTACCATTCGAATTGGCCGGGCGGTCGGGCTAGCGCCAACCGGTCGGATTTGGAGGGTCAGTCAGTGTACTGAGGTGTTTGGTTATTGTACTGGGTATTTATGGTGTCTGAGTCCTTTCTCTTCTCTCTGGGGGTCGGGTTTTTGGCTGTAGGGTCTTGGTGAGCGGCTAGGGAATCTTCTGCGTTCATGTATTTTTGGGCTTTGCCATGGAGGTTGGGGGTTTTTTTAGAGAGAGAAAAGGAAATTAGATGATCATAGGCCGGCCATGAATGCCGTGAGGATGACCTTGTCATTGTTTTCTGCCATCTGCAGAGCTTCGGTGTTGAAGCGGGTGACAAAGCTGTGCAGCGACTCCCTCTCAATCTGACGGATGTTGAGGAGCTGGGTTGCCGGACGCCGCTGGCGCTGGGCTCCAATGAAATGGTTGAGAAAAGAGTCACTGAGGTGCTGGAAAGTGGAGACAGAGTCTGCTGGCAGTTGACTAAACTAGAGTCGAGCCGACCCCTTGAGTGTCACGGGGAAAGCCCGACACATGATTTCATCGGGGAATGCATAGAGGAGCATGAGGGTTCTGTAGGTCTCCAAGTGATCAACTGGGTCCGTCGTACAGTCAACAGAGTCGATCGTGGGCATTTTGAACTTAGGAGGTAGAGGTTTGTCCTTGATGGAGGAAACAAATGGGGAGTTGGCTGTGGTAGATGATTTATGCTGTATGTTCTGCTTGACCTCTTAGAGTTGGAGCTTCATGGCTCGGAGTTCTGCGTCCCAGAGAAGAATTTTGTTACCAACGAAAGGTAGCGGGGGCTGGACACTGCTGGCCTCTCCTTCCGGGGTTGGTGTCGGGATCGATAGATGTGGGCCCTGGGGTGGCAAGTTTATACCTAGGGGAGGGGGTTGCAAGCCTTCCAAGTTGGGTGGGTTAGGCTGCTGGATAGTATGACTCGGAGCACACTCTTGGTTGGGTGGGATATCTGGAGGTGGTAGAGGAGGCATATGAAGGTTTCTTTGGAGTAGAGCATTAATCAGGGCTTGGTTTTGCTCGGACAGGCGGTTAATGCTGTTGGTGAGCTCAATAAAATACTGTGGTGGGTTGTTTGGATTGGAAGGGTCAGCTTGATGATCTGCAACATTGGGATGAGAAGCCATGGATCTAGTTGTGACCACCCACCTTCACAGGTGGTAGGAGGAGGTTATGAGAAGAGGGTCTCCGACGACAATAAGCACAACTGGCGCGCAAAACAAAAATTTTCCCACAGACAGTGCCAACTGAAGATACAGTTTGTTCCAGGTGGAACGGGTCGGATTGATCTGCGCCCCTCAAGCCTGTGTCCGAATGACCAAACCAACCGGAAGACCTGCACAAGAGTTTAACGAAAACGGGGAGTCCACCAGCGAACCTTCCGACGCGCAAGTTAGAGAGAGAAGTAGAGTGTAGAGATGAATTAGAAATAGAAAGTTTAACCTTTTTCTTGTCTTCGACATTTTCTTATATCCTCTGGTAATCATTTCGTTGTCCTTTTCGACCTGTCATCTTGGTCGAAAGTCTATGCTTTAACTTACCTTGTTCATAGTGAAGGCATTTTGTTCCAACAGAGAGGAGTTATCACAATAAAGGCTGTAAGGGGCTTCATTAATGGCAATGTGCAGTGGCAATAACTTTGCAGATCTTTGTCTGATTATGTGGCTTGCCATTCTCTTACCAGGTGTCTTGATGTCATTGGTTCTTATTGCTACGTGGGGCTTCTGCAATGTTGAGTTTTAGTATTTGAGTTATGTATTGAGCCCTAAATGGTGGGCTATAATCTTTATGGACTTATCCATGTCATATTTGATATTAATAAAATATTTTAATATTTTTATTCGATAACAAATTATATAGATAATTTACATGATCCGGTTCAGTTCTAATTGGATTCATAACTATAAAATTGCGGAGCAAACTGTAAAGTATAATTTACCTATTTCACAAGGAAAAATCGAACCATATAATAAGAAAATCATATCAAATTATGCAATTTGATCTAAACCGAGCCGATTTATAATTTTTTCAGTTTTTATACTCAACCTTGGGAGGAGATATTGTGGTAAATTTTTAATAATTTGAGGGGTGAGTTGTAAATAAAGAATTATTATATAACCGAGGTGAAAAAAGCAGATATTCTCTTTTTGTCGTTATAACATTTGTTTAAATTTAGAGGGGCGGCATTATCTAATCATTCCCTGACCTCCGGCCTCCGCCTGCATTGCCGTTACAATCTCTCAATAATTTTTTTTTAATCGTAATTATTAATTAAGTAATGCTCGGTTTGAGTTATTTTTT
The DNA here is from genome assembly GCA_025200525.1 of Camellia lanceoleosa. Taxonomy (NCBI): domain Eukaryota; kingdom Viridiplantae; phylum Streptophyta; class Magnoliopsida; order Ericales; family Theaceae; genus Camellia; species Camellia lanceoleosa. Next base: position 17,490,334 of record CM045761.1, read on the forward strand.
GAAAAAATTATTACACGCTTGAAATTGTCTATGTTGTATTACTGGTCAATGAAAAATTATTTACATGGTGCACTATCAACTAATAAAAAATCTTGATATATATTAAATGAGTTATTTTTTTATTTTTTAATTATTTAATAAAATTGAATTAACGTGTTATATTGATAAAAAATTTCACTTCATAACTTATTAGGAATACTATGTAGAAAGCGAATGTATCCGTGAGAGAGAGAGAGAGAAGGGGGAAGGGGATAAAGTCAGGGTAATTAAGGGTTCTACAGTGGTGGAGGGCTGTGAAGTGAGGGCCAATAGGGATAGATCACATAGGTAGTGAAGGCCGACGGTGGAATTAGGGTTGGTGGATGGTGATTGTGTAAGGGGCAAAATAAAAATTAAGATTTGAGAGGTAAGGAACTAAGCAGAAATAAATTTTTATGATGGGTTTAAAGGAGAATTTTGGAGTGCTAATAACAATACCCATCACAAAAATTTGAAAATATATTTTTCATTCTATTTTTACCCCCTATCTCTCTCTTATTTCCCCATCTCTCTTTTAATCTTCTCTCTACCTGTCCACTATCATCCACCTCTTCTCCAACCTTTCTCACTGTAGCCCACCATCTCTTTACCTCCACAACTCTCGGATGATTATTCAGTACTCCTGGAGTATGGGTATGTGGTGCTTTATAAGATTTTGATTGGTGAAGAGACACGTTGAAAATTGGAGGAACAACATGAGACTAATTAATTGATAATTAGTTTGGAGTATGAACATGTGATACTCCGAGAGTATTGAATAATTTCCCACAACTCCCTTATCTCAGTCGTCAACATGCAACTTCCTCCGCTTTACTTCAAGATTGTGGATCTAGATTAAGATTTGAAAAGCTAGAAATAATTTGGTATTATAGTAAGTATACCTCAAAAAATTCAAGTTTATGAGGTGGGAATGTGACTGAACTTGGGAACTAATATAGGTGCAATTATCAATTCTCTATAAAAAAAAAGGTTAAGATATGATTAGTCAACTATTCAAAGATACACTTGTGGTTAATTAATTGATTAGTGAAATGCTTTGGTGTATCCAAATGTCACGGCCTTCATTTTTTTGGGGTAATAGTTGTAACAAACCTAATCCAATCCAATTCAATCATCTCTCAAACTTTAAATTTTAAAAATTCAAAAGGTGAGTTTGAATCTATCTGTAGCAACAACTAAGAGCATGCATGACAACGCATTCATAGCCAAGCAAAGAAATGGGTCCACGTGTCCATGATTTGCTCAGAAGCCTACTTTATTTATTTTTACTCTCTCATGTAATGTTGTAATGCATGTATATCCAAAGCTTCTAGTCATTTGAGTTTATTACACACATTATTATCATTTGCTTTGCTGTAATCTGCCAGCAATATGTGCTTTTAAGCTTTTTAGAGTTAGCTATATGCCTTATTTATGATACTGTTTTATTTTTATGATGACACTCATAATTGTGACACTTTATTTTTTTTTAAAAATTTCACAAATGGCCATAACATAAATAAATCAGTTCTTCTTTGGGTTCTTGTTTATAAATTATATATTCATCTAGTTTGGTTTGATTATTTTTTATTTTTTATTTTTTATAACGGAAGAAGCAAGAAGAAGACGAAGAAGAGGGGGAGGGAAGGGGAGGGGAGGGGAAAGAAGGACTGGAGGGGGCTTCAAAAATGGGCTGGAGGCGGAGGCGGGGGGCGTGGCGATGGAGACGCCTTTGCGACGAGGCTCGGCTAGGCAGCCGTGGCGGCGGACGAGCACGGCTGGGCGACGAGCTCTTTCTCTCCCTCTTCCCTCTCCCTCTCTTTCTCTTCCTCTTCTTCTCCCTCTTCCTCTGCTCTGCGTCGAAAATGGCAGAAAAAAAGAAAAAAAAAATGCCTAATGCCTAAAACGATGTCGTTTTGGACATTAAAGATATTCGGAATGAAAAATTTCGAGGCACAAATTATTTTTTTTATAATAATTATTTGACGTAAAGGGATAGGGTGTGTGCAGTGATTTGAGAGGGGAAGGTGCAACGGTTAAATAATTTTTCTTCACACTTTTTCATGAATTACCCTTGCCTTGTGTCAGGTTGCCGCCCATGCGAGTTAAAAATTGGACAGAAAGTAAATTTAGTAATAAGATGGTTGGTACGAGGGAATAAAATGAATTAAAAATAAAACAAGAATAAGAATAGAATCGCTATAAAAAATTAAAGTTTTAAAAATTAAAATTTAAAAATAAAATTATTTTTTAAGAACTAAATATTTTTGTTGTAAAAAGTGCGCCGTTATTATATTTTTAACAATAAAAATTAAATATTAGTGATAAATTATTATCTTTTTGGGGCTAAATTTTTTGTCTCAAAAAATAATTCATTTTGAGATCAAATTATTTTGTTTATAAAAGTCTATTTATTAGTGACGTTTTCAAAATTTTGTCGCTAAAAGTCTTGTTTTGTACTTTCAAGGACGACCTTTTAGCGACTATCCTCACGACGATGAAAATTGATCCCAAAATGCCTTTTGTAACAAAATTTTTACTTTTAAAGACCAAAATATTTGGTTTCTAAAACTTTTATTTGTTACAGTGAATATAAAAGGTTGAATGGAATGGAATGGAATGTACATTCATATTCTATTGTTTGGTTGCCAACATAGAATGACATAGGAATAGGATGATAATTTTCATTCTCATGTTTTACCTATAAACTCATTGAATAGAATAAATTTTTATTATTTATTTATTTTTTTAACAAGTTAGTAACAAATAAATTAAAATTTTATATAAATCATAATAATATTAATAGTAAGTGATGGTGTGAGTTGTAGTAGTGGTAGTGGTGGCAGTGGCGGTGACGGCATCGATGGTAGTGATATCAATGATAATATGATGGTGGTAGTAGGTTGTTGTGGCTTTAGTGGTGATGGTAAGGTAGTGTTGTAGTTGCAATGGTTGTGGCGGTGGTGGTGCCAGCTAACGTAATAGAGTGATGGTTCTTGCGATGGTGATGGTGATGGTGGTGGTGTAGTGTTTATGAAGGTGATATACAGTATTGATAAGGTAATGGTTGTGTAGTGGTAATGAGAGCGGTGGTAGTAGGGTAGTGGTTCTAACGATGGTGATAATAGTATTCTTATAGTTGTGGATGTGGTAGTAGTGGTTGTGGCAATAGTAGTGGTGATATCGGTAATACAATGGTGGTATTATGATGATATGGTGGTTGTGGCGACGATTTGTGGTGGTTGTGGTGCTGGTGGTAATGGTAGTGGTGGCAATAAAGTGGCGGCGGCGGCGGCGGTAGTGGCAGTGGCGGCAGGATGATGGAATGGATGGTAGGAGAATAGAATAGTAGTAGTAACTAAATATATAATAATATTTTTTTAAAGTGCCAACAAAAAAATAATAATAATAAAATTTTATAATAATTTCATGATGGAATGAAATGTTCATTCTTTAAGTTGGAGGAAAGAATAGTCATTCGTACATTCCAATGGAATAACTATTCTTACTTAGATAAGACATACCAAATAAGGGAAAGAAAATGCAAAGCTAGAATGAGTATTCTATTCCAACTCATTCTACCGTATCAAACGTGCTCTAATAGTTTAGGGATATGGTGAAAAATATTTTCTTTAAGGATCAAATTGAGAAAACACCATTTTTAGGGGGTGAAAATATAATTATCCTAATTTTTTTAGTTGAATTTAAACAAAGTTTGAAAGATAAGCTTAGCATTACCTCATTTTAATATAGGTTTTCTGTATTATTATCTTCCTATAATATAATTCTTTGGATATTCCCGTTTATGTAAACATGGTTGATGGAACACTAAAAAAAAATTGCAATTAGTCTCTATAGCCACTTAATAGAGTTAAATTTATTCTTTAACACTTAGGGCACATACCGAGATCTTCAACTTTATAAATTATTGTGTCATAATATTTCCTGACAAATATAAAGAATAATCTATTTGCATATTCATTTTATGTATCCAAAAAAAAAAAAAAAAAAAATTAGTGGAATCCAAAACAAAATTATATATTTGTGTAGGACATTAAACTCAACGGTCAAATTAGTGTAGCCGTCGGAAGATCCTAGTTCAAGCATTCTATAATGGCTACACCTTAACAACTTCTTTACTGATTTTATTTTATGCATTAATTCAATGTGTTGTCAACAAACTATAATTTTGTTAGTTTTATTCCAATTAACCAGAAAAGAATCATAATCTAAACTTGCGACATGAAAATTGGTCATAAAAATGTTTGAAAAATAAGTCACAAACTTCTTGCACCTTGTTATTAGGACAAGTTTGACTTTCTCACTTGCATAAGTTTGTTTTTTATTTTATTTTATTTATTTTGTGATTGAAAAAAAAAAAAACAATGTCAATAATTATAACTATCGACAAGCTGATGTGACCTCGTTAATGGAGGTTTTGGTGATTGTATAAACACACAATGGTCCGTTTAGTAGAGCTGTGAAAAAATGATTATAATTTATAGTTTAACAGCTTATAGCTGTGAACATAAGTTAATTTTTGACTTATAATTTAAGTTTCTCCTCCCTCACTCAAAGAATAAGTTGATTTTTGACTTATAAAAAATTATAAGCTGCTGAACCAAACATATCAAAATAGTTTAAATTAAACTAAAAACTAAAATAAGCTGCAAATAAATCCTACCAAACAGACCTAATGAGCTTGATAAGTATAACTTTTTAAAAGTTGAAAGTTGGTTATTAAAAGTCTGATGCCATAACTAGTTTAGAGCAAAACAAATAGGATATTTGCTTCCTGCAAATGAATCACCAGCAAAAATTAGAAGCTTGCTGGTAATAGATATTGTTGGAAGGTCTAGGAAAACGGCTTAGTTCCTTCTTGTTTGTTAGTTTAATTCGATGCAACGAAAAAAAATATATTTAATTATCTATTAGAAAGTAAAAATTAGAAACACAAATTTCTAGATTTTAAATAATCATTTTTTTTTAAAAAAAATTTGTTTAAACTATTTTTAGCAAGGGCTCACAAAATAAATATAAAAAAAAAAGCTTAAATGAAGGCCTATTTTGGCAACACGGTTAAAAGTTAACTTTTTAATTTTTTAACTTTTATAGATCATATTATCTCTTTACTTTTTTATACGTTTTTTCAAAACAAAAAAACCAATTTATAACCTATTTTTCAAAATAGGCCAAAGACTAAGCTTATTTAGTTTTAGTTTCCAAAAAACACTTTTTAGAAAATTCTATTTTTTTATTTTTCGTATTTTTTTTTGTTTTCAATGATTTTTTTAATATTTGAAGCAATTTTTTTTTAAAAAAAAAATTTAGACACACCTAACATAAATACACTTAAAAAGTATAATATTTTGTGAAAAAAAATATTTAAAAATTCACTAAATATAAAAAATATAAAAAAATAAAAATTCAGTACATTTTTCATATTTAGTGAATATTTTTTTGTGTTCCTATTTTGTTTTATGTCTTATGTTTTTTTTTTCCTTCTTTCACTTGCTTTATTTTTTTTTTCAATACAATTTTCTCTGTTTTTTCACCAGCAATTATTGTGTTTTATATAAGTAAAGAAATTTGTAAAATAAGACTATTAACCAAGGAGTGAGATATAATCAGATTAAATCTCAAAGAATATCAATATAATTCACCTTTATTTTTTTTTTTAAATGCTTGAGACCTTTAAATGAAGAGCTTTAAAGGAAGCTTTAGAGGTGGCCGCCACCATATGATTTGATATTTCAGATTGTGATGTTGTAATTTTTTTTTATGCATTGCTATATTATTAAAATTGACATTAAAATTTCAATTCTAGTGCTCTCTATTATGCCTCTTTTATTTTTTTTTTTATATAAGATTTATTAATAAAGTCAACCTCTATACAATTCAATAGTCATAGGGACAAAAATTTAAAAATATATAGATTCATCGAAGAATGTGGTTAATGTATGGAGGAGGATATGCGTCATGTCGAACGTCGCAAGTCACAAGACTTAGCGGTTAAGTTAAAGGCGGCACGACCAGTCATGCAAGTTAGAACATTCATCCACAAGAAGCATATACTGTGCACATTAGGAGGAAATCGTTTGGTGGTTTTGGCCATTATTGTGGATCCGTTAAACTTGAATTGGCTGAATTAATTTATTACATAATGAATGATTTCGATAAACTAAATCGATAAATGTATAGATGTATTTTTTTAATCCATTTAAACAAATGACAAATGGGAGGTTACGGAATGTTTTAAAAAGTTAATTAAAAGTTAATTTTTTTGTCTTTTAATAAGTAAAAATATGAGAGATGACGGGTATGTTTAGTTTGTGTTTGAAAGATGTGTTTTAGAGATAAAAAGTACGAAAACATGTTTGGTTTGGTTTTTTTCAAAAGATGTTTTGGAAAATAATTTTGAGAGAGAGTTTTGAAAAAAGTGATTGATTTGATATATGTGGGAGAGAGATTTGTTTGGAAAACTTGTTTGGTTTACAAGTTTTGGGAAATTTTTTTGGAAAAATTTGTTTGGTTTGATTACTTTTAAAAACTTATTTGCAGAGAAAATTTCCCAAATTTTTTTCAAAAAATCAAACCAAACGAACCCGACATGATTCAAAATGAATTAAAAGTCAAAAATTGACTTTTAACCATGTTGCCAAAACAACCCACGATCTATCTCGATCCGTCAATATTTCTAAGAAAATAATGTTATGCTTTATTGTGTTTAAAAAAAAAAAAAAATAGACTTTTTATTTAATAATTATAGGGGGGATTATACTTATCAGTTGAAATATCATAAAATTATTACAAAATCATGAAAAAGTTGATAAATTTAATTATTAATGTGTATAAAATTTACCACTTATCCGTAATTTTCTTTTTTAAGATTTACACTAAATTGAAATTCTCCAATAATTATATTAACTATTTATGAAATATGAAAGTTGAATCTTTACTTTATTATAAAAATGAAGAATAAAATATTTTGAACTCAAATAAAGTCCAAAATAGTAAAGAATTATTGAAAAATAGTTCAAAAAAAGATCAAAAATAATAAAGTGCAAATAGCCAAATCGATTTGAATTCGTCCACCAACCCGCACGACTCACTCAATTCGCATCCGTCTGTTTAGTTAGCTTAGTTCAAACGGATGACAAATAGGAGACCATTCGATCCAACCTGATCCACGAGCACCCCTATCGGCCATGGTCAATAAGTGCTCTAGAGTGTTGTGATTGATAAAAAAAACAGAATCTATGATTTTGTGTTAAGTTATAAGAAAACAACAACGAGATATGGCATTTGATGAATAATGGACTGCATTGTCAGGTAGTATTCCTAAAGCACCTAATAATTCTTAGCATATGAGAGATCAAACCGTCTATATTATTTTTTAGGGATATTTATTAATAAATCCTATCTCACAAACAGTTTTACCGATTGGTCTTAAGGTTATTTCTATTATTCTGATTAGTCCTATTAGTGGGAAAATATCTTACCAGTTGATCCTATTTCCTTTGTTTAGTAACATTGAGTGGTCAATTATACCCTTCTGTGTGTGTGTCATGTGACATACATCATTCCAAGGCAAAAAGCATAAAGAGCTTTACTGTACTTTGTAGATGTGTGACACCCATTGTGTGTGTCACGTGACATACATCATTCCAAGGCAAAAAGTATAAAAGCCTTAGTGTACTTTGTTGATATGTGGCACCCATTGTGTGTGTCAAGTGACACTCCAAGGCAAAAAGCATAAAGAGCCTTAGTGTACTTTGTTGATGTATGACACCCATTGTGCGTGTCACGTGACACACCCTCATAAAGAGTTTTGATGTACTTTGTTGATGTGTGGCACCCATTGTGTGTGTCACGTGACACATCCTCATAAAGAGTATGCTTCTAATAACATCTAAATTAGGGCATTAAGGTCCCTCAAAATATCTAAGGACACACCCTCATAAAGAGTATGCATCTAATAACATCTAAATTAGGGCATTAAGGTCCCTCAAAATATCTAAGGACTAACCGGTTTATTAGAAAAAAAATTGGGACCGATTGATTCATAAGTTTAACATTTGGGATTTATTGATAAATCTCCCTATTTTTTATTGGTGAGTTTGGATGGTTAGATTTCACCTCTCACAGTTAATATCATATTTCAGCAATAAAAAAATAATAATAAAAATATCTACTACCAAACTTCTGAATTATCTAAATACTTTAGTAGAATTATTATTTAAGGTATTAAGTTTCTGGTAACAAGATTTTCATTACTTCTTCAAAATTGGACCATTAAAACATGGTATGGGGTCATCTAGTCTCCAAAATTTTCTATTCTTTCATCATATTGCCATAAGCCCATCAACTCTATCTTTTAGCACAATGAATAATACATAATGTTGGAGCAGCTAGTACCAAATTTACACAAAATGCATTTTTATTGTGTTAAAATAGTATAAAATAATACTGCACTCCTAGCAATATAAGGATTTTTTTCCCCCTTCAAAAAGGATCTTAATTTTTACAAGAAAATAATTTTGGATAAATTACACTTACCTTTCCTGAGGTTTCTAACACATACAGAGACCTCCCTATGATTTCAATAATTACAAAACTTCTCCTACTTTAATTGACAATATCAAAATTCTCCCAATACGTCAATTTTGCACAAACGACATTAATTGATTACACAAAATGACCATATTGCCCTTTCATTTGAGCACGAAAAGACAAAAATACCCTTTAATCCCTAAATCTCTCATACCTACCTCATCATGCTCTCTCTCTCTCTCTCTCCCCTCTCTCCTATATATAATCTCTCCGGCTACCACCAATACAATTACCTCCGACGATCCCAAAGCCCACCCACAATTATTTTCCTTACCTCCCTTTCTCTAATGGCGACCTCTCTCCTTTGTTGCCCTCTCTTTTCTCTCTTCCCGGTCTCCCTTGCTCATCCATCGTCATCGCCAGATTTGGAAAAATATTGGAGAATGACAAGGTAAGAGAAATGAGGGTTAGAGAGAAAGACATGTTGAACACATATCAACAAGTGAAGTGGTTGGTTATGGAGTGAGTACTCTGCATTTGTGCGCCACCATTTCTGCCCCCAAAATTGATGCTCTCATTTCTTCTTTCTTTCGAAGGTACCAAAAACACCACTTTTCAATTTTCACTCTCCTTCATTATTGTTTCAATGTTCTACTCATTTGTTAATGTTTTGATCTGTGTAAAAACAGCCGTGCTGGAGACCCGCAGCTCCAAGCACCCCCACCACCCTCATACACACGTGGGGGTTGGTTATTGATAAAAAAAAAAAAAAAAAAAAGGAGAAAAATGGGCCAATCAGCTCCCACTGGGGGTCTGGGGGTCACCCCCCAGTAGGGGTTGCTGTCTTTTTTCGTGTAAAAATGTTTTTAATATCATATTTTACCAATTTTAGCCAACAAGATCGAAGCTTGATCTATTTCTTGGTGTAATGATTTGTTTAAATTGGGTTTATATTCTTTGCTAAAAATCCAAACAACACTACAAAAAATTTGACTTTTTGCGACAACAAAATGCCGTCGCAAATACTCAAAATGCCATCTCAAAAGCTTTTTTGCGACGGCAGATGACTTTTAGCGACGGGAAGCGGGGGGTCACAACAAAGGGCGTTGCTAAAAGGTTTTAGCGACGACACAATGTCGTCACCTTTTTTTTGCGACAGCAAAGTTTCTTTTTTGCGACGGAATTCTGCCGTCGCCATTAATATGAAAAAATCTGAGATTTTTTGAGATGGCACTGTGTTGCCGTCGCTAAAAGTGTTATTTGCGACGGTAAAAATACCGTCGCGAAAGTATTTTTATTGCGACGGGATATCTGTCGTTGCTAAAAAATATTTGAGACAGCACAACATGCCGTCGCTAAAAGATTATTTGCAACGGCAAAGAATACCGTCGCAAAAGGTTTTTGTCTCAACTCTGCCAATATCATTTGCGACGGCAATGTGGTGCTGTCTCAAAAAAAAAAAAAAACAAAATTTAAAAATATGAAAATTACTTGTATTAAATGAAAACTAACTGAAAAAGAAACCAATAATTACATAATAATATAAAAATTCTTGTATAAAAATAACAATTCATCCATAATAAAAATATTTTTGCATTCATTATCACACATTAGCAAAATTATCCCACTACATAATATTGCATAATACATATACAATGTTTAAATACATAATGTTGTTCACAATTCAAAATAACGTAAATCAAAAACAAAAGTTTCCCTCATGATTCTTCCGTCGGTAACAAAAACAAAAGTTAATCGCAATCTTCACACGCATGCATTCCACAAGAAGCAAACTGCTACTCGAGAAATATCTGAAAACAAAAATAAAAATAATTAATGACAATATAATTTTGTGTTAATATTTTTAATTACAAAAAAAATAAAAAAATTAACTACTATATAATTACATAGATACTTAAGTAAATAATTTTGGCTAGACGGAAATCCGGCTCTAACTCCCAAACCGAGAACCTAATTGGAGTCCCGTCTTCTCCCACAAGTCTCTTGTGCCTAGGCGGTCGTGTGTGCCAAGTTTCGTGCTAAACCGATGCCGTTTAGAGATTTTGGGGCGTCAACACCTCCAATTCAAATTTCTTAATAAACTAGTTTGCCTAGACCGAAATCCGGCTCTAACTCCCAAACCGGGAAGCCCGATTAGAGTCTCGTCTTCTCCCATAAGTCTGTCATGCCTAGGCGGTCGTGTGTGCCAAGTTTCGTGCTAAACCGACGCCGTTTGGAGATTTTGGGGTGTCAACACCTCTAATTCAAATTTCTTAATGAACTAGTTTGCCTAGATCGAAATTCGGCTCTAACTCCCAAAACCAGGAACCCGATTAGAGTCCCGTCTTCTCCTACAAATCTCTCGTGCCTAGGCAGTCGTGTGTGCCAAGTTTTGTGCTAAACCGATGCCATTTAGAAATTTGGGGCGTCAACACCTCCAATTCAAATTTCTTAATGAACTAGTTTGTCTAGACCGAAATCCGGCTCTAACTCCTAAACCGGGGAACCACGATTGGAGTCCCGTCTTCTCCCACAAGTCTGTCGTACCTAGGCGGTCGTGTGTGCCAAGTTTCGTGCTAAACCGACGCTGTTTGGAGTTTTTGGGGCATCAACACCTCCAATTCAAATTTCTTAATGAACTAGTTTGCTTAGACCGAAATTCGGCTCTAACTCCTAAACCAGGAACCCAATTAGAGTCCCGTCTTCTCCCACAAGTCTCTTGTGCCTAGGCGGTCGTGTGTGCCAAGTTTCGTGCTAACCCGACGCTGTTTGGAGATTTTGGGGTGTCAACACCTCGAATTCAAGTTTCTTAAGGAACTAGTTTGCCTAGAGTGAAATTCGGCTCTAACTCCCAAACCGGGAACTCGATTGGAGTCCCATCTTCTCCCACAAGTCTCTTGTGCCTAGGCGGTCGTGTGTGCCTAGTTTCGTGCTAAACTGACGCTGTTTGGTGATTTTGGGGCGTCAACATCTCGAATTCAAGTTTTTTAAGGAACTAGTTTACCTAGATCGAAATCCGACTCTAACTCCCAAACTTGGAACCCGATTGGAGTCCCGTCTTCTCCCACAAGTCTCTCGTGCCTAGGTGGTCGTGTGTGCCAAGGTTCGTGCTAAACCGACGCCGTTTGGAGATTTTGGGGCGTCAATACCTCCAATTCAAATTTCTTAATGAACTAGTTTGCCTAGACTGAAATTCGGCTCTAACTCCCAAACCGGGAACCCGATTGGAGTCCCTTCTTCTCCCACAAGTCTCTCATGCCTAGGCGGTCGTGTGTGCCAAGTTTCGTGCTAAACCGACGCCGTTTGGAGATTTTGGGGCGTCAATACCTCCAATTCAAATTTCTTAATGAACTAGTTTGCCTAGACCGAAATTCGGCTTTAACTCCCAAACCGGGAACCCGATTGGAGTCCCTTCTTCTCCCACAAGTCTCTCGTGCCTAGGCGGTCGTGTATGCCAAGTTTCGTGCTAAACCGACGCCGTTTGGTGATTTTGGAGCGTCAACACCTCGAATTCAAGTTTCTTAAGGAACTAGTTTGCCTAGAGTGAAATTCGGCTCTAACTCCCAAACCGAGAGCCCGATTAGAGTCTCGTCTTCTCCCACAAGTCTCTCGTGTCTAGGTGGTCGTGTGTGCCAAGTTTCGTGCTAAACCGATGCCGTTTGGAGATTTTGGGACGTCAACATCTCCAATTCAAATTTCTTAATGAACTAGTTTGCTTAGACTGAAATCCTGCTCTAACTCCCAAACCGGGAACCCGATTGGAGTCTCGTCCTCTCCCACAAGTCTCTCGTGCCTAGGCGGTCGTGTGTGCCAAGTTTCGTGCTAAATTGACACCGTTTGGTATTTTGTGACGTCAACACCTCCAATTCAAATTTCTTAATGAACTAGTTTGTCTAGACCGAAATTTGGCATTAACTCCCAAACTGAGAACCCGATTGGAGTCTCGTCTTCTCCCACAAGTCTCTCGTGCCTAGGAGGTTGTATGTGCCAAGTTTCGTGCTAAATCGACGTCGTTTGGAGATTTTGGGGCGTTAACACCTCCAATTCAAATTTCTTAATGAACTAGTTTGCTTAGAGCGAAATCCGACTCTAACTCCCAAACTGAGAACTCGATTGGAGTCCTGTCTTCTCCCACAAGTCTCTCGTGCCTAGGCGGTCGTGTGTGCCAAGTTTCGTGCCTAGTCTCTATCCTTTTGGGATGTGTACAGTTAATTTATGGTTATTCTTCGCTTAGAATGCAAAGATACATTTTATACCTGATCTTCTAATGGTGGTGTATATGGATTCTCATCTCCTGCAGATTTCCTAAATGCTCGGTGGCCACTCGATGCATCAGGAACCTATGATAGTCAATACATAATGTGTTAATCATATTCGAATTTTATTATACATATGTACATATATGTTGTGTGAAAATTTAACTATCAAACAATTTAATTTATATCAAACCTGTCTGTTAGGATCTACACTCGCCCCTTGTGACACAAAGGCCATCATCTTAGCTCTTATCTGCTATAAATGTGTGGAGAACTCTGCTCTCAGCTCCTCCCTCAATTCTTCTCTTAGCTCTGCACGAACCTGCTGGGTGATCTGAACAATAGTCAATGGCTGGGGTGTTGACTGTGATAGCCCCATCCCGTCTTTATACACCGCTCTCCGAGGCATAGTTCTCCCGTATGTGCGACAATATCCATGTCCGTCATGACCTATCAACTCATGAAAAATTGCATTCCTAGCCTCCAAAGTCCGACAATCCTCAGGTAGCATGGAGAGTTAACGATTAAACTCATCCTTTATTGAATAAGACATACAAGTATATGTGAAATTAAGATGGTTGACACACAGAAAATAAAAAATAAACTTTAAATACAATGTTAAGTGTTTGGAAACTACCAAGGTCTGGATAAACTTAGGGTCATTTGCTCTACGTGTCATAAGCCAAACATTCATCTTATCAATAGACTCCCCCTTATTGGTCATCTCGATTTTTTTAGAAATATGAAAATTAGAATCCAAATAATTTGCAAATATACAATGTTTATTTATATACAAAAATAAAACAATAAAATATAAACCTCATGCCGTATCTAAGCGAAAGTAGTACGCCCTGTGGTATGAGTTATGCCGTGAGCTCGCCGATTTTTAGCGTTCCTAGTTGCAATTTTCTATAATAGGTTCAACAAATGTAAGTATATAAATATGATTTGTATGCTTAAATATCATACATATAACTTATTTGCATACCTCAGCATCGAAAGTACGCCAATACTCCACAAGTTCTTCCCACTGGCTTGGCACAATGTGCAAAGGAATATCATCCTTTAGATTAGAATCACAACTTCTAGGCTTGAAATACTTAGTCTTAATCTTATTCTTGTGATCCTTCCATATGCTGTTGCAGGTTTTCATGCAGATTGGCTTATACTCATCTGGACATATATTCAAATTGTCCTATAAAACACAATTTCAAAGTTTAGATAATAATAACACAATTTTGGAATTTGAATTTTTGGACAAAAATATACTTTTACCTTCATATCCTTCCAGATAGCATCAAGAATATCATCAGGCACAATGTTCCAATCAAGAAAAGTAAGAGGAACAATGTTACCATTTCGCACAATAATGCCAAGTTGAGTAGTTAACTTAGACACGTTATCCCCTATTGGGCAGTAATTTTCATTAAATTGTATGTCCAACTTTATACCGGTACCCCACTTTCTAATGCCCTTGGCACATCCTCTACCACGCCTAGTCGAGGTTGATGAAGAACTAACATGACCTGCGAAATACAATAACAATAAACAATATCCAATGATAATAAACAAATGTAAATTTAAATAATGTCAATACAAATCGAATTCTTATACCTGAGGTGGGCTGTGAAGAAGTCGAAGGGTCTGCAAATACAATGAGAATAAACAAGTTATATATAATGAGAATAAATAAATGTATATTTAAATAATTTTCATACAAATCAAAGCAAATTTATATACTTATGGATGGCGCATAAGATAATAGCTGTTGTGGTGCCACTGATGGTGGACGCACCAATGATAGGCGTGGAGGCTGAGTACATGATAGCTGTTGTAGTGCCACTGATGGTGGTCGATACGGTGGTACTAATGGCCCCTTTGATGGTGGTTGCTGGGATGCCTCCTCTAATGGTGGTACCAGTAATAGTGGTCGCGGCGATGGCTGGTTAGATGGTGGTGGCACTAATGGCCCCTCTGATGGTGGTCGATGTAATGCCTCCTCTGATGGTGGTGCTACTGATGTCCTGTTATGTACCACATCGGACATCATGCGCAGGGGATGATTAGGCTTCCTCTTCCTTCCCATAATAATCTACAAGCAATATAACAGTAATTGACATTAGAAACATAGAGAATGGTTTTGAATTAACTATAATATGACATTAATTAAACTAATACAATTACAAAGACAAAGTAAATTAAGAAACTGATGATTAACTTCAACCTTGGCCTTAATTCAATTACTGATGTTGATTAAATATCAGTCTATTGGAACATTAATTGTTTCCCCTTCTGCTGCTTCCCTCACCTAACCAACTTCTTCATCATGAAGCATTATATTTTCTTTCAATTGTTGGCTCATATATGGCTCGATTTGTGGATCAATCGAACTCATATCAAATAAACCTCTTTGAGACATCTTCCCCACCACTTGCCAGTCTGGTTCTAACAGGTTTGCAACATTCCAAACTTGCTCTGTTTGGGACGCCAAGATGAAAGGTTCATTAGTAATTCGATCATCTCGGTACAATAAATGATTGAAGTTGACCAACGTGAAATTGAAGACATCTTCTTTCTTCCCATGAATGTTGTTAATCTAATCACACTTAAACAACACATGTTTCTTCTCATTGGATATCGAATCTCAACAATATTTGTCAATTGTCCATAATAGTGCACAGGCCCCACACGAGGATTCTTGTCTTTCCGACTAGCATAACTTATGGTATCTACCTTCAAAGCTACACCCCAATTTTGTGTGGCTCGACGATCATCCATGGCCTTTACTCGATACCGAAACCCATTCATTATATACCCGTTGAACCTCCTTGCCAGGTTATAAAGACCATTTGCCAATAGAATAATCTCTTCAAAAAATGTGACATCAGTAATGTACGAGCACGAAATAATTCTTCCCGTATGATCCTGTTAATCAAGTGTATGCTCCTCCAAACGTCGTCACTTTGCCTCTTGAAAACACAAACGTGAGCTAACCGGCGGGTGTTTGCTGGAAACCCCTCCGATGTCTAAGTCAGCCAATAGACAAAAAGCTTTGTGTATTTAGGAGTAAAAATCGTGATACCTGTACATAGGTCCTACTATGAGCTTTTATAGGTTTTACCTGGCACAATCCTAATAGGACTCTTATTCTACAATACAGAGTCCTCCTAGGAATCACACTCCTGAAAGATAATACTTATCTTTCAACACCCTCCTCACTGATTTAACCAAGTGAAATGGTTTTACCTCGGTAGTGTGACAAACAACCGAGCTAACACATACTTAAGAGGCGTGTTTAACTGAGCTTTATCTTAGCTCGGTCCCACCCTGCTCTTCACAATTCAGCTTCCTTTACCTCGGTTCAGCATCAACCTATTTGGGCTACCTTAACCATTTAATGACCGAGCTACTTGGGCCCAGCGGCAAAGCCCATTCTACTCAGTCCATAGCTCGGCTCACTTTATACGGTCTTATCTCGGTCCACAGCTCGGCTTAACCCTACTCGGCCTTAGCTCGACCCATAGTTTCATATTTTACCCTCTCAATTGCCCCTTAATGCCATCTACAATGGATGATTTGGGATTATCCATCTTCAGCCGAGCTAGAAACATTCCGTCCGAGCTTATTTTTCACCGAGCTACCAATGAGCCCGGTCTATAAACGTCCTATCAACTAACTTGTACGTTGTCCCTTTTCTTGAGTACGTCTGAACCGTTACCCATTCCGAGGGACACGTGGCCGGCTACCACTGGTCAAATGCAGCTGTCTTTGTACGCCAAAAGTTGTTTTTGAACAGTCCCGCCCGTTTCTCAAGCTTTATACAAAAAACCCCATTTTTTGAAAAAGCACTTTACTGTTCATTTTCTTTCCTTTGTCCTCTAAGCCTCCATTCCTACAAAGCTTGTGTTCTTGTCTAGCATCCTCACAGTTTCGATCTTTATCCTCTCCTCTTAAGACTGTAAATGACTCAATCCCTCACTTTTTCCGTTTTATTTCGTGAATATGTATAACATAGATGTATATATACATATATTTTCAAAAACACACTCCATAGTTTTGCACAAATGAGTAAGAACCATGAAAAACTTAAAAACCACACCCCCAAACCATATCTACCTTAGCCGAATCTTCAATGAATTTGGAATTCGATTCTTCCGATCGAGAATAGCACCATGACCAAACTAAGGGCTGGTTTGTGATAGGCACACACTCGACCAAACTAGCAAACCTTACCCAACGACTGAGCTAACATCCCAAATGCATAATAACCGGGCTAAAAACTTGCGTAATGACCAAGCTAAGCGTTGCAAACCATTTAACTAATCTAGAGTTCGTTTTTATTTATCCTTCTTTTTAAGCTCGGTTTAGTTATCTGGGCATAACACTTTTCATCTTCACTTTGCAGACTTTGACTAGGTTAGCCAGGCACACCTTTGCACGCTCAACCGAGATACTCAACGTCATCTCAACACCGAGCTAGGACTCCGAGCTAAGTTATACACAATTTAAGTTATAAATGGGTAAATATCGGTTCCTAGTAAACTCCCCTAGGGCCATCGCCGAATTCCGCAAGGACTACAACATCACTGACGATGTCCACCTTTCTTTAGCCAAGCTAGATACAACCCCATGGGAAAAACTGGGGCTCGTTCCCTTCACCGTCATATCCATTGTAGAGGCCGGACTCCAATTCCTTGTTTAGCCATTATTATGCGAATTCCTTAGGCAGACTAGAATATGCCCAACCCAACTTAGCACCAATTTTTATAGAATAATAAATGGCATCGCCGAGCTAAATCGCCGGCTTGGCCTCAACCTCGGTTTAGCCGAGCTATTTCACCAACATTCACTTGGCCAGAATGAAGATGGCTGGGTATACTATTTAAGAATAAGAAGACGCAAAGAGAAAATAATTAAAAACACACCGGACAAAGACATAAATGATGACGACTTTTTCTGGGTTTCTGGCAATTTTAAGGACTAGGAAGCCTAGATACCGGGCTACGGTATTAACTGGAATAAAGGAACAGCCAGTATGCACGCCTTGGCTCAATTTGTATGTTTTTTACCCTTGCTGTTTATAAGTCTATCACCGTGCTAACCGTTTGCCTTTTTCCTTATGCAGATTTAAACCAACTAAAGTCATAGTATCAATACCCCAACTTGGACGCTCTCCGCACTGCGCTTCAATACCGCGATCGAGGCTAGGCCGAGCTACTTAACTTCGAGTTGACCTACAGATACAGCGGAAGGAGAAAGACTAGGGTAACCGACTTTCTCCTTGAACCATCTCCTGAACCAGATCCCGCTCTTTCTCAAATCAGGCTGATCCTACTAACAGAGGAACAAAAGATGGCTAAGAAAAGAGCAGTCAGAGCACTCATTACCGAAACAACTGCCCCAGCTGTTGGGGACCAAACCAAGGTACCATAAGCCGGACAAACACATGAGGCCGTGGTAGCCCTTCCAACAGGCTAGGCCTTGTCATCTCGGCCCAGTAAGCGCGCTCGCACCTCTTCGATTGGGCCACATCTCGTCGATGAAGATGACCATGCTCCTCGATCCACCTGGCAACCCCGAACCGTGCGTTACGGCCCTTCAGAGTGGGCACCAAAAGTGACCTACAAGAACCATGCCATAACAAACACAGATTCAGTGGCCGTTGAAAAAGACCATTCGCTCGCCTTTAACCTCGCCAAGAGCGTGTGTTTGCCAACCGACATGGAGCATCACGACCATTTGACCGAGCTGAAGGCCATCTGCTCAGCAACAAACTCGATGGTGCTGGTAAGTTCCTCTGCTTATCTTTCCAATTCATACATCTGTTTGTACGGTTTTACCCATAATTGCTATCTCTCCTTTTGCAGGCCATGCAGAAGAATCACGTTGCTCACAAGCGCGTATTGGAGCTACGTAAGACCACATGGCTGGCCGTGGCAGAAGTCCACGCTAAGACGGCTGAACTGGAGGAATCCAAACAAAGAATGGCCGAGCTACAGAACGGCCGAGCTGTAGATCGAAATAGCCCGACTTACCAGGCTGGTTAACTAGGTTGAAGTAGATAAGCAGAAGGCTCTAGTCGAGCAGAAAGATAAATATCTGCACGAGCTGGCCAAGCTCGAGAAAAAGAAGGATGCAGAGATCGCCGAATTGAAGAAGAACGTGAATGATGCTGAAAACCGCAGCTACAAGGAAGGGGAGGCCACCTACGTCCTGCAATGCGAAGCTACCAAGGACATATTCTTCAAATGCGGATGGAAGGCAGCCGTGTCAAAGCTCGGTTACAGTTAAGAGATCGAGGTTTTTCAAAATCCACCTTCCCACTTCATTCTGAGCTATATGGCGGACTACGCCAATACTATTCAGCAAAAATTTCTTCAAGTAGGGGAGGAGGAGGAGGCATCCCTAGAGCCGAACAACGCCCCGGCCGCTACTAATGATCCTGGTGTCCAAGCCGCTCAGTCAGCTTGGGTGAAGCCCCCGGTGCCCAGTATAGTTGCTGTGACCGACCTTCCTGCTGGGACTGGGCTACGGAGTGATGAAACTCGAGTTGACCTAGATGCAGACCTGGATGATCTTTTTGCCTGATTTGTGTATTTTTCTTCTTTTGATATCAATTTCTAAAAGCATTTTGTAATCGGGCTGGGGTCCCTCACTGTAATGCAGTTTCTGATCTTGAATGAAATCCATTGTTTTGTTGTCTTTTTGTTCGGTTGGATAACATTTATTTTCCAATTCTGATTTGTATGAAGTTTTAACATTTTTTGGCCGAGATACTTATCTCGGTCTTGGAGCCTCATAATTTGTTTGGTTATACCTGCCAACTCTCCTCAAGCTAGATCCTTATCTTGGCTGAAGAGAACTCCAAGTTGGTTATTCCTGCCAACCTTTCCTCAGCCTAGATCCTTATCTCGACTGAGGAGAACTCAAAGTTGATTATTCTTGCCAACCTCCCTTCAACCCAGATTCTTATCTTGGCTGAAGGGTACTCAAAGTTAGTTATTCCTGCCAACCTCTCTTCAGCCTAGATCCTTATCTCGGCTGAAAAGTACTCAAAGTTGGTTATTCCTGCCAACCTCTCTTCAGCTTAGATCCTGATCTCAGCTGAAGAGAGCTCAAAGTTGGTTATTCCTGCTAACCTCCCTTTAATCCAGATCCTTATCTTGGTTGAAGGGTACTCAAATTTGGTTATTCCTGCCAACCTCTCTTCAGCCTAGATCCTTATCTTGGCTGAAGAGTACTCAAAGTTGGTTATTCCTGCCAACCTCTCTTCAGCTTAGATCCTGATCTCAGATGAAGAGAGCTCAAAGTTGGTTATTCCTGCCAACTTCTTCAGCCTAGATCCTTATCTTGGCTGGAGAAAGCTAAATGTTGGTTATTCCTGCCAACCTCTTCAGCCTAGATCCTGATCTCGACTGAAGAGAGCTCAATGTTGGTTATTCCGGCCAACATTCTTCAGCCTAGATCCATATCTCGGCTGAAGAGAGCTAACTTGTTTGGTTATTCTTGCCAAACTTTCTGATTGCCCCTCGGTGGTAATTACTCAAAATAACTTTTACAATAGAAAAACTCTATGCTAAGAAAGTAAACTACTTGTATTTATTTGGAAAAAGGAAAAATTACATTTATTCTAAGGGAAAAAAAACTAAAAATAAAAAAATTTGAGATTGGCAGTATTCCATGGCCTGGGAACAGCTTTGCTGTCTCTATCTTCCAAGTGAAATGCCCATTTTCCTGCTAAATCAACCACTTTGTATAGTCTTTCCCAGTTAGGTCCTAGCTTGCCATCTCCGGGTACCAAAGTGTTGCCCATTACTTTGCGTAATACCCAATCCCCAACCTTGAATTGCCTCGGGTGAACCGTTTTGTTGTACTTTCTAGATAACTCCTGCAGATATAAGGCAATGTGAACCAATGCTCTTTCCCTTCTTTCTTCTGCGAGGTCGAGTTTCAAGGTTATGACTTCTCCATTTAAGTTTGGGTCAAAGTTTTCACTTCTTTTGGTGGGGAGGCCTACTTCCAGTGGGATTACAGCCTCCATGCCATAGGCCAAAGAAAAAGGCGTTTCACTAGTTGACCGCCAGGGTGTGGTGCGATAAGCCCACAAAACATGAGGAAGTTCTTCAGCCCACTTACCTTTTTCTCTTTCTAACCTTTTCTTCAAACCATCCAAAATAACTTTGTTTGACGCTTCTGCCTGGCCATTTGCTTGAGGGTATGCTGGTGTAGAGTTGTAGAATTCTATCTTGTATTTCTCGCAAAAGCCTCTGAAGATTCTGTCATCGAACTGAGTGCCATTGTCAGATATTAGTGCTTTGGGTATGCTAAATCAGGTTATGATATTCTACCAGACAAACTTCTTCACATCTTTCTCTTTTATTGATGCGAGTGCTTCGGCCTCCACCCACTTTGTGAAGTAGTCTGTTACCGCGAGAAAGAACTTCCTGTTGTCGGGTGCTGTTGGAAGTGGTCCCATTATGTCCAAGCCCCACAATGCAAAGGGCCATGGGTTGGTTAATGGTAGAAGCTCTCTGGCTGGTTGATGTATTTGGTGTGCGAACTTCTGACATTTTTCGCACTTTTTAACATACTTCTCTGAATCTGCATGCATGTAGGGCTACCAATATCCTTGTGAAATCACTCTGTAGGCTAGTGATCTTCCCCCTTGGTGGTTTCCGCATACGCCTTCGTGTATCTCGAATAAAAATGCTTCGACCTTGCTAAGATGGACACATTTCAAGTAAGGTCCTGTGAAGGATTTTTTGTATAATGCCAATAATGGAAAGAGCTAGAATCGTTGTGATTTTGCTCTAATTTTGTTGGCTTCTTTCTTTTTTTCAAGCAAGATGCTGTCTTTCAAAAACACTATAATGGGGTCCATCCAAGAAGGGCCTAATTCGGCACAACATATCTCTGCTACTTCGGGTTCTTCAATGCTTGGTCTGGGTAAGAAGTCTATCAGTAATGGATGTGGGATAGATGTATCCGCCATTGAAGCAAAACCTGCTAATTCGTCTGCTCAACTATTTTCTTCTCGACCGATCTGCTCTATTCGTACTATTTCAAACTTTATGATCTCCTTTCTGACTAACTCTTGGTACTTAGCCATCCTCTTGTCTTTCACACCTGAGATCTGGTTTACTACTAGCTGGAAGTCACTGTAAACCATTAGCTTGGTGGCCTTCATGAAGAGTGCTACTTTTAGGCCTATTAAAAGTGCTTCATACTCCGCATCATTATTGGATGCTGGGAAGCCAAAGTTGACTACTTGCTCCACTATTAGGCCATCTGGTGAGATGAGGACTATACCAAGTCCTGCACCATACCTGTTGGATGCTCCGTCCACGAAGAGCTTCCACATCTCTCCGACAAATATTTTCCAGCAAGCAGAGGGGTCGGAAGATGTCTTGGGGTCATGAGTGTTGCTGATGTTTTCTTCCAAGTCCATGCCTGTTGTCGGGGTTTTCTCTTCACTGTCTGACTGCCCCAAGTCTTTTCTTGTTGATAAGTCCCTGCTGGATATAGCTTGGTTTGCCCCTTCCTTCCTGTCTTCAATCCTGTATGGCTTGGGAAGTAGCTGGGCAACTTGTTTTGGGGGCTGAGCAGTTTCTGCGATGCTTTCTATCCCCACTTCGGTTGTATCAGTCAAGTCAACTGGGCAGATGTGATAACTTCCTAGTGTGAACTCAGCCACAAAGTCTGCCAAAGCTTGCGCTTTTATTGCGGTTCTGGGTTAAAACTTGATATCAAATTGTCCCAGCTCTATTGCCCATTTCAGAATTCGTCTTGAAAAGTTTGCCTTCTCAAACAAGGCTTTTAAGGAAAAAGTTGTTAGGACGATTATGGTGTGGGCGTAGAAGTAATGCGACAACTTTCTTGTGGCCATTATCAAAGCCAAGGCCAGCTTTTCCAATAGTAGGTACCTGGTTTCCGCACCCAGCAAAGTCTTGTTTACATAAAAGATAGGGTGGTGTTGGATTTCTTCCGCTCTGACCAATACTGCACTGACTGCATGCTGTGAGACTGCGAAGTACAAAAAAAGCTCTTCTCCAGGTATTGCGGTTACTAGCAATGGAGGAGAGGTCATGTACTCTTTCAAACTCTCTAGGGCGCGGTCGAATTTTTCATCCCACTCGAACTTGGCCTTCAATACTTGGAAGAATGGTCGGCATTTGTCTGATTACCAACTTATGAACCGATTGAGTGCGGCTGCTAGGTCAGTGAGATGTTATACCTCTTTAACTGTGTTGGGCCTTTCTAGATCCTGGATTGCTTTGATCTGAGAGGGGTCTGCCTCTATACCTCGGTTGGTCACCAGGAAGCCTAAGAATTTGCCTGATCCTACACCGAATGCACACTTGGATGTGTTTAGGCGTAACTTGTTCTTTTTCAAGATTTTGAACATTTCATCAAGGTCCCTGAGGTGGTCCTTCTCATCCTTGCTTTTGAACCACCATGTCATCTATGTAGGCTTCCATTGTTCTGCCTAACAATGGCGCGAACATTTTTGTGATCATCCGTTGAAATGTCGCCCCTGCGTTCTTTAGGCCAAAGGGCATGACCTTATAGCAGTACAATCCCCTAGGCGTCCAGGCAAACACTTCGATATTTAAGATTAAGAATTCCATTAACTCAATTCTCTCAGTGCTGGACAAAGACGAGCCTAGCAAAAAGAACCTTTTCTGGATCCTTTTCATCCACCCTTACCTCAACCAAGTCCTCCACTACCTTCTACTCTGCTGTTTTGCCCACATTCGCAAACTGTTCGTTGCTTTCTGGTTTTTTCACCATTTGTACATATCCATTTGCAGCCCGACTGTCATTTACCGTGACGAAGCACTGTTTTGACATAATTTGGTCTCCCAAGACTTCTTCAATTACTCCAGCTTCATTGGGGAACCGCAATACTTGATGGTAGGTTGACGCTACAGAGCGCATGGCATGCAGCCATGTCCTTCCTAAGATGATGTTGTAGGTAGAAGGGACCTTCAATACCCAGAATTCCACTTGTTTTGTTACGGTCTCTGCGCTGACTGAGAGGATTATCTTGCCAACTGGCCATTCTGGCATTGAGTTGAAACCAACGAGGGAAGATGTCGCAGGTGCCAAGTCTTTGTCCTTCAATTTCAGTTGTTTGAAGGTTTCATAGTACATTATCTCGCATGAGCTTCCTTGGTCGATCAAAATCCGCTTGATATCGAAATTCATGACGCACAAAGTCACTACCAGTGCATCATTGTGAGGGCAATGCAACCTTACTAGATCTTTGTCTGAGAAGGATATGACATTTGTAGCCTCTGTTCTGCCCCTTTTGACGATAGGTTACGCGCTTAGTACCTCTCTTAAGTGCTCAACCTTCTTGATCGTCCCCCTGAGTTCGCATATTCGGTCTGGTTCGACGATCCCATGAATCACATTGATTACGCCTTGGGGTGGACCGTCAACCGGCATCCCGTTTGGTCTGTTGAGGTCTTGGGGGGCTGGCTGTGTTCCCCCTTCTATGTACTGGTCCAGGTGACCAGCAGCTACCAATTCTTCCAGATGTTGCCTCAGGGGTGTGCAATTTTCAGTTCGGTGCCCCTTTTCATCATGGAAGGTGCAACGGGACCTCTCATCATAGCCCCTTTGTGCTTCTTCCAACTTAGTTGGCCACCGAACAAAGGGTTCATTACGTATCTCACTGAGAATTTGGTAGATGGGTTTATTGAACACGATGGTGATGGCGGTGCGGACTCTTAAGTTCCTCTTTTCAGGGTCTTCTCTATTGGCTCGCCTGCCTCGCCCATTCCTGCGTGGCTATTCCACCGTGTTGACTTTCGCTGTAGCCTTTTTGTCTGGCATTGCTGTTGTGCCAGATTTTGTTTTAGCACGGGCGTTGTCTTCCTCTACACGGATATGTTGATGGATCCTCTCCATTAGGGCTTCCATCGTGAGGGGTGGTGTCATAGTGATTGAGTCCCTCAATTTGTTTCCGGCCGGTAAACCTCGTTTATATTGTGCGATGGCGAGATTTGTAGGGCAATCACCAACCTGGTTGAAGGTCTTCTAATAGCGATTATTGTAAGACCTTAATGTTTCCTTTTCACTCATGTCAATGGAGAGTAGTTGATCAATCTCCACCAGTGTCTTGGTGTTCGTTCTAAATCTAGTCACGAACGCCTCTGCTAGTTGTGCCTATGAGACGATGCTGCCTTCTAGTAGTCTTTCGAACCAGGTTAGACCTAGATCACCAAGGCTAGACGGGAACAAGATGCACATTAGGGCCTCGTTTCGCCAGTACACTGCCATAACCTGACGAAAGTGGCATAAGTGCATGTATGGGTCTGTCTTCCCCTCATAAGTAGTGAATTTGGGTTGGTGGAAGCCTGAAGGTAGTGGTGCGTTCTCTATTGCCGGAACAAACAGCGAGCTCTGTAACCTTGCTAATACCTTATTCGCTGGTTCGTAAGCAAGGTGCGACATTGGCATCCCTACCTCAACACTCCCGTGTGTCCTAGGGGCCAATCGCTGTAGGGCTGAAACTCTACGAGGGTAGCGAGCGCTAGTGTCTTTCTTCCAACGGGCCCTTTTCTCCAGCACTGTTCATAGGTCCGCAGATCTAGGCAACTTCGAGTGCCTTGATGTCGTCTGATGCGTATGCGAGGGCCGATAAGTGCTTCCCGACGTATACGACTTCTCAGTCCTCGTTCTCTCCGACCTAGGATAACGAGTCCTGGAAGTCCTTGATTGAGTATCGCCTATTCTCAGGCTTTTGCTTTCTGCCTGTGAAGGCGTGGTGTGTCTGTTACTACCATCCAAGTGGCAAGAGGGCGTGTTGCCTTTGCGCCCTTCTCCTGTCGCCACCTCTTTTCCTTTTATCTAGAGTTTCATCGTCTCCATCTCTGCCGCCATCTTCCTTATTAGTTCGTCTTGTTCCCTCACGCGATCCTCTAGAACTTGAGGGTCCAGCCTCTGCCTCTGTCTTTTAGGACTTTAAGAGCAATGGGGGCTAGTGCCCCGTCTCTCCCTTGTGTCCCTCTGCGAGTTCCGTCGCTGGGGTTCTAAATCTGTCATGGGTGGGATAGAAGGTAAACCTTCGCACCTCCCACCCTCTTCTGGGGTTTATCCGTCGATAGCAGATTGCGGCAAATCCTCATTGTGCGCCATTGGTTTCAGCTGGAGAGGAAAACTTGATCAAAAGGTTTTGTTCTTTCTGGTATTCCTACAGACGGCGCCAATTATACGAGCACGAAATAATTCTTCTCGTATGATCTTATTAATCAAGTGTGCGTTCCTCCAAACGTCGTTGTTTTGCCTCATGAAAACACAAACGTGAGCTAACTGGCGGGTGTGTGTCGGAAACCCCTCCGATGCCTAAGTCATCCAATAGACAAAAAACTCTGTGTATTTAGGAGTAAAAATCGTGATATTTGTACATAGGTCCTGCTATGAGCTTTTATAGGTTTTATCTGGCACAATCGTAGTAGGACTCTTATTCTGCAATGCAGAGTCCTCCTAGGAATCATACTCGTAAAAGATAACGCTTATCCTTCAACACCCTTCTCATTGATTTAACCAAATGAAATGGTTTTACCTCGGTAGTGTGACAAACAACCGAGCTAACACATACTTAAGAGGTGTGTTTAACCGAGCTTCATCTTAGCTCGGTCCCACCCTGCTCTTCACAATTCAGCTTTCTTTACCTCGGTTCAGCATCAACCTATCTGGGCTACCTTAACCATTTAATGACCGAGCTACCTAGGCCCAGCGGCAAAGCCCATTCTACTCAGCCCATAGCTTGGCTCACCTTATACAGTCCTATCTCGGCCCACAGCTCAGCTCAACCCTACTCGGCCCTAGCTCGGCCCATATTCACATATTTTACCCTCTCAAGTAGTCCTTCGCAAAGTTTGGACCTATTTAAAACAAAAAAGTAAAATTTAAAATGTAGTTCAACTTAAGTAACTAGAATCTGTAGACTTAAACACGTACATGTTCCTTGAACCAAATGTGAAAAGTTTCAAAATGTTCACACTGAAGTTGATGATCGTCAACATGAGACATTTTGAGCTTACGTACTTCAAGGTGTTTACTGTGTAGATTGAAAATTTATCAATACAAAAACTTTGGTTCAAAATTCAATAAAACATAATAAAATATTGAGTAAGTGACATAACCTACTTTATGAATGGTTGAACTGCACTTGTATTGAATAAGATATACCGATGAGCTTGTACCCAAGAAATATTATTAAGATAAATGCTTATGTTTTCACCAACAGCATGACCCAGATTATCATCACCATTATAGTTCCTCACGGGTCGACTAGATTTGATTTCCACATCATTGAGATATCGTGCACAAAAATTCATGCATTCTTCCATAAGATATCGTTTAGCAATTTATCCTTCAGGATGAGCTCTATTATGCACATATTGCTTCAAAGTAAGAAGATACCTCTCAATTGGATACATCCATCAAAACTGAATCGTTCCACCCAATAATGCTTCGTCAGCTAGATGTATAGGTAAGTGCTTCATTACATCAAAAAAAGTCAAAGGAAATATTTTCTCTAGATGACAAAGTGTTACGGCGATACGATCTTGAATATATTGCAAATCCGTCACACGATTCACTTTGGAACACAATTGTCTAAAGAAATTGCTCAATTCAATCAAGGGTTCAATTACATTCTTCGGTAACGATCTTTGAATAGCCAATGGAATAAGTTGTTGCATCAGAATATGACTATCGTGGCTCTTAAAACCCCCAATACTTCTATCATGTGAGCGCACACGACGTGATACATTGGATGAATAGCCATCGGGAACTTTTACTTCCTTCAACACTTTCAAGAGCAAATTTTTCTCATCCTTGGTCATCGTGAATTGTGCTGGTGGTAAATAAGCTTCATTCGACCCTCTAAACTACAAATGTAAGGGTTTTCCAATATTCATATCTTGTAAATCACGCCGAGCATTAACACCATCCTTCGATTTTCCTATAATCCCTAATATTGTCCACAACACATTGTCACAAACATTCTTCTCTATATGCATCACATCGAGGTTGTGTCTTATTAGATTGTGCTCCCAATATGGCAGTTCATAAAAGATACTCTTTTTCTTCCAGCTATGGATGCGATGTCCATGTCACACCCCAAACCCGCCCCTAAAAGTTTGGGCATGATCACTTCAGAAACGGACAGTTAATTCGATACATATAACATATGGGGCCTGAATGGAAGCATTTAATATCAAAAAAATAATATAATTTAACATCCATCGAGCTCATACCTATATGCCAGGATCTCAATGTGCCATTAAACCGTTCCAAAAATGATAGACAGATATACGAGAAGTAGACATTTACAGTTACATAATATCATATATGGGCACGTATGTACAAAACCAGCCTCACATATGGGCATACAGCAAAAAGGTGGGTAAGGAGATGATACACGACTAAATTAGGGGTCATTAAGGGAACCCCACAAAATGCATAAGCTTTTTACATGGCTTGACCAAGAAGGGCTGACCAAAGCTGGACTAAATCCGACCTCCAGGTTGATTGCCTACAGAAACAGACATAACACAAAGTGAGCAAGGCTCAGTGAATAATAGTACTTAAACAATTTAATGATTACACTTGAATTGTCATATTTATAACGTATATAAATGCAGAGGTCATAACATTAATCTTATCTTGCAAACATTTGCAGAATGGCCTTGGGCTGGGCTTTTATACAGAGAGGCTTCAAGCCCAATATCATGCAGAACGGCCTTAGGCCCAATATATCTTGTAGATTGGCCTCAGGCCCAGATATCAACAGATTGGCCTCTGGCCCAAATAATACATAACGGCCTTTGGCCCACAGATAATACAGAACGACCATAGGCCTAATAGATGATACAAAACGGCCATAGGCCTAACATATGATATAGAACGGCCATAGGCCCAGATATTATCGGAACAGACTAGTCTCAGAGTTATACAGAAGCAAACAGATTCTTTCAATCATTCACATGAGTTAACATAGTTAATTTGCATTTAACAGAGTGCCAATGATAAATATTAGCAGTAAGTAAAATGTATTTTACAAATTGGCCTTAGGTCCAGATATTAACAGATTAAACGATTCCAGAGATACGTAGATACCGTAGTTCCATAATGTACATACATTCCATTTGTTCGTCATGAATCAATACAACTAGCTTGCAGATAACAGAATGTTAGTATTGATTATTAACAGTAAACAAAACGTACTACCCAATAATGCTCTTAGGTTTTCCCATGGTTTATCATAAGTCGACATAGTTGTCTCACGAATAACAGAACAATAATATTAACAATGAACAGAAGGCAAATGCACCATTACATTAATAGGAGTAGAGCCATTCATATCATAACGGCTTTGGGGCCCACTATTATACAGAATAACCATAGCTCCATATTAATGCCACCGTGTCATTGTATTTGTCAATTCAGTTAGAGCGCAATATCCGTGGTATATGTCATTATTGACAACCATATGTAAATCATAAGCACAAGAAGTAAGCATAGCATATCATTACACTACTATTACTCACAGTGCAGTAGCGGCGCGATGGTTTCCCCCCAAAAGGTAACCTACACACACGCGCAGTTCAGAAAATTAGTGCATTTTTCGATTTAAACAATATCTGATTCGTTTCGCTTCAAATGAATTTACAAACATTGAAGAGGCATCAAATATAGATTTTAATAACATCAGAGAGTCAAACACGTAAAACGGAGCGGACAGAATTTTGCAGCATGGGCCACACGTGCGGCCGTGAGCCTCGCACGTGCGGCGGTTGGTCCCACACGTGCGTCAGTGAAGCTCGCACGTGCCTTTTTAGTAGTAGCCAAAAGCCCGAAAGCCTCTGTTTTCCGCACGTGCGGCTATGACTCTCGCACATGCGGCAGTGTTCCCGCACGTGCGGCCATGACCCCCGCACGTGCGGCGATTCTGCTCAATTTGGTGCAGCCTGAAACATAACATATTCCCAACTAGCTCATGCAACACAAAGTGTAATAGAGAGGGAGTTAAATTAATTTGATGATATGATATCCCTATAAACATGAGTCATAAAGTCATTAAGTCTTTAATTCCTTCAATTGCACATAAAGAATTCAATAATCTTATGTTTGTGGTTGTGCATAACTTATAAACAATATGTATATATATATACAAACATGAGTTCCAACATGGAAATTCAAGGATTAGAATGTAAGTCCTCATCATGCAACTCAATTTGATTCCCAAGCAAGTAAATAACAAATACAACTTCCAATTGAGTAATCATCATCTACAAAATTTCAACCACAAACCTTAATCCTTACAAATGAAAGGACATTCTTACACATATGTCACGCCCCTAACCCGCCCCTATAAGTTCTGGGCATGACCTAATCAGAAACGGGCAAAATTACCTGTTATAATTAATTTTCGGGGCCTAAATGGAAGCGTTAAAATAATCAAATGACACGCAAACACATCCATTGAGCTACTACAACATGCCAGGACCATGACTCAGAACTAAACATATAATAAACACGCATCTGAGATTAGGTTACATATATATATATATCTGCAATCCAGCCCAAGATTGGGCACCAAACAAAATATTACATACAAACAACTTTCACCAAAGAACATTAGTACGTAGCAGCGGTGTTTAACAAAACTATCTAGCATGCAAAGGTTTCTCCAAGTGCCTGGCTGTCCCTTAGGTTGACAAAAGATGGATGATAATGATGCTAGACTTGATCTCCAAGTTGATTACCTACAGAGTCAGACAAAATAACAGAATGAGACAAGCTCAGTGAATAATAATAATTAAGCAGTTTAATAGTTACAATTCATAACAAGACATTTACTAGGGGAATTCAACAGTTAAGTTGAGGTTATTTTATTCCCAGAATGGCCTTTGGCCTCGTGTTACAATTATTACGAAACGGCCTAATGGCCCGGAAATTATCGAACGGTCTTCGACCCGGAAACGACCTTCTGGCTCGAAATTATCGAACGGTCTTCGACCCGAACGACCTTACGGCCCGGAAATTATCGAGCATAAAAAGCGTGAGAACACGTAAGCGTAGCGAAATAGCGGATGTATGGATTCAAGAGGTGGCTCGTCACAGTTCCGGAGGTGGCTCCCACCAAGGTGTAGCACTTCGTCTGCATGACTTTGTTCCATACCAAAAATCGATAAGTCTCACCATGTCATAATATATACAAATAAGTATCATAACGGAACATCTACGGATGTCATTAAAAGCAATTAATCTTACAGTCCACAGAGACACATAATTTCTTTTTATCATTCAGATGAGTTAGAATGAGTAGTTTACACAATAACCATTAACTCCTAAGGTACAGAAGTATTATAGTGCCATACTGTGTCCACATCGTTTTAACTATCAGAGCGTTGTCTTGTAATTAACGAAACATGAACATTAACGAGGGGCAAGAGCGAACATATTATTAACAGAGGTATACATGCCATTCCATTATAAGTCCCATTTATTCATTAAGAAAGCGATATCATTTACGTGTAGGTGATAGAAAATTAATATGCATCACGCATGAGCAGAATGATTCCATAGTCATACCGATGTATGCAGCTCTTTCAATATTCACCGATTGCCAAGCGGCATAAAGCTAATGTGTTCACTTACGAAGGATAGGCGTTAGTACCATAGTCATTAATAGTAAGTACAATGTACAAATGGTGTACTATTACTCACAGTGTTCAGGTGCTTGGTCCGCCCATGTAGCTGACCCTATACAATTCACGTAATTCAAACATAATTTATCATGGTATATTCAAGTCAATATTAGTTAACAAAATATAATCCAACAAGGTCAACACCACTTCGTTTATTAACACCATTTGCAATTCAACATAATGCAACATAAATCCTTGAATCATATTCCAACATTCTAAAACCAAGTTCATATCATCTATATCATTAATAGATTATTTCCCCAATTTTCCCTTCACATTACAACATGAATTACAATGTTTATACCATAGTTCATTCGTAAATTTTAAACATAATTTTCAAGTATCACCAAATTCCAATTAAACTTGCACATATGTAATTCAACCTACTAATTTCATGATTCTAGTTCCAATTTGGCCAAATCATCAATTAACATCATTACCCAACCTAGGGTTTCAAGAAAACATTGAAATTCAAACACAAATTCAAATTTATTAATCCATCACTTTTCATTCCAATTTTTCCATTGATCAAACACCTAGGATACATGGTTCATCAATTTAACCCATCAATTTAACTCTCAAGATTCCTTACCTCAAGAATTAAGCGAGCCTTAGTGACATTCCTCCATAATTTCGGAATTCCAATCGGTTGCAAATGTTGATCTTCATGCCTTCTTCATTCCTTGGTGGAAAATCTTAATCAAAACTTAGAGAAATGGTGAGGATTTGGGGTCAAAACTCTAGGGTTTTCGGACCTAGGGAGAGAGAAGAGAAGAGGGGAAAAGGAAAGTGTGAGAAATGATCAAAAAAATCTCTTTTTAATCTGCTGTCCCGTAATTCCCGCTCGGCGGAGAAATTCCCTCGAGCGGACTGTTTTAACCTGATTTCGAAACTTTGAACAGGTAACTCTCCCATTCGGACTCCGTTTTAGGTCGTTCTTGTGTCCAAATTGAAGCCCCGGAAATAAGCTTTCCAATGGTTCTAACCTCACATCCAAATTCAAAGTGTGGAAAAAGAAAAGGGCAAAAGAGTGACGACTGATCGTAGATGAATCATTCAAATTAAAGCTTTTGGTTCCTTCCTACTCTACCTTCATTGTACCACCTTAACCCATATACCAAAATAACATAAGAAGGTTCTAAGTACACTAATACAATGTTAAGGACAATCTTACTTTCCACGCTCGAGCGCCGCCTCACCCGCTCGAGCGCTCACAGACCAATAAAGCAGTCCGCTCGAGCGTCAACTTCTCCGCTCGAGCGGAGATTTACAACTTACAGAATCTCAGGCCGTCTGCGAATTTGCTGGGAACCCCAACAGTCCGCTCGAGCGTTAACTCTTCCGCTCGAGCGGAGGGAAAAAGTTCTGGGTCGTCACACCCTTCCCTCCTTAAAAAAAATTTCGTCCTCGAAATGAAAGAAAACCAAATAAAGGACAGTTCAAATATAAACGGAAACACATTCTATAATATTCCAAAACTAGATCCACACTTGAGATAGGAAAGAGTCACAAATACCTTCGATCAATATACACGTATCAGGATTTCAACAGCAAGGAGCCATTTATAATTCCAAGGTCCATAACAACTTCTCAATTAACAACTAAACGGACCACGTCTAATGAACGCCCAAATCTCAATTTCAATTACTTTTCCTCAATAGTTCTAAAAATTTCCATTAACATTCTCAATAACACCAAAACTTCATCTCATTAATCACATTCCTCATATAGTAGATTTTGTTTCCTTAGGTGCAAAATTCATATAGTCTACAACCAGAGCAATTCAATATTTGTAGTTCATATGCAAATCTCATTATGTAAGTAGACTTAAATCATACGGTATGCATTATTTCGCTAATCACAAATAAGTTGCTTATGTACATAGTCGTGGGCTTCACAATTTGTTCATAGTTTCTATTGTTTCTGAAAGCATATCAAAATCATAACACATATCTATTGGTTCAGAATAATGTACAATACAATTTTTTTTTGACAAGATCAGTTTAACAGATACACGTTGTTGATTTCTCACAATAGTACTGTTTAAGTGTAGCACGACAAAGGAATCATACTCCGAAACAAACAGTTACACCAATATTAACATCATACGATTTTACAAATTTCCACAGACATATTCTTATAAATTCTCAGATATAGAAGCATTCAAATTTCGAATACAACAATATAGTAGAAATCGTTTCCTTCAGGATATAATTCTTATATTCCCCTATTTCCAAAAGTATTTCAAAGTCATACCTTCACATGAGTTCAAAGGAGAATCACAAGATGCATGATTAATTCCTCATAGTATTACTTTCGTATCGTATCGTAACACAAAAGAACCACGCTCCGAAGCAAACAGTTCCGCTAATATCAATACTTTTGTAGATTCATATAAATGTATTATAATAGACACGTAGTCGTCCTATCTTAAGTTCGGATCTGAGCAATAAAAACAAATATAACAACCTTCTTTTACGCAAGGAAAATTATCCCAAGATAAGGGCAGGAATTGAATTTAAAGTCATGTTTAATTCATCAATCACCATAGTAAGATGTATCAGTATTTCCCCCCCCTTTTTTTTTTTTTAAACATTTCTATATTCCACGATCCAATTACTCTCTCTCTTTTTTCTTTTTTTTTTTTTTCTTTTCTCCTGTAGGGTACGAGATCTTCTACATAGTTTGTATCCATACTTACAATTACAATGGTTTAGTGTCCTACCAGATTTATTTATAGGATCTTAAATTCCAGTAAACATACAGCAACTATAAGAACCACATTCTTTCCAACTTCATCATGTCAAACTAAAATCATGTTACAAATCATTTAAGTTCGATGTCAATGATTATCTATTGTTTTACGAGTGTCATATAGGCAAACACGTATTATAGGCAAGGGTTCTCATGTCATTCGATTATTTCTTATAAGACGTCCCAATTACAAATTACAGACTATACGTAGGCAAAACAAAGTATCGATTACGGGTTTTCGATTTGATTCTGATTCTGAGGTTGAAGTATAAAGGACAGAACACAGAGGACGAATTCTCGCAATTAAATCCTGACTACAAGCACGTTAATTTCAACCGTAACATTTTTTTTTTCATTACGTGATTAAGTTTAAGTCGGCTTATGTATATTCAATCAGACACCAGAGTTCACTCAACAGAGTTCTACTTAATCAACAAAGTATACTTCATTTCAACGGTTGCAAATGAGCCGTTCAAGTATGTCATCACTAGTTTCACATTTTGTTCTTAGTATTTCTTAATTTTCGAAAATAGTTCAAAGGTATACCGCTACATTAGTTTAGAAGTGTGTGTAATGATCTTTAACAAAGTTAGTGCGACAAAAAGAAAAGTCACAATACACATTGTTCGTTCCTGATAGCATTACTTTTAAGTACAGGAGTACAAGGAATAGCATGCCCCGAATTAACGATTAAGATAACACTTATATCGTCGTACCACTTCGTCAAACCTTTATGGATACAAATCTAAGTAATAAAGAGAAATATGGCAACCGTCGTTTCGAGTAGAAGGAGAAATCCAAAGATAAAGTTAGGAACCAAGTTTGGAATCGCATTTCATTAGTCAATCATAACGACGCTGTACCGCATGCACTCTTAGTAAGTCTTCTCACCGGTTACTATAAAAATACGTCAAGTTCACACTTAATTGATTCCTTGCATAATTTGAGAGGGGTTACTATATGCATCACTTGTTCCTACAATTGGTCCACCCTAACACAATTGCAATTAGTACACAAGATACATTTGCGCGAAACGTTTAACTACAGAAATTTCCTCCAAATCACAAATCAAAACATTGTTATGGCAGAGAAGACATAACGATAGTATCTGATTAAAGTATCGCATATAACATTTCCTTTGTTCATAAAAAATATCTCATAATGGAAACTTACCCAATTCACTTGACGAGGCATTAGGCATTAAAAAGTTCAAATATATCATCATCATTTCTCACGAGATACTTATCGATCGATAACACATTTTTCATCTAATCATGTACACATAAAGCATCTTACCGATCGGTCAATTTCTTACCATACCTCCGTAGTGCAACGTTGTTGACTTAATCCTTCGACATGCCTCGTTTTACTCACCAATCTATAAGCGGGGACAACAAGAGAATATACAACAAACATAGATCATAATCATCAGAGTTAGCAGGCAAAACCTACATATTTAACGTTGCCATCAAGTTTTACATGTACTTGCAGAGTTTATGCATGATACCTAAGTCTTTCTAGACATCCTAAAGCTCAATGGAATCGTGTGTGAGATGGCAACTCGTGCTCTGATACCACTTGTCACGCCCCTAACCCGCCCCTATAAGTTCTGGGCATGACCTAATCAGAAACGGGCAAAATTACCTGTTATAATTAATTTTCGGGGCCTAAATGGAAGCGTTAAAATAATCAAATGACACGCAAACACATCCATTGAGCTACTACAACATGCCAGGACCATGACTCAGAACTAAACATATAATAAACACGCATCTGAGATTAGGTTACATATATATATATATCTGCAATCCAGCCCAAGATTGGGCACCAAACAAAATATTACATACAAACAACTTTCACCAGCAACATTAGTACAGAACGACAGTGTTTAACAAAACTATCTAGCATGCAAAGGTTTCTCCAAGTGCCTGGCTGTCCCTTAGGTTGACAAAAGATGGATGATAATGATGCTAGACTTGATCTCCAAGTTGATTACCTACAGAGTCAGACAAAATAACAGAATGAGACAAGCTCAGTGAATAATAATAATTAAGCAGTTTAATAGTTACAATTCATAACAACAGTACATTTACTAGGACGGAATTCAACAGTTAAGTTGAGGTTATTTTATTCCCAGAATGGCCTTTGGCCTCGTGTTACAATTATTACAGAACGGCCTAATGGCCCCAAATTATCGAAGCGGTCTTCGACCCGGAAACGACCTTACGGCTCGAAATTATCGAAGCGGTCTTCGAC
The DNA here is from genome assembly GCA_025200525.1 of Camellia lanceoleosa. Classification (NCBI taxonomy): domain Eukaryota; kingdom Viridiplantae; phylum Streptophyta; class Magnoliopsida; order Ericales; family Theaceae; genus Camellia; species Camellia lanceoleosa. The sequence continues at coordinate 17,526,902 of CM045761.1, forward strand.
CGGAAACGACCTTACGGCCCGATTATCGAGCATAAAAAGCGTGGAGAACACGTAAAGCGTATGAAATAGCGGATGTATGGATTCAAGAGGTGGCTCGTCACGGATTCCAGAGGTGGCTCCCACCAAGGTGTAACGCCGTTCCGCTGACACTTTGTTCCATACCAAAAATCAGTAAGTCTCACCATGTCATAATATATACAAATAAGTATCATAACGGAACATCTACAGATGTCATTAAAACAGATTAATCTTACAGTCACACAGAGACACACAATTTCTTTTTATCATTCAGATGAGTTAGCATAAGTAGATTACACAATAACCATTAACTCCAAAGGTACAGAAGTATTATAGTGCCATACTGTGCCCACATCGTTTTAACTATCAGAGTGTTGTCTTGTAATTAACGAAACATGAACATTAACGAGGGTCAAGAGCGAACATATTATTAACAGAGGTATACATGCCATTCCATTATAAGTCCCATTTATTCATTAAGAAACGATATCATTTACGTGTAGGTGATAGAAAATTAATATGCATCACAGACAGAACAGAATGATTCCATAGTCATACCGATGTATGCAGCTCTTTCAATATTCACACTGATTGCCAACTGGCATAAAGCTAATGTGTTCACTTACGAAGGATAGAGCGTTAGTACCATAGTCATTAATAGTAAGTACAATGTACAAATGGTGTACTATTACTCATAGTGTTCAGGTGCTTGGTCCGCCCCTGTAGCTGACCCTATACAATTCACGTAATTCAAACATAATTTATCATGGTATATTCAAGTCAATATTAGTTAACAAAATATAATCCAACAAGGTCAACACCACTTCGTTTATTAACACCATTTGCAATTCAACATAATGCAACATAAATCCTTGAATCATATTCCAACATTCTAAAACCAAGTTCATATCATCTATATCATTAATAGATTATTTCCCCAATTTTCCCTTCACATTACAACATGAATTACAATGTTTATACCATAGTTCATTCGTAAATTTTAAACATAATTTTCAAGTATCACCAAATTCCAATTAAACTTGCACATATGTAATTCAACCTACTAATTTCATGATTCTAGTTCCAATTTGGCCAAATCATCAATTAACATCATTACCCAACCTAGGGTTTCAAGAAAACATTGAAATTCAAACACAAATTCAAACTTATTAATCCATCACTTTTCATTCCAATTTTTCCATTGATCAAACACCTAGGATACATGGTTCATCAATTTAACCCATCAATTTAACTCTCAAGATTCCTTACCTCAAGAATTAAGCGAGCCTTAGTGACATTCCTCCATAATTTCGGAATTCTAATCGGTTGCAAATGTTGATCTTCATGCCTTCTTCATTCCTTGGTGGAAAATCTTAATCAAAACTTAGAGAAATGGTGAGGATTTGGGGTCAAAACTCTAGGGTTTTCGGACCTAGGGAGAGAGAAGAGAAGAGGGGAAAAGGAAAGTGTGAGAAATGATCAAAAAAAATCTCTTTTTAATCTGCTGTCCCGTAATTCCGCTCGGCGGAGAAATTCGCTTGAGCGGACTGTTTTCAACCTGATTTGAAACTTTGAACAGGTAACTCTCCCATCCGGACTTCGTTTTAGGTCGTTCTTGTGTCCAAATTGAAGCCCCGGAAATAAGCTTTCCAATGGTTCTAACCTCACATCCAAATTCAAAGTGTGGAAAAAGAAAAGGGCAAAAGAGTGACGACTGATCGTAGATGAATCATTCAAATTAAAGCTTTTGGTTCCTTCCTACTCTACCTTCATTGTACCACCTCAACCCATATACCAAAATAACATAAGAAGGTTCTAAGTACACTAATACAATATTAAGGACAATCTTACTTTCCACGCTCGAGCGCCGCCTCACCCGCTCGAGCGCTCACAGACCAATAAAGCAGTTCGCTCGAGCGTCAACTTCTCCGCTCGAGCGGAGATTTACAACTTACAGAATCTCAGGCCGTCTGCGAATTTGCTGGGAACCCCAACAGTCCGCTCGAGCGTTAACTCTTCCGCTCGAGCGGAGGGAAAAAGTTCTGGGTCGTCACAACATATTTAAGAAGGGAGTTTATGTAGGGTAATTCTTTATACCTTGGCTCAATCTTTACTAACTCTCTCAATTCCTAATCTTCTCCCTTGAAGAGCTTTTCCTCTTCCTCTTAAACTCTCTTCTTCTCTCTAACCCTCTCTCAGGAGATATTTATGAAAATGGCTTCTAAGTCAAATGTTTAAAGGAACATAGATACATATATATATAAAAGGTGAATAAGGACGAAAATTAATCAGTTTAATCATTCCAAATTAAAATTTCACAGAAAATCATAATATGACTTAAAAATCATGCTGATCTCAAATGTAAAATCAATTTCATATTATCAAGCTTCTAAGGCTTTCAATTTCTGATCCAAACATTAAGATTGCAATGGATATTTTTCTTATTAGACAGATATGCTTCTATAAGCATAAGATTCACTTAATTAAACTTAGTTTCACATAAAATTTCACGATAAGCATATAAATGTACAGAATAGGGGACTGAAGGTATACCAGAAAACATGTACGAGGGTCGGGTTATTACAGTCCAGCTTTATCATTTCTACTTGTCTCCTATGCTTCTCCTTAAGGTCATCCCTCTTGTATTGGGTTAAAATACCCTCAGATTCTAATTGTAGCAGTATCTCAATTTCAAACAACAATTTTGGTTTGAGTCTGACTTTCCGACTACCATCAAATGATACTTTATCCTTCCGGAATTTATGGCTACTAGGTAAAAATTTGTGATGACTTAAGTATGATTGTTTCCTACTATGCTTCAACCAACACGATGTAGTTTCCTTATTGCAACAAGGACATGCATATTCGCCTTTAGTGCTCTATCTTGACAAGTTCGCATATGCAGGAAAATCACTAATTGTCCACAGTAAAACGGCATGCATTTGAAACATTTGATTTGTTGATGCATCAAATGTGGAGATACCATCATTCCATAGTTCTTTCAACTCCTCAATCAACGGTTGCATATACACATCAATCTTGTCACCAGGTCCTTTCGGGCCGTCAATAAGCACAGATAAAATTAGAAATGGTTGCTTCATGTACATCCATGGCGGCAAGTTGTATGGAATGAGCACAACAGGCCAAGTGCTATGAACTATGTTCATTGTCTTGAATGGGTTAAAACCATCAGATGCTAAGCCAAGCCTTACACTTCGTCAATCATTACTAAAGTCAATATTCCGACGGTCAAAATCTTTCCATGCAAGGGAGTCAGCAGGATGTCTAAAGACACCATTATCAGTTCGTTCCTCTGCATGCCATCTCATTAACTCGGCTGTCTTCGATGACATAAACAACCTCTGCAACCTTGGTTTTAAAGGAAAATACTTCATCTGTTTTGTAGCTATTCGTTTGCCACCTTTGTTAGGACCATTTGAACCACCATCACCATTTGATTTCCATCTAGAACTATTGCGTATGACATATTTATCAAGATTGGCGTCCTCATTTCGAAACAACATGCAATTGTTGGGACATATATCCCACGTCTCATACGTGAAGCCCAAATCTGTTGTGATCTTTTAAGCTTTATAATATGAGTTCGGGAGTTTCACACCCAACGGGAACGCCTCATTCAATAACTCAAGCAACATGTCAATAGACTTGTCTGTCCACTGATTAAGCACATTCAAATGTAAAAGTTAAACAATGAATGACAAAGATGTGAACTTCTGACAACCCGGATACAATTCACTTTGTGCATCTTGAAGAAGTTTGAAATACTTTGTAGTCTCTGCATTTGGACCGAGATGGGGTTCAGATGCATGGGGATCAGGCCCATGTGGTTCATTACCCTCAACACTTGTATCGACATGTGGATTTCCCATAGCCCCTTGTATTATTCCAACCATATCATCCCCAATGTCTAAATTAGCTAATGTTTCATTCTCTCGATTACCATGCAAAGATACATAAGATTCCCCATGATTAATCCAATGTTTGTACTTTTTAAAAAAACCATTCAAAATCGGATGCTCCCGTACACTCTCTCGTACAAGATGGTATCGATTCTCACACTTCCTACACGGACAACTGATCATTGAACCTTCAATCCTATTGGTGTAGGAAAACACAAGGAATTCATCAATCCCATTAATGTATTCCCTCGACATCCTATTTGGAAAATCAATCCAACTCTTATCTATCATCTGTACTTCCCTCAAATATCGCTTCTGCACACATCCAGAAAAATATCTCATCAAAGTAACTCTAAATATAATACCTACGTATTCATGCACCATGATACCTATCCGTCCAATTTCTCTCAAATAGATAGGTGGTCTTATCCCAGTTAGTTATTTACCGATTTGATGGGAGAACATAAAAAATGAAATACTTATACAACAACACGTAGGACATAAAAATGCTGCAAAACACCAAGTATTCCATCACTAATTCAACATGTCTAGAACATCAAGAGGTGCACAGAACATCATAGGCTTTAAGAGCCAGGAAAAAAAAATGCATACAAAAATAACTACACCCTCATCTCTCAAAACAAGTAGTACACTTCCATTCCATAGCAATGAATTTAGCTATCCATTAAATTTTAAGGATCTAAAATGAATTGATTTGAGACGAAATATGAAGATCATATTCGTTCAAACTCCTTAAGTTTAAAAAAACTTTTGAGTAAGACACTTAGTTCTAAAAAATACGACAAGTTTTGACATGAATAAGACACTTACTTCTAAATGTTTGTGCTTGTTAAACTTCTACCTCCCCATCTAATACATGTGGTCATGCACTAATGCATTAATGGTATCCATTAGTCAATGACTTTCACGGTTGTCTTTTCTCTAATTTGCCTATTAATGTCAACTTCTTTGTCACATCATCGTTTTTTTTATTTTCTGTTGCTTTAATAAGAGATCTAGCACCAAATCTTAGATCGAGGAACTTGCCGCTCGTATCAGATCGAGGAACTTGCCTTTTTTTTTATTCAGATTTGATGAAAAAATAGCTGAATCGTTGGAGATGCTCTTGGAGATAGATTTTTTTGTTCATCAAATTTGATAAAAAGTGAAATTTGGGATAAGAGGGGAAGTTTTAAAAATATTTTCATAAAAAATTAATGAAATGATTAGAGGAGTTCCTATCAAATCAAGCTTTTTACTCAAATTTAAAATTAAAGAACTGCAAAATGCAGATTTCATCAATTTCACATTCAAAGAACAAAGATAAAACATATTAGAATATCATATTGATGAAATTTGACATAATTGCAAAAACCCACGAATGAACACCAGCATTAAATCACATAAAAGTAATCATACTTGTTTTCAATTTGATTCGAACAAGACATTATAGAATAAAGGGTCATTATTTAGACAAACAAAACAAACCAAGCTTTTTACTCAAATTTGAAATTAAAGAACTGCAACATGTAGATTTCATCAATTTTACATTCAAAGAACAAAGATAAAACATATTAGAATATCAGACTGATGAAATTTGACATAATTGCAAAAACCCACAAATGAACACCAGCATTAAATCACGTAAAAGTAATCATACTCGGTTTCAATTTGATTCGAACAAGACATTATAGAATAAAGGGTCATTATTTAGACAAACAAAACAAACCATGATCAAATAGATTTTAAGTCTATACCAAAAGCAAAAATTACAAAGAGAAGAGCAATATATATGAACGTATCAACATCAAAGAAGATAAATTTAAATCAAATCACTGAAGAAAAGTTATATATAAACATATATTTCGGCAATAAAGGGAACAAACACACAGAAAAACAAAATGGATTTCATGAATCACCTGCAAAGAGGAGAGCTTTCGAACAGATCAGAATCCGAGGGGAGAGAGAGAGAGAGAGAGAGAGAGAGAGAGCACACAGGCGTAAACTGCCGTCGCCACACCATCGTTCGCCGTCGTCGCTTGTTTGGGGATTTTGGGGGAAAAAGATGTTGTTTCAAAGATTTAGGGATTTTTGATCAAAATGATCGAGTGCCAAACAATGGGAGAAGCGGGACAAAAAAATTTATTACTTTTTGCAACGGTATATTTTAACGGTCACAAAAGATAAATTAAAATAAGTAAAACGACGCCATTTTACTAATAGTATTTTTGCGACGGACATTTACCGTCGCAAATTGTTCACTACTTGCAACAGCAAATTTCTACCGTCTAAAAAAATTCCTTTTGCGACGGTACACAAAGGTGTCGTGAATACTTCCGTATTTTATCAACCTTTTCGTGCATGTTTATTAGCGACAGGATAACTGCCGTCGCAAAAGATTATTTTTTCATATGTTTTCCCATGTTTGAATGTATCTATTCTCATGTTTGAATGTATTTATATATATACATATGATCTTATTCTCAATTGTTATTGATTGAAAAGGTGAAGAGAATTGTGGAGAAAAAAATATGAAAGATGAAGAAGAAAAAACAGAGTTGGGTTGTCACTATTTTGATGGAATTTAGTCTAGTCTGTTTCATGGCCATTTGGAGGCCAAAGATTAAACAAATTTAGAAATTAATTTAATTGGATTTTATTTTCTTTCTTAGAAATCAAAATATGTTTGCATGTGTTTATATATATATATATATCTTTTCCTATATATGAGATTTGTAAAATCAATTAAATTGGGTATTGCTTTGTTTGAATCTGGGTATTGCTTTTTCTCAATAAGACACTTGAAGGCATTATAGGCATTTCAGTATTTATCTTTGATGACATCAACAGTTTCTGTTAGTTGTGTGAACGACAGTTAAAAAATGGGAGAATCTTGATATTGTCAGTTAAAGTAAGAGAAGTTTTTATAATTATTGAAACCATAGGGAAAGTCACTATATTTGTCAGAAATCTCAGGAGAGGTAAGTGTAATTTACCTAACAAAAATGATTGAAAGTTCTAATTTTGGAGCTCTAGGAAGAGCTCTAATGGTGGGACCTACCATGTGATGTGATGTTTATACTTGCTTGTTTGTGTTTGTATTTGTTTGTTTGTTTGTTTGTTTTGTTTTGTTTTTTTTTTTTTTTTTTCCTATACCACATCAGTAGAGCTCACATAAGAGCTCTAATTTTAAAGCTATTAATTTGTATAAAGAGTAGAGTTAATAATAATGTCATAACTAGTGTTGGTACACTAATTAGTACACTAATTGGTGCATGTAGCACCACTCTTTTTAAATGAGTAATGCTATATGCACCAATTAGTGTACTAACTACTGTACTGATTGATGATGCGACATAATTTAAGATATTTTTCGTATTTATAATTTGTATAATAAGTGAAGTCAATAATAATGTCATAACTAGTATTGATACATTAGTTAGTATACTAATGTGGCGTTTGTTTTGAGGGATTAAGCCATAGGATTGGACTAATAGTCCATTGTTTGGTTCAATATCTTTGCACCAGACTATTAGTCCCAAATCTGTTAGACTATTGTGTCCCATGGGTGCGGAGGGGGTGAAATGATCATTTTGACACTCTACTATTTAATTATGTATTATATTTAGTAAATTAAATAAAATTTAAATGTCTCAATTTAAAAATAAAATAATTTTATTAAATTTTTATTGATGTTTTATTTATTTAATTTTTTATAGATATTTTTATTTAATTTCATTATTTAATTATTATTATTTTTTAAAATAAATTTACTTAAAATTTTAATTAAAAAATAATATATATATTTTTATTGATATTTTATTTATTTTATTTATTTAATTTTTATAAAATAAATTTATTTAATTGTGTAAAAAATAAAATAAAATAAATTTTTATTTAATATAGCTAACAATAATTAAAATATTAAAAATTTGTTTAATATTGCTATTACTTAATAAATAATTGAAAATGATAAAATAATCATTTGAGCATTTATCTTTCATTCGGGTTTGTTTGGCAAGATGGTTCGTGGCTAAAATAGCCACAAAAGACAAAATAAGCTATTCTAGCCACAACAAACAAAACATCACATCCAACCCATAATCGTAACACTCTTCTCTCATAAAAAAAGTCAAAAAATTCAAAAAATCAAAAAGTCCTTCTCAAACCAAGCTTTTTAGTCCAAGCTAAAATAGTTTAAAAAATCAAAAAACCAAAAAGCTAACCCACTTCTCAAACCAAGCCATAGGATTCATATCTTATTCAACTAAATAATCATTTTCTGAAATCTAATTTTATGACTAAACAAACATAAAATATAAATTTAATTTAACTAAATAATCTAAAAATAATAATATATCTTAAGACTAACAATACAATAAAAATTTCAATCCCACCATCCAATTTATCCACACAAAGACATCCTAATTAATGTAGGTAACGCTACTCTTTTCAAAGAGGACCTGCCATGCCATGGTGAAGTTCCCAATGAAAACCAGCTTTTTGTTATTTGTTTGCTGCATCAGCTTTTTCTGTTGGAGTTTTTTTAAGTGTGCAAGTGCACATCATGTGCCACTTACATAAAATATATAAGTGTAAGGTGTAAGTATAAGTATAAAGTGTAAGTGTAAGGTGTAAGGTGTAAGTGGGTTGCATATGTAACAAAAATTTTTCACAAAAGGTGTAAGTGTAAGGTTTAATTTTTCACAAAAGGTGTAAGTGTAAGGTGTAAGTGTAAGGTATAAGGTGTAAGGTGTAAGTTGCACACCATAACCAAACCCCTTTCTATTTGTTGCACCATTAATGCCCTAGTTTGAATCACAAAAGCTAGTAACAGAGCAATAATGATATATAAATAAAAATAAAAATTTATATAAAAATAAAATATATAATAATATAGTAGATTGTGGTCTTTTTATTTAGAAACACATGATCAATTTGATCATAATTTATAAGAATTCCACTTCCACTGCCACGGTCATATTATTTTTATAATAAATTTTGTAATTTTTTATAGATAATTTAGCATTTTCCATAAATTTAACATATGCATACAACACAATTCCGAGTGCTTCAATTACAACCACAAATTCAATAAACTTATTTAATATATAGAACCAAACTAGTAGGCAGAGTACCAACATGAGTTGTCAATTTTTACAACGGCATATACCAGAAACAACCTTATAGATATAAAATCAAGCACAAACCAATTACATCAAATAATTTTAACCATATATATTATAAAAGAGACAATTTCATTCACATTACAGTCGATTTATTTCATGTGATTAGTTCTATGTCCCTACATTTGTTAGTGTCAAAAAACTTATTGAGAAAAACCATGATGAAAGGAAAAGAATTATTGAAATTTAATATATATATATTGTGAAATTCATATACAGAATAAATCTAATCTACACATTAATATTTCTGCACAAAATTCCGAATGTGAGTATCTGCTAAAATCTGTTTTGTGTCTGAATGCATGAGATGTTGAGATTACAAAGGGTCCCTTGGAATATTGTTTCGTTGAAAACAAAGCCAAATACTAGGCCTTGTTGTTCCGGGACTTCATCAATGAAATAAATGTCAAAACAGCCCTCTTCTGTTACATCCTCCTGTAGGAAAATGATATTTGGTACTTATTAGATGAATTTTACATTTCCCCCCCTCTTGTTTGTGTAAATTCATATAAAATGCAAAACAAAACTACAAAATGTAATTATTTTCAATTTAAAATATGTTTAAACCTGTCGTTTTACCTTTTGAGTTTATCTCAAACAACTTCAATTAAGCCAAGCTTGAATAGTTTAGTTTTTTATAATATATATAATCTGATGATGCTACTTGTCTTTGAATAACGGATTGGGTTGATCCACGCCTCCCACACTGTTGTCCGATCACTGGACCCACTGAGAAACCTGCACAAGAGTTTAATGGGGAACGGGAGTCCCCCAGCGAACCCTCCGACAAGCAAGTTGGAGAAGAGAGAGTTATGGAATATAGAGATAGGATGATGATAAAGAACTTAACCTTCTCTTTGTCTTAGAAGCCTGCTTATATCCTTCGCTCATCATTTCCTTGTCCACTCCGACCTGTCATGTTGGCCGAAAATCTATGTTCTAGCTTGCCTTGTTCATGGTGAGGCTGTTCTGTTCCGACGTGAAGGGGTTATCATAATAAATGTTGTAGGAAAACTCATTAATGGCTGATGTGTGGTGCAATAACTCTACAAGATCTTTGTCTGCTTATGTGGCTGGTTTTTCTCTTGACACGTGTTTAGATGTCATTGGTCATTGTGCAACGTTGGCTCCAGCAACATTGGGCTTTAGTGTTTGAATTATGTATTAGGCTCTAAGTGGTGGGCCAAAAGCTCCTATAGGCCCACCTATGTCAGTAGTCCCCTATTCTCAAGTGCAGCTTCAGTCCAACGAAGGGAATAAGAAAGAAAACCGGGGTTGTGAGAGGTTGATGGAGAGAAGACCGACTGCGAGGAGAGCCGACCTCGGAGGGTGACCGAGTGAGAAGGGCGACTGCGAAGGGTAATCAAGTGAAAAAGCCAGTAAGAAGGCCAACCTCGCGAGGAGGGCCGACCGCGAAGGGTGGCCAGGTGAAGGCCAAGCTGAGGAGGCCGACCTCGGAGGTGACAGCGTGAGAAGGCCGACTCGAGGAGGCCGAGGCGAGAGGTCGACCGCGAAAGGTGACCGAGTGAGAAGGCCGACTGCGAGGAGGGTGACCGAGTGAGAAGGCTAACTACGAAGAAGGCCGATCGCGAAGGGTAACCGAGTGAGAAAGGGAAATCGCTGCGCATGGAGCTCGAGGAGCAGCGGGGCACGTGGTGATGTGAAGTGGAATAAACAGGGAAGGGGAAGAGAGTAGTGGATCGTGGTCGTACACGTGGCATAATCCTTTAATGGGGGAGGTGACGTATTAGTAAGAAGTGAAGGGACAGGGTAATATAGGGCAGTGAAAAGGCAGGGGCGGGAGTTTTTCGAAAATTTTCAAACTGGCGAAATTTAATCTTGACTCTTGGAATATAGGCAAACCGTAGGCGTTTGGAGTTATTCATTTTACCTACCTTATCACAAAAAACCAACACATCCCTGAAGTGAACTCATTTGTCTTGTGTGAGACACCTCTATTGTAACAACCCTCGTATTGACTACCGTTTAACCACTGAGTTATATACTGATTAATGCTAAACTGAACCGCTAATGACTGATAATTGAACTGATTAAAATCTTTAGACGGTGATTGGAATCGGCTGGCGAATAAGACTGCCTATTGAATTGCATATTCTATCTGTTTGATTGTATGATTTTATCTGTTTGTAGTTTATGTTTAAACTGCTAATTGAAGGCCTTATCGTGACGATTTAGGAACCGTTTAGTGTTTTGTGTCGGAGAATATTTGTGATTTAATGATATAATTATCTGAAAATTGATTAGGAATGATTAAATTAGATTAAAATTGATTAATTGAAAGTTAGGCTTAATTACGAAATTGCCATAGCTAGTGGCCCATTGTTTTATATTACTTGAGCCTTATGCATGTGAACAAAACTTTTGCTCACCACTCCTATTTGCTCTAGCCACCAAACAAGAGAGAGTGAGGGAGGAGAGTGAGAGTTGGACTCAAATTGTAGATTTTGGCTTGAATTGCTTGGAATTGAAGTGTAATTGGCATAATTTAACCTCCTCACCTTGTAATTGGCACTCTAGGTAAGGATACCATCATCTTCTTGTTGTCTTGGAGTTCCATCTTGCATGTTCATACATCATTGTAGAACTAAGACATGGTTTTGCTCATATGTGTTGAATTGAAGATCAATTGTTGCATGCATGGTTGAATTAGTGAAATTGGAGTTGAATTCATGCTTGAATCATACATGCATGCCCATGTTTTACCATAGTCCATGTTTTCCCTTCATTTTCCAACTATTGAGCTCATTAGAGCAAGATTTGAAGATTGAATTGGGTTTGAAGCTCATGCATTGCATGTTTTAAACTTGTTCTTGAAAATGGGTTTGAAAATGGATTTAATTGACTCACCTTTGGGGCTTGAATTCATAAATTGGCTTTTGAAACTTGTTATACATTGTTTTGGGATGTATTCTCGAATTTGAGCCCAAGAGGTCGAGAATTGAGTTGAGAATGCTTGGTTTGAGCTTGGAAGGCAAATCTGGATATTCGATTGGCTTCTTCCTTCAGCGAAGATTCTCGCTCGGCGACCAACGTTTTCCTCTGAGCCGCTCGGCGAAAGATTGGTGGCTCGGCGTAAATCGAACATCGATATTTTCCTTTGTTTCATCGGACCGCTCGGCGAAGGAGGCTCGCTCGGCGAACCCTTTGATTTTGGAAGCTTCGCTCGGCGAGCATCGGCGTAAAATTGAGCATCGATTTTTCTTGTTTCATCGGACCACTTTCGGCGAAGGATTGTTCGCTCGGCGAAGCCTTTGATTTTGCAACCTCGCTCGGCGAAGGAATGCTTTCGCTCGGCGAGGCCCTGTTTTCACAACTTTTGAAAAATGCCTTCCAAGCGTATTTTGCATCCTCATCCCATTCTAGGCATCCTTAGGCCTAGTTTAAGGCATCTTAATGAGGATTTAGACATAGAACCACAAGGGATTTAGGGATTTAATTATCATCATTTCCAACTGTAAACTTAGTGTGTGTTCTATTTGATTATTTGTTTAGGGTTGGCTCTCGGGGCCGCTCTAGCTCTTGATAGCCCAATCTCTGTGAGTAACAGTTGTGTAAAGATATGTTCAAATGGTTATATTTTGAATACTAAATGAACTGTTTATTGAGCGATATTGTTTATTGAATGAATGTATGTCTGCATTTGAATGTATTGTGGCATGCTTAGCACCACTATTATTGACTGTTACAGGGCTCTGTCGGTTTCCTTATGGAACCATCCTGATTGTTGGCCAACATTATTGTTGGTGCAGTAAGGCGGTCCTTTGGACCTCCTGTTTATAGGCTAATGGATGTACCACATATGTAACAACCCTCGTCTTGATTCTTAGTTAAACCCTTTGAATTACCTCTTGATCATTGCTAAACCGAAGCGATAATGGTGATAAGTGAATGGATGAACTCTTGAACAAAGCGAATGAAAGCGAAGCTGAATGAGTTTGTCTATTTAATTACATATTGCATCTGTTGACTTATGTGATTATCTGGTTGCATTTTATGTTTAAACTGCTAATTGAAGGCCTTATCGGCGGCCGATTTAGAAACCGTTTGAAGTTTTGTAATCAGCATAATATTTATGATTTAATGATATTTTTATCTGAAAATTGATTAGGAATGATTAAATTAGAGTGAATTGAGTTAATTACGAAGTTTGGCTTAATTACCGAATTGCCACTTAGTGGCCACTAACACACACACACTTAGAGACCTTGTACATGTTGAATTAAACAATTGCTCAGCTCATTCCCTTAGTCCCATAGCCGACCAAAGAAGAGAAGTGAGGGAGAAGAGTGAGAGTTGAGCTCAAATTGTAGATTTGGCTTGAATTGCTTGGAATTAAAGTGTAAATTGGCATAATCTAGCTTCCACAACTTGTAATTGGAACTATAGGTAAGGAATCACCTTCTTAATGTTGTTATTGAGCCTCATCTTGCATGTTCTATGCATCATTGTAGGATTGAGCCATGTTTTTGTTTATATATGTGGAATTGAAGCTCAAATGTTACATGCATGTACATATTGAGGCATTTTGAATTGATTTCTTGGAGAATTGTCACATGCATGTCCATATTGTTATCATAGTTCTTGTTTCCTCATTGTTTTCAAAGATTGGAGCTCATTTGAGCATGATTGGAAGCTTAAAATTGATTTAAAGATCATGCATGTCATGTTTTGAAAGTGTTCTTGAAAATGGTTTGAAATTGAGTTTAATTGAAACACCCTTGGGCCTTGATTTCTTAAATTGAGTTTTAGAACTTGTTATTCTATGTGTTTGAAAGAGTTTTCCAGAAAATGGGCCCAAGAGGATCGGTTGGAGCATCAAAACTTGGTTTGAAACTTCGAAGTCGAATCTGGATTTTCCAGATTTTGGACGTCGCTTCGGCGAAGTGCCGCTTCGGCGGGAATCTGCTCTCGATATTTTCTTGCATTATTTTACTGATCCGCTCGGCGATTTAACGCCGGCGGGAAAATCGCGCATCGGCATTTTGCACCTTTCATCGGTCGCTCGGCGGCGGAATGTCACCTTCGGCGTGGGCCTTTGTGTGCTTGTCGCTCGGCGAAACTGCGCTCGGCGGAGGCCTGTTCATGAAAATTGAAATTGTTTTCTAAGTGCATTTTGCAGCCACATCGCATCCTAGGCATTTTTAGGCCTAGTTTAGAGCAACTTAATGAGTATGTAGACATAGAACCACACCGAGGAAATTAGGGATTTAATTATCATCCTTTCATCTTTGTAAACTTAGTGTGTGTTCTATTTGATTGGTGTTTAGGGTTGACTCTCGGGGGCGCTCTAGCTCTTGATAGCCCAATCCTTTGTGAGTAGCAGTTGTGTAAAGATATGTTCAAAATGGTTATATTTTGATTCTTGAATAGCTGTTTATTGAAGCGATATTGTTTATTGAATGAATGTATGTCTGTATTTGAAGTATTGTGGCATCCTTAGCACCTTGTTATTGGTATTCTGAGCTCTGTCGGTTTCCTTGTGGAACCATCTTGATTGATGGCCATCATTATTGTTAGATGCAAGGCGGTCCTTTGGACCCTCTTGTTTATAGGCTAATGGATGTACCACATATGGTGATTGGTGAAATCTTGAAAGATTGAAATCTTTGTTAATGAATTGATTTCATTCTTGTAGGACATTCATCCATAACCTCTTTACGCTTTATGTTATTCATGGGCTTTAGCTCCTTTGTTTATATATATATGTAGGTGCTTTCGGCCACGGAATAGAGCTAGGAGCGTGGGATTGGTCCCCAGTTTTGTCAGCCAGCCTTTGTGCCTCACTGTGAGGTTCCGAGACGCCATGCCATGGCTTGGGGTGTTTTTGTGTCCCCATAGGTCTCCTTACTGTTTTGTACTGTTTTGTATAGACCGTTTACTGTTATACTGTACTGTTATCGAGGAATGTCTGTAATGATTGTGTATACTGTACTGGTTTGAATGCATAAATGTATGGAAAATGTTTTTGGCATACAGATTAACACAGCTCTATGGACACTAGTTTTTACTGTTTTGGCTTCCGCCAGAATACGAACTCTGTATTTCTTGTATTCTTGATTGGCGGGCCTTTGGTAATCTCGGATTCTTGGCGATTCTGATGCTAAACCCATAGGGCCGGGTTTGGGTCGTGACAGAGTGGTATCAGAGCGATACTTAACCACGAGTTATACCGCACACACGTGTCCGAATGAGCTATAGGGTGTCCTAGAAAAGCGATTAGGGCATCTCATGAATTTGAAAAGTGTGTGTTTTGACTGACTGATTATATATTAAAGCGTTAAACTGTTTAATTGTCCAACTGTTTATAATGATAACTGTTATAACTGCTATAGTGAAATGGATAATGCAAATGAAACCGAAGCATCATCCTCTGAGGCCAGAATGGCCAGACTTGAACAAATGATGGGACTGATAATGGAAAGACTTGAACAACAACCGAACCAACAGCCCCCACCTCCTCCTCTTCCGGTTCAACCGGAACAGAATGCACCAAATGTACAGAATGTGAATGTTAATGAGGTGGATATTATTGCACTGACTCAGAAATTCAACAAGATGAAACCGCCGTCCTTTCAGGGAGGCTTAGAACCGTTAAAGGCTGAAGCTTGGGTTCTTGAGACTGAGAAGTTGTTTGAAATGTTTCCGTGCTCTGAGGTAAACAAAGTACTGTTAGCAACCTTCACCCTTCAGGAAGAAGCAAGAAGGTGGTGGATGTTGACTTCGTGATCACAGTACCATTGTGACTTAGGCTCGATTCAAGGAGTCCTTCTTTGAAAAATATTTTCCCGGTATCGAGGATAGAAAGGTGTTGAATTTGAACAAGCGAGGCAAGGCAAGGCGTCAGATTGCGAATATGAGAAGCAATTTATGAATTTGCTAGGTATGCACCGCATATGGTGAATCCGATTACAAGAAAGCCGAAGATTTGAAGGAGGCCTTAGTTTGCTATCCAGATCGAATAAATGTTACGAAAATGCCAACTTTTGTGGGTGTTCTCGTAGAGCCTTGATGGCCGAGTCAAATATTGCGTACCGTGAAACAATCTGAGACACCAACCATGAATGGCAAGGAAAAAGGCAAAGTTTTAAATTTAAGAAAGGCAAGCATAACCCGACCAACAAGAAGCGAGAATACGGGGTCGACAACTAGCCCCAGCCAAGGGAGTGGATTTACTCCACCCTGCTCCACATGTGGCAATAAGCACAAAGGGGTTTGCTACCAGGTTTCTGGAGCTTGTTTCAGGTGTGGCAAGGTGGGCCACAGAATTAAAGATTGTCCCTCTACGCCACAAGCCAGTAGTAAAGCTGCACCGAGCGCAGCAGCATCAAATGTAGCACCAAAACCGAACCCCAAAGCTACCGGGAAAGAGCCTATGAGGCGGTAGTGTTTGCCCTAATGCGGAGGCGTCCAGAATACTGAGACTGTTGTGTCAGGTATCCTCTCTATTTGTGCTCAGAATGCTTATGTATTGATTGATTCGGGGTCTACACATTCTTATGTGTCGCATGCTTTTTCGCGTAAATTGAATAGACCCTTAGAACCCATGAACTATTTGTTAGCTGTATCATCACCTGTTGGGGGATCCATGACATGTGCATATATGTATCCTGCTTGCGAAATTATTGTTGGGGATATGCATCTGTTTATTGATTTGCTACCATTGAATATAGATCATTTTGATGTGATATTGGGGATGGACTGGCTACAAAAATATCATGCCACTATAGACTGTGTAACAAAACAAGTAGTGTTCCGTCCACCGGGTTTGCCCGAATTTGTGTTTAATGGGAGTGGAGTAGTACCTCCTCCATATCTGATTTCTTCTGTAAAGGCTGTCAAATTGATTAGAAATGGGTGTAAAGGATATCGTATTACGTATTGTTGTGCAGCTAATGATAATGTTAAAAGCGATGTGAATTGTATTCCTATAGTCGAGAGTTCCGGATGTATTTCGGATGAATTGCGAGGATTTGATTGTGAAATTGAATTTATTGTGGATGTGGTTAGGGTACCCGTAGACATCTAAAGCCCCTATAGAATGGCTCCAATCGAGGCGAAAGAATTGAAGGTACAATTGCGAGAAGCTGTTAGACAAGAAATTTATCGACCCGATTTCACCGTGGGGTGCACCTGTTTTGTTTGTAAAGAAGAAAGACGGCTCACTGAGACTGTGCATTGATTACCGTGAGCTGAACAAGGTAACTGTAAAGAATAAATATCCATTACAGCGTATTGATGATTTATTTGACGATTCTGAGGTGCACAAGTGTTTTCCAAGATTGATCTTAGATCGGGGTATCACCAATTGAAAGTCAAACCGGAAGACATTGATAAAACTGCTTTCAGAACGAGGTATGGCCACTTTGAATTTTTAGTTATGCCGTTCGGAGTTACGAATGCCCCTGCCGCATTTATGGACCTCATGAACAGAATTTTTAAACCATACATTGACGACTTTATTGTGGTATTTATCGATGACATATTGATCTATTCTAAGATCGTAGAAGAACATGAACACCATCTGAGACTTGCCCTGCAAACCTTAAGAGAACAGAAACTGTATGCTAAACTGTCTAAATGTGAATTTTGGCTTGATCATATAATGTTTTTGGGACATGTTGTTAGCAAAGATGGAATTTGTTGACCCATGAAAATTGAAGGCGTAGTGAATGGCCTAGACCAACCAATGTAACGAAGTCAAAGCTTTTGGGATTGGTGGATATTCTGAAGGTTTGTCAAAGATTTCTCCAAAATTGCCCTACCATGACTCGATTGACACGAGAAAGGATATCGTTTGGTGGGTGACGGAGGGAATCAGCATTTCAAGGATTGAAAACCAGACTTGTAACTGCACCGATTTTGACTCTACCTTCAGGTGCGGATGGTTATACTGTTTTTAGTGATGCTTCTCATAAGGGTTTGGGGTGTGTTTTAATGCAGAATGGGAGAGTTAATGCTTATGCTTCCGACAGTTGAGACCACATGAAAAGAACTACCCGACTCATGACTTAGAACTTCTGCGATGGTTTTTGCCTTTGAAAATTTGGCGTCACTATTTGTATGGAGCAACATGAAGTGTATCACGACCACAAGAGCTGAAATACTTTTCACTCGGAAAGAAGCGAATATGAGGCAATGGAGATGGCTTGAAGCGATAAAAGGCTATGACCTCTGATTTTGTACCATCCGGGAAAAGCCAACACCGTTGCCGACGGATTGAGCCGAAAATCGATTGCCAACTTAGCGTGTTTGCTGACTGGACAGAAAGAGTTGCTTCTTGATCTTGAAAAGTCTGAGATTGAAGTTGTTTTGAAAGAACAAGGCGGAACAATAGGCGCCATTCTTGCTCAACCGGATTAATTGAAGAGATTAAGGAGAAACAACAACTGGATGATTACTTGAAGAAAATCATCGAAGAAAGAGATTCAAAACCGAAACCGGGATTCAAATTTGACAACAATGTACTGAAATTTCAAGACAGACTGTGTGTACCAAATGACACTGAATTGAAAAGGAGAGTTCTGCAAGAAGGCCACAGTTCGAAGTTTTCGATTCACCCAGGGAATACGAAAATGTACCAAGATTTGAAACAGAATTTCTGGTGGCCAGGAATGAAGAAGGAAATTGCCGACTTTGTGTCCAAATGCCTTCACTGCCAACAGGTCAAAGCTGAACATCAACGACCTGCAGGCTTACTGCAACCCTTACCCATACCAGAGTGGAAATGGGAGCATATCACGATGGATTTTATCGTCGGATTACCGCGCTCCAGGAAAGGTATGGACTCTATTTGGGTTATTGTTGATAGACTGACTAAATCTGCACACTTCCTACCTGTCAAGACAATCTATAATGCAGATAGATTGGCTGTTATCTATATTGATGAAATTGTGAGATTGCATGGAGTGCCTGTATCTATTGTTTCGGCGAGGATTGAAGTTTACATCGAGGTTGGCGAGCCTCTGACTGCATTGGAGTCTTGAATTGAGGTGAGTAGTGCCTATCATCCTCGGACGGATGGCGGTCGAAAGGACCATCCAGACTCTAGAGGACCCTCGAGAATGTGTGTCCTTGACTTTCGAAGTGGGAAAGTCATTTGCCGTTGGTGAATTCGCCAACAACGACTACCATTCGAGTATCGGTATGGCGCCTTCGAGGCATTGTATGGCGAAAGTGTAGATCTCAATCTGGGGCGAAGTTGGAGATGGGCCGTTCTTGGGCTCGAGATTGTATATAAACGGAGAAAGTGAAATTGATCTGAGTAAAAGCGCAGCGAATGAAAAGTTATGCGAGATGTCGAAGGCGGGATAGAGAGTATGAAGTGGGTGATCACGTTTTGTGAAAGTGACACCAATGAAAGGCGGACTCGCTTTGGAGTCAAAGGCAAGTTAGCACCAAGATCGTCGGACCGTGTCAGTTATTGAGAAAATTAATCCGTGGCGTATCAAGTTGCACTTCCTCTGAAATGGAGCATATGCATAACGTCTTCCACATTTCGATGTTGAGAGACTATCTTGGGATCCGTTTCATGTGATTGAGCCTACCCGTATCGTGTTGAGTGATGACTACACTTACGAGGAGCGGCCTATCTGATTGTAAACCGACGGATCAAGCGAGAAACAAAGAGATTCCGCTAGTGAAAGTTGATGGCGAGAACCATGGTGGTGTGTATGCCACTTGGGAAAGGGAAAATGACATGGCTAGGCGATATCCGGATTTGTTCCGGAATCTGTTTTTCCGGTGAAGGTAACTTCGAGTTTAGAGGACTAAACTCCTTATAAGGAGGGAGGCTGTAACAACCTCGTCTTGATTCAGATTAAACCAACTGAATTACCTCTTGATCATTGCTAAACTGAACTGATAATGACTGATAAGTGAACTGGATGAACTACTGAACAAACTGAATGAAACTGAAACTGAAACTGAATGAGTTTGTCTATTTAATTACATATTGCATCTGTTGACTTATGTGATTATCTGGTTGCATTTTATGTTTAAACTGCTAATTGAAGGCCTTATCGGCGGCCGATTTAGAAACCGTTTGAAGTTTTGTAATCAGCATAATATTTATGATTTAATGATATTTTTATATGAAAATTGATTAAGAATGATTAAATTAGAGTGAATTGAGTTTGGCTTAATTACGAATTGCCATAGTGGCCACTAACACACACACACTTAGAGACCTTGTACATGTTGAATTAAACAATTGCTCAGCTCATTCCCTTAGTCCCATAGCCACCAAAGAAGAGAAGTGAGGAGAAGAGTGAGAGTTGAGCTCAAATTGTAGATTTGGCTTGAATTGCTTGGAATTAAAGTGTAAATTGGCATAATCTAGCTTCCACAACTTGTAATTGGAACTATAGGTAAGGAATCACCTTCTTAATGTTGTTATTGAGCCTCATCTTGCATGTTCTATGCATCATTGTAGGATTGAGCCATGTTTTTGTTTATATATGTGGAATTGAAGCTCAAATGTTACATGCATGTACATATTGAGGCATTTTGAATTGATTTCTTGGAGAATTGTCACATGCATGTCCATATTGTTATCATAGTTCTTGTTTCCTCATTGTTTTCAAAGATTGGAGCTCATTTGAGCATGATTGGAAGCTTAAAATTGATTTAAAGATCATGCATGTCATGTTTTGAAAGTGTTCTTGAAAATGGTTTGAAATTGAGTTTAATTGAAACACCCTTGGGCCTTGATTTCTTAAATTGAGTTTTAGAACTTGTTATTCTATGTGTTTGAAAGAGTTTCCAAGAAATGGGCCCAAGAGGATCGGTTGGAGCATCAAAACTTGGTTTGAAACTTCGAAGTCGAATCTGGATTTTCAGTTTTGGGCGTCGCTTCGGCGAAGTGCCGCTTCGGCGGGAATGCATGCTCCCAGTATTTTCTTGCATTATTTTCTGATCCGCTCGGCGAGATTTTAACGCTCGGCGGGAAAATCGCGCATCGACATTTTGCACCTTTCATCGATCGCTCGGCGGCGGAATGTCTGCTTCGGCGTGGGCCTTTGTGTGCTTGTCGCTCGGCGAAACTGCGCTTCGGCGGAGGCCTGTTCACTGAAAATTCTGAAATTGTTTTCTAAGTGCATTTTTGCATCCTCATCGCATCCTAGGCATTTTTAGGCCTAGTTTAGAGCATCTTAATGAGGATGTAGACATAGAACCACACCGAGGAAATTAGGGATTTAATTATCATCCTTTCTGTACTGTAAACTTAGTGTGTGTTCTATTTGATTGACTGTTTAGGGTTGACTCTCGGGGACGCGCTCTAGCTACTGATAGCCCAATCCTTTGTGAGTAGCAGTTGTGTAAAGATATGTTCAAAATGGTTATATTTTGATTCTTGAATGAACTGTTTATTGAGCTGATATTGTTTACTGAATGAATGTATGTCTGTATTTGAGCTGTATTGTGGCATCCTTAGCACCCTTGTTATTGGTATTCTGAGCTCTGTCGGTTTCCTTGTGGAACCATCTTGATTGATGGCCATCATTATTGTTGGAGTCTGTTAAGGCCGGTCCTTTTGGACCCTCTTGTTTATAGGCTAATGGATGTACCACATATGGTGATTGGTGAAATCTTGAAAGATTGAAATCTTGTATAATGAATTGATTTCATTCTTTGTAGGACATTCATCCATAACCTCTTTCGCTTTATGTTATTCAGCGGGCTTTAGCTCATTGTTTATATATATATGTAGGTGCTCGGCCACCCCGAGCTAGGAGGCGTGGGATTGGTCCCCGATTTTGTCGGCCGACCTTTGTGCCTCCTTTGTGAGATTCGAGGCGCCATGCCATGGCTTGGGGTGTTTTGTGTCCCCATAGGTCCCCTTACTGTTTTGTACTGTTTTGTATAGACCGTTTTCTGTTATACTGTACTGTTATCGAGGAATGTCTGTAATGATTGTGTATACTGTACTGGTTTGAATGCATAAATGTATGGAAAATGTTTTTGGCATCTGATTAACACGACTCTATGGACACTAGTTTTTTCTTGTTTTGGCTTCCATGCCACGAACTCTGTATTTCTTGTATTCTTGATTGGCGGGCCTTTGGTAATCTCGGATTCTTGGCGATTCTGATGCTAAACCCATAGGTAGGGTTTGGGTCGTGACAACATATGGTGATTGATTGAAATCTTGATTGGTGAAATCTTGAAAGATTGAAATCTTGTATAATGAATTGATTTCATTCTTGTAAGGACATTCATTCATAACCTCTTTACGTTATGTTATTCACTAGGCTTTAGCTCACTTTGTTTATATATATATGTAGGTGCCCGACCACGGGCCGGAGCTAGGGCGTGGGATTGGTCCCCAGATTTTGTCAAGCCGACCTATGTGCCTCAACTGCGAGGTTCGAGGCGCCATGCCATGGCTTGGGGTCTTTGTTTCCCCCTGTCTCCTCTTGTATTGTACCTTTTGTATAAATTTTTTGGTATCTTGTTATCGAGGATTGAGTCCCATCTTGAATGTCTGTAAATGATTGTATAGAGTGTCTTGTTTTGGGTATATGAATGCATAAAATGTTTTTGACATCTGATTTTCACATTTCGATGGACACTAGTTACTTCTTGTTTTGGCTTCCTTGCCACATACTCGATTATTTGTATTCTTGTTGTGAGCCTTGATAATCTCGGATTCTTGGCGATTCTGATGCTAAACCCATAGGACCGGGTTTGGGTCATGACAGTGGTATCGAGCGATACTTAACCACGAGTTATACTTTACACGTGTCCAAACGAGCTATAGGGTGTCCTAGAAAAGTAATTAGGGCATCTCATGAATTTGAAAAGTGTGTGCTTATGACTGACTGATTATGTGTTAAAATGTTAAACTGTTTAATTGTACAACTGCTTACAATGATAACTGTATAATTGCTTATAGTGAAATGGATAATGCAAATGAAACTGAAGCATCATCCTCTGAGGCCAGAATGGCCAGACTTGAACAAATGATGGGACTGATAATTGAAAGACTCGAACAACAACCGAACCAACAGCCCCCACCTCCTCCTCCTCCAGTACAACCGGAACAAAATGTACATAATGTGAATGTTAATGAGGTGGATATCATTGCACTGACCCATAAGTTCAGCAAGATGAAACCGCCGTCCTTTCAGGGAGGCTTAGAACCGTTAAAGGCTGAAGCTTGGGTTCTTGAGACTGAGAATTTGTTCGAAATATTTCCGTGCTCTGAAGCCAACAAAGTACTGTTAGCAACCTTCACCCTTCAGGAAGAAGCTAGAAGGTGGTGGATGTTGACCCGTGAGGCAAATACTATTGTGACTTGGACTCAGTTCAAGGAGTCCTTCTTTGAAAAGTATTTTCCCCAGTGCATCAGAGATAGAAAAGTGACTGAGTTTGAACAACTGAGACAGGGCAATATGTCTGTTGCCGAATATGAGAAGAAATTCACTGAATTTGCTAGGTATGCACCTCATATGGTGGATACCGAATATAAGAAGGCCAGAAGGTTTGAAGGAGGCCTTATTGCTAATATCTGAGACGAAATTAGTGTTACGAAAATGCCAACTTTGTGGGTGTTCTCGACCGAGCATTGATGGCCGAGATAAATATTGCAGCAGTGAAACAATCTGAAACACCGACAAGTGAGTGGCAAGGGAAAAGACAGGGTTTTAGGTTTAAGAAAGGCAAGCATAACTTGACAAAGAAAGCAAGAAATCGATTACTAGCCCCAGCCAAGGGAGTGGATTTACTCCACCCTGCTCCGTATGTGGCAATAAGCACAAAGGGGTTTGCTATCAGATTTCTGGAGCTTGTCTCAGGTGTGGCAAGGTGGGCCACAGAATCAAAGACTGCCCTTCTGCTCCACCAGTTAGTAGTAAAGTAAGCCGTAGCGCGACATCAAGCAGACACAAAACCGAACCCCAAAGCTACCGGGAAAAAGCCTATGAGGCAGGGCCGAGTGTTTGCCCTAGTACCGGGAGACGTGCAAAACACCGAGACCGTTGTGTCAGGTATCCTCTCTATCTGTGCTCAAAATGCTTATGTATTGATTGACTCGGGGTCTACGCATTCGTATGTGTCGCATGCTTTTTCGCGTAAATTGGATAGACCCTTAGAACCCATAAACTATTTGCTAGCTGTATCATCACCTGTTGGGGGATCCATGACATGTGCATATATGTATCCTGCTTGTGAGATTATCGTTGGGGACATGCACCTATTTATTGATTTACTAGCATTGAACATAGACCACTTTGATGTAATATTAGGGATGGATTGGCTACAAAAATACCATGCCACTATAGACTGTGTAACAAAACAAGTAGTTTTCCGTCCACCTGGTTTGCCTGAATTTGTGTTTAATGGGAGTGGAGTAGTACCTCCTCCATATCTGATTTCTTCTAAAAGGTTGTCAAATTGATTAGAAAGGGGTGTAAAGGATATCGTGTTCGTATTATTGCACGCTAATGATAATGTTAAAAGCGATGTGAATTGTATTCCTATAGTCGAGAATTCCCGGATGTATTTCGGATGAATTGCGAGGATTTGATTGTGAAATTGAATTTATTGTGGATGTGGTTAGGGTACCCGGTAGACATCTAAAGCTCCTTCTGAATGGCTCCAATGAGCTGAAAAGAATTGAAGGTACAATTGCGAGAACTGTTAGACAAGAAGTTTATCGGACCCGATGCTTCACCGTGGGGTGCACTGTTTTGTTTGTAAAGAAGAAAGACGGCTCCGAGGCGTGCATTGATTCCGTGAATTGAACAAGGTAGCGTAAAGAATAAATATCCATTACAGCGTATTGATGATTTATTTGACGATTCTGAGGTGCCAAGTGTTTTCAAGATTGATCTTAGATCGGGTATCACCAAGCGAAAGTCAAACGGAAGACATTGATAAAAGCGCTTTTAGAGCGGTATGGCCACTTTGAATTTTTAGTTATGCCGTTGAGATTCTGAATGCCCTGCGCATTTATGGACCTCATGAGCGAAATTTTTAAACCATACCTTGATGATTTTATTGTGGTATTTATTGATGACATCTTGATCTATTCTAAGGCGTAGAAGAACATGAACACCATCTCGAGACTTGCCTGCAAACCTTAAGAAACGGCGTATGCTAAATTGTCTAAGTGTGAGTTTTGGCTTGATCATGTGATGTTTTTGGGGCATGTTGTTAGCAAAGATGGAATTCTGTTGATCCATGAAAATTGAAATTTGTAGTGAATTGGCCTAGGCAAGCGAATGTAATGAAGTCCGAAGCTTTTGGGGAATTTGGATACTCTGAAGATTTGTCAAGATTTCTCAAAATTGCCTTACCAGACTCGATTGACCACGAAAGGGATATCATTTGGTGGGTGACGGAGGAATCGGCATTTCAAGAATTGAAAACCGGACTTGTGGCACGATTCGACTCTACCTTGATGCGGATGGTTATCTTGTGTTTAGTGATGCTTCTCATAAGGGTTTGGGATGTGTTTTAATGCGAGAATGGGAGAGTTATTGCTTATGCTTCGGCAGTTGAGACCACACGAAAAGAACTACCCGACCCATGACCTAGAACTTCTTTGCGATGGTTTTGCACTAAAAATTTGGCGTCACTATTTGTATGGAGCAACCTTTGTGAAGTGTATCTTGACCACAAGAGCTGAAATACTTTTTCACATAAAAGAATGAATATGAGACAATGAAGATGAAGCAGGCGATCAAAGACTATGACCTCTGATTTTGTACCATCAGGAAAAGCCAACACCGTTCTTGATGCTTTGAGCCGAAAATCGATTACCAACTTAGTTCTTGTTGAATGAGAAAGAGTTGCTTCTTGATCTGGAAAAGTCTGAAATTGAGATTGTTTTGAAAGAACAAGGCGGAACCTTAAGTGCTATTCTACCTTGACCGGCCTTGATTGAGGAAATTAAAAAGCGACAAGCTGGATGATTACTTGAAGAAGATTATTGAAGAAAGAGATTTGAAAGCAAGGCCGGTTCAAATTTGAGAACAATGTTACGAAATTTCAAAATAGTGTGTAAGAATGACACCTTGAATTGAAAAGGAGAGTTCTACAAGAAGGCCACGGTTGAAGTTTTCGATTCACCGGGAATCTGAAAATGTACCAAGATTTGAAATAAATTTACGGTGGCGGGAATGAAGAAAGAAATTGCCGACTTTGTGTCTAAATGTCTTCACCAATGGTCAAAATGAACATCAACGACCTGCCGGATTACTGCAACCCTTACCCATACCAGAGTGGAAATGGGAGCATATCACGATGGATTTTATCGTTGGATTACCGCGCTCCATGAAAGGTATGGACTCTATTTGGGTTATTGTTGATAGATTGACTAAATCCGCACACTTCCTACCTGTCAAGACGATTTATAATGCAGATAAATTGGCTGTTATCTATATTGATGAAATTGTGAGATTGTATGGAGTGCCTGTATCTATTGTTTTAGCGGGGATTGAAGTTTACATCGAGGTTACAGCGAGCCTACAGACTGCATTGGGTACTGAATTGAGGCTAAGTAGTGCCTATCATCCTCAGACAGATGGTCAGTCAGAAAGGACCATCCAGACTCTAGAGGACCTACTGAGAATGTGTGTCCTGGACTTTCAGGGAAATTGGGAAAGTCATTTGCCGTTGGCTGAATTCGCCTACAATAACAGCTACCATTCGAGTATCGGTATGGCGCCTTTCGAGGCATTGTATGGCAGAAAATGTAGATCTCCAATCTGCTGGGCAGAAGTTGGAGATGGGCCGTTGCTTAGGCCCGAGATTGTATATGAAACGACTGAAAAGATAAAAGCGTCTGACGGTAGCGCCTGAGTGAAGCAGAAAAGTTATGCAGATGTCAGAAGACGGGATAGAGAGTATGAAGTGGGTGATCACGTGTTTGTGAAAGTGACACCAATGAAAGGCCAGACTCGCTTTGGAGTCAAGGGCAAGTTAGCGCCACGGTATGTCGGACCGTACCAGATTATTGAGAAAATCAATCCGGTGGCGTATCAAGTTACACTTCCTCCTGAAATGGAGCATATGCACAACGTCTTCCATATTTCGATGTTGAGAGACTATCTTCGAGATCCGTTTCATGTGATTGAGCCTACCCGTATCGTGTTGAGTGATGACTACACTTACGAGGAACGGCCTATACAGATTGTAAACCGACGGATCAAGAAATTGAGAAACAAAGAGATTCCGCTAGTGAAAGTTGATTGCCAGAACCATGGTGGTGTGTATGCCACTTGGGAAAGGGAAGATGACATGGCGAAAAGATATCCTGATTTGTTTCCCTTTGGATCTGTTTTCTTCGGTGAAGGTAACTCGAGTTTAGAGGACTAAACTCCTTATAAGGAGGGGAGACTGTAACAACCCTCGTATTGACTACCGTTTAACCACTGAGTTATATACTGATTAATGCTAAACTGAACCGCTAATGACTGATAATTGAACTGATTAAAGTACTGGACAGACTGATTGGAATCGAAACTGAAACTGAATAAGACTGCCTATTGAATTGCATATTCTATCTGTTTGATTGTATGATTTTATCTGTTTGTAGTTTATGTTTAAACTGCTAATTGAAGGCCTTATCGGCGGCCGATTTAGGAACCGTTTAGTGTTTTGTAATCAGGAGAATATTTGTGATTTAATGATATAATTATCTGAAAATTGATTAGGAATGATTAAATTAGATTAAAATTGATTAATTGAAAGTTAGGCTTAATTACGAAATTGCCATAGCTAGTGGCCCATTGTTTTATATTACTTGAGCCTTATGCATGTGAACAAAACTTTTGCTCAGCCACTCCTATTTGCTCTAGCCGACCAAACAAGAGAGAGTGAGGGAGGAGAGTGAGAGTTGGACTCAAATTGTAGATTTTGGCTTGAATTGCTTGGAATTGAAGTGTAATTGGCATAATTTAACCTCCTCACCTTGTAATTGGCACTCTAGGTAAGGATACCATCATCTTCTTGTTGTCTTGGAGTTCCATCTTGCATGTTCATACATCATTGTAGAACTAAGACATGGTTTTGCTCATATGTGTTGAATTGAAGATCAATTGTTGCATGCATGGTTGAATTAGTGAAATTGGAGTTGAATTCATGCTTGAATCATACATGCATGCCCATGTTTTTATCATAGTCCATGTTTTCACTTCATTTTCCAACTATTGAGCTCATTAGAGCAAGATTTGAAGGTTGATTTTGGTTTGAAGCTCATGCATTGCATGTTTTAAACTTGTTCTTGAAAATGGGTTTGAAAATGGATTTAATTGACTCACCTTTGGGGCTTGAATTCATAAATTGGCTTTTGAAACTTGTTATACATTGTTTTGGGATGTATTCTCCAGAATTTGAGCCCAAGAGGTCGAGAATTGAGTTGAGAATGCTTGGTTTGAGCTTGGAAGGCAAATATGGAAATTCCAGATTTGGCTTCTTCGCTCGAGCGAA
This sequence comes from Camellia lanceoleosa, assembly GCA_025200525.1. NCBI lineage: Eukaryota > Viridiplantae > Streptophyta > Magnoliopsida > Ericales > Theaceae > Camellia > Camellia lanceoleosa. The sequence continues at coordinate 17,555,481 of CM045761.1, forward strand.
GGATTCCTCGCTCGAGCGACCAACGTTTTCCTCTGAGCCCCGCTCGAGCGAAAGATTGGTGGCTCGAGCGTAAAAATCGAACATCCAGTATTTTCACTGTTTCATCAGACCGCTCGAGCGAAGGGAGGCTCGCTCGAGCGAACCCTTTGATTTTGGAAGCTCGCTCGGCATCGGCGTAAAAATTGAGCATCGATTTTTCTTGTTTCATCAGACCGCTCGAGCGAAGGAGTGTTCGCTCGAGCGAAGCCTTTGATTTTGCAACCTCGCTCGAGCGAAGGAATGCTCGCTCGAGCGAGGCCCCTGTTTTCAGCAACTTTTGAAAAATGCCTTCCAACTGTATTTTTGCATCCTCATCCCATTCTAGGCATCCTTAGGCCTAGTTTAAGGCATCTTAATGAGGATTTAGACATAGAACCACACCGAGGGATTTAGGGATTTAATTATCATCCTTTCCAACTGTAAACTTAGTGTGTGTTCTATTTGATTGACTGTTTAGGGTTGGCTCTCGGGGACGCGCTCTAGCTACTGATAGCCCAATCTCTGTGAGTAACAGATTGTGTAAAGATATGTTCAAATGGTTATATTTTGAATCTTGGAATGAACTGTTTATTGAAGCGATATTGTTTATTGAATGAATGTATGTCCTGCATTTGAAGCAGTATTGTGGCATCCTTAGCACCTTGTTATTGGTATTCTGAGCTCTGTCGGTTTCCTTGTGGAACCATCTTGATTGATGGCCATCATTATTGTTGTGTCTGTTTAGGCCCTCCTTTTGGACCTCTTGTTTATAGGCTAATGGATGTACCACATATGGTGATTGATTGAAATCTTGATTGGTGAAATACTGAAAGATTGAAATACTGTATAATGAATTGATTTCATTACTGTAAGGACATTCATTCATAACCTCTTTACACGTTATGTTATTCACTGGGCTTTAGCTCACTGTTTATATATATATGTAGGTGCCCAGCCACCAGACCGGAGCTAGGAGCGTGGGATTGGTCCCCAGTTTTGTCAAGCCAGCCTATGTGCCTCACTGCGAGGTTCCGAGACGCCATGCCATGGCTTGGGGTCTTTTTGTTTCCCCCACCTGTCTCCCTACTGTATTGTACCTTTTGTATAGACTGTTTGACTGTACTGTTATCGAGGGATTGAGTCCCCATACTGAATGTCTGTAAATGATTGTATAGAGTGTACTGTTTTGGACTGTATGAATGCATAAAATGTTTTTGACATACAGATTTTCCGATTTCGATGGACACTAGTTACTTACTGTTTTGGCTTCCGCCAGCCCTCATACTGATTGGTAGATTCTTGTTCAAGAGGCCTTGATAATCTCGGATTCTTGGCGATTCTGATGCTAAACCCATAGGGCCGGGTTTGGGTCGTGACATCTATAACACTTTGCAAACTTCCTTGTGCCAGTGTCCAAAGCAATACGTAGACACGTAGGAGAAATGGCCCGAGAGGAAGTGCCAGCCACAAGGCTTGATTCGTTGGGAGATGACGATGCGGTAGAGTTGGCAGAACAGTATCTAGTGGAGCGAATGGAGGAGAGGGGAGCTGGTTAGGCGGTATGGGCTCGTCTGACGACGATGATTGTAGCTGCTAAGCTAATTAGCCAAGTGTAGCCGGACCACTGGCATACCAAGGCCGACAAGTCCACGTTTACGGAGGAGGAGTTGGAGGAGGTATGAAGGAAGTACCAAATCCCCGCGGAGATAGAGCTGATGCGGCCTACATCGAAGGAGAGGGCGTCGGATGCACGGCTGACGAGGTTCACGCTATATGAGGAGGCACTGTGGGGGGGTCTGAGGCTATTGCTCTCCCAAGTAGTGGTGGACGTTCTTAACAAGCTGGAGGTGGCGTCAGGGCAGTTGATGCCGAATGCTTGGAAAATATTAATGCCTTATGCGAGCGCTTGGCCGTAGGCTACCGGGGGGGCGCAAATGACGGTGGAGGAATTCTTCTCCTATTACAAGGCCTTGGGCCAATAGGAGACGTGGGTGACCTTGCAGGCTATGGCAGTCCGGGGTCTAGTGGCAGGCTTGCCGTCTTCGGTAAAAGGGTGAAGACCAAGATGGTTTTTCGTATCAACGAACGGTGAGAAAAGAGTTCGTACAACATGGAAAGTCCCCACAAAATCGGTGGAGCCAAAGTTGGATGTGGCGGCCGAAGATAGGGTGAAGAAGGTAAAAGAGTGAAGGGAGGAGAAAGGGGTGAAGTGGGATGAGCTGGTCCTTCCTTCAACCTTGTTTGCCCTAAGATTGGGACCGCAGCTGAAGAAGGAGGATCCAGTGAGGGAGGAGTTGGAGATACAGAGGAAGGCGGAGGAAAGGAGATTGTTTACCAAAGCGGACAAATATAAGGAGACACAATTAGGGCCTGCCCCTAAATTGGTGATGAGGGAGCAAGTCTGACCGCGTCCTAAACCGCTGGGCAACAAAGACTTAACTGGCTTTGCCCCACTGTTGCCCCCAGGAGACTCCCTGAAGGAGAGGGGTAAGCAGGAGATGGAGACAGTGTTGAAGAAGTCAAAGAAGAAGATGAGGGCATAGAGGGGGGGGGAAAGACGCCCCTGTTTTGAAAGAGATGAAGGTTAGGGTGAATGATGCCTCTGTGGTAGGGAAGATGAATGAGGGAAAGGTGGAGGCAGCGCCGGAGGAGGCAAAGAAGATCGCCTAAGTAACGAAGGAAGACAAGGGTCTGAGTGCCCAAGTACTGAAAGAGCCCTTGGGCCTAAGTGTCCCTATGGTGCCAACGGTGGTACCTACACCAGAAGTAACCTCAAGTCCCCACGAAGGGAAGAATGAGGTCGGCAAAGTAGGGACGAGTGCCACGCTGGCGACCGCATTGTACCACATACGCGTGCTAGCAGGTCGCTCGGCAAAAGGGGAAAAGACAGGGCCGCAGCCGACCGCCTTGTTGGAGTGGTGGAGGATGCGGCTGTGTAGTCGATGGGGCGGCTAACGGAGGCCGACCTCCTAAGAGAGTTTTGCTTAGCCCAGATAGAGGCAGTGACCCTGGCAACTGCCTTGATGAATAAGGTGGCGCACGCTAAGATGGAAGTAGGGCCGCTGAGGACCCAGTTCGAAGAGGCAAAGTTGCAGCTGCAGAACCTAAGGATTGAGACAGCGGGGTGGAGGAAGGCCGCTCGGAGTGTATGCACCAAGGGGTTGGAGTATACACAAAGGGTGAAGAACATGAAGGTGTTGACTCTGGTACAGAGCTACTTGGCGGAGCGAGCTAGTGTCGAACTCCTCGCCACCAAATTAGAGTTGGAAGCGAAGCGCCACAAGGCGATATCACTAGAGTTCGAGTTGGCAGGCGAGAAGAGGAAACTAGAGGAGGCCCAAAAGCTGCTGCCTTAGCGAGAGGTGGGAGGAGGCCATGACCAGCAACGAAGATTTGCAGGACCAAGCAGTCAAGGACAAGGAAGAGGCCGATGGTCGGATCACGACATTGAAGAAGGCCCTGGCAGAGGAGAGGAAAAAATTGGCATCTGAGAGGGCGGCATACCCCAACTTGTGTGTGGCGGCTATAGAGCAATTCAAGGGGTCCGCCGACTTCTAGATGGCCATAGATACCGCTGTCGCCAGCAGCCTCGTGAATGAGGGGAATGGAGGGGCTGGGCCGTCAGGAACAGCTGCTGGAGGTAAGAGTGAAGAGGAAGTGATCCAAAGCTTCTAGCGATCTAACTTCTACAAGCATGAAATGAGTGAGTTCTGGGACAGCAGCTAGATAACCTTCAAGCACAAGGCGCAGGAGCTGTTCCCAGACGTTGATTTCAGCCTCGTGAAGGTAGGCAAAGACAACGTCGCCCAGACCCCCCCTGGACGAGGGCATTGAAGAGGAAGATCTTGCCCTGAGTGAGGAAGAGTAAGCTATGTGACTAAGTGTAAAAATTTTACTCTTGTTGTTTTGTTTTGTTTTGTTATTTTTATTTTATTTTATATATATATGTAATTTCTGCAGTGAGTTATATGAAAGCGTAAGTTTGTGAATAAAACAACGAGTTTTCTTTTGTATTATTGTTGTCGTTATTTCTTTTGAGTTGTGAATTTGGAATAATGAAAATGGCTGGGCAGAATTCAATGAAAAATGGGTGTGAAAGTAAGACTTGTGTGTGAATTGTGAAGCCTACTAGCAAATTGTGATGTAAAAAGTCTAAAAATGGGCGACCAGGCTAACTTGTGAGAAAAGCATGATGTAAAAATGTTAAAAATGGGCAGACATGAAAATGTTAAAAATATAAAAAAACGTTAAAAAATGTTGTAATATAGACCTGGATTTTACCTAAGTATGGCAACCATGCTGTAATATTAAATTACGAAAATGGACCGGCCGAATTCTTCATTTGAGTTCTAACTAAGACTGGGAAGGCTCTACATAGTCTGGTTGAGGCTTTAATTAACTTAGGCCTATTTCGGGAAGTTGGTAATAATCAGCTTTTTGGTAAAAAGCTGCTTATAAGCAGCTTATAAGCAGCTTTTTTGTGAGAGAGGAGGTGGGTTATAATCCAAAAAGCAGATTATAACCAAGTTGCCAAAAGAGGTTTTAGTCTGGCTGAGCTCTTCATGCTCAGTCTGGTTGAGGCTTTAATTAACTTAGTCTGGCTGAGCCATTCATGCTCAGTCTGGCTGAGCTTCGTCTTTCGATCTGGTGAGGATTTAATTAACTCGATCTGGTGAGCTCTTCGTCTCGGTTTGGTGAGGCTTTAATTAAGTCGGTCTGGCTGAGCCATTCATGCTCAGTCTGGCTGAGGCTTTAATTAACTCGGTCTGGCTGAGCCATTCATGCTTCGTCTGACTGAGGCTTTAATTAACTCAGTCTCATTGAACTCTTCGTGCTCAGTCTGGCTGAGGCTCCAATTAACTCAGTCTGGCTGAGCTCTTCGTGCTCAGTCTGGTTGAGGCTTTAATTAACTCTGTTTAACAAGTCGTTATTGAAACACAACGCAGATAACGAAGATATAAAGTTATTGTCATTTAAGGCGTAGCTTATTGATCACAAATTTACATCATGTATGGAAAGGACAAAAACGACAAGAACATACAGCAATTGATCAATACAAAAATAGGAGATGCCACTTTACTGGAAATAACGCTTCAAGTGCTCGGCTTTCCATAGATGGGGGAGATCTTTGCCTTCCATATCCTGGAGTCGGTAAGTGTCTGGGCGAGGTTTAGCCTTAACAACGTAAGGTCCTTCCCAGTTGGTTGCTAGCTTGCCCTCGGCAAGATTTTTGGTGGCAAGAGTGGCCCCGCACAAAACTAGGCCCCCAACTGCGAACTCCCTTGGTCGGACTTTACGGTTGTAGTGTGTTCTCATTTTCTATTGGTATAAGGCCTGTTTGACAGTAGTGGTCTCTCGGAGCTCTTCAATCAGGTCTAAGTCAACCAGACACAATTCTTTGGTTAATTCTGGATTTGAGTGCAAAACCCTCGGGGTTGGCAGGCCGATTTCCACTGGGATCACCACCTCGACACCGTATGTTAAACAAAAGGGGGTCTCCCCAGTAAAGGTTCGGGTGGTAGTGCGAAAGGCCTAGAGTACGTTTGGTAGTTCCTCAACCCAGAGTCCCTTAGCGGCTTCTAACTTAGTTTTGATAATCTTCAAGAGAGAGCGGTTGGTAACCTCGACTTGCCCATTGGCTTAGGGATGACCTGGAGAGGAGAAACATGGCTGGATGTGGAGCTCTGCACAAAATTTCCTGAACTTGGCATTGTCAAATTACTTGCCATTATCTGAGACGATGGCTTGAGGGATTCCAAATCGACATATGATCGACTGCTAGATAAATCTGGTTGTGTTCCATTCAGTGATTGTGGCGAGGGGTTCTGCTTCGACCCATTTAGTGAAATAATCAATGGCGACCACACTGAACTTGGTTTGGCCCCTACTAGTGGGTAATGGACCAACTAGGTCAATGCCCCACTTGGCGAATGGGTAGGGATTGCTGAGTGTAATCAGTTTTGTAGGTGGAGCGTGGGGGATGTTGGCAAAGCGCTAGCATTTATCACACTTAAGCATGAATTCCGTGGCATCTTGGTTGAGAGTAGGCTAGAAGTAGTCGGTGCGGAGGATTTTATGTGCCAGCAACCTGGCACCCGAATGATTGCCACATACGCCATCGTGGACTTCCCTCATCACATAGGTCGCTTGAGCGGGACTAAGGCACCTGAGGTATGGACGTGAAAACCCACGTTTGTATAGTAGGCCGCTGATGAGGATGTAATTGGATGATCGGACTCTAACTTTAGCGGCCTGCTGTTTGTCATATGGCAACTCCACACTTGTCAAGAACAGAAGGATGTCCGCCATCCATGGGATAGGTTCATTTTGGAGGAAGTGGATCTTCTGCTAGGTTGGCGAAGTAGCGGGGTGGGCCAGGTATTCAAGACGGATGCCATGGCTGAGGTCTAACTGGTCGGCCGAGGCTAATTGTGCCATTTCATTTGCCTTGGAGTTTTCTGACAGAGGGATGTGTTTGATGTGGAAGGTATTGAAAAGACGAATGAGGAGGAGTGCAATATCCCTGTAGGCTCGCATTGTGTCTTCTTTTGCGTCGAATTCCCCTATAATATGTCTGACAATCAGTTGGGAATCACTGAACACTTGGATATGGCTTACACCAATGTCTTTGGCTAGGCACAGACCTGTTATCAAGGCCTCATATTCAGCCTCATTATTGTTGGCGTCGAATAGGAAGAGAAGAACACACTTGAAATAATCACCCTAGAGGGCGGTGAGGATGAGACCAGCCCCACTGCCTTCCTTGCAGGATGATCCATCAACATTGAGGGTCTAGGCGTGGGGATCTTCTGCCTCAGTGTTGGATTGCCTGGGCGGAGGAAGTGGGGTTGGGGTGGATTGGTGAATTCCAAGATAAAATTGGTGACAGCTTGTCCTTTGATCGCTGTTCGAGGTCGGTAAGAGATTTCAAATTGGCTAAGCTCGACAGACCATTGCATAAGTCTACCGGACAACTCTAGTTGTTGCATTACCTTCTTGAAAGGTTGGTCAGTGAGGACTATTATGGAGTGAGCTTGGAAATAAGGTCGGAGTCGTCTTGAGGCTGTGACCAAGGCAAGGGCCATTTTTTTCCAGCAGAGGGTAGTTCTGTTCCACTCCCCTAAGAGCTCAGCTAATGTAATAAACCGGACGTTGTACTGAGTTGTCCTCCCTGATAAGGGCTGCACTGACTGCGATGTTCGACACGACTAAGTAGAGAAAGAGGGTCTCACCCGAGAGCACTTGGGAGAGGAAGAGGGTTGGCCATGCATGCTTCAATTGTTAAAAGGCCTCTTGGATTTGGTGGTCCACTCAAAGACTGTCGAAGGACTTTGAAAAAGGACGACTTGTATGCATTACGGAAATAAAAGCGGTTGGAGGCGGCGACTTTGCCGGTAAGCCGTTGAACCTCTTTGACAGTTCTGGGAGACTGCATTCTATTAGGGCCTTAATTTTTTCGGGGTTGGCCTCGATGCCTCACTGACTAATCATAAAACCGAAGAATTTCCCAGATCCTACGCCGAAGGCGTACTTCTCCGGATTCAACTTCATTTGATACTTGCGTAGGGTGTCAAAAGTCTCCCACAGGTCTGTCAGATGATCAGAGGAGAGTTTTCTCTTGACAAGCATGTTTCATGTTCCGACCTATCTGGTGATGAAATACGGCGTTGACTAACCGTTGGTAAGTTGCTCCGGCATTTTTTAACCCGAATGGCATAACACGATAATGGTAAGTTCCCCCGTCAGTGATGAAAAAGGTGTATTCCTAGTCGGCCGAGTGTATCAGAATTTGATTGTAACCAGAGAAGGCGAGCATCGATGGCGGCGATAGCATCAACAAGCGAGATCCATGCGAGAGAGAGGTAACTATCTTGGCGCAAGCTTGGTTAAGGTCGGAGTAGTCGCCTTAAAATCGTTATTTTCTATTATTTTCTGAACCGGGACCACATTTGTGATCATCTGGGGTTGTCCACGTTCTTGATGAACCGTACCTTCAGTAATTTGTCTACCTCAGAGGCGATGAGGGCATTGCGTTCTGGGTGAAAGACACGCTGCTTTTGGCGGAAAGGTCGGAAGTGGGGCTCGATACTGAGACGATGCGTGATGGAGGAGGGATCGATACCCGACATGTCAGAATGGGTCCAGGCGAATACATCATTGTGCTCGGTTAGAAGGGCTGTGAGGTCGGCCTTGGCTTGGGAGGATAGTTGGCTGCCGATCTTGGCTGTTTTTGTTGGATTGGTGGGGTCAATGGGGACTTCAACAAGTTCTTCCACTAGTTCCTCTCTAACTAATTCATCTTTATCTCGGACGTCAAGTCCTTCGATGATCATAGCCTCCTTCAGCTTGACTTCCTTCAGTGAAGCGACGTAGCATTCTCTGGCCACAGTTTGCTCTCCCCTCACGGTACCGACCCTGAGGTTGGTAAGAAACTTGATGGCCAGATGATACATGGATATAACAGCTTAAAAAATATTAAGGGCTGTGCGACCGAGGATGATGTTATAAGCGGAAAGACAGTCGACGACAAGGAAAGTGAGTAACTTGGTGGTCTATCGTGGATACTCTCCGATGGTAATAGGAAGATCAATGGAGCCTATGGAGGTCACTCGATCCCCCATGAAGCCGACCAATGGGGTTTGGAGAGGGGACAATCTTTCCTCCCCGACCTTGAGCTGGTGATAAGCGTTCAGGAAGATGATATCTGAAGAGCTACTATTGTCGACAAGCACTCGTCTGACTTTGTAATCAAACAAGAGAGCTGAGATGACGAAGGGGTCATTATGAAAGTAACGGATGCCTGTGCAATCGGGCTCTGTAAAGGTGATGGGTTCCATTCATTGCTTGGGGTGTTTGAAGGGGTGGTCCAATGTCGCGATTTCTTTATCGGAGCATTGCTTGATTTTTCTGAGTTCTACTCATTGGGCCGAACGGGATGGTTCTTCGCATGCAAGCCTACCGGCAATGACTCTGATCTCACCAACCGGGGGGGTAAGGTTGCCTTGTGCTCGGGGTTGTGGTGGGGGTCGATCATTGCCTTGGTTAGGTTGTGCTGGTTGTCGGGGAGGGGTGCATTGGTAGTTGCCTCTGGTAGGTTTAGTCCTTGGCCGTTACTGGGGGCGGGCTGCCGTGAACCGACTAAGACGGCCCTGGCATATCAAGCTCTCGACTTGGTCTTTAAGGTTAACACACTTCTTGGTATTGTGGTCGTGGTCCTGATGGAAACGACAGTACTTGGACTGGTCTTGCTGGTTGGAAGGAAACCGCGATGGTTGTGGCCATTTCAATAGATAATCTAGTTGGATCTGGTTCAAGACTTATTCCATGGGGGAATTGAGGGGAGTGTACTGTTCGAACCAGCCAGGTAGTCGGGTAGGTGCTGACCGGTCAGCTCGAGTAGGTTGGTCGGTATACTGAGGTGTTTGCTGCGTGTACTAGGTGGTTCTGGTTTCAGAGTCCTTTCTCTTCTCTCTGAGGGTTGGGTTTTTGGCTGTGAAATCTTGTCGGGCAGCTAGGGAATCTTCAGCATTCATATATTTTTGGGCTTTGGAGATGAGGGTTGCCGTGGAGGTTAGAGGGTTTTGGAGAGGGAGAAATAGAAATCGGATGATCGTAGACCGGCTATGAAAGCCGTGAAAATGACCTTGTCATCATTTTCTACCACTTACAAGGCTTCGGTGTTGAAACGAGTGACGAAGTTGCACAGCAACTCCTCCTCCATCTGACGGATATTGAGGAGTTGGGTTGCTGGACGCCGCTGGCGCTGGGCACCAATGAAGTGGCTGAGAAAGGAGTCACTTAGGTGTTGGAAAGTAGAGACAGAGTTCGTCGTGATTGACTAATCAACAGACGGGCCGACATCTTAAGATTTACGGGAAAAGCCCGACACATGATCTCATCAGGGAATGCATGGAGGACCATGAGGGTCCTGTAAGTCTCCAAGTGGTCGACTGGGTCTGTTGTATCGTCGAAAGAGTCGATCGAGGGCATTTTGAACTTGAGAGGTAGGGGTTTGTCCCTAATGGAGGCAACGAATGGTGAGTTGGCTGTGGTGGAGGGTTTATTCTATATGTTCTACATGACTCCTTAAAACTGGAGTTTCATGGCTTGGAGTTTCGCATCCCAAATAAGAACGTTGTCACCACCAGAATGCAATGGAGGCAGGACACTACTGGCCTCTCTCTTGGGGTAGGTGCTTGGACTGATGGATGTGGAGCCTGAGGTGGCGGGTTCATATCTTGTGGAGGAGGTTGCAAGCCCTCCAAGTTGGATGGGTGGGACTATTGGAAGGAATAAATCGAGGCTCGTTCTCGATTGGGTGGGATATCTTGAGGTGGTAAAGGAGGTATGGGAAGGTCTCGTTGAAGCAAAGCATTGATCAGGGCTTGGTTTTGTTCGGTCAGGCAGTTAATGTTGTTGGTGAGTTCTGTGAAATACTGCAGTGGGTTGTTTGGGTTAGGAGGGTCGGCTTAGGGGTCGGCAACATTGTGTTGAGAAGCCTTGGATCTAGTTGTGACCATCCACCTTGATGGGTGGCAGGTAAAGATTATCGGGAATAGGTCTCCGGCGACAATGAGCATAGTTGCCACACAGAGCGAAAGGATTCCCACAGATGGCACCAACTGATAATGCTACTTGTCTTTGAATAACGAGTCGGGTTGATCCACGCCTCCCACACTGTTGTCCGATTACTGGGCCTACTGAGCAACTTGCACAAGAGTTCAACGGGAAACGGGAGTCCCCAACGAACCCTCCGACAAGCAAGTTAGAGAAGAGAGAGTGATGAAATATAGAGATAGGATGATAATAAAGAACTTAACCTTCTTTTTGTCTTAGAAGCCTGCTTATATCCTTTGTTCATCATTTGCTTGTCCACTCCGACCTGTCATGTTGACCGAAAGTCTATGTTCTAGCTTGCCTTGTTCATGGTGAAGCTGTTTTGTTCCGACGTGAAAGGGTTATCGTAATAAATACTGCAAGGAAACTCATTAATGGCTGATGTGTGGTTCAATAATTCTGCAGGATCTTTGTCTGCTTATGTGACTTGTTCTTCTCTTGACACGTGTTTAGATGTCATTGGTCCTTGGTGCAACATTGGACTTCAGCAACGTTGGGCTTTAGTGTTTGAATTATGTATTAAGCTCTAAGTGGTGGGTCAAAAGTTCCTATAAGCCCACCTATGTCATAATCAAATCCAGTCTATAGTAAGTTGTTCATATTTAGTTTGGTGTGTTTTATAATCTAAGTCTTTTCTATGTCTATAATACTAAGTTGGCAACTGAATCATATTTGTTTTAAAATGTTCACAATTTACATAAAAAATAAATTGCTTCATTATATATTGTGCAATGTCATATAAATAAAAATTTATACAAAATATACAAAATGATAGGAGGCATCGAATCTTTGTTATCTCCAAGGGAGTTTGTATCTGTAGGGAATTGGTTCCAAAAGAGTAGACTCATATATTTGTTTATTGTTGTTCAAAAAAAATATATATATATATTGTTGGATCATTTTAATATCTTTTATTTATTTATATATTTTTGTTTTTGAATCTTCTTTTGTTTTGTTCATAAATCTCATTTTGTTCATGAATAGAGATTTATTATTTTGGTGTCTTTTTGGCTTGTTCATGAATAAAGATTAATTAGAATTCATGAACTTGGTGGTGAGTTAATATTTAGATACACTCTCCCTTTTCTCTGAGTTCATGGTCATTATTATTTTTTGATGTATTTTGTAATGTCCTAATGACCTGTAAATAGTTTCTCTCTTCTACTCTTTTCTACACCAACACACCAACTATTTTCTATACAAAAGAGATTACTAGACAAGACGGGTGTTTTTTTTTGTGGAGCTTTGGGTTTACTATCTTATGCAGAGTTGGCTTGAACCATACGACAAGTGGTCGAGTTGTTGTATCCTGGAGGGGACAAGTCATAGTTTTGTGACTACTGCATCGATATTTGGGTTCTTCCTACTGCAGTGGGCTTGACTCCTTAAAAAAAACAAGATATTCGTGCCTCAGCCTGATCTATTTGTATCTCATTTTCTTTGCATTATTTATCAATAAAATATATTTTTTTTGGTATTTTCATCAACAAATATATATATATATATATATTTTAGGGAAAGTCTACAATGTGCCTTTTTTGGTTGGGCGTACATTATATGCACCTTAGGTAAAAAAACATAATTTCTGTCATAGAATATATAATTTTTATCACAAAAAATATAACTTTTTTTTATTCTCACTAAATGTATAACTTCTCTCACAAAAATTATAACTTTAGTTATACATAACGTTTTTTAGCATGCACATCATAACTTCAAATTCATAATTTTTATCACAAAAATTATAATTTTCATCACAAAAATTATAATTTTCATCTCATAAAATGTGTAATTTCTCTCACAAAAATTATAATTTCTTTTACAATCCCATATTTTTATATATTCTGTTTATTGAGATTAAAATGCTTTTATAATGGTTCCACTATTATTGGATTGGCATTTTACAAATTGCAATGCCCACACATATTGTCTACATTGAAGATTTCCTTTTTACCCCTTATGAAATAAGTAACCCCAAAAAAATGAAGTCTACATAAAAAATGATGTATATATATATATTTTTTTTTGGTAACTAGAAACTCTTTCAAATACTATTCACTAATAAGAATTTTAAAAGTCAAATATTTTGATTTTTAAAAGTGAAAATTTTATTACAAAACACATTTAGAGACCAATTTCTATCATTACGAGAATAGTCATTAAAAGGTCGTCTCGAAAAGTCCAAAATAAGACTTTTAGCGACAAAATTTTGAAAATATCACTAATAAATAGATTTTTAGGGACAAAATAATTTAATTTTAAAATGATTTATTTTTTTAGACAAAAAATTTGGTCCTCAAAACGATAATAATTTATCACTAATGTTTAATTTTTATTACTAAAAATATAATAACGATACTTTTCGTAACAAAAATATTTAATTCTTAAAAAATAATTTTAACCATAAATTTTGATCTCTAAAATTTTAATTTATTATAATGATTAGATTACACCCACCTCTACCGAATAAATTTTGAATATATATATAATCACTCATCAACCACATATATTATTAGGGAAGTCTAGACACATCACCAAGAATGACGGCTCAGAATGTCTACATTTACAATTCATCAACAGCTGCGATTTGTAGCTCAATTTTTAATCAAAAAAATCAGATCAGACGGAGGAAGAAAGAGAAGAAGAGAAAGAAAGAAGAAGAAGAAAAGAAGAGAAGAGAAGGCACGACGACGCGCCGCCGGAGCTCGACGATCGACGGAGTGACGACGCGATCGGCTCGTTTCCGCTCGGGCGACGCCGCGACGACGGGCGACGACGACGCGGCGGAGAGGCGACGAGCGAGTGAGTGCCGCGACGACGCTTCGCCCAATGCAGGGGCCCTCTCTTGTGTCCCTTCTCCTCCCTCCTCCTCTCTTCTCCTCTCTCCTCTCCCCGTCTCTCTCTCTCTCTCCCTCTCCTCTCCTCTGCGGTGAAAAAAAAAAAAACAAAAAAAAAAGAAGAAAAAAGGAAGAATTGGGGAGAAGGAATTATTCATCAAAGACCTTCAACAACTGAAGTACTAACACAAATTAATAACAAAAATGATTTGCGGCACTAAAACTGTGAACACTAGTGTTCCTAATTTTTAATTTTGGCAAATATTTTTTTTTTTTTTTTGCCTCATATAAAATTTCGGGGCATTAGTGCCCCTGAAATTCGAGCTCCATATCGGAGCTGAATTAATAATAAGAGTTCAGAAACACTTAAATGATTTGGGTAGTGGATTGGTTTTTTAATTTTTTTGGCTTTTTTAATTATTTTAGCTTGGGTTAAAAAATCTGATTTGGGAAGGACTTTTTGACTTTTTTTGTAAGAGAAGAGTGTAATGATTATGGGTTGGATGTAATGTTTTATTTTTTTGACTGAAATAATTTATTTTGTCTTTTGTGACTAAAATAGCCAAATTAACCCTTCCCAAACGGAGTATAATTCTTAAGAGTGAAACCTATATACTCTTAGGGTATGTTTGGTAACGTTTACGTTTTCAGTTTATATTTACAAAAATTTTATAAACTGGTTTTTGTTTATTTTTTGTTTATTTTTAGAAAAACATAAACTACAAACGCGTTTGGTAATTGACAAAATGTTTAAAAAAATTTAAAAATATAAAAAAGAGTAAGAAATGGCAAGTGGTGGAAGTGGTGGTGATGGTGGTGTGGTGGTGTGGTGGTGGTGGTGGTGATGGTGGTGGGTGGGTGGGTGGCGGTGGTGGTGGTGGTGGTGGTGGTGGTGGTGAGCGGGTGGTGGTGGTGGTGGTGGTGTGTGTGTGGTGGGTGGTGTGGTGGTGGTGGTGGTGTGGCAGGTGGGTGGTAGAGTGGGTGGTGGTGGTGGTGGTGGTGGTGGTGGTGGTGGTGGTGGTGGTGGGTGGGTGGGTGACGGTGGCGGGTGGTGGTGTTAACGAATGGGTGGTGGTGGTGATGGGTGGTGGGTGGCCGAGTGGTGGGTGATGGTGGTGGTGGTGAGTGGTGGGTGGTAGTGAGGGTGGCGGGTGGCTAGTAGTGGGTGGTGGTGGTGGTGGCAAGTGGGTGGTGAGTAGTGGTGGCGGGTGATGGATAGTCGAATGGGTGGTGGGTGGTGGCGAGTGCATGGCGGTGGTGGTGGGTGGTAGTGGATGGTGGTGGTGGTGAAGGGTGGGTGGTGGTGGCGATGGCGAGAGGTGGGTGGTGGTGGCGAGTGGGTGGCAGGTAGGTAGTGGGTGGTAGTGGCAGGTGGGTGGTAAGTGGTGATGGGAAGTGGTGGTAGGGGGTGAGTGGTGGTGGCGGAAGACGATGGTGGAAAATAGTGGTGGGTGGTGGCTAGTATTGGGTGGTAAAAAAAAAAAAAAACTGAAAACTCAAAATGGAAACACATTTTTTGTGTTTTCATTTTTGGGCCAAATTTATAAACTGAGACCACTGATTTATAAATTAAAAATTTTACTAAACAAGTTTTTATTTGAACTTTTTAAAATTTTTATAAATATAAATAGAAAACTGAAAACGTAAGTATTATCAAACGACACCTTATTAATTAAAAACCCACTTTGCCAAATCTCAATAAGCATATGCCATTGCACAAAAGATTATTTGGTACTAATAGCTACTCGTATTAATGGTTAGCCAAATGTTTAGGACTTAGGGCGTTCCTTTCCAATTAAATATATTTTTGTATTTGTTAGAGCTGATATTAGTAGAACTAGAAAAGTTATTATAAATTATAACTTAACAGATTATATTTTATAATTGTGAATATAAGTTATAATTTATTTAGTGTAACTGTGAGATTATAAATTTAAATAATAAAGTAGTGCTTGGTTAATAAGTTGTAAAATAACTTTTTATTATGTAATTGTCTTTTTTGCCCTTATATGATATGAAAATAGTTATTCTGTCATTTTTTTCAATTTTAATTTAAAAGATTATTTCATTAATAAAAGTTAATATAATTAGTATTACAAAAATTACTATTTCATTAATAATATCAATTAATATCAATTAGTGTAAAATTATTTCATCTTTTTATTATAAATTAATTAGTGTCAATTAATGGCTTAATTAGCATCCATTAATACTAAAATTATTAATAGTACCAATTAGTATAAAATTATTTCATTTTTTCATTATTTCTTTTTTAATTATTATTATTATTTTTTATTAAAAAAACACTGAAAACCTCTGAAAAAAATAAAAACACTGAAAGCCCTAGCTCCGACGACGTGGCGGCGCTAGGGTTTGAGATCGCCTCGCACGACCAATCGTGATAGGGTACAAAGAGAAAACAACAACGTAAATCACAAAGAGAGAGAGCTAGCGTTTTGTCACACCGGCAATCCCTTCTTCTTCTTCTTCTTCTTCTTCTTCTTCTTCTCATCTCATTATCGGCGTCGATCGCGAAGAGGGAAAAAGAGCTAGGGTTTGTCACGTTGTTGATTACGAAGAGAGAGAGAGAGAGAGAGAGAGCGCTAAGGTTTTGTCACGCGATCATCACCATTAGGGTCTTCGATTCAGATCGCGATGGAGAGATCGCGATGGTTAGGGTTAGGGTCTCTGGTTCAGATCGCTCACTGTGAGTGATCGGAGAACACTAGAGAGAGAGAGAGAGAAGAAATAGAGCTTTGGTCGCCGGAAATCGTCTCTCCCGTTTATGTGAGAGAGAAAGAATGAGTGTTCTTGGTTTATATACATGGCACACTTATAATAACTGTAAATTGGAAAGGACATTTGAGTCATTTTACACTCCTCATTTCAGTTGCGCACATAAGCTCAAATCAAGAAGCACTCCCAGAGCTGCTTACAAATTTAAACTGAAAATGGTTTAATCAAAACTATAATATTTCCCTTTAAGTTTTACTAAACATACCAAAATAACTCAATTAAAACTTAAAGTTAATTTAAGCTGCTTTTAAGTGCTACCAAACAGGCCTTATGTGTCATTCCATTTTAAAAGGATTTTATGTGAATTTTTATATTTGTGAGTTTATCTTATACTTTTTTTCCCACTTTTCAATATGAATCCTATAATCACTTTTATAGAAAATTACCACGAAGTAATAATACCATCTATTATTTTTATTCATAAAAATAAATAAACAACTATTTTATATATAAGTGTGGAGATTTCAATCAATATCATGTTTCGGATTACTTGGTCAAGATCTTGGAAAATCCACTTGACTAGCTCTTGTTGAAATTAATTTAAAAAGGACTTGACAATAGGTCCAATAATATGAGAATCACCTGTATGTTTGCATATATGTATGTAGAGGTCATGCATGCCCCTGTACTGTAAAGGTTGGTTAGCAGGTGCAGCAATTTTATAGGCACATGGGCCATAGCATTTATATTTCTATTTTTAAGTAAATTATGTTTCTCATAATCTTAATTTAAATAATTTAAATTTTACATTTTATTACAATATGACCCTTTTATTATATGTCGGCAACGTTTTGAACAGGAAAAAATTATTTTGCAAAACAAGTATTTTCAATAAATTTTAAGAAATATATTTGTAATTTATCTTTATGGGAGTATGTAAGTATTGTTATTAAAAATGACAAGTATGCCACCAGAACTTTGATTAGGGCTCTAATTTTTATTTTTTAATTATGTTTGAATCTTTGAATTGTGGATAAAAAAGGAAAACTAATATAAATTTAATTTTTGTTTCATTCAATTTTCTCTTTTATTTTCTTTTTCCTCAACAAATACCTTGTAATCTTGCTCTAAGTGCAGCTACAGATTCTTGAGTCTGATAAAGCTCTATTAGTGCATCTCCATCCACTAATTTTTCTCAAAAGCAAAATTCCATTAATATCAAAATCTAATATTCCTTCCAACTATTCCACCCGTCATCTTTAATAAACAAATTCATGTGAATGACAACTCTTTGAACAATTATTTAAAATATTCTTTAGAATTTTTTTGGTCAAAGGTAAACATTCAGTAATCATTAGTACTATAGTGATTAATTTTTATTTATTCACTATTTATTTATTTAAGAGTACTGCTATTAACACTTACTAAAATTTTTTGGACCCTCCATTTCTTTGGACCCCAACCCTAAATCCTAAATTTTAATAATATTTTTTTGGATACTTCACTTATTACCAAATCTATCCATATTCATAATATTTTCACAATAAAATGCACACTCATCTAATTTTTCATCCCTCTCCTTCCCTGACTCACTCAAACTTCGGAGTTTGGAGCTTTGATCCAGTATAGAATTCTTGGACCCCAACCCTCCATCACTCTCGTCGCCGTCTCGGCCGTCAACGGAGCATTTCGACGACTCTTATCTTCTCTGAACGCTCTTCGTATCGCCGAATCAGTAACCTCTGTCATCTTCTCATCATCATCTTCTTCGTTACTTTTTGTATCTTCGTCATCGCTGAGATCGATCGAAGATACTCCAATTTCTACGAGATTTGCATAATCGTTTGCAAGATGAGGAAAAACAGAATCATCGTCTGAATCGCCATCAGAATCATCATCTAAATCGCCATCAGAATTCTGAATGTAGCCCAAAACAATTTGTTCACCACTGTGTAGCTAAAAAAATGTATTTTGTTCAGAACTGTTTTGTCGAACAATAACAATCCTGTCAGCACTGTATGTCCGAACAAAATTTGTTCATCACTGTGTAACTTGAATTCATTCCAATTCACAACTTAAAATAACATAAATTAAATCCATTCAAAATACATAATTTAAATCCATTCCAATTCACTCGTTTCCATTCTAAGTTAGTTTAACAAATAAAATTACATAACTGACTATCTGCATTAATGTTCGGAACCTATGTATTGAACGAAAGAATTATGTTCAGTACTATATTACCGAATATAATTCTAACAGTCAGCAAACCAGTACCGAACAGCTCGAACGAAATAAGAACGACTGAAAACGACCTAGAATGTTAATACAAGACAGATAAATGTATCAATAGAACGTCGGTCTTACTAGAATTGTGGTCTTCGTCCTCCATTGCTCTACACAGTGAAATAAGTGATGAAGTATAAGTTATACTTGAAGCAAAACTTTCAAGTTCAATAGCATTGATGATGGTGATGAAGATGATACATTCAGGATTTATGTTAGTTGGTTATGAAAAGTAATAGGTTTAGGGTTTACAAACATGGAATACGTATAGTTGGACTTGGAGTTGGAGGTGGAGGTGGAGGTGGAGGTGGAGGTGGAGGTGGGGGTGGGGGTGAGGGTGGGTGTCCAATAATATAGAGTATTAGTTCTTATTGATAGGTGGGTGTTCCATTTAATAATATCTTTTAACGTAATTTTACTTTAGGGTATAATTGTAATAAAAAAAATTATAAAATGGGAGATCTAAAAAATTTTGGCAGGTGCTAATAGCAGCACTCTTATTTAATTTGGATACATGAAAAAACATACTAGGCTAAGGGGAAAGAATGTATAAGGGGGAATTCTATTTACACTCAAAAAATATTTAAGTGAGTCTAATTGTTTGAAATGATTTAAATAAGTGTACTTTTGAATTTTTTACGAAAATATATACGTAAAAGTAGAGAGATGATATGACCCAAAAAAGATAAAAAGATAAAAAAATATGCTATTGTAGTTCACCCCAAACAATTTTTTTTCTTCCCAAATTATCCTTTGAAGTACACCCAAATAAAATAAATTAAAAAATTCAAATTAGTTTTGAAAAACTTTTCTTTCGAGCTTAGGATTAGGGACTTGTTTTGTTATTAATCTAATACATATTATTTTTTTCCAGATAACAAACGTAATGGATATTAGTCGAAATCAGTCAAAATTAAAGCTTGATTTTGATATATATATATACATATATGTTCATTATATTCAACCTAATTTGCATAATATACCCCAAAAGATTGCGATTTTACACTAATGGCGTGATTGGACTATTAATCCACATGATTAGAAGAAAAAAAAAATTCATGATTTAGTAAAATAAGAAATAGAAACACAAATTTAGGGTTGATGTATATCGAAATAAGTGAAATTTGAAGCTTAAGTTTAATAAATGAAGACCATGTATATATATTGAGATATACATATATATAATCAAATGTTCATTGAAGGCTGTGGGTTTTTTAAGTGCAACTAATAATATAATAAAAAATAATGATGTTGATAATAATCGTGTGTTTTGGTGGAATGAATTGAAGTTTTGGAGTGAAAAAGAAGAATAAAAGAAAATAATTGAAACTTTGAGAAAAGATGAAGATATTTGAATAAGAAGACATATAATTAATTAGAATGTATTATGAAAAAAAAAATATTTTATTTTAATATTTAATATATATAATGTCTTTATTAGCAAATTTATATTAAACATAATAAAAATTAAAAATTAAAAATTTAAGTTAGACGTAGAGAGATAATTTTTGAATTCAAATAGAATGACTCTTGTATAGGGGTGGGGGGAATTGAAAACCCAATTGTAAGCACAGCTAGGCCATGCAAAAAGCCCAAATTCAAGGATCCTTGTCACTTTTCCTTTTTGCCATTTCTAAATTTTTATCCAAATAAACCAAGGTAGAGCAAGAATTTGGATTTCAACCATGAGTTTGGAAGGTTCACTACTTGGGAGTGCATGTCACACTTTCTCAAATTTTTACCCAAATAAATCAACGTAAAGCTTGGATTTGGATTTCAACCATGAGTTTGGAAGGTTCTCTACATGGGAGTGCAAATTATAGAATATACTTCTGATTTTCAGATGAAATTAGAGTATGGAATTTTGAAACTTCCAAATCTCATATAAATTGTGTAACATAACCATCATTTTATTTAAGTCATATTTCTAATTGTATATACAGACTTGATGCCAAAACCAAATAAGGTCTTCACATTCCTTTCTGGTTTTACATATTCATGTTAAGGATGGCAATAGGGTGGATAGAGTGGGTTTTACCCTCCCCATCCCCAATTCTCAATTTTTATTTTTTCCCATCCTCTATCCCCAATCCCCAACGGTGACCAATTTCTTACTACCACCCCCGCCCCTCATGGGGATCGGTTTTCCCCGCCCCTAACATCCCCACCCCATTTGCTTTGTTTCATTGCTTTGCTTTTGGTATATCTCCATTAATATAAACAAAATAAAAGCAACAAATTAAGAATTGAAAAAGTGAGTGAAAGAGACAAATTGATTAAAATTGTGTTTGATTTATGAATTTGAAGACAAATTTGGATAGATTTTATACAAAATTTTTAAAAAAAATCTCTTTTCAAATTCATGAACCAAATACAATCTAAAAATAATAATTTTTTTTTTTAAAAAAAAAAAATACTGTTTCAAATTTTTTTTTTATTTTTTTATACTGCTTCAGTTTTTTTTTTTCCCTTCTTTAGATCAAGTAATGCTTCAGTTTAATAAAAACAAACAAACAAAATTAAGAAGGAAAGTAAGAGAGAAAGGAAAAATCAATTAAAAGAAAGAAATAACTTTCAAATTATTGAAAGAATCTCACACCAAGAAAATATTAATTAAAATTAACTAAAATTTGTGTAGATCCTATTAGATAATTTTCTACTTTTACACCAAGAATAAGTTGATTTAGGTTCCATTTGTTTTGATATAAAATATTTTTCATATAAATTGATTTTACACAAAAAAAAATATTTTGTATTTGTTTTTCGATGTTTGGTTCATAACTGAAACAATAATTTTATATTGTATGAAAGAGTTATGATACCTATTTGAAAAGTCAAATGCGCTGAAAAAGTTTGATTACATAATTTTTATTGTCAAGTAGTTTTTGAAACTATAATGAAAAACATTTTTACTCATATTTTGTTCAACAAAACAATAAAAAATTAATAGAATATTTTTTAAAAAAAAGATGTTTTAAGTCAAAAAAATAACGTTAATAAAAATAGTTCGTAGTAGTAATAATAATAATAATAACAATTTACCCTGAATAGGTAAAAATTTTACATGAAACTAGTCGTGATTTTTATTTTTTTTATTTTTAATTCTAGATTTTGTAAATTAGGAAGCATAACATAAAAGAATTATTATTATTTTCTTATATTTAGTTATAAATTGGACTACATTGACTTAATTATAAAAGTTGAAAATGCATAAATAAAAAAAATTAAAAGTATGAGATTTACACTTAAAATTTGGAAGAATTAAAAGTTTAATAATCACATTGAAAATATAATTAAATTTAGAAGCACTAATTGATAATTTATCATTCATATATATATATATGCATGTGAAGTATAAAAATAGCAATAGTATATATATATATATATATTATTTTAGGATAAAAAACCAATAGTTTGCTATTGCATAGTTGGCTAGCAGCTTCATCATAACCTCATCAGGTATAGTGCTCGAGTCACGGAAACTCTATTGTTTTCCCCTTGACGTGGAGACAAGGGGACAGATTTTTCACCATTGGATATTCACCAACCCAGCCTCGAAAAAATTGAAGATTCACCAATCAATTTTATATCCGACCCATAGGGGGGGGGGGGGGGGGGGAAATTTGGGGAAATCCACTCTAGTCGTAGGGGGCAGGGTGGGTCTCCATTGGGTTGGGATTTAATTGTCATCCCTAATTCATGTCCTATGTATAACAGATACACTACAGTTGCATACCCCACACCCGCATCTATGGGGCTCACGGGTATGTGTGAGAAAAAAATACGTGCCTGTTATGCAAAATACAACCTCTGTGTCCTAACCGGATTTGAATGCTAGACTTTCCCATTTAGGGTGGGGGACGATGTCAATCAAGATAAGATAAAAGCGTAGTAGTTTCTCACCAAGACCATGTTTTACTTTCTTAGAACTGCATACTTCTTGTGAATGAAATACATCTAAAATTTCCCATATACAGAAACTGATGACAGTACAAAAAAGCAGAACCACCATTACAAGAACATTAAAATGCCAGAGATGTTCGATGTCATCCTCCAAATTTGCTGCGCTACCCATCAATTTATTGTTAACAAGACCCACCTCTTTGAGGTGTACACTTGCTGTTGTTTCTTTTGCTATTTTCATAGAATTAGACTCTTCCAACAGGTGATGGGGGTGGGGAAAACACATATTTTGTGGGTACTTTCCCTCGGACTTTGGCGGGAGTCAATGTGGATTCCCGGTAAAGCTTTGCGTCACACAGGTTATTCACTTCTGAGAAATCAAATGATTTCTGACTAGTTATGACTGCAACGCAAACTGAGAACGCTTGTAACAAAGAAATTGACGCACTGAATTCCACAGAATAAATCCCCTTCTTGAATGGTGCCAGGCTGAAGATTGGCGTATTGCCACGTGCTCCTCCCTGTGCAGAAAATAAATTATCAACTGAATAATGAGTATCTTAGAGGCAGACAGACGGTGCTCATCTGAAAAATAAAAGCAGTACCTGATTGAAAAGACTGAAATGATCCGGCTTTGAGCAAGATATGGATGGTCCTGGCAGCTTGCAGCTGCAATCCTCATTGGTGAGAATTCGAAACTTGCAACCAACGTCCCAACCTCCACAGTCGCATGACCCACCAGATTTCCATCTTTCAATCAATGGTGAAGGAGCTCCTTTATTAGGCAAGCCGTGAACACCAACAGGAAGAATGACTTCTGTACTATTGAACTTCTTGGTTTCTCCTTCTATATCTTCCTGTGAGAACTCTTTGCCTTTATTTCTCTGATCTCCATCATCACTTGAATCCCCAATTGGGATCTTGACAATGATGGCTGCAAGCTCCATGTTTGGCACTAACTCAGGTATTTCCAGATCTGCCTGTCTAAGATTGACACCATACAGAACAGATTCTCTCATTATGAATTGGCCCTTGGAAATCTGTACGGTCAAATCTGGAAAATGAGAGCTGAAAATGTTCATCTGACCAACGATGTTATAGCCAAAGCCACAACTTTTTCCTTTATGCCCATGATTTATCCAGCTACTACTCTTCTTAATTTCACGAACAGAGTAGAATGTGTAAATCGAGCTAGTATCATCCTTGCCGGATTGAGTTACTTTTTTCATGGCAATGAGAATATTGTTGTTGTTGACAATGAGTTTGAACAAAGGGAGTCCATTCTTAATTGTAAGTTGCAGAAGAGCATGGACTGTTGATGCGTCATGCATCTTGTCCTGCAGGGATTCGGTACTGCTGATAACTTCGGAAGTCCAATTCAAACTTGCTGTCATTGACTGAATGGTCTCAGCAGAATGGTGTGGATTCGTTACCCTGGCCTTCAATAGAGGGTCTAGTAGTAACCTTCTTAGAGGGCTGGACCTGGATCTACTATGAATACTAGCCTTGGTTCTGTTTGCATTGTCCAAAGAATCAGACACTTCGGATCCCACTGGACCAGACTTTACAGTAGCATATGTAGAACTCAACTGTGGAACAGTCAAACCTGCCTTAGAACTGGAACTTCGGTTCATCCTACCAAGGCTAAAGTTAAAGCGACCATTTAGTGATGGATGCCTTCCTTTCACAGCTTCCAGTTCAGTAGATTCTTGATCCAATCTCCTGGAAGTCCTAATTGCATTTGCATTTGATGGTGTGTTTGGTGTTTCATTTGGACAAGTGAACATGCACGGTGCATCGGAAGAAAGTTCTGTGCTCTGATCACTGGTTAACCTATGGCGCTTCTTGTCAGACTCAGTGTTTGTCTCCACTC
This sequence comes from Camellia lanceoleosa, assembly GCA_025200525.1. Taxonomy (NCBI): domain Eukaryota; kingdom Viridiplantae; phylum Streptophyta; class Magnoliopsida; order Ericales; family Theaceae; genus Camellia; species Camellia lanceoleosa. The sequence continues at coordinate 17,579,751 of CM045761.1, forward strand.
CAACAGGAAGTTGGCAAGTGTGAGTAATCTCTGGAGAGTGAACTTCCTCATAAGAAAAGCAATCAGATGCTTCCGATCTCACAAGACCAGGCTTGACAGTAGGATATGTGGAATTCAACTGTGGATCAGCTGAGCTCTCCATAAAACTCAAACTTCTGCTGATTCTACCAAGGCTAAAGCTAAACCGATGATCGGGTGCGGAGTGCCTTCGTTTCATAGCTGCAGGTTCAGTAGTTTCATGATCCAATCTCTTGGAATTATCAATTCCATTTTCACTTGAAGGCTTCACACCTGATGCATTCTCGTATATGCATTTACCTTTGAATGGTATGGTTGGAGTTTCATTTGAAAACAGGAATGTGCAAGAAGCATCATTTGAAAGGCCTATGCTCTGAGCATGGATCAAGCTATGTGGCATTACGCCAAGCTGAGAGCTTGTCTCTACTCCAATAGGCAGTGGGCAAGACTGTGGAATCTCAGAACAGAGTTCTGCAGAAAGAACCTCCTCAGAAGAAAATCCATCTGAAAAGCTCTCCCGATTTGATTCCCTCGGTTTTCCATCAAGTGATGTTTCGGGTTCAGAAGTTTGAACAACCTCTGAGAAACTTTTTCCAGAAAAACCATCTGAAAAGCTCTCCCAATTTGCTTCCCTCGGTTTTCCATCAACTGATGTTCTGGGTTCAGAAGTCTGAAACATCTCTGAGTGACTTTTTCTGGGAGAGTGTTTGGGTAAAAGGAGAATAATGCTTTTGTGCTCAACAGGGCAGTGTTTTTGATCGAGATAATATCCTGATGCTTGCAACTCCTCTACTTTATTGGTTACTAAACTGTTCTGAGCACTTTTCTTGTTCTTTGAAGGGTGTGAGCATTCACGTTTTCTCACGCCTGACAATGAAGTTTCCTTTTCTGATGTGATCTTTTGATCTGAATCTTTTCTCTTGCCCCTGTCAAACTTTATCTCAGAACGATTTCTGCTAGAAAACTTATCTGTCTGGTGAGGGTTTCGCTGCCTATCCATGGTGTTCCTTGAAGCATTTTCAAAACCTTGTTGTATGACCTTCCCTCGTGACTGTTTAACAACTTGAGAAAAACCGCCTTCAAGAGATGGTTTAACATGAGGATGATGTGAAGGGGGTAGCTTCTTGTTAGGAGCAGGACTCTTGCTCTGAACAAGAGTGGATAGTGTAACCGATCCGCCTGCCTTAAACGAGGAATTACTGCCAGAGGAAGTGTTACCTCTTGCTAGGGATGGTTTTTTGTACTTCCATTTTTCTAGACGCTCCCAATCTAGAACTCCAAAATTTAAGGCATTCTCCTGGTGATTTTCTCCTTTCTCCACTCGCTGGAGATAGCCAGGTAAATTTGACATGTGCTTAACGAGCTCATCATTTTTATTTGCCTGCTTCCCAATTAAAGGCTCTTGAAAGTTCTTTGAAGAGTTTGACTGGAATATGAGCCTGTCACCTGTCCTCCATTTTAATTCATGTTGTTGATCAAGGTAACATTGACCAAATGGACTTTCCATTTTATGCTTGTCTTGAGACTTCATAATTTGATTTGCTTGGGGTGATAGGATCTTCTGCTTCACAACTTTCGAGGTTTCTTGTGACTTTGAACTCCTTTTGACTTCTAAACTGAACCCCATGTTCCCAGCAGGTCTTGAGTACTGATTACTTGATTGCATCTTGATTGGCAAGGTATCAAATTTCATTTGACATATCAAGCCTCATTCACTTGTATGTTAGCTGCTAAAACATGGTATAAGACACGTTATAAGTCATTCCGCCTCAATAATCATATCCTGAAAAAAAATCACCTGATAGGTGCTCATGCTTGGGTAAAAAATAGAAAGAAAGAAGGATGGACTAAATTCTCTAAAGACTAACAGCCAACGATTTGTAAAAACAAAGAAAGAATTTCAGAGCATACGTCAATTATGCAACCAGGAGGACTCCATATTCCATTATAAGTTGTAAGAACAAGCAGACTTCACAGTAGCATGATTTGTCACTGCCTAGAAGTGACAATTCATAAAATTTGGGAACTATAATTTGCAGCAAACAGAAGCAACTAGAATGGCCTTAGCAAACATTTCAACACATTTATGAAGACACCCATCAGAAAGATCACACCTGGTGTCTATTACACTTGGACAGACAACTTGGTTAATGTGTTATGCAATTTTCTCAAGAGTTACAATGTAAGTGCATTAGTTGTAACTTGCCACAACAACTAATCCCATTTATATGGACCAGCTGCACAAATCACGTCACACGTTTCAAGTTTAACAATCATATTGATCTATATAAAAAACATAATATTTTGGTTGTTCACCAGTCACAATGTCCTGCCAGCGACTGAGCATTGGGGGAACAGAGTGATAAAGGCAAAAAAACTATATTACCTGGAACAAGGATCATTTTGGTAAGAAAAACAGGAATGTGAACGGGAATAGGAATAGGAATTTGGTATTCTACCCATGTACTCTAAAATGTGGTACGAGAGGATTTTAAAGTACTTCCAGAATAATTTTCTTTTCACGAATAGACATAAACAATTTTCTTTTAATGATTAGACATGCAATAAAATAAAGTATATATATTATTTTTAAATTGATCATGTAAAAAACACATTTCTATAAGCATTATAGCCTACGTTTACATTTTTTCCTTTCTAAACTCCATTCTCACAGTTCATCATATTTGATTTCCTTTTCTATAATGGAAACATTTAAGAATATAAATTGAAAAAAAAAAAAAAAACTGAGATTGTTTTGAATCGCAAAATTTACTATTTTGGAAGAAAGTGTACCATAATTTTGAACACGTATTCTAATATGTAAAGAATTAGGTTTTCTTTTTCTTTTTTTTTTTGAACAATAAATAATTAGGTTGTTACAGTCTTTTCGTAACACTAAAGCAGAATGTGCAGATCCATTACAGGGAGAACAAAAGTAAGGTGTTGCAGTTTGAGTAAGCTTCAGAAAACTTTATTTTAAAGCAGGTCACTTTATATAATGAACTGAGAATGGAAAAAGCATCAGCGGAGCGCATCTAAAAAAGAGAATAATGTAATCAGTACAAAAATACTTCAGAAACAAGAGCATTTTACAAACGCGTTAGTATTGACACAGCTGCATCGCCATAGTGAAGAAATGATGGTGAAGAAACAGAGATACTTGTACCGATGTATAGAAATTACATACAAAGACCACAAAAACATATCTTGAGAATATCAGACAAAATTTGCTGCAAGATCAAGAACATTGGCCTATTTCAGGAAAATTCCAAGAAAAACTTGTCTCAATTGCGACTATACGCAACACAGTTCTGAAATTAACTTGTACGATTCACATTCAACCAGAAACTTACAGATCTAAACCGAAATCAGGAAATGACGAAACTACAATCACATTCACCTACATAAATAGATACATATTCATTCATATACAAATTGATATATGTTTATGCATTGAGAGAAGGCTAGAGAAGACATACAGCAATAAATCAAGAGGCATTGATGAAAGCTCCTCAATGTCGATGAAGATCCGATACATTGCCGCAGAGTCGCTACAACGCAACAATGAACCAAAGCACAACGTACACTGAACGCAAAAAAAACGAATTACGGAGAGAGAGAGAGGGTTATCGTTCGTATTTGCGCCGAAAAAGAAGAAAACTTGAAGCCTACACAGATACAGAGAAATGGAGAGAGAGTGAGAGATAGAGAAACAGACCCCGCGAAATCTGTATCTCTACTGTTATAGTGAGAGAGATAGAGAGAGAGAGAGATTTGGATCGGACGGTCAGGAATGGAGCTTGGGGGGATACATCAGTGAGTGCGAGAGCGGTGGAGTAGGGGGCCCCACTTAGAGGACAAATATTTCTTTGTTTTGCGAATCCCGAAGGGCCTTGGTGGGGCCCAATTTTGGGTCCAGATATTGATGAATGTCAGTCACTGGTCTTATTGGGCTCGATGGGCTTGATAAAGTCTTAAAGGTAACGCGACTTTGTAGTTTGTCTTATCTCTATCTAATAATTTGATCCGAGAAACAACCGGGATAGCAGTTGAAAAATGGAATGCCAATCACCAGTCATATGATGCCGCGTGGCAAAATTAAAAAAAAAGTATCATAAAAATTTAAAATGCTTTAGAAATTTATAAGCTATGGTGGGAAACCTTTTTCATATATTTTAATGTTTTGTACTTTTTATTTGTTTTTTTCAATCAGTGAGCAGTTGATTTGGGTGAAAATGTCTCCCTACGGGTAAATTACATTGAGAGATTTCTGTTTACATAGAAATTTTTTTTTTCACATTTAAAAAATTATATTTTTTTATTTCATTATAATTTAATTTTTGAATTATTAATTTCATATCTTAAATTTTTTTAAACAATCATCTTATTATTTTTTCTTTCTATCATTATGACTATACTTTATAAATAAATTCTATATAAATATATTCTTATTAAGTAATGGTATACAAACATAAATTTTATATAGTACAATTTTTAAACACAATGATATACTTAATAGTAACTTTTTACTTCAAAATAAAACACTCATAAACATAATTTATATTTACAATAATATCACTATCATAATATTTTTATGATATTTTTTATATAAATTTTTATATATGAATATAATTATTTATTTTTTTTGTACAAAGAATTTTAAAAAAATATCTATAGAATACAACTAAATAAGATAATGTACCAAATTTTTATATTTTTTATATTTTTGTATTTGGTGAGTTTAAAAAAATTATAAAATATTATACTCCTTAAGTATATCTAGATTAGGTATATCTAAAAAATAAAATAAAAATGACAAATTATACTAGCAGTGCCTATAGTTTGGGGGTTATGTCCCTTTGATCATTGATTTTTCAATTGTGACATATTTGGCCATAAATTTTGAATCTTATTCCAAATAACGACAATTAAAAATATCATTACTCAATTTCATTGGCGAAATTGTCAATTTGATAAAATATAAACTAATTTGACAAAAATAAATATCAAAAAAATATTTTTGAATTTTTAAAAATTATTTTTATATACCAAAGATAAAATTATGTAAAACTGATAAATCTTTTACACATTTATTTATTTATTTATTTACCAAATTAATTTTTATTATATGTTTAGATAATGATCATGTAATATGTAGTTGTTACGCTTTTAATGTGTAATTAATATATTTAATATATAAAATATTTTTAGTTTTAGATTTTTTTGTTTAATGGATTGGTTTAATAATAATATCAAAATTGTCGTCATATTTGACTTTTGGAAAAATAAAAACTAATTTATTGAAAATGAAAGCAATCACTAATTACATGATCATTATCCAAACGCATGATAAAAATTAATTTGGTAAAATAAATAAATATGTAAAGATTTATTAATTTTACATAATTTTATCTTTGGTGGGTAGAAATAATTTTTAAAAATTCAAAAATATTTTTTTGACATTTATTTTTGTGGAATTAGTTTATATTTTATCAAATTAATGACTTTACCCTTGAAATTATCAATGATATCTTCAATTGTTCTTATTTGGAATAAGATTCAAAATTTAGGATCAAATATGTCATAATTGAAAAATCATGGACCAAAGTAACACATCCAAAACTATAAGGACCGTTAGTATAATTTGTCCCCAAAAAAAATTACTTAAAATATTTATAAAAAAATTAATAAAAATATAAAAATATAAAAAAAAAATTCAATTTTTTGTGTGAGTTAAACAAAAAAAAGGTGATTATTAATCCTATTGAAATGATATGAATAAAATATTTATATTATTTTATTATTTAATATGTATAAAGATTAGGATAATATCATTTTATTCAGACAAGGGTAAGTATAATTTTTTAAATATAAAAAGACAATTTAAATTAAACAGAAATTTCAAAAGTTTTATCAGTATAATTTACCTTTTTTAAAAATTGTAAAGTGTTTTATAAACTTAACAAGATAAACCAAAATAATAATGTTATAATGAACGTGGCCACCACATTGTTATTGACCCTGTTTGGTAGAGTTGTGGGAAAGTGATTATAACTTATAACTGTGAACATAAGTTGATTTTTTACTTATAAATTAAGCTTCTCCTCCCCCACTCAAAGAATAAGTTGATTTTCAACTTATAAAAAATTATAATCTATATTATTAAACTGAACCAAACATATCAAAATAGCTTAAATTAAATTAAAAAGTGAAATAAATTCTACCAAATAATACCATTGTGGTTATCACTATAGTCTCGTCGTCACTGTTTCTATCACCATTTTTATCATTTCCACTACTATTATAATACCAGCACCACCGCGATGTTATCACCATCTCACTTTTGATGAAAAGTGTTTTTTATATTTTTCTATTTTTTACTTTTTTTCATCAAGATGGGCTCACATTGGACCTAATCCAGTGGAGTAAACTTCAAATATGCATCATTATTCATAAACGTCGTCTATTAATTAAGACCTACTGCAACATCATAAGAAGTTAAATCTAAAAATGTCTAAATTTACGGTACATTATCACTAGACTCCTCGGGCAAGTTTTGAAATAAAATATATTTTCTATTAAAACAAAGAAAGTATTGAGAGCAATTTCACCCGGTGTACCAAATACACCATAGGTAATGTGCATTTCAAGTTGTGTAGTTGATGCCTTCTTCTGTATTTTGCTTTAAACAATGAAGTGCAACGGTACATAAGGTTTTTGAATTTCAATGGTTAAAAAAATAAAAAATAAAAAATTTAGCATATCTGGTGAAGAGTTTTTTTTAAAGAAATGTCAAATTAGTATATGTCAATTTGTCATTTAAATCTTCAAAAAAAAATTTACATATTAAAATTTGAAAGTTTGAGTGGAGATACTCTAATTTCACACCTTAACTACGCTTATATTTATCATCAATTTGTTTGTTTTCCCCCATTTTGAACTAAAACAATCAAATTATGGTTGATAACTTTTTAAAAAATTAGGATTTTTTTTTTTTTGGTTGAGAATAAAATTTTGCTAGTTTACCATTTTCATTTTCTAAACGGTAAATTTATTTATTTATTTAATTTCTGTTGGATGGTTTGAAAAGTGAATGCATTTTCAGGACACTTTGGGGTTGGAAGAGCTAAAAGGGGAAAGGTTAGGAAAAAAAAGTCAAAAATGAGGTCTCGAGGAACCCTAATGCATGGTTCTTGTGGAAAATGAAAATCAATTGGAACTTCGATGTGTTAAAAGACAAAATGTTGGCAAACGTTCAGACCCATTGTTAATATTGATAACATTTTTTTGCCCTAATATTAAAGGCTAATCTTCAACTTTTTCTTTATAAGACCAGGGTCTGATGCGTTTGGAGTTAACTAGGATAAGGTCAGGTTAATGGCTTGGTATATTGGTATAATCGTGTTTTTCTCAGATTAGATCGATTTTACAAAAACTAACTCAAGAAAAATTCACTTAAAACAATTTTACTTGGCAAAATCGATTATACATACGTGACTAGTCATACCACTTAACTAATCTCTAACTAGAGGCGGAGGGAAAGAAGGGCAAGGGGTCACGTGCCCCCTTCAGTTTTGAATTTTTTTGTTTTTTGGTTTTGTTTTTGTTTTTGGCATGCGTGTATTGTTGTTATATACAAAATGTATTCTTTTTTTTTTTTTTTCTTAACATGTTTTTTGACTATAGATTTATTATATTGTTCACAATAAGTAATTATTTGATACTTTGAGAGCACTATATAGTATTATTTATGTAGTAGTTTAAATCAATAGTATAGTGAAAATTTTTATAGATTAAATATAATGAACTCATTATTTTCAGATAGTTGACAAATCACTTAGTGTGATTTGTGATTTCCCATTCTTTAAGTATCATGTAGGCAATGCTATATGATATTCTAAAACTGTTTAATAATTTTTATTCAAAATACATCATTTATAAGCAATTTCATCTCTTTAATATTTTTCTGTCAAATAAAAATTAAATAAATTTTATAATAATTTGTGCTATAAATGTTGTGTTTTTATTTTCTAAAATTAAGAATTTTAATCCATAATTTTTTATGCTAAAATTACAAACTTACGTCACTATCCCACACCGAGCTATTCTACACTATTATAGAATTTTAATTTGTTCCTATTAATAATGAATATGTAATTTTTTATGCTTAAATTTAGTTCATAAAATTATTTTTAAATAAAAAATAATAATTAATAAATATTCCTCTAACTTAATTTCCTAACTCCGCCAGAGTTTCTAACAATAATCAAAGTGAAGGGATTCAAATGATCATCCTTAACAAATTGCTCATAAAATGATAAAGAGTCTTTCAATCATAGAGTTTTTGATCAACATCAGTATTACCATATCACCTAAGATCTTCATTTTATTTATTATTATTATTATTATTATTATTGCTGAATTGTCCTTCATCATTGTATATATTATTCAACCATGTGGTGCTACTGTATAAAGAAGACTCTGGGCAGGTTTGTCTTGTGTGGAATGGAAGGACAATAATTTGTGATAACCCTAAAAATGACAATATTCCTGAGCAGGAATACTGTCATTTCTCTGCATGTTCTAGCAAGGATGCCCATCATGTAACACCTGATCATGATCATTCCATATCTAGCCATGCAGTTGAAGCAAAAGATTTTTTAAATTTATTTATTTACATATATTTTTTTCTATGGATGGATGGTATTGGATGAATGAGAAGTGTCTAGGGAAGGCATGCTGTGCATGAGTTCAATCTTACCCAAGGCAAAGGAGACAAACAAATAATTTTACTATGAGGATATTGTCAATTATGGTGTATAAAATTATTTATTTATTTTAGAAGAATGGGATCCACAGAAATCAATGAAGGGGTTGAGCTGATGACCATGATAAAAACATAATTTTTGAATGATTTTAACTTCACTTCAAGTTTAATAGTCTTTTTAAAAAAGAGCGAGATAATCTCCACCTCTTTGTTACTTGGCAATGAGGTTTGACCAAACCTTATTATTTATGCCTTTGCTTTTATATTTTTTAATGATTTTTTTTTTTTTTAGTAATAACTTGATTAAGAAATTTTCATTTTTATTGTGGCTCAAGTTTTACGTTTTATTTTATTATTTTAAAAAAAAAAACTAATTTTGGATATTTTATGTTTTATTTTATTATTTACGTAACTTGCAAAAAATTAACTTAGTTGTTTCTTATTCAAAGTCGAACTTCTTTTCAAATTAATCTCTGAAGTGCTAGGGCAAGACATTCTTGCTCAATAGTATGTAGAAAAAAATTATTTCCTTTTCTTTTCTCGTCAACAATATTATACAAAAAAAAAAAAAAAAGTACTTAGAAAATTATTTTAAAAAGTTATATCTATAGACCACAATCTCTTTAAATGTGGCTTGTGTGCTATCAATTTTAAATCTATACCATCCACCTTATTTTCATGATAGAATTTGAAACACAAATTCGTAGTACATAACATTTTCCAATTCTAGAACATTTGGATATAATTTTTTTTTTTCTTTTTCAAAGAGATATATGGGAAAGAGGCGGGCATGAATAATGAATATGATTAATACCATACTCATTAAGCTTCCATTAGACATTAATTAAACCATGGTGGGAATCTATAATGATAAAATTAATTAATGTCTTGGGGACCCATGGCATGAGCCCCAAAAAAATAATAATAACTCTAAGAGCCGTACATCATACTTTTATCTCACACATTATTTTTGTATAAATGGTCACCTAAGTCTTGAACCATTTCTTCATTGGATGCCATTTTACCTACTCTTTACGGCATCTAACTGGTACCTTGCAGTCCTTTTTACTCATAAATTATTAATTCTCTAGTGTTAATTTTGGTGGGAAATCATTCCCAACTCCCATTAGGCTCTTATTTTTTGTTTTTTCAAATTAGTGGAGAAGTAACTTTTTATTAATGAAATAAAATATTGACTTTTCTAATGTATTGTTAGCATTGGTTAAAATTGGTGGGTGGTGTTGGGACATACACATCAGTAAGGATAAATATAACACAAATTTAGGTGATTAAATAAGATTGTTTGCGTCTAAATACAAGTTCTCTTATACTCAAAGAAGAGAATAATATAATATAACTGCTTGTATGGATAATAATATTGTTTATATTAGCAGATTACTATAATACCATTAATACTCAGAAGTTAGATTTGTGACGGTTTGAACCAAACTTGTCTTCCGTTCAGCTGACCATGGAGTTGTAACCCAACCTCAATTAAAATTATTCATTAATCAATGATATTTTGTGTCAATATGATATATCAAAATTTAAATTTGTATAATTGAGAGCGTATGAGGCAAGGAGTATTTTTTTTTAAAAAAAAATTACAGAATTGATCTACTTTTCAAACTATTTGAAAAACTAATCTTTTTTTTTTGAAAATATAATTTTAAATTGAAATCGCATGTTGAAAATGTAATTTTATGATAACATGGACAGAAGAGAGTTATAAAATATTGGCTTATCCTAATTTGGGTAAGACCATGTCTATATATAATCAATATAAGATAAACAAAAAAAGGAATCAAATAATTACACAATTAAACCCTAAAATTAAATTTCTAAATTAAATATATAATATTCCATATTCCAACACTCCCCCTCAAGCTGGATCAAAGATGTCAACCAACCCCAACTTGCCAATGGAAGATCGAAGTAGGGATGGTCCTACAGACTTGGTGAAGATGTCGGCAGTCTAATCAGAAGATGAAACAAATGAAGGACATACAATACCAGCTCGAACATTTTCCCGGATAAAATGAATATCAATCTCAATATGCTTAGTATGCTCATGAAGCACAGAGTCAGAGGCAAGTAAGATGGCAAACTTATTGTCACAAAATAGCTTGGAGGAATTATTCTCCTCAAAGCCTAACTCAGTAAGAATGAACCAAAGGCATAGTAACTCACATGTCCTATGAGCCATAGCACAGTATTCAACTTTAGCAGATGATCAAGAAACAACCGCCTGTTTTTTGCTTTTCCATGACAGAAGATAGGTACCAAGGAAGGTGCATACCCCAGAAGTGGAACATCTATCAGTCAATAAATCGGCATAGTCTGTATCAGTAAAACAGAATAATCCTATCTGAATCCCACCATTGAAGAATAAACCCAAACCTGGACATGACTTGAGATATCTCAAGATGTGGTGGACAGCATCAAGGTAAATGCATAAACTGACTAACCACACTTACAACAGATGCCAAATCTAGTCGTGTATTAGTCAAATAAATCAAACGTCCTACCAATCTCTGGTAACGAGTTGGATCAGAAAGCAACTCATTAGACTCAGCCGAAAGTTTCAAATTTGGATCCATAGGAGTAGAGGCAGGCTTGCACCCCATCATATCGGTGTCCCGAAGAAGATCCAAAGAATACTTCCGTTGGGACAATGATATCCCACTGCGAGAACGAGCTCCTTCATTCCCCAAGAAATATTTGAGAGGACTCAAGTCATTGATGTTAAAAACTTGACTAAGCTCCTGTTTTACCTTAGCAATACCAATGGTGTCATCTCTTGTAAGGATGATATCATCTACATAGACTAACAAAATAATACATCGATCAGTGGGTTGACGATGAATGAAGCATGCATGGTCGGAGTGACACTGAGTAAAATCCATGGATAGGATAACAGAGCTGAAACGATGGAACCATGCACGAGGAGTTTGCTTTAAGCCATAGAGAGATTTACGCAGACGACAGACCTTGCCAGCATACTCCCTCTTAGCCCAAAACTCGGATGGAAGATCCATGTAGATCGTCTCAAGTAAGTCCTTATGGAGAAAAGCATTCTTAACATCAAGTTGATAAAGGTGCCAAGAAGAAGAGGCAGAATAAGTAAACGAATAGTGGTCAATTTAGCAACCGGTGCAAACGTAGCCCCAAAGTCCTTGTTAGGAACCTGTGTAAATTCCTTAGTAACAAGACGAGTCTTATAGCGGTCCACTGTACCATTAACCAAGTATTTGACAGTAAAAACCCCCTTGCACCCAACAGTCGTCTCACCAGAACGTAAAGGGACAAGATCCCAAATGTGATTATGCTCCAAAGCAGCCATTTCAGTTTGCAGAGCGGCAATCCATTGGGGATTCTAGAGAGCCTCAGACACAGACCACAGAATAGAGACCGACTCAAGTTGGCCAAGAAAAGATTGATGAGAAGCTGAAAGGGCATCATAACATAAAAACTAGGAAATAGGATAATTAGTACTGCTATACCAACTAAACCGATTAGGGGAACCGTCTTCATGAGTTAGATACAGGGAAGGAGCTGGTGAGGGAATAGTAAAGGGTGTACCTGGCCTGAGGACGAAGAAGATGCTAGGCGGAGCATGAGGGCGATGAGAGTATGTCTGTAATGGCGGAGGACTAGCAGGTGCAGATACAGGTGATAAGAAAGAAGCAAAGGAATCAATGTTTGAAATAGGGCGAGCACTCGGTGACACTGTAGGAGGCGGTGCACGTAAGTCGGAATCCTGAAACAAAGGGTTAAAACCAAAAAATGGCATAGCTTCGCAAAATGTGACATCCATAGAATGATAAAAATGATGAGACAATGGATCATAGCACCTATAGCCTTTAGAGAGAGTGGAATAGCCTAAGAAGATGCATTTAAGAGACTTATTATCTAACTTGGTCCAAGTTGGACTACGATCCTGAACAAAACAAGTACAACCAAACACACGAGGCACAAGAAGAAAAAACACAGTATCTGGTAGAAGTAATTCAAAAGGGGCCAACCCATGAAGAATTCAACTAGGTGTCCGATTAATGAGGTAAACAGCAGTAAGCACAACCATATGCCAGTAGGACTTAGGGATATTCATCCCACAAAGAAGACACCAAACAACAGACATAATATGACGGTTTTTACGTTCAGCAATCCTATTTTGTTCAAGGGTGTCAGTACAAGTGAGTTGCTGCAAAATTCCCTGCTGATTAAGTTGGGAGCGAAATGTATACCCCCTCCCATTATCAGAACGGACATTGCATACAACAGTGTGGAATTGGGTTTTGACCATTTGGAGAAATTAAATAAAAAGTGGAAGCACATCAAACTTCTTTTTAAGCAAATAAACCCAAGTACACCTAGAATGGTCATCTATGAAAGTTACATAATAGTGATGCCCAAAAAAAGCCAAAAGAAGAAAAGGACCCCAGATATCAAAGTGAATAAGGTCAAACATACAGGAGACACGATACATGCGAGGAATATAAGAAATACGAGTATGTTTAGATAGTTCACAAACAACACAATGAAACTGATGATCCTTGTAAGCTTTATTAAGTGATGGAAAAAGTAAACATAAACAATTAAAGTTTGCATGTCCTAAACGAGCATGCCACAAGGCTAAAGTTTGAAAAGAAAACACATAGGAAGACGACTCAAGTAACACAGCTACTTGCAGGTCAGAAGTGGTAGAATGGGAAGGTGGTGGGTCCCTGAAGTAGTATAGCCCATCGCGCTCAAACCTCCTGCCAAAAATCTTCTTCGAAGTCAGGTCCTGTAATAAACAATGAATAGGTAAGAAAATAACAGCACAATAAAGGTTTTTAGCAAGGTGACTCACAGAGAGAAGATTATAAGCAAAACGGGGCACATGTAAGACAGAAGTAAGTGTAATATCAGATAACAAGAACACATCACCCTTATGTTGGATATGTGAAATAGACCCATCAGCAAGACATATAGTCTAAGCAGTAGTAAAGACAGGAGAGGATAAAGAAGAAAACTCACTGGTCATATGATCATTGGCCCTAAAATCCAATACCCAAATAAGTGCAGTGCGAACCTGAAAGGCTGTAAGGGTACCTGTAGCGAGTGTAGCAGTGGAAGGAATACTTAGAGACATGGTAGTGAATAAACCAAGTTGCTCTTGAAGGCAACCAATCTGAGATTGAAGTTGATGAAGATCAACAGGATGAGTCAACTGATGAGTACTAGAGGTGTCTATAATAATAATAGTATGGAGAGAGCCTGAAGGGCGTGTCCTTGCAAAGCGTTGCTTCAACTCAGGATCAAGCTTGAAGCACCGTGCTTGGATATGACCACCTGCACCACAATGGTGACAAATAACCTTGCTACCAGAAACACAAGAACAAAACTTGGTAGCAAGAGCCATCTGATCTGAAACGGAAGATGAGGTAGGAATAAAGGAAGGAAGCGGAGCCACAGGTTAAATCAATCGACGACGACGCTCCTCACTGTCAATAATAGTAAAAGCCTCATATAAGGATGACATAGGTGATGTGTTCAAAATATGAATACGAAGAGACTCGAATTCAGGTTTTAAACCCATCAGAAATTGATAAGTGTGCTAGCAAGCAAGACGAGCAGACACAATAGAAGCTACAACAGCTGGAAAATCACTTAATGGCTCATACTGTGCTAACTACTCCCAGCGAGATTGAAGATACCAAAAAAATTTAGTAACGATAAAACCCAAAGCTTCCTGAGAGGCATGAGAAATATTCTGATAGAGCTCAAAAATCCTAGCATCATTGTAGGCATGTGCGTATAACTGGGTAAGAGCACTCCACAACCGAGGAATTGTATCATAGTTTATAAACATGTTGTAGATGCGTTCTTCCATAGAGTTGAACATCCAACCAAGTAAGGTGCAATTGTCAATATCCCATTGAACCCACTTAGGATCATCAACGGGAGGTTATATCTCGGTTTCCAAAAGCCATCTAGATTTTCCTTTACCCTCAAGGTAGAGATGTATAGACCCACTCCAAACCGCAAAGTTGTGACCAATGAACAACACACTAGTAATCCGATGAATTGGAACATGGGAGGCTACGGAAACATCTGAACGAGGCATAATGCTCTAAGTTTGTGAAACAAAGTCAAACATGCTGAAACACCACGAAGTCAAAGTAGCGGCGTCACACAAAAGAGATGCTACCGAACACACCGGTAGCCCAACACAACAGAAAATCAAACTAGAAAGTGCTTACCACATCAGTATATGAATCCTAGAAGGGTAAAGAGAGAAGAACAACACCTAGGAGGGGAAGCTGCACTAGACCCAACGCAGGGAGGGCCTAGTCGGCACCTAAGGAAGCTGCGACAATGAGGAAAAGGGACTGCCGAGGGGCTGAGAAGGAAAAAGAAAGACTTTTAGCTGGGTGGAGGGAAGAAAAAGGGATGTCGGGTGGCTGGATAGGTGGTTTAGGGCTACCGGCAATAAAAGACAAGGGTGGTGTGTGGCTAGGATTTGGGTGGGTGGCTAGGGTTTGACTTTGATACCAAGAAGAGAGTTATAAAATATTGGCTTACCCTAATTTTGGTGAGACCATGTCTATATATAATCAATATAAGATACATTGAAAAAGGAATTAAATAATTACACAATCAAACCCTAAAATTAAATATACAATATTTCATATTCCAACATTCCAAATTCCAACCTGGACTTCACTAAGATATATTGCATTTTCAAGATGTGATTTTAAAAAGTAGATTAGTTTCCTAAATAATTTGAAAAGTGGATCAATTCTCTAAATTGTTTTTTTTTTAGAATATTTAAAAAAAAAATCATTAGACGAGATGACAAACACCATTTTGAGACAGAATATCTACTCCTAGGCATTGAAAAGATAACCAATTCACAAGTTTTAATATACAAAAATGCTATGGATCACGATTAGATATCCTAAAATGAGTTGTATTTTGTAGATTTAAAATTTATGTGATGTGGGTTCTATATAAAATGATTGTGATCTATAAATACACTAGGGATAACCCGTGCCTGAAGGCACTGCCAACCATTAATTTGGTATCACGTGCTACGAAACTCAGTGGTAATAAATCAATTTCAAATAGTAATATCACTCCGATTTAAAACTTTACATATAAGAAACTGAAATTATTTCTACATATTGAATTAGCGAAAGTATTTATGAATTTCAAATAGCAAATTTCAAAATTAAAGTCCAAAAAATGAATTATATATTTGAATGTAGCATAAGTAAAGAATCTAGAAATATTTGCTAAACTTAAAGTCCTAATAGCAAATTTAAAATTTTTATCCACAACAAAATGACACATCTATACACTATAGCAAGCTAAAATGGGATAACCTTCAATAAAAAGAATGCTATTGAGTTAGTATCAAAACTGGTAACCCTTTCGCTTTATCAGGTTTTAATGCCTTAAAATAAAGATAAGTTTTCGAAAATCAATACATGAAAATTGATTTTAGAAACCCATTCAGAAATCCATTTTAATAATTGTGCTAGTTCATTTATCATTTTAATCTTTTTGGAATCAAAACCATTCAGAAACACATTTAAATCTAACCTTCCATACTGAGCGAGAATTTTAGAGCAGGAAAACAAATAGAAGTCACCCATTCATAGAATCTCATTTCATTGAAAAAGACTTATGTCATCTCATAGTAAGCTATTTCAAATTCATATAAATGAAATCAAAACGATAAAGAAACACAAACAATTATGCCCAACTTCTCTACACTCTTTCAATTTTCCATAAAGAAATTGAAGGAAAAAAAAAATTCAATCAACACTACATAAACAAACCTGCTATAAGAAATGAGTATAGTAACTTAGAAATAACAATATTAAATTAGGATACCATTAATGGGTTAACATGGTGCACCGAAATGCTAAGAACAGCAGCTGCAAAAATAAATAAATAAATAAATAAAACAATCAAATAGCTCAAACTATTCAAATCCACCCATAAGCAAAACATGAAACCAACCTTTTGAATCCATTTAATTTGCTCATGGGAAGCAGCCAACCTATTCATATAAATGAAATCAAAACCATAAAATCAGAATCAAAACCATAAAGAAACACAAACAATTATGCCTAACTTCTTTGCACTCCTCTTTCAGTTATCCATAAAGAAATTGAAGGAAAAAAAAAATCGATCAACACTACATAAACAAACCTGCTTAACTTTGAAACGTATCTATTAGATTGCAGCAAAGCCATTTCAACCCTTGTTCATACCTATAGTCTTAAGGCTAATGAATTACCAATAAAAATAAAAAGGCATTTTAGAAGTTCCTTTAGTTTTATCATAATTTTATACATGTATTGCTTCCCCTCCAAAATTCCAAGTCCCTTTCACACAATTCTATCCAACCTTTCACCATTGGTCAAACAACATTAAGGTTTCTAGAATAGGCATTGTTGTTAGGAAAAAAATTGTGGAATATTTCAACAACAACAAAGGTCAATGCAACAAAAAGGCTATCTGCTAAATTTAGATGCACAAAGACCCTTACCAGCAGAAGCATTTTTTGAAAGAAACTGTTCTACCACATCGTCATTCTGGTCAACTGTTAAACTATTCCACCAGAAGGTAAAAGAAAGTTAAAACAAACATTAGTTGTTTTAACCAGGGGGAAGAGGCAGAAGAAAAGAATAGAAAAGAAAAAGACATTAGTTCAGAAAATAATTTTGATTTCCATTAAAAGAATAAAAATAGAAAAAATAAAAGGGAATAATAAGTATGATAAAAGCAGTCTCTTACAATTCCACCGAGTATTAGAGAGTCAGCCCTTATCCATGTCTCCTGTATTTCAGTTTGGTAGTGAGCATAGCAAGAGTTAATTGCTTTTTTTTCTTGGCAGCAGTAGAATACAAAAATATTTCCAAAGACAGTATTTTGAAATACAACAGAGATTTATTATGGAAAATTGACTTGCTCAATACTCCCAAATTTACAGCAATAGAATTGAATGCTCTTTTTCTTGGCAGCAGTAGAATACAAAAATATTTCCAAAGACAGTATTTCAGAACCATTAAGAAATCATTTTGGGAACCCGTAACCCAGAGAAAGCAATTGAAGCAAGCAAATACAACAGAGATCTCTACTGTTTAACTGTCCATGTTTTGTACCCTCACCTTTTATTGCTCCACACCTACAACTTCTCTCATTTAACTGCCCAATTATATATATATATATATATATATAAAATACTTCATCCCTACACCTACATACACATTCTATTCGCTTACTTTCATTTTATTGTTCCACAAAGTTGTCATAAATTTTCTTCCCATTGACAGGTTTGCACATTTCTATTGTCTTTTCCTTACTAAAGTTGCTCACTATAATTTTCTTAATCAAACTATTGTTGTTTTTATGTTTAATCAAACTAATTTTGAAAGCGGCTGTTCCTCAAGTAAAAATATAAAAATAAGCATTATTAGATATGTTTTTTCATACAATTTATTTTTATGTTATTGGTATGTAAAATACTGATTGAGTATTGTAAAGCCTTTTTTTCCTCTTCCAATTCTTTCTAAATTTCTTTCTTTCTTTTTTTTTTTTATAAATGTTTTCAACCATATAAAAGTTCAATCTAAATTTAAAAAATAAAAAATATAACATATATACATTATGACAAATTTATTTATAAAAACCACCATATGAAAGTTCAATCTAAATTACGAATTAAAAAAAAAAAAACATGCCCAACAGGTGAGGCCTTAACCTCGACACACCATGACAATTTTTGGTTTTTCTAGGCTAATGAATCTAGTGGGGCAAAACCTTGATACAAATCTAGCAAGCTAAAATTATGGAAAGAAAGCTTCTTATCTTAGCAAAATCAACAACCTGCCACCAAGCTAAGATATGCATATGCATATATACGATCAATTACATGCCCAAGATGACTACTAAAATGGAGCATATCCAGTTGACAGAGGGCTTGATCACAGTGAGGATCTCAAATCTCAAAAACAAGTTCTAAAAAATTAACAGTTGACAGTCAATTAGCAAGCCAAAAACTGTTTGATTAGCAGTTAAAAAAATTTTAAGTTAACAGTTGTTAGGTTTTTTTATTGGCAATCCCGTTTGACAAGGATTTCTATAAGAAGTTGATTTTCTTCCAAAACTAGGATTACTTTTAGATTTCTATAAGTAATTGGATTTCTTCCAAAACTAGGATTACTTTTGGATTTTCTATAAATAGTTGGTTTTCTCCCAAAACTATTTAATTCCTCCAGATTTTTTTTTTTTTTTTTTAGTTCTTAAGGTTTATATCTGAGGATATTTTGTTAGTTTCTTTGATTTTTTGATTAAGTATTCAACTCATGGTTTGAAAAGTATACATCAAAGGTTTTGTTTGTTACACAAGAGAGAGAGTTGTTCTTCGGTGGATTCTGAAGAATTCGAGCTTGAAGCTTCAGTGGATTCTGGAGTGGCTCATCATAAAGACAATTCCGAGGTGAAGACGGGTTTGGAAGAGGCACATAGAGGTTAGTTCAATTAGGCGTGGATTCGCTAGGTAATTGAGAGTATACCTGTGTAATTCCTTTAAATCTTCTTAGTGGATTATTTTGTGGCTGTTGCCCGTGGTTTTTTAATCACAGTTCGAGGTGTCCAATTGTGGTTTTTTCACGTTAAAATCGTTGTGTTGGTTTGTTTTGATTGTTTGATTGGGATTGTTATTTATTGCTTAAAATTGATACATAATCACAAATCAACATCTAGGGGATTTCTAGATTTTTCAATTGGTATCAGAGCATGTCGTTCTATTTTTTTAAAAAAATTATTATTTTTTAGAACGAGATCTTGTTTGATTTGTGATAATGGATTCAATTCGTGAGGGAAATTCTATGGTTCGACCACCCCTACTTGACGAATCCAATTATTCTTTTTGGAAAGCTCGGATGAGATCGTTTTTGAAATCTATTGATGAAAAAGTTTGGCAATCTGTCATGAATGGGTGGACTGAACCAACAATTACCGTTGATGGAATAACTTTACCCAAACCAATTGATAAGTGGGACACAACTGATTACCAAAATAGTAGCTGGAATAGTAAAGCTATTAATTCTCTTTTTTGCGCTGTCACACCTGAAGAGTTTAGTCGTATATGTAATTGTGAAGTCGCAAAAGAGGCTTGGAATATATTACAAACTATTCATGAGGGCACTCCTTCTGCGAAATGCTCAAAACTTCAAAGGCTCACATCTAGTTTTGAAAACCTTTCAATGAAAGATAGTGAGACCTTTGATGAATTTTATGCGAAGTTGAGTGACATTGTAAATTCCAGTTTCAATTTAGGTGAAAAAATACCAGAATCCAAAATTGTGGGAAAAATTTTGAGATTCTTGCCCGATCGGTTTCAACCAAAAGTTACGGCTATTGAGGAGGCTCAAGATGTTGACAACCTCAAGCTAGATCAATTGGTTGGAAATCTCCAAACTTATGAGGCACATAGAAATTTCAAAAAGAAACAAAAAGATGTTGCTTTTAGTAGTGCTCGTAAAGTGGTAGAGGATTCTGATGAGGATTGTGAGATAGATTCCAAGATTATGGATGCGTTTGTTAAACAATTTAAAAAATCTTTTTTGAAAAAGAATCCTAATCTTTTGGAATCTACTCATGCTCATAAATCTAAAGACAAAGATAAACTCAAAATTAATTTTATAGCCAAGAAGGAGAAAGGAAAGATACAAGAGAACTCTGAAAGAGTCCAATGTTATAAATGCCAAGGATTTGGCCACTTTGCTCAAGAATGCCCTACTCGTTTGAAGAAGAAGAAAGCCCTCGCCGTCACTTGGGATGATGAATCAGAATCTGATGAAAAAGACAGTGACAATGAAGATCAAGGTGAAGAGGGACATAAGCAATTCCTTGCTTTCGTGGTGGCTTCTGAAACTGAAAGACAAACAGGGTCTCCGAAGAGGTCGGTAGAGAACACCACTGATGATAAATCCTCGGAGGATAATGATGAAGAGCTTGAGCAAGCTTATGAAAAGCTGTATAAGAAGTCTCTTAACTTATTCAAATTGAATGACAAACTCACAAACAAACTCAAAGCATGTGAAAGTGAGAATGTCAAACTTAAGGAGGAGATTTTCGAGGCTAAGATCAATGCCATCAAGATAGCTGATGATCGACAAGTTCTTTATGCAAAACTGTTGACTTGTGAGACGGAGAGGAATGAGCTACAGGAAACCCATGCCATGTATGAAGAAAAGATTGAATCTCTCGAGATGTCACAAGTTGCTTTGGAAGAACTAATGATCAAGAAAGAGGAAGAGCTAAAGTGTGCTATGGTTACCATTGGTCTTTGGAACAAAGGATCAAAGACTTTGGAGGATATCATTGGGTTTCATCAAATCTGTTCTGACAAGAGTGGCATTGGCTTTGGAGGTAAGAAAGAACAACAATAGAGTGCATCCACATCTCATGATACAAGAACTCAAGGAAAAGGAGGACAAAAGATTCAACATGAGGATAGACTTCTCAAACTTCCTAGAGTTGGTAAGGTAAAAGAAAAGAAGGTACACCCTGTTTTTATTTGTCATCATTGTGGTATGTATGGTCATATTCGCCCTTATTGTTATAAGTTGCATGGGAGAGTGTCTTAAAAGGGTCGAAATTCGAATACTTTTTGGGTTAGGAGACAACCTTACATGTCTAGGAATACCAAGATTCATGAGGGTGTTCACAACGCCATGACTCTTACCAAGTCTGCTAGACCTGATTTTGTTAAGACCAAAAAGATTTGGGTGAGAAAACTTGATTTGTGTTAATGTGTTTACTTTGTTTAGTTTTTTGGGTCTCTGTGTGTTTTTTTTTTTAATGAGAAAAAAATGTGTGCATGTTTGTTTTTTATCTTACTTTGGTTAAAGAAAAAAAAAATCCAAAAAGATTTTCTTAGTATGGTTTTGCAAGCTTGAAATTTTTGAGTGGACCTTGGTGCATATTGGAATTGATGAGAATATCCATTACATGTTAATATGTGTGTGCTTTTTGTGGTCATTACTCATTTTGGAGTGTGTATTCTTTGATTAGTATGTCTCACTCTTGGATTAGCAAATATTTGAGTCTTCCGCCTTAGTGATTATTTTTATGCAAAAAGATTTTTTTTTTAATGGACTTCTGGCATTGTATCTTTTGCTTTTCTAGAGGAATTGACCTATACTAGCATATCATGGGTGATGTTGAGTCTCTTAACCATCTTCTATCTTTTTGCATCTCCACGGCTTTCCCCTCTGTTCTTTGTAGTCCAGGCATGAGGAAAATGCTATCTCAGAGTCACCAACCAGACCATTCTTATTATATCCATGCTTCTCTGGTTCGGTTTCCATACTCTTGAGCGTGTTAGCCGCCAATGAGTGTGCAAAAGAAAGGAAAAAATATGCAAAAGAAAGAAACAAAAAAAAAAGGATGTGCAAAAGAAAGAAAAGAAAAAGCTGTGAAAAAGAAAAAGAAAAAGAAAAAAAATAAAGGATTCATTGATTGAAGGGAGCCTTCGCATTTACTCACCAAATACCCCTTGATTCTTAGTGGTTTGACTTTTCTTAGTTGTGCTTAGATTCTCTCGTCAGAGGTCCAGCTTTCATATCACTACTAGGATTTGAATTTTGTGTTTGTCAAACTCCAAGAGTCACACACACACTTTTATCATGGGATCTATGCTATTCACATAATACATCACTTTCTTTCATGAGGAATCTTCTATAGTTTGTGCACATTGTGTTTTCAAGTAATTGTGTTTCTTGGATAATCTTGTGTGTTTTTAAGGTACAAATCTGGATTTCTTTGCTTGCTCCACCATATTATTTTTTGTCGTTTTCTTCTTGTTCATTGTTTTTAGTAAGGGGGAGTTTGGTCAGTCGTTATCATGTCATTGCTTGTGTGGTTTATGATCTTACTTTTGTTGTTTGAGTTTCCTTCGTCAATTTGTGACAAAAAGTGGGAGAAAATCTGTTTTTCATGTGTCTTAGGATTTCATGTGTTTTTCATGTGTCTTAGGATTTCATGTATTCATGCCATGTGTCGGGTGCATGTGTCTTAGTTTTCAGGTTTTCATGCTACATGTTCTTAAAATCTCCAAGTTGCATCTATTCATGTTTTCTATCTTATGCTTCAAATGCTTCAAGATAATCTAGTCATGTGTTTATTGCTTTTTCATATACTTGTAGACGTCCCCGAACGTCCCGGGAGGGAAATCCCGTTCTGTTCATTTGGGCTCACTACGGTTCAAGGACTCAATGTCACGGTTCTGTATCTAATTTCGCTGAGTGCAATGCAAGACCGATGAAATCATCAAAGAGTCCAAATCCGACAAATCGTTTTTGAAAACAGATTTTTTGAAAGAAGTGCCAAACATGGACTGCTTTGCTAGATACAGAGTCGCCACCTAAATATTTATTTTGGGAAATTTAGAAAACCCTGACTCGTTTGCCTAAGGCCACGTGTTCGTCATCACCAAAGTTGCCTCGGCTCGGGAACTTGGGTACGATTGGGGAAGGTCACTTCGTGAGCACCCCCGCTTGCCCGATCAAAGATCGGCCTCTACTAACTATGATATCTAGTTTTGAAAACATTATGCGTTCTTGTTCCGGTTATTAGCCTAGATTTACTACGTGATGCACGCAGCATACAAGTATAGACCGGGTTGCCTGAATTGGAACAAAACATTTCATGTTTGTTTTTGAAAGATGGTTTGCTACTTGCAAGTAGGCTTAAAAATGCAGATTTTGCCACCCTCGGGTGGGCTTAGAAAAAGATGGTTTTGCCACTATCTAGTGGGCTTAAAACTCACAGTCGATGATTTGTTCCAATCCAAATAACCCAACCTTCACCCACAGGCATTCAAGCAGTTATATCACATAAGCATATAGCCTCATGATAAGCATGCTATCATGGCAGTCACTCACATACATGCAAGGATGATAAAGTATAAAACTTACCTAGTACTCCAAGCCAAAAAAGAAGCTATGTTAGAAATCCATGCATGACCCTAATTATACAGAAATGCCTAATGCAACACATGCAAAAATGCAACTATAGTAGGCTTGGCTATTCTAAATATGACATATGAAATGTTACAGTTAACATGTATTCAACTTGGAATTGAAATACAAATGCAGTTAGTATGATGCGCCGAGCCCGGTGCATGCAAAACAAATGAATGAATGCAAACATGTTATCATACTGTATGCTAATTGAAACATGCCCTAATCTAACCATCATAAGCTGGTAAATGAAAGGGAGAAAGACATGGGATTGGAAGACATAAATCACACGCACGCACACTTATTACAATTGTATCCCCGCTCGGAGGGTCCGAATAAATAATACAGTCCGAATTAATACAGTCCAAATAAAATACAAAACCCTAATTAATTAACAAATTTAACTAGGAAAGTAGTAAACTAGTACGCTAATTTATGGACCGCCTCAGCTCTGTTTCGAATGATGAATGATGCATGCTTGAGTTGTCTTGCGCAGAAATCCATTGCGATGCCCCGATTAGCCTCTGTTTACAATTACGCCAGGAATATTACGTGAAGCTCCTGAAGGCTGTTGATTCTTGATTTGCTGCAATAGAAAGGAAGAAAGGGGCATGGCAAAGTATTTTCACATATGTATGCATGTCTCGATTCTCGTGCCACCAATCAAGCATCTCGATGCATGATGGCCGAGGGGTCGAATTGCATGACTTAATATGGAATGAATGCACATATAAACATAACAAGACCTAAACTCCATCATGGGTAATTGTCACGACCCAAACCCGGCCCTATGGGTTTAGCAATCAATCGCCAAGAGATTACCGAAGGCCTCTGATCGATAATACAATTAAGCGAGTTCGAGGCTGGCGGAAGCCAATACAATCAATAACTAGTGTCCATAGAGCTGTGAAAATCTGTATGTCAAAAACATTTTATGCATTCATACAGTTTAAAACTGTACACTCTATACAAAAAGTACAATCTGAGACATTGATGCGGGACTCAATCCTCGATATGATGCTGATCAACAGTCTATACAAAAAGTACAATCTGATGAGGAGGCGGGGAAACAAAAACACCCCAAGCCATGGCATGGCGTTTCGGAACCTCACAGTGAGGCACACAGGCTGGCTGACAAAACTGGGGACCAATCCCACGCCTCTAGCTTGAGCACCTACATATATATATAAACAGTGAGCTAAAGCCCAGTGAATAACATAACGTGTAAAGAGGTTATGAATGAATGTCCTTACAGTAATGAAATCATCTTTTAGTATTTCAGTCAATCAATATTTCAATCAATCAGTCATATGTGGTACATCCATTAGCCTATAAATAGTAGGTCCAAAAGGACCGGGCCTTTGCAGACCCAACAATAATGATGGCCATCAATCAGTATGGTTCCACAAGGAAACCGACAGAGCTCTGTAACAGTCAATAACAGTGGGTGCTAAGGATGCCACAATACAGTTCGAAATACAGGACATACATTCATTCAATAAACAATATCAGTTCAATAAACAGTTCGATTCAATATTCAAAATGAAACCATTTGAACATATCTTTACACAATCTGTTACTCACAGCGTTCTGGGCTACAGTAAGCTAGAGCGTCTCCTCGGTAAGCCAACCCTACACAGTAAACAGATTGAACACACACTAAGCTACACAGTTGGGAAAGATGATAACTTAATCCCTAATTTGCCTTGGTGTGTTCTACATCTAAATCCTCATTAAGATGTCTTAAACTAGGCCTAAGAATGCCTAGGATGCGATGAGGATGCAAAAATACAGTTGGAAGGCATTTTTCAAAAGTTCTTTAAAAGGGGCCTCGCCGGCGAGCCTTCCTTCGCTCGAGCAAGGTTGCAAAATCAAAGGCTTCACTCGAGCGAACAATCCTTCGCTCGATCGGTCTGATGAAACAGTAAAAATACTGGATGCTCGAATTTTACGCTCGAGCCACCAATCCTTCGCTCGAGCGTGGCTCAGGGTAAACGTTGGTCGCCGGCGAGAATCCTTCGCTGGCGAAGAAGCCAAATCTGGAATTTCCAAATTTGCCTTCCAAGCTCAAACCAAGCTTCCTACCACTCTATACTCGACCTCTTGGGCCCAAATTCTGGAAAACACATTTAAACTCAATATACAACAAGTTTTAAAGCTCAATTTGAGAATTCAAAGCCCAATGGGGAGTCAATTAAAGTCAAGTTTCAAACCCATTTCATGAACATGAAGAACATGCAAACAAGCATGGATTCAAATCATTTCAAAGCTCCAATTTGATGCTCTAGAGAGCCAATTGTTCCAAAAACAAGTTGAAAACATGGACTTAAGCTTAAACATGAGCATGCATGTACAATTCTACCATGAATCCAACTCAAAACTCATTAATTCAAACATGCATGCATGATATATACTATAATCCAACATATTTGAACTCAATCAAGTCTTAGCTCTTCAATTAAACATGAACCATGCATGAATCCACTTAAAGGCACAATCAAGAGGATGAAATTCATACCTAGGTTCTTTAATTACTAGTCTTGAGGTTCAATTTGCCAATACACACTTCAATTCTTCAAGTTCCAAGCCAATCTCCTAGTTGATTTCACAAATCTCTTATTTCTCTCTCTCTAGTCGGTTCTCACTTCTCAAAGTGGCTGATGGAAAATGCTTTGGTTGCATGTAATAAGGCTCAACATATAATAAACAAAGGCCCACTAGATGGCAATATGGTAATTAAGGCCAATTCTTTGATTAAACTTATTTTAATCTAATTTAATCATACCAAATCGATTTCCGGATAAATATGCCATAAAATCACATTAATTATGATGAACACAAAACCTCAATCAATTTTCGATTTGGCCGTCGATAAGGCCTTCAATTAACAGTTTAAACATATAAACATGAACAGATCGATAAACGATTAACAGATGGACAAATGCATTCAAACAGTTACAGTTAGTCGATTTAGTCTCGGATCTCAGTTTAACGATGTCGATTACTTAGCGATGTCATGATGAGGGTTGTTCTGATCTCCTCCTTATAAAGAGTTTAGTCCTCTAAACTCGAGTTAACATAAGACAACAGAGATGATGCCTATCTTAAAAGGAAATTTTTCACTCTATAACAGGAGCATACTCATATTCATAAACAGTTTCATGGCCCAATCTCAGTCTTAGCAATACACAGAAACAGAGTCAGAAATCACGTATATGGATTGGGGGTTCATATTAAAACAGAATCTTATACACAGTCAGATTTCAGTCAAGGACAGTTTCGGGTACATATTCATTTCCATGTTCTTATCCATAGCATACGTAGGTGCACAATTTTTGCTTATGTATACATGGTGCAGTCTTTAGCACTACTAGAGTGAATCTGAGAGCAGTCTGATCTGAGAACAAATCTGATCGCATGAGGTCACGAATGACCGGTTCCATAAAGGAATCCCAAATCCGGTGTAGCGAGCGAAACGATTACAAAAGTGAGCCCCCATAACGAGGCCTCCTAGACGGATAACGAGTCTTGACGGTATAAGTTCCATAAAGGAACTTCCGATACCGGGCAGCTAACATATAATACATAATACCAAGAGTCACGAATATATACCAGAAATCGAACAACCATTCAGTATACAGTATATAGCATTTCAGAAACAAACTTTATTTCGTGACATAGGGCGTAAGCACAGTTACACAATAGCACATATGAATCAAGAGTAGCAGAGTATCAAGATGACAATACAATAACTTGATAAGAATAATAACAATAGATAGTAGTATTCACACTACTTATATCCAGTACTTATCGGGGTTAAAGATTTGCACTGGTCTTAGTTTCATAAGTAATTTTCCCCCGTTAAGTTACAGAGTTTCGATTCATTCTTTTCCGAGTTGTTCACCCGGTTTTAGTCCAATTTGGTTCTCAATTCGGTAATCCATCACAGCCAGTCCAGTTCATTCGGGAGTTGTCGGAATATAAGGCAAATTTGTACATTACTCCCATAGCAGTAGGCAGAGTTCTGAAGTCAGTATTCATTTACTATTCATCAGTTCCCGTCCTCACAGATCCAGTCATAGCACATGTCATCTGGCGATCATACAGATTACACATACTTCTAGACAGTCAGAGTTTATGATCATATCCAGTCGGTTGTTAACAGATCCCATCAGTTCTGAAGTACAGTCATCACTAAAATAATCATTTCCCAGTCAACAAGTTTATGGTCAAAACGGTATTACCGGGTAAGTAATCACATGTCACATACCCAGTTGTTTTTTTTTTTTTTTTTTTTTTTTTATAAGCAATTCGGATAATAGCTCTCAATAAGAGTTTTCTCAAGTCATATCGATGAAAGTTCGACTAGGTCATTTCAGATGCAAGTTCTGTTCAATCATATCAAGTAAAAGTTCAATGCACCAGCATCAACCGAAATTCTATCAGTTACACAAAGGGTTTCATCAACCCACGGTTCTATTAGGTCAGATCAGGTAATAGTTCCATTCTTATCATCTCCAGGTGAAGTACACTAATTCATACTCCATTCGTTCAGGTACAAAGTCAGTGGTTTCATAATTTGTCAACCAACAGCAGAGTCTTGTAACATTACAATTCATATCGAAGCAGTACAGGTTACATACAATGTGTTCCTCCCAATAAGTTTACAGAGAATGCACAGGCATGCAGTTATTCATATCAAGAGGTAAGCATCACAGTCAATACAGCAATTTGGTATACGGTAATACATCACCCAAGGTTCTCGGTGGCACATAATAGTGAGTTGCCCTACGAGGGTTCCAGATCGGTCATACAGTCACTAAAGTATAGGCTCGCAGGTTTACTCAAACAGTCATGTCAATTTTTCTACAATCACAATTCACAGTCTAGGGTTTATCAGTTGGGGTCTTTATTTAGTTATGCAGTTCCAGAGTCATAGTCCCAACAGTTAAATCATCACCAATTATCATAACAATCACTCCGAGCAAAGGTATTATCATGTAAGTGTATGTTCAGAGTCTACTAACATTCCCAGTACGGATTCCACAAGTTCAGTGTACAATACAAAATAGTTTCTCCAGATACGATAGTTAAGGTAACCGGTCATACGTCTATTCAGTCTAATAACATCCTTAAGCAAAGGTATGCAGATATGTACGTAGTCTAAACAATTTCCATAGCACAGGTAAATGTTAGCATAAGGTTCTACAGTGTCGTACATATAGTTCGCATCAACAATAGATTTCAAAAGATTCATTAATCACAGTTCATTCCTCTCAGTCGTAACGGTATTACAAGCATGGGAACATATACACAGTGTGAGTTCAAAATCAGTTTTCAGGTAGACATTCGTTCACAAATTCATAAGCGGACGTTTATCTTTACCAGCCAATACGGGTTCTTAGTTTCAACAGTCTCACACACAAACAGTTCGCGTGTATAATTCGAGTTCAAAGGTCCATTCATTCAATAATGTCTGTCAATACGTAACAGTTCAGTACAAATCATAGTCGTACAAATTTCTCGAATTACAGTCAATCATAAGGTACTCCCATGTTCAACAGTTCTAATACAGTTCAAAAGGTCATACCTAACAGTTCACATTCAGTCGTTGCAATACGATACAAGGACCTAACTCAGCAAGTTCTCGCTGTTCACAAGTCCTAACAGTTCTCATTGTACACGGTTCATAATTCCAGTAGTTCCATCGGTTCAGTCCATATGTTCACAGTCTATACCAATTTACGGAATATACAATTCCCACACAAACATTCGTACAAGCAATTTCATCTATTTAAGGTAATACCTGTGTCAGTCATTTCGGTGTTTCTCTGGAACTAGGGTCTAGATCTAGACTCATCTTCGTTCGATTGAATTTGTGGACAAGATTGGGCAAGTGTCCTTCCTATCCCTGTCTAAATAAGTCTCGGATAGGCGGCGGCAACGCCCCAGGGGCATTTCCCACATACAGTATAGATAGGTATATCATTGTTCACATTACTTCTTCGACCTTCATTGGTCCAAGCTATCGCCCGAGATTTTCCACTCACGGAGGTTATCGGTTTATCGATCATTTTCACTTTCTGTTACTTCTGTTTCATTCTTTCTGATTTAGTTGACGATGTTGATTTGGATATTTCAATGCTGCTAGGTCGTCTCAGGCATTACTCTATCCAAGACATCTACATACTCTAACGGTTCAAAAACGTCGATTTAGTCAAACACATCTAGGTCACGCCCTCCTTCAGTTCTTTTCTAGCCTTTTGTAGTCAGTATCTATCATGTGGGGTGCCTATCAAACTAGCTAGGTAATTTAATTTTTACCTCATATTCAAGCACAGTCTTACCACTTTACTCAAGTGGTTCAAACTCAGGCACTTTCCTATCTCGGATGCATTGGGGAAAGTAGTTTTCGAAGAAAACTTAACATATTTTCTCAGTTTCTAAACTCAAGTCTCCGTTTTCCAGTGGTTCAGTATTTTCCAGAAATTCCGGTGGTTTCAGTTTATTTGGGTTTCTGTATCGGTGTCATCAGTTCATATTCAGTTGATTCAAGCACGTATGTCGGCCTTTTTATCTCCTCAATATTTTCAATTAAGACGTCAACCATTCCTTCTAGCCTGTTAACTCTAACATCAGAAGATTCGGTTCGCCTACGTTCCTCATCCTTTCCCTTGTTTCGCACAACGGGGTGGTTATCATTATAGGAGAGGTTCTTGCTGATTTCACATTTCATTTCATATCAGACGTGTGTACACTTTCATTTCAGTTCAGGCATGATCACATAACCCTTCACTTTCACACGTTCATTTCCTTTACATAGATTTTCCATAGTCAGTATTAACATTAACTTTACACGTTATTCCACTTAATTTCTTTAAGTATGCATATAGGTTTTGTTTCAGTTCACATAGGCAGTACGGTAATCATAAACATAAACAGTTGCATACTTAAACAGTTTAACACATTAGCATATAATCAGTCATGTCATAACCACACACACTTTTCATGCTCATGCAATGTCCTAATCTTTCTAGGACATCCTATAGCTCACTTGGACACGTGTGTGCGGTATAACTCGTGGTTAAGTATCGCTCTGATACCACTCTGTCACGACCCAAACCCGGCCCTATGGGTTTAGCATCAGAATCGCCAAGAATCCGAGATTACCAAGGCCTAGGCCTCAAGAATACAATTAAACAGAAGTTCGTGGCTGGGAAGCCAATACAATCAATAACTAGTGTCCATAGAGCTGTGAAAATCTATATGTCAAAAACATTTTATGCATTCATACAGTTTAAAACAGTACACTCTATACAAAAAGTACAATACAGACATTCAGTATGGGGACTCAATCCCTCGATAACAGTACAGTCAACAGTCTATACAAAAAGTACAATACAGTAGGGAGACAGGTGGGGAAACAAAAACACCCCAAGCCATGGTATGGCGTCTCGGAACCTCACAGTGAGGCACACAGGCTGGCTGACAAAACTGGGGACCAATCCCACGCTCCTAGCTTCGGTCTGGCGGCTGAGCACCTACATATATATATAAACAGTGAGCTAAAGCCCAGTGAATAACATAACGTGTAAAGAGGTTATGAATGAATGTCCTTACAGTAATGAAATCATTTTTTAGTATTTCAGTCAATCAATATTTCAATCAATCAGTCATATGTGGTACATCCATTAGCCTATAAACAGTAGGTCCAAAAGGACCGGGCCTTTGCAGACCCAACAATAATGATGGCCATCAATCAGTATGGTTCCACAAGGAAACCGACAGAGCTCTGTAACAGTCAATAACAGTGGGTGCTAAGGATGCCACAATACAGTTCGAAATACAGGACATACATTCATTCAATAAACAATATCAGTTCAATAAACAGTTCGATTCAATATTCAAAATGAAACCATTTGAACATATCTTTACACAATCTGTTACTCACAGCATTTTGGGCTACAGTAAGCTAGAGCGTCTCCTCGGTAAGCCAACCCTACACAGTAAACAGATTGAACACACACTAAGCTACACAGTTGGGAAAGATGATAACTTAATCCCTAATTTGCCTTGGTGTGTTCTACATCTAAATCCTCATTAAGATGCCTTAAACTAGGCCTAAGAATGCCTAGGATGCGATGAGGATGCAAAAATACAGTTAGAAGGCATTTTTCAAAAGTTGCTGAAAACAGGGGCCTCGCTCGAGCGAGCCTCGCTCGAGCGAGGTTGCAAAATCAAAGGCTTCGCTCGAGCGAACAATCCTTCGCTCGAGCGGTCTGATGAAACAGTAAAAATACTGGATGCTCGAATTTTACGCTCGAGCCACCAATCCTTCGCTCGAGCGTGGCTCAGAGTAAACGTTGGTCGCTCGAGCGAGGAATCCTTCGCTCGAGCGAAGAAGCCAAATCTGGAATTTCCAAATTTGCCTTCCAAGCTCAAACCAAGCTTCCTACCACTCTATACTCGACCTCTTGGGCCCAAATTCTGGAAAACACATTTAAACTCAATATACAACAAGTTTTAAAGCTCAATTTGAGAATTCAAAGCCCAATGGGGAGTCAATTAAAGTCAAGTTTCAAACCCATTTCATGAACATGAAGAACATGCAAACAAGCATGGATTCAAATCATTTCAAAGCTCCAATTTGATGCTCTAGAGAGCCAATTGTTCCAAAAACAAGTTGAAAACATGGACTTAAGCTTAAACATGAGCATGCATGTACAATTCTACCATGAATCCAACTCAAAACTCATTAATTCAAACATGCATGCATGATATATACTATAATCCAACATATTTGAACTCAATCAAGTCTTAGCTCTTCAATTAAACATGAACCATGCATGAATCCACTTAAAGGCACAATCAAGAGGATGAAATTCATACCTAGGTTCCTTAATTACTAGTCTTGAGGTTCAATTTGCCAATACACACTTCAATTCTTCAAGTTCCAAGCCAATCTCCTAGTTGATTTCACAAATCTCTTATTTCTCTCTCTCTAGTCGGTTCTCACTTCTCAAAGTGGCTGATGGAAAATGCTTTGGTTGCATGTAATAAGGCTCAACATATAATAAACAAAGGCCCACTAGATGGCAATATGGTAATTAAGGCCAATTCTTTGATTAAACTTATTTTAATCTAATTTAATCATACCAAATCGATTTCCGGATAAATATGCCATAAAATCACATTAATTATGATGAACACAAAACCTCAATCAATTTTCGATTTGGCCGTCGATAAGGCCTTCAATTAACAGTTTAAACATATAAACATGAACAGATCGATAAACGATTAACAGATGGACAAATGCATTCAAACGATTCTGTTAGTCGATTCGATCTCGGATCTTGATGAGGGTTATTCTGATAATCGAGTGTCGGTGTTGGAGGATTGAGACACGTTCCGTCACTTTAGTGCAAGCGTCCTCGTTTCCCGTGCTTGGGCTAACTCCTATCCCAAACACAATGTAATATGCATGACATGCATGAATGCAATTCTAACATGCAACCTAGCATACACAATGCTATGAAATGGCATACACAATACTCTAACATACAACCTAGCATGCGCAATGCTATGGACTAAGATGGCATACACAATGCTGTATGGGCTTACACCAATATGAGTGGACCTCAGCCACACTCACATCAGTGGCCATGTGATGGAAATGAGACAACCGAAGTACGTGCACATATGCGCGAATACCAAGGACCGAACTTAAGGCATGGAATGCTACTTTACCAAAGCATGGCAAGGGATGAAAGATGGCATGCAAACATATAATTTCTAGCACTGAAACATGATGCTAAATGATCCTGAATCATGGAAGTATGGCACTCAATGCATGGAATAAGCCCCAAAACTCAAAACTAGGCACATGTATTGAACTATAACTATGCAAAGCAAGCATTATTTGACTATGAACCACAAAGACAGAGCCAAGGCAGTCCCAAAACATGCACATTACTAGTTTAAAGCATGGCCAAAAAATGCTAACATGACGGACTAAAATAGCATGCAACATTGGCTAGTAAGTATGGGTTGTATTACAACTATATGATGTGCATGAGATCTCATCAAACCAGCCAAAAATAGTGAACAAAATATGTCAAAATATGCCCAAATAACCACTGAAATGCAGCCAATGCATACAAAAATGATGAGCTCCTTTGGAGGGCCATGCAAGAGGTTACTCAACACATACAAGATAGACACTTAGCATGGCATAACCAACTTTGGAAATGGATTATGAAAGCCCTAAAACTCGCCAAATAGGCCCTGGAATTGGTCTAAGAAACATGCAAATGGAAGGCCCTTTGAAAGGCCTTGAATAGGATTGCTCTATACATGCATCATAGACATAAAATATGACCAAAGAGGCATCAAAAAAAGTCAAGGAAGACCTTAGAACTCACAAAATAGAGCCTGGAATGTGACTTCACAACATACAAAATAGAGCCCCTTTGGAAGGCTAATCATGCTAGTAAAGAGAATGAGGGGTAAGAGGGCCACCCCTCTATGATTTCAAAGCTCAAAACCTCATCAAAGCCACTGAAAATCAATTGAATTTCAATGGCTAAGAGGCCAAAACAAGGCCAATGCAAATGCTCAAATGCATGGCTTAAAGCATGTGAAAATGAAGCATGCAAGGAAGGAGATGACTCCAAACAGAAAAGTGACCTCAAACAAACTTAAAGAGGAGCTCAAAAAAAGACTTTTTCTAGTTTATAACAAATCTCGAAAATGTTCACAAGTAAGGTTAAAATAAGATGCAAAAATAGCCCTAAAAGAGAGATTGGGCAAACAAGGAAGTAGATGGCCTCAAACAGCAAAGTGTCCTAAAAAAAAGGGGCTCAAAATAAGACACTTCACAATTTAGGTCGAAGCCCAGAAGTGCTAGCAAAAGAGGCTAAAGTATGAAGCAAAAGAATGCAAGAAAAGGGAAAATGAGGACTTACCCTTGTAATACAACAATGCATCAACTTCTGGACCAAGAAGGTGAGCTCTCAACCTCTGCAAATGACCTCCAAGGTGTTGGAATGGGTGGTGGAGGTGGTAGGCTATGAGGTGTAGTGTAAAATGGTCAAGAATATTAGGGTTTGGAGGCTTGAAGTATAGAGATAGGGGGAGTTGTATGTATGTTCCAGCCAAAACTTTTTCTAACCCTTGTAAAATGAGATGGAGGGTTGGTTATATAGAGGGAGAAGGCCATGGCTTCTTGGAGAAGGCCATGGCTTCTTGGAGAAGCCTTAAAGGGGGGTCAAAGCTTCTAAAAGAAGCTTGACCAAAAGGGTCAAGCTTCCTCAAGAAGCTTGACCAAAGGGTCAAACTTCCTTTGGAAGCTAAGCAAAGGGTGTAAAACCACCCTTAAAAGAATCAAAACAAGGACAAAACCCTTGGACAGTGGGTCAAGTGCAAAACAGCTGGCACAATTGGAACACACTCACAGAGGCAAGACTGGCCGACCAGCTCAAAAGGTTCAAGGTGGTCGGCCGACCACCTCCCCTGGTTGGCCGACCAAGGATCAAAAGGTTCAAGGAGAATTGCTAGTCGGCCTACCCAAAAAGGTGGCCTCCCAGATGAGTATAATACAACTGTATGGAGAAAAACCAGAAAATGTGACCCAGGAGGGAGAAAAACCAGCTTTTTAGAGGGGTTCAAAAGGGTCAAGAAGAATTACTGGTCGGCCTACCCATATTGGTGGTCTCCCAGATGAACAGAGCACAATGGTGGTGTGAAAAACCAGAAATTGTGGCTCAAAAGTGAGAAAAACCAGTTTTTTGTCAGAAAAAACCAGCTGAAGGAGAGAGAAAAAGGTGAAAGCTGGTTTTTCAGGGGAAAAGGTGGCCTCCCACCATACCACCACCTTTATAACCATGAAAATAGGGCCCCTGCCAAAAATGGGCCAAGACGGATGCAAAACGGAGGTTCGAGGGTCAAACGCTACTGAGGCCTGGCCCGACTATAGGCACGGAGGTGGCGTTCGACCACGGTTGGTCTCTCGGGCCTGATGTCCCTCAAAAGAGAAACAAGATGTGTGCCAAAACCGAGCAAACGGAGGTAGTTAAGCTGTCCCGAACCGAGGCACACGGCCGACAGCTCCGAAAACCAGAAACTGGGCTCCAAACGGGAAAAATGGCCTGCGACCACGAAATGTAGCCTACGGCCACTGAGAGATGGTCTACAAGACCTCTCCCTCCCCTCAGGAAGAGAAAACGAAGAAAACGGGACTCAGTTCGCAAACCAAGGCAAAGCACAAAAGTGTCCGGAAGTCTGGAGGCAAGGCTCGCAGCCGAGACTCTAAAACCTCAGAACGAGCACAATATGCAACATCACCGAGCGCTCAGTTGGTGACGTCTGAGTCTTAAGGTCGGTCAAAAATGGAGTGTCTACAATACTCTTGTGAGACTAATAGTTGTTTTGGAGATTGTGGCACTAATAGCTGTTTTGTAGATCTTTATCTTAAGAAAGACGTTTGTGTTTGTTGGTTGTAATGGGTTGGGGTGACTAGGATTTTATTTGTTAGGTGTGTTTTGTCACGGCATTGCTAAAGGGGGAGATTGTTAGGTTTTTTTATTGGCAATCCCGTTTGATAAGGATTTCTATAAGAAGTTGATTTTCTTCCAAAACTAGGATTACTTTTGGATTTCTATAAGTAATTGGATTTCTTCCAAAACTAGGATTACTTTTGGATTTTCTATAAATAGTTGGTTTTCTTCCAAAACTATTTAATTCCTCCAGATTATTTTTTTTTGGTTCTTAAGGTTTATATCTGGGGATATTTTGTTAGTTTCTTTGATTTTTTGATTGAGTATTCAACTCATGGTTTGAAAAGTATACATCAAAGGTTTTGTTTGTTACACAAGAGAGAGAGTTGTTCTTCGGTGGATTCTGAAGAATTCGAGCCTGAAGCTTCGGTGGATTCTGGAGTGGCTCATCGTAAAGACAATTCCGAGGTGAAGACGGGATTGGAAGAGGCATATAGAGGTTGGTTCAATTAGGCGTGGATTCGCTAGGTAATTGAGAGCATACCTGTGTAATTCCTTTAAATCTTCTTAGTGGATTGTTTTGTGGCTGTTACCCGTGGTTTTTTAATCACAGTTCGAGGTGTCCAATTGTGATTTTTCCACGTTAAAATCGTTGTGTTGATTTGTCTTGATTGTTTGATTGGGATTGTTATTTATTGCTTAAAATTGATACATAATCACAAATCAACATCTAGGGGATTTCTAGATTTTTCAACAGTTGATTAAGTGTTTTTTCTGGAGTAAACCAGTGAAAAACATGCAGGTTTATCAATGGAACACAAACCATAATGTATTACAAATAGATAGCAAGAAAAGGGAACTTTTCCATCACAGAAAATAATGTATACATGTTTGTTCAATTACTGTCAAATGTATAATGTATACATGTTTGTTCCATTACTGTCAAATGTGTACATGTTTTGTAACTTTGAATACAACTTTCAAAAAAAAAATGTATACATGTCTTGTAATGCAAATGTATTGTTCCATTACTGTCAAATGTATTGCAACAGATTCGAAGTTTCATTAGAATCAAATACTTTTCCATTACTAAAAATCTAACTTTGAATACAAATTTTAAAAAAAAAAAAAAAAAAAAACAGAGCATGAAAATGGTTGAAAAAAAACAACGAAATGGAACAAACACCCAAAGATTAGGAGTTCAAAAAATTCTTAGAATCTTAACCTAGATGGACAGATACAAACTCATTTATAATGCATATAATATAAGAAAGTTAATCAGGGAAAAATGAATTGCATATCAATTTCTTTTCCCAAGCGAATCACCATAATGAACCAAAATTAAACTTTGAAAACATCACAACCCGATGGAGAGAATTGAGCAGCGAGAGAAGGGGAACATAAAGAGAAGGGGAGCGAGCATCTTACCTTGGCGAGTCGAGAGTGGAGAGCAGACTTTGCAAACATTCTTAGAATACAGTCCGATGTTTTAAACCCAACAGATTCTAAGTTTCATTAGAATCAAATAATGTATACATGTTTGGTAATGCAAATGTATTGTTCCATTACTGTCAAATGTATTGCAACAGATTCTAAGTTTCATTAGAATCAAATACTTTTCCATTAGAAAAAAAATCTAACATAACCCAATGGAACAAACACCCAACGATTAGGAGTTAAAAAAATTCTTAGAATACAGCCCAGTGTTTTGAACCCAACAGATTCTAAGTTTCATTAGAATCAAATAATGTATACATGTTTTGTAATGCAAATGTATTGTTTCATTACTGTCAAATGTATTGCAACAGATTCTAAGTTTCATTAGAATCAAATACTTTTCCATTGGAAAAAAAATCTAACACAACCCAATGGAACAAACACCCAATGATTAGGAGTTAAAAAAATTCTTAGAATGTTAACCTAGATAGAGAGATACAAACTCCTTTTAAAAAAAAACAAATACAGCCCGACAGAAAATTACATATCAGGGAAAAACAAATCAGGGAAAATTGCATATCAGGGAAAAAAACGAATAAGGGAAAAACGAATTGCATATCAGAAGTAAAGAGAAGGGGAGCGAGCATCTTACCTTGGCGAGCCGAGAGTGAAGAGCAGACTTTGCAAAAATTCTTAGAATACAGCCCGATAGAAAATTCTTAGAATCTGAAACCTAAAAAAAATCAATACAACCCAATAGAAAATCAAACTTCGAATATAAATTTTTTTTTTAAAAAATGAAAAAAATGGCATAGACAAACAACCCTATAACCTATTCACAGCCCGATAGAGAGAATTGAGCAGCGAGATGAGGGTAATACTTTTTATTCAAAACAGCCCAACAAAGACCAAATGGGGGTTTTTTCGTTTTGTTGAAGAAGAAGAACCGAGAGTGAGAGAGGTAGAGAGGGAATGTGGGGGGATGCAAACGCTTCACAACCCGATAGAGAGAATTGAGCAACGAGATGAAGGGAACATATTTGATTGCTAATGAACAAAAAATCTGAGTCGACCTTGAGAACACAAAAGGGGGTTTTTCATTCTATTGAAGAAGAAGAATAACCGAGAGTGAGAGAGGTAGAGAGGGAAGATGGGGGGATGCAGACGTAGTGATGGGTCGTTGAACACACCAAAATATAATCACTAAACTATACCAAATTCAATTAGAATAATGGTAAGTCCAGGTATCGATCCACAGGGACTATTGTGAAATTAAACTAATTTAATTGATAAATTCCTAACTTAATTTTGATAAAAAGATTGAATGATTATAACCTAATTTAATAATAAATAAATTAAACTAAGGAATTAAATTATTAATAATAAATGAAATTGGTTTACTGAATTTGGGGAAAAACTAGGGCAAGGAATCCACCACTAGCCACGTACTTAGGGTTTCCAATTGAAATCAATTATTCTAGGGTTTGAACAGATTAATGCTTTGCAACTACAAGTTCAAAGCATTTAACAAGAAAATCATCACATTCAATGTACGGGCACGAACCATCTCAAGTAGTACGAACCGTTCACTCTAAACTAAGGTAGTGACACGACTCGTCTCTCGTAGTATGATTCGTCTCATACCTTGAATGTGAAAGAATAGAAAACTCATGTATGGATAACATTCAACAATCACAGAAAGTCAAATATCTGAAAAGATAATGAAAATTATATATAAAGAATTTCTAAAACACCATATAATGGTTCAAACCTTTACATAATTGAGAATCAAAAGGAAAACAAAATAGTTACATGGCTAGGGTTTCATCAAAACCCTAGAAAAGACGACTAGCCACTCATGGAGGAGTGGAAGGAGGTAGAAGGAGAAGGAACCACCATGGGAGACATCTTTGAAGCTTCTTGTTCCTTTCTCTTCCCAAAACCCTAGCCTCCTTCTTTAGGTCAAACAATTTCAGAACCCTAGAAAAGCCTTTTCCTTTTCTTTTTATACTTCTACTCACTTCCAAACAGGTTTAAAACATCAGTTTGACTTTTCCAGAAAAAGTCAACTCTGTCCAAATTTTGTCTTTTTGCCCATTTTATGCTCCGACGATGTATAACCTGATTGACATTCAACACACATAAAATACACGGTTTGACCAGCAAGTGAAGTTAAGAGATTCTAATTAACGGCCTCAATGATATACATTTCGGCCTTAATCACATCCCCCAACTTACTACTTGCTAGTCCTCAAACAAGTAAAATGAAATAAAATTAAACAAAATCTATCTATTTCCTCTTTCGTGAGACAACGGTTGCATTTAGCATATGCAACAAGTCTTTAAACCACAAGGTTACCCAAAGTGGACGACTAAAGTCTCGTGAGGGTTTCCAGAAATGATACCCACAAACATTAACATATTCATATATACTTAACAACAAATGACCACACTACTCCACCTAACAATCAACTTATGTGCCACTACAGTGTTATATTGAGACATCATGAGTCATTAAAGACACAGTGGACAAGCATGAAGGAACCTATTGAGTCAAAACCATAATTCAGTTAATACAAAAGTAAAGTTCCCTATACTTGTGCATGCTAGTAGACAAGTCATGAGTACCCTTGGTGTAAAGTGCAATCTCCATATTAGTTAACTATCCACTATAATAGCCCAGTGTAACTCATAATAACATCCTAACATATACAGAAAAACTAACCTGTTGCAGCCAAGATTCTCAAGAGTAGTTTTTTTTTTTTAAATGACTGTGCAATGTCCTGATCCATTAAGCTTTCTAATCAACCCATGTAGCAAGTTTTAGGCCAATGACTCCCAAACCAGACGATTTTAGGGCATTAGGTGTAGAAACACCCCTACGGGCTTAATAACTTGAGTTGAAAAGGTTACGAATCCAAACAAGTCATTCTTCTTATTTTTCCTTAACTGTGCAATATCCAAGTCCCTTAAGCTTTCTAATCAACCCATGTAGCAAGTTTTGGGCCAATGACTCCCAAACCAGACGGTTTTAGGGCATTAGGTGTAGAGACACCCCTACGGACTTAATAACTCGAGTTAAAAAGGCTACGAACCCAAACAAGTCAAGTTTTTTTTTTTTTTTTTTTCAAGAATCTTGGCTCCTCATTTATTCTTTTCTACAACTCTAGCTATTATCAATGATGTACACCAGGGATTATAATAAAAAGATCACCACTATGATAGTGTGTTCATGTGAATTAAGGCATACTCATGACAAGTGTACTAAAACCACAAACACAGACAACTCTCCTCGTGCAAACATCGCATGCAAGTATCTACCCAATAAATCCTTTTCATACAAGTCTACTATGATCTCTAATTAACATATGCAAATATCATCACCCTACTAGCAAAAAGTCATATCAAGTGAAGTAATTCAATCAAGTGAAACAGATATAAGCATGAATTATGGGCCAAATAGAAATGCACAAAAGAAAATATACACCCTCATCCCCCAACTTGAATATGACATTGTCCTCAATGGAAAAATAAAGAGAAATGAGAGAATATTACCAGAATTGTAGGTGCACATCCAGTAGGTAGAGAGGAACATATACACACTTCACAAATTTTTTTTTTTTTTTAATAGAAGAGAAGAAAATTAGATAAAATTAAATAAAAAACTAAACTACTTAATAATTAAATGTACAATTACAGTATAGAAGAAAAATAAAAATAACATCACTAACTACACAAGTATAATAAAAATAAAATTTAAACCAAAATCTACTAACTGATTAAACTAACCAGAATCACTGAGAAGAAATTTAAACTAAACAAATATAGCAAATTAAAAAAAAAAACTAAATTAAGATTAATGTCAGCACCATGATTTCTGAAGGTTTTTTTTTTTTTTTTTTTACGAGAATAGAAAATAGAAAATAAAAATAAATAAATAAATAACTAAATAAATAAAACGAATTTTTTTTTGTATAAAAAATTATAAATAAAATAAATGTATATATTTTTATTTATTTTTAAAATTTAGTTATGTATTTATTTACTTAAATAAATTAAAAATGAAATTAAAATAAATTAAAATAAAATAAAATAATAATAAAAATAAAAGTAAAACAAAACAAATGCACAATTGCTAATGCTCAATTGCAAATGCTCAATTGCAAATGTATTTGTTTATAATTGAACATATATAACAATAACTTTTTTTTTAAATAAAGAAAATAAACATGAAAACATGTTCTCTCTTTTTTTTCTTTTTTTTTTTTTTTTTTACAACAAGTACAATACAAAATTATTATTATTTTTTTTTTAATGTAAAAATGAACAAGTATAACCCCTTTTTTTTTATTTTATTTTATTTTATTTTTTTAAATCAAAACTACGCATTTCTACCTTCAATTGGCATCCGAAATAAATATAACACATAAGAAGATAACGGAATGTCCACTAAAGGTATAATCTTCACGCGAAAACCACGGGTACTACTTTTCTCCCTAACTATGTTTGTAACTTTCCCTATTCTCCAACAGGGTGACAGACTAGGTTGATTCGGTATCCAGAATCGAGGCGCATAAAGCTACCTCAACCTATGGAGCTGCCATATAGAGTTCAAGCCGAGGTAGTTTTGAAGCAATCTCCACACCCCTGGGTATTTAAACCAGACTTTAGTCTCGGAAATCCCAAACCTTTGTGTTCTAGGCTTTGCCATTCGAACTCTAGTTTCTACCGTCTCAGTTGGTCTCCTAGGAACTCACTACAAACACGGTTAAGTGGCTATACCAGACCGTCAGATGTCTTTCGGACACGGCTAACACCAAAGGAATTACACCTTTAGAGGATTTACAGTCTCCTAGATGCAAATAAAGCATGACAAGAATAAAGAAAAACAAAATAGCATAGAAGGGAAAGAAAAGAGAATAAGAAATCAATCTATCAATCATAATAAAATGGGTCCATCAAACCCCTGGGTAAAGGAAAATGATCCTTCCTAGTCGAGGAATTTAGTCTTCTATAATCAATGCACACTCGCCACCCAGTAGTGGTTCGTGTGGGGACTAACTCTCCTCCCTCATTCTCAACAACGGTGATGCCCAATTTCTTGGGCACCACTTGTGTGGGACAAACCCACTTGCTATCTGAGATGGGGTATATAATACCCGCATCCAACAATTTTAATACCTCCTCAACTGACCCATCCATATCAAAATTTTTAAACCCAAAATGAGCTAGACAAGTCTCTAAAGGGTCTTTTACAAGAATGGAGGGCAAAGCCTCCTCCACAATCTTATCCACAACATCCACTAATAAGCACTCCTCTCTCTCATGAGGTTGTTGGGATGTTTGAAAAATATTAAGTTTCACTTGCATGTTGCCAAATGAAACTTCCATAACCCCGGTCCGACAATTGATGCATGCATTGGCCGTAGCCAAGAAAGGTCGACCTAAGATCACCGGGATTTGTTTCTTAGAACTGGCTACCGGTTCCGTATCTAACACCAAAAAGTTAACAGGGAAGTAGAACCTATCAACCTTAACTAGTACATCATCAA
Source organism: Camellia lanceoleosa (assembly GCA_025200525.1). Taxonomy (NCBI): domain Eukaryota; kingdom Viridiplantae; phylum Streptophyta; class Magnoliopsida; order Ericales; family Theaceae; genus Camellia; species Camellia lanceoleosa. The sequence continues at coordinate 17,623,051 of CM045761.1, forward strand.
TCATGCCACGTGGCACTCTGAGGGACCGGTTAGCCAATTGAAGAGTGACAGTAGTGGGCTTCAACTCGCCAAGCCCAAATTTCTCGTACACAGAGTACGGCAATAAATTGACACTAACCCCTAAATCTAATAAGGCCCTATCAATGAAATGGTCCCCTATAATGCATGCAATGGTTGGGGCACCCGGGTCCTTAAGCTTAAGAGGTGTGTCATTCAACAAGATGGAGCTTACTTGCTCCGTGAGTAGGACCTTTTGGGACACATGTGTCCTAGATTAACGCTTTTGCGTACAAAGATCCTTCAGAAATTTGGCATATGATGGTACTTGCTTAATTGCCTCCAACAGGGGGAGGTTGATTTTTACCTGTTTAAAGACCTCCATCATTGCCTCCATAGATGCCACCTTCTTATTAAAAGGGGACAGTGTATCAAGGCACTAGGGAAAGGGTGCCTTAGGCACATATGGTGCCTTGGGCTCAAGTGAAGTACTAGGGACTAAGTCATCCCTCTTAATTGTTTCCCCCTCACCCTTGCTCTCATTAGGTGAACCTCCGTGGTCACCCTTCCTAACTCTAGTTGCATCAGACGCAACTGACTGAGGCTCTAACTTCCTACCACTTCTTAAAGCAACCACCGCCTGCACTTGCTCATGTTGCTTTCCATTCCCACCCGAACTCTCTGCCCCGTATTGTCCCTTAGGGTTGGCCACAGTTTGACTTGGTAATTTTCCCTCCTCTCTCCGATTCATGTTGTTAGCCATTTGACCCAATTGGGTCTCTATCTTGGCAATAGAGTGAGTGTGGGAGTGAACTATCGGTGCTAACCCCTTAAGTTCTGAGAGAACTTCCAACACCTGAGTCTCAAAGGCAGAGTTGCCCTGAGGAACAGGCGGGGGTTGTGGTTGCCGGTACGGTTGTGGGGGTTGATAAGGTTGCGGTGGTTGGTAGGATGATTGGTTGGCAAAATTATTGAAATTCTGCCTTGGTGGTGGAGGATTAGAAGAAGTGCCTTGTGAAAAGGGTCTCCATGAGAAATTAGGGTGATTTCTTCATCCCGGATTATATGTGTTGGAGTATGGGTCGTTACCCGGGTTGGAGAATCCTTGAGCCACATTCACATGCTCTTGGACTAACTCCGGAAATTGTGATGCCGAAGGACACTCACTCAAGTCATGAGCAGGGCTTGCACATATAACACATACCTCATGGAATTGAGGCTGATCTTGCTGGGTAGGGGCATGTCCCATAGCTAATAAGTGGTCTATCTTGCGGGATAGTGCCTCTACTTGTTGGGCTAACTCTAAGTTTTGCCCGACCTCATAAATGCCCCCTCTTTTCGGGGCTCCAACTACGGGTTGCCGGACTTGCCGGGCTGCGGAGGCATGGTGAAGGGAATTATCACTTACGTTCTCAAACAATTGCCATGCCTCGGCATCATTTTTAGACATAAATGTCCCACCACAGGACGAATCCACCATTTGGCGGTGCGGCTCAGTTAAGCCATAATAAAATGTTTGAACAAGTTGCCAATCAAGCACTTGGTGGTGGGGACACTGTTGGAGAAGGTCTCTAAGTCTTTCCCACGTCTCATGAAATTGCTCGCCATCCATTTGAGCAAAGTTTGTGATGGCTCGCCTAAGTTGGTTGGTTTTACCTATGGGAAAGTACTTTTCCAAAAACCGTTGCTGTAATTGGTCCCAAGTTGTGATTGAATTAGCAGGTAAAGAATTTAGTCAGTGTTTGGATTTATCCTTTAACGAGAATGGAAACAATCGCAACATTGAGGCTTCATTTGTGAAATTCTGGATTCTCACTGTCAAACAAATTTCCAGAAATTTATTCAAATGCTTATAAGGATCATCATGAGTTAGTCCATGGAATGATGGGAGCATTTGTATGGTGCTGGACTTAATCTCATAATGAGCAGCAGTGGTGTTGGGTAATTGGATGCATGATGGTGATGTATATGCAGTGGGTGTAAAATAATCCTTAAGTGTCCGGTTAGACACATTCGGGACATTAGGATCTGCCATCTCTAATGGCTCAATGTATGAATATGAATATTCAAGCCTAGGAACACGGGCAGAGGCCCTAAGTCTCCTAAGGGTCCTTTCTAGTTCAAGGTCCAAACTCCACAATTCAGGGCGACAAGAACGACACCCGTGCATACACTACCCAAACACACACAACAAGTTCCGACTTTGTGCACTGAGTATGAAAGCAAAATACCAAAAGAGAAATACTCACAGCGATTTAACGAAAACGTTTTACTCGTCTTGCGGATGCTTGGCGTGTAGACGTTGTCTCCAACCCCCAATTGAGCTTTGACTTTCGTTTTAGCACTTTGGTGCTTTGCTTGTGAGTGTTTGCTTCTGTTTACTCATTTTAGTGCTGTGGTGTTTTATTTAAGCTCTGCTGCGCTCCGCTTACACTTCAATGATAGCTCCAATTTCAAATGCTCTGCACACTTACCAAAAGCATAAAATCCTAAACTAAAAATTAAAGTAAGAATGTAACTTTAAATTAACTAATTTCGCCAGAAGTCCCCGGCAACGGCGCCAAAATTTGATGGGTCATTGAACACACCAAAATATAATCACTAAACTATACCAAATTCAATTAGAATAATGGTAAGTCCAGGTATCGATCCATATGGACTATTGTGAAATTAAACTAATTTAATTGATAAATTCCTAAATTAATTTTGATAAAAAGATTGAATGATTATAACCTAATTTAATAATAAATAAATTAAACTAAGGAATTAAATTATTAATAATAAATGAAATTGGTTTACTGAATTAGGGGAAAAACTAGGGCAAAGAATCCACCACTAGCCACGTAATTAGGGTTTCCAATTGAAATAAATTATTCTAGGGTTTGAACAGATTAATGCTTTGCAACTACAAGTTCAAAGCATTTAACAAGAAAATCATCACATTCAATGTACGGGCACGAACCATCTCAAGTAGTATGAACCGTTCACTCTAAACTAGGGTAGTGACACGGCTCGTCCCTCGTAGTATGATTCGTCTCATACCTTGAATGTGAAAGAATAGAAAACTCATGTATGGATAACATTCAACAATCACAGAAAGTCAAATATCTGAAAAGATAATGAAAATTATATATAAAGAATTTCTAAAACACCATACAATGGTTCAAACCTTTACATAATTGAGAATCAAAAGGAAAACAAAATAGTTACATGGCTAGGGTTTCATCAAAACCCTAGAAAAGACGACTAGCCACTCTTGGAGGAGTGGAAGGAGGTAGAAGGAGAAGGAACCACCATGGGAGACATCTTTGAAGCTTCTTGTTCCTTTCTCTTCCCAAAACCCTAGCCTCCCTCTTTAGGTCAAACAATTTCAGAACCCTAGAAAAGCCTTTTCCTTTTCTTTTTATACTTCTACTCACTTCCAAACAGGTTTAAAACATCAGTTTGACTTTTCCAGAAAAGTCAACTCTGTCCAAATTTTGTCTTTTTGCCCATTTTATGCTCCGACGATGTATAACCTGATTGACATTCAACACACATAAAATACACGGTTTGACCAGCAAGTAAAGTTAAGAGGTTCTAATTAACGGCCTCAATGATGTACATTTCGGCCTTAATCACGTAGGAAAAAGAACAGAGTGGGAGTGAGAGAGATACAGAGGGAAGGTGAGGGGTTCAGACGTGGGAAAGGGGGGGAGACGTGGATAGATGGGGCTCTTTCCAATGTGAAATAGTTGGGTGGGAACTATATATACTTAGGATTGATATATCGCTACAAAAAATTTGCTTTTTTGTGACGGCAAATACCTAAAACGCCGTCTCAAAAGGTTTTTTGCGACGGCAACTGGCTTTTAGCGATGGCAAGTAGGGGGTTGCAAAAAGGTTTTAGCGACGGTATAACGCCGTCACCTTTTTTTTGCGACGGAAAAAATGCCTTTTTGTGACGGCAAAATGCTGTCGGCATTAATGCGTGAAAATCTAAGATTTTTTGAGACGGCACTGTGTTGCTGTCGCTAAAAGGGTTATTTGCGACAACAAAAATACCTTCGCTAAATGGTTATTTGAGATAGCACCTGATGTCGTCGCTAAAAGATTATTGGCGACGACAAATAATATCATCACTAAAGGACTTCTCTTTGAACTAATGCCACTATCTTTTGCGACAGCATTACTGTCGTCGCAAAAAAACCTGGTTCTATTTTTTCTTTTTGAGACGGTGTGCGTGGTGCCGTCTCAAAAAAAAATAAAAATAAAAAAAACCTGCAATAAAATTATTAAAAATATGAAAATGACCGGTATTAAATGAAAAATAACTAAAAAAGAACCGATAATTATATAATAATATAAAAAGTCCAGTATATAAATAAAAATTCATCCATAATCAAAACATTCTTCCATTCATAACGACACATCAGCAAAATTATCCCACTACATAATGTTGCATAATACATACATAATGTTGTTCACAAATCTAAATAACGTAAATCAAAAACAAAAGTTTTCGTCATAATTCTTCCGTGGGTTACAAAAACAGAAATTAGTCGTAATCTTCACACACCTGCATTCCACAAGAAGCAAACTGCTACTCAGGAAATATCTAAAAATAACAAAATAAAAATAATTAATGACAATATAATTATGTGTTAATATTTTAATTACAAAAAAAAACATAAAAAATTAACTACTATATAATTACAAATATTGAAGCACATACTTTTCTGATTTTTCCTTCTACGAGCTTGTTCAAGATTAGATACCCAAATGTCTTCTGAGATAGGGGTAATTGAAGACTTTCTTTTTAAATATTGAGCCACTTTCCTGTAAATAAGTCACAAAAAATACATTTAGAGGCTACTTAAAATAGTGAAGCTCATTTTGTACTAATGGGATATCTTGCAAGAAGCTACATTGTTGTCCCCGACAATCCATCAACTCCTTGAGTTGTTTGGATTTCTGTTAAAAGCATGAATAGGTCATACGAAGATTTGATACCAAATGTAAATAACAGTGGAATGTCTACTATCATTTGTGTCTTGTCACAAAATCATCCATATTGATAATCAAAAAATTTACAAAGGTTTCTTCACTTACTAGTGGGAGTATAATCTTCAGAGGCTCAAAAACTTGGGTCCTGTAATGAAATGAGACAATGAGTGAGATGCAACCTTCAATAAGTGCTCTCAACTCAATCATTCAAAAGGCCAGGTTTTAAGTGAAGCCATGCATACAAATACATGTGCATAAAAGAATTTAATTCATTGCATCACTTCATGCATAATGAAATCAACTAAAAGTGAGGATCATTATCAAACAATTTAACATCACCTATGTAAAGTTTACAATTCTTAGTTGAACTATAAGTTCCAACTTCTTGGGTTGAGTCCTAAATGAAACTCGCTCCAAAAGGTTTAGAGTGAATATGTGTACATGTGCATAAAAGAAAAGGTCAACATTTACAATAGTTGCAATCCTTTATGTGATATTCATTAAGTAAATTGATGGTTATATAACACATAAGCAACAAACGAGGACCATAAAGTGTGTAGCATGAAGTTCATGTATGTGCACATTTGTAGGCACAAGCCCTCAAGTTGATCCCTGCTGAATCATTTTCTTTTAAGTAATGCCTTGAGAGGCCATCAAGAAGCATCTACCATATTTCAGAACCGCAAAATGAACCTATTGTTAATGATATTCCAAAGTCAAAAACTATTTAAAAGAAAAGAAAACATGATGCATCATTAAAGATAAACACATGTACCTCCGACAATATTAACCACTCAAAGCACAGAAATGATTTAAACATAATGAACTTACATCTGCTTCTGCTGAATTCATCACCTCAGGTATATCCGAAAGACCAATGTTTTCAAATCCTAGACGCTCCCCTAAAAATGTCATCGGTGTTTCCAACTCAGACCCAAGAGCTCCAGTAGATGCTGCCAAGTCTGGTGTGGGTTGTACTCCAGTTCCAACAGTTGTTCCCAGTTGGGGTTCTGATTGTGAGCCTAAATTGCCAGCTGAAGCAGGAGTGAAGTCATCTCTTCGATATGGAGAAGACTTGAATCTAGTCTGAGAAGCCATGAATCTATTAGAAGAACCCATGGTTTTAGGTAAAATGTTACTACCATCGGGGCCTTAATAATTTTGAAGGCGTTCAATTTCCATATCAAGGCCATGCATGGGAGGAGACTGTGCAACAATTGGCTCTGGACAAGCTTCTTCCACGTTAACTAAATGAGGTTTCGCAGCAATGAAGTCCCTCGTATAAACATTACATAGATCTGCGCACAACCCTGTAGATATATGGGCACCCATTCTCTCATAAAATCAATTGCTTTGATCCAGAGGCAAAAGCAATTGAGGCATAACAGTAAATGAAAAAACCCACTCACCAGTCATTAGTGGTTCAAGAAAGATTTTTTCTTTTCTTAATCTATTTTTTGACTTCCAAACATCCAAAGCAGAAGAAGGGCAACATTTCCTCTTCCGCAGTAGGTCACTACAATTATCAAGTGCTGCCTTCATAAACCTGACATATCCATATCCTTGTTAAGAAACAGTTTTTTTAAAAGTATTAGAATAATAAAAAAATCCGAATGAACAATCTCAAAATTCATACTTATAGTCAATACTGTGGACTCATCATAGAGCTGCTTCCTCTTTCTTGGTCTTACTTTTGGCTGGCCAACAAGTGGCGTTGAACGCATTGCCAGTTCAGGTGATGCATGCCCTGCCACAAAAGAAAGAAAGTATACCCAAATATAATGCTAGTTTGATTTTAGGCTGCATCCAATAATAAGAAATTTGCACCTACCAAATGAAACATGTGAATCAAAAAGTCAGGAGCTTGTCTGAAGAAGCAAAACTAACTCGTTCTCCATGTTGCTGAGATGGAAGAGACTGTCCTCCAGAGACTAATATTTCTTCCGCAGCTGGTGGAAGGATTTCCTTCTCATTTATGATTTGTTGCTCCAAAACTCTGTCCGGTTCAAGTACATCATTTCCTCAATCTGGCCAAAGTGAAATGTTATCCACATGAAAATCATGGGCAGCATCATGCATAACTTCAATTTCTAGGATATTTTGAGGAAAATTATCTTCATTGAGCATTTCAGTATCTTCTGGACCAGGATCTTGAAAACCTATAGTTGGGTCCACTGGAAGTGCAGGACGGGGACTGTAATTAACAAAAGAAAGGAACTCATTAATTCCTCAAGGAACAGGAAAAAGAATGAGACTTTTATTTATTTTTTATCAGAAACATACTCTTCATTCATTGGACTGACTCCCGATATAGAAGCATCTTTCAAACTGATTGAATCCCTCAAAATCTCATACAACAACAGACATCTTTGTTATGTGATATTGCAACTGAGATACCTCCCACTTCAAAAATTAAATATGACTGAGGTAATCAAGTTACCTGATCAAAAGTAATGGCAATGTACAGGTCTCTTCAAATCAAAATTTGATCTACAATATGATAATTCCAGTTCAATCAGTTACCATTTGAACTATCAAATCAAAATATGAATACATAGAAGCACATGTAATGCTACCACCAGTAAGTGTTATTGAACTAAAAAAATCATAAACTAGAGTGCAATAATTTACAAAATATGAATTCAAGGAAGCACATGAAATACTACCACATGTAAGTGTTATCTCCTCCTCGCTCCGGAGATGATTATCTTAAGCCCTGAGAATTAAAAATCGAGTGTTATCTATAGATTCAAAGAAAGGCGGAAGTGCAATACGTAACTAGAAAATTACCCGTCATAAGAGAAGTCATAATCCAAATTTAAGGCATCAAGTTTGAACGTTTTGGCAAAGTGACAGAGTCAAAAGGTGCATGAGTTGCATCTTCTGGTAGGTTAACTTCTACAGAAGCAAATGCTTTTCTTATGGTTATCAGAAAAAAAATTGTAGTCTTGGTACAGATAGTTGACTTTCTTTGAATATATCCAAACAACGCCCAGTAGAAGATGACCTAACATTCTTAGTGCAATGTGAACTTTGGGATACATGATGTGCTCTAGAAGAAACATTTAGGGGGGAAAAGAGTATTAAAAAAAGTTATCAAAAAACAAGGCCATTACATGCCATTTGATGTATGATTTTAAGCAAGCTAAACACATAGGTTTAGAGGAAGAATGAGAACAGAACTAGAGTACATTAAGAAAATAAGCAACAGATTGCTAGTCAAATGATGAAGCAATAAAATAATTCTATGTAACATTTTCAACATTGAAGAGGATAAGGATCTTCACCAGCATACCCCAAAAATAAATAAGTAAAAATTCCCTTGATTTCAAGTGCTATACAAGTAGGAAGTTTAACTTGTTGCATCCCACCACTAGACTCTCATACTCAAACTACTCAAAAGTAAATACTCATTTATTCACACAAATATAGCAACTATTTTGCAAATAGTGAATCCTAAACATAGGAACATAAACCATGAGTGTTGGGTGAGTAATTGAAATCAAACAAAGGATTCTAGTTGCCATTGGAAGAACTTCGAAAAGCAAGGATGACTCTTCTACCTTACTAAAGTGATCCTAATTCAACCATATAAATTTACCATAAGATGAAGGTCTCTTGAATATCCCCTATCACAACTTGATGATATGACAACCAAAATGCTTCGTAAAACATCAAAAATAGTGATGGCATCCCCATCATCTTCTAAACACACTAAACATACCCCAATTCAAGCATGGAGATTTGCTAACTAACCAAGTTCTCTTATTAACATCTCCCTCTCTTGACTTCATCCTGCTGCAAACGTGCAGGCATGAAGGTGAAAGCCCACATGCATATGCACCAACTAAAATTATAATAAATAAATATGGATTGATTAACCTCACAAAAAAAATCCTAAATCACAAATGTAAGCTATCAACTATTGGCAAGATTGATCTACTATGCATCTAAGAATCAAAAAGTGTAGCAACTAGCAACCATTGATTGAAATTCACTTAGCTTTAACATACATTGAAACTCATCTATGTTGGACCAATTGTTTGGTGCAAGATAGAGCATATCTGTCACGACCCAAACCCGGTACCAAAAGGCTCAGCATCGTAACAAGATAAAAAAATAAAGTAATTCAGATAATTCTGTAGTCACAGCGCAAACGGATTAATTAAAATAAATAACTGAGTACCAACTGTTTATTTATAAGGAAATAAAACATAGTTTACTTGAACGTCATTATATTACAAGAGTTTAATAATAAAAGATAGAAAACAAAATAACATAGCGATTCTTTTTCCATCTTGATCCCGCTAAACCTCGTCACCTGAAAGGGGTAACAGCTATAAGCACATAGCAGAGTGAGAAATATTATACTATGAGGGGCACAAAATGGCCATGAATATTTATTTAAGCTAAAACATTATAAATTGAGTTGATTTGAATACACAAAATAATCACTATAACCATGGTACATCACTAAGTAACAATCACTACACTGGTCAATGGATCCATGACAAACACTGGACCACAAAATGGTCAAACACTAGCCAATGGTTATTTAAGTCCCCCAAGGCATGGGACTCCCGTGGTGGTACTCACAAAGCATATTTTCATATAAAGTCATAGCCAAATATTCTTTAAAAGTAAAACAAACATATCCATGGGTTTCACTTTTAAGTAAATAGGGTTTAGAAATAAACCACGTAACTAAAACTTTTATAAAACATAACTTTTATTAATATATTAATAAAACATAAATTATATAAAATAGATTTTGGTAAGTCAAAAAATAAGTAAAATTTTTTTTGGTAACTCAAGGTATAATATAACTCACCTTAAATTAATTCCTTTATCCTTTCTTTCCACCAACACTCAAGATGCTCGCCCGTGCGTCCTCTCTTATACCTTTTTTCTTTCCGTTGCCTTAACTCGCCACTCTTTCCTATTTATAGGAAGGTGAACCATGGGTAACAAGTCTCAGAAATTTCCGAAATTGAAGCGTGTAAAACTGAGTCCACCCTTATCTATTTAATTTATTAACTTGTTTGAATTCTATGACCATTGACTAACCCAGCTTCTTAGAACTTAGACATGATTTGACCATTTGTTTTTTTTTTAATTTAAAAGTTATTACCTTCTTTGGTAATTCAAGATGACTCCTAAAATTATATATGATTATACGTTAGGTTCACGTCTAAAACCTCACTACTCAACTATAAATCATCACTTACCACTTACTAAAATATTTAATGTGTAATGTTTCACGACGTATTTCTTTAACCATAAAATTCCCAATCTCCTAAATTATGCATTTATTTATTATCATTTATTTATTATTATTATTATTATCACTACATGTATATATTATTGTTATTATTATTATTATTTATTTATTTATTTTATCGTAATGTTAAATTTAAAACATTCGGGTGTCACATTTCTCCTCTCCTTAAAAGAAGTTTGTCCTCAAACTTGACGTACCTTGGTTTTCAAAGAGGTGTGGGTATTTGGCTCGCATTTGGCTTTCAGTTTCCCACGGTGCTTCTTCGACACGATAATTTCTCCATAAGACCTTTACGAGGGGTATAGTTTTATTTCGAAGGATCTGATTACGACGATCGAGAATCATGTCAGTTACTCTTCGTATGAGAGATCTTCTTGAACTTCTAGGTTCTCATGATCAACAACATACTCTGGATCTCGAAGATATCGACGAAGCATCGAAACATGAAACACATTATGGACATTGGATAGTTCGGGTGGAAGCGCAAGACAATATGCTACAGGACCAATCTTTTCGAGCATCTCGAATGGGCCGATGTATCGTAGTCTCAACTTTCCTCGTTTTCCAAATCGGATTACCCCTCTTGTCGGTGAGATTTTAAGAAACACATGATCTCCTATTTGAAATTCTAAGTCTCGTTTTCGTGTATCTGCATAGCTTTTCTGGCTGCTCTAGGCAGTGCGAATTCGTTGTTGAATGAGTTGAATTTTATCACTCGTTACTTGCATGATCTCGGGGCCTAATAATTTTCTGTCTCCGACTTCCGTCCAACACAGAGGTGATCGACATCTTTTTCCATACAGTGCCTTGTACGATGCCATTCCAATACTTGCATGGTAGCTATTATTATACGCGAACTCCACTAAAGGTAGGTGGTCATCCCAGTTACCTTTGAGGTCTAGTACGCACAAACGTAACATATCTTCCAAAGTCTGGATTGTCCTTTCAGATTGCCCATCAGTTTGCGGGTGGTAAGCCGTGCTAAACCTTAGAGTGGTTCCCAAAGCTTCCTGTAATTTGTTCCAGAAGTGAGACACGAAATGAGGGTCTCTACCGGATACGATTGAAACTGGGGTGCCATGCAAGCGAACGATTTCCTTAATGTAGAGAGTAGCGAACTTAGAGAGGGAGTACATGATTCTGATTGGTAGAAAATGCGCCGACTTCGTCGATCGATCTACGATAACCCATATTGCATCATTCTTCGAGACTAATTGCGATAGCCCGACCACGAAGTCCATAGTAATGTGTTTCCACTTCTATTCAAGAATAGGGAGTGGTTGCAACATTCCTGCAGGTCTCTGATGTCACACCCCAAACTCGGGTATGACCGGCCGTGGCCCACAAGGCCTTCACCTAAGGCACACGTATGCCTAAAAACAAATCCATAATCACATTGAACAACTATACAAAAGTCCAGCAATAAATAACCAACCTTAATCCAGTGAAAAGCCACAAGTATAAATGGCAAACCAACCGTAATCAATACCATCCAAACTTATGGGATATAAACAACCCTCATATTAAAATAATCCTAATTTAACCTCAAAGAAATATGCACAAACTTGATATAACACTCTAAAATAAATGAATGTCCTAGAGGTCCATGCAATCGAGTCTCAGCTATGCCATGAGTCCACCCTAAGTCCTTCTAACACTCGAAAATGATAACAACTAAGTCAGTTGATAGCTCAGTGAGTAGCAACATGGATAGTAAATACAGTTTTGAAAACACGGCTCAATTCCAAAATAAGATATACATCACAGAAACTAGATTGGTATACAGTTTGGTAAATACATTCTATTTCAAAAAGAAGGTTCTACAGTTCAACACTTAAAATACTCATGTCTCGCAAGAACATGATAAATGACATTTTCCACTTAAAACAGATTATAACATGAACACTAATAATTTTCTAGGTACCAAGAAAAACAATAATATGCCACACATATCTCAGGCAATAAGCCCCGTTAGATCCAATACCGGACTAAGAGTCATCCTCAGGGTGGCACCTAGGCCTTTTCTCAAAGACGATCCGATTGAAAGTCACCTAGTTGTTTTTAAAGGTCTTTTCCTTACAATCGTTGAGCACTAGAGTCATCACGGCCCAATCCGGATCTGTTCCCTAGTGGCCAGAGTCACCACACACAGTGGAATAATTTCCCTGGACTAAATACACACATGGTCCCAATAATCAATACATATCAGTTTCGCAAAACATGGCAGTTCATCATTATAAACATGAGAACAAAACAAATAGTTTACAGCATGCCAAGTTCACACATGTTTCAGAAATAATTTGATTCCATTCATAATATAATAATTTATCAAAACAATTTAGTCTTAAAACAATAATTTAATTTTCCAACAGTTCAGGGTAGGGGAACTTTTATAAAAATATGTAGCATGAAACTACTCACCTGAAACGAAATAATATAATCCTTAAATCGAATAGAGTGTAAAAGTCCAACTAGTGCCCTGAACCAAGTATAAAAACTACACGTCACAACTAATTTAAAAATACTAAAAAAAAATAGGAACTAAGTAACCTCAACTAAAGCGCACTAACACGGCTCAACCCAACTCACCGTTACTCTTAAATATTACCTAAGTTCATGTTCCTCAAAGTTTAAAATCACCCAAGACATGGGTTCCAGTCAAAACTTAATTAATTGTGACTTTAAGATTAAAAAAAATTTCAAACAAGCCTTCCCAACCTATTTGCTAACTTTGAAAATTACAAAACCCACTCCACGCTATTCGAAAAATTCCAATAACCGCCAGATATGATCTAATATATCCTAAGTTTCAAACCCAATTGGTTTCACTTGATTTGCTTATCAAAATAATTATCTACAATTTATTATATCCAAACAGGTTGTTTTCTGCAGCACTTTAAAGAAATTGACGGTTCACTTAATATACACGAGCAATCAATGCAAGGCCAAAAACGTACGAAACTAGACTCGTAACCGGTTCTAATGACACTAATTTGATAATTTTTGGATTTATACCCAAAGAGAACAACACTCCCGAATTTACTGTTTCGGACTGGTTTCCTGGACAGATTTGAATACCTCAATTTATATGGATTTTGACTCCCAAAAATTATGAAAAAATTCAGATATGCAATTCAATATGTAATTGATCTACTGTAAAAATTTCAGTTTAAAATTCACTCGTTTGATATGGTTTCTTGATTTTTAAAGTTTGCGATTCTGTCCAGAATTTTTAAACTAAAAATAATACCCATTCTTTATACATGAATTTAACTCCTCAAGTTTCTTAATAGGATATCTATATACACAATACATAAACCTACAACCTCTCCATCAATGAACTAAATAATCATAGAGTAAGGATAAAGAACAAAACCTTAAGGAAGAAGAAAGATAAAGACCTAGTACACACCCAAAAATCCATCCTTGTTTGCAACCCCTTTTTTTTTTCTTCTTTTCTCTCAATCTGTCTCTCTCCCCGTGGCTGCCTCCTGCTGCTGCTATAGAATGTATTAGGCAACCTAGGGTTATGTATCAAAACAAAAGGCTCTAGTTTATTATCTTTTTATATTATTTTATTTTCTAACCCATTAATTTAAATAAAATATAACTATTAATATAACAAAATATACTTACAAACTTACCCTCTATTTTTTTTTTAAAAATAATAAATCTTGCCTCTAAATTAAATACTTTCACCATAAATTTATTTTAAGTTTAAAAATTAATTAAAAGACCCTCCAATAATATTTAATTCGCACTTAAGGATTCACAATAAAATATTTGAGATTTGTAAAATTATTATTATCTAATTATTTATTTTATTTGTATATTCGAGTTCTCACATTCTCCCCCTCCCCCCAAAAGAAAAGTTTCGTCCTCGAAACTAACATGATTAAATCATAAGAATAGATGTGAGTACTTCTCGTGCATCTCGTCATCGCGTTCCCAAGTCGCCTCTTCAACTAAATGATTACACCACAGTACCTTAACCAATTTAATAACCTTTGTACGCAACATTTTCTCTTTCGAATCCGAAATCTGAACAGGCATCTCCTCATACGAAAAATCCTCTCTAATCTGAAACGGCTCATGATCTATCACATGCAATAGACTATACACATATTTCCTCAGCATAGACACGTGAAACACATTATGCACTCCTGCCAACCTAGGCAGTAGAGCAGCACGATAAGCAACCTCACCAATAGACTATACACATATTTCCTCAGCATAGACACGTGAAACACATTATGCACTCCTGCCAACCTAGGCGGTAGAGCAACACGATAAGCAACCTCACCAACCTTCTCCATGTTCTGCTTTAACTTGTTGACAACGCAAGCATTTGGAGACATGGCTTGCTATGTCTTTCTTCATTCCTGTCCACCAAAAGTATTCCTTCAGATCGTGATACATCTTCGTATTGCCAACATGGATCGCAAACCTCGAGCTATGAGCTTCTACCAATATCCTTTTCTTGAGTTTTGGAAGGTCGAGTACGCAAATTCGATTTCGAAATTTTAGCATCCCATTGCTTATTGTAAAGTCAGGATCAGGCGTGTTTCCTTGCTCCTCGTACTTTTTCTTCAAAAGTTTATCTTCACATTGGCGGGCTCTAATTTCTTCCATCAACTTGGGTTCCACAATTATGTTAGCGAGCAATCCATGGATCTTGCGGGGAACGAGGGTACATGCCAAACTTTTGGTCGTTTTTCGACTTAGTGTGTCTGCTACTACATTAGCTTTGCCAGGATGATGATGGATCTCTACATCGTAGTCCTTCATAAATTCTAGCCATCGTCGTTGCCTCATGTTCAATTCATACGTAAAATGAGATATTTGAGACTTTTGTGATCGGTGTAGATTTCGCAGGCTACTCCATAAAGATAATGACGCCAGATTTTGAGGGCGAAGATCACCGCAGCCAATTCTAGATCATGAGTTGGATAGTTCCTTTTGTGAGTCTTTAGTTGGAGAGAGGCACAAGCAATGACCTTCCCATTTTTCATAAGAACGCAACCTAAACCATTGTATGAGGTATCGCTGTAAATTATAAACCCTTCTACTTCTGCGGGGAGCGCTAGTATTGGAGCCGTCATGAATCTGTCCTTCAATTCTTGGAAGCAACGTTCCTACTTGTCCATCCATTCAAAGGGTGTGTTCTTTTAAGTTAGCTGGGTCAATGGTGAAGCTATCTTCGAGAAGTCTTGCACAAAGTGCCGGTAGTAGCTAGGCCTAAGCAATTTCGTCGTTAGTAGGTCGTGGCCAATCTCGATTCTTTGCAACCTTTTGGGAATCAATTGAAATGCCATCTTTGTTAATGACGTGACCGAGGAAGTATACACTAGTGATCCAGAATTCGCATTTCTTCAACTTGGCATAAAGTTTGTGATTACTTAATGTCTGTAGAACTTTTCGCAAGTGGTGTTCATGATATTCTGGCGATTTGGAGTATATGAGGATGTCGTCAGTGAAGACAATGACAAACTCGTCAAGATAGGGTTTGAACACTCGGTTCATGAGGTCCATAAAGGCCAGTGGAGCATTGGTAACGCCAAATGGCATAACGAGGAACTCGTAGTACCCATAACGGGTTCTGAAGGCAGTCTTTTCGATGCTTTCCGTTTTGACTTTTAGTTAATGGTAACGAGCATAAGTCAATCTTTGAGAACACTTGTGCGCCTTGCAGTTGATCAAACAAGTCGTCAATTCGTGGTAAGGGGTACCGATTTTTTATGGTGACTTTATTTAGCTCTCGATAGTCGATACATAACCTCATTGTACCATCCTTTTTCTTCTGAAACGATCTGAAGCTCCCCATGGTGAGGTACTTGGTCGGATGAAGCCTTTATTCAGTAGCTCTTGGAGTTGAGTTTTTAGTTCTTTTAATTCTGCCATGGACATGCGGTAAGGGGTCTTTGAGATTGGTTGTGTACCAGGTTGGGTTTCAATGGTGAACTCGATTTCCCGATTAACTAGGGTGCCAGGCAGGTCTTCAGGAAACACATCCGAAAATTCTCGAACTACGGGGATTGCATCAAGTGTGGGGGTCTCTTGTTGAGTATTAATCACATAACAGATACAACCACAATAACCCTTTCTTAGCAGCCATTGGGCTGTTATGAAGGATATAATATAGGGAGGGGGAGAGGCTCCAGTTCCTTCGAAGACAAGCTCGAGTTGGTTTGGTGACCTGAGGAATACTTTTTTGGCTTTACAATCGATAGAGGCACGATTAGCAGCTAACCAATCCATTCTTAAGATTACATCAAAGGTACTAATGCCAAGGGATATCAAGTCTACGTGTAAGATTTCACCTTTTAGGGATATAGTACAAGATTTGTATACATCAGTACTAAGGGCGGAATTTCCAGAGGGAAAAGACACAGATATTATGTATCCAAAGGGTTTAGGTGTTGATGTCAACTTGGTAGCAATGTGTGATGTGACAAAAGAATGAGTTGAACCAGAGTCAAAGAGAACATGGGCTAAGTGACCACAAACAAAGAGTGTACCTGACACAACATTTTTCAGTA
The DNA here is from genome assembly GCA_025200525.1 of Camellia lanceoleosa. NCBI lineage: Eukaryota > Viridiplantae > Streptophyta > Magnoliopsida > Ericales > Theaceae > Camellia > Camellia lanceoleosa. The sequence goes on from CM045761.1 coordinate 17,639,854, forward strand.
ACTTCTGGGTTTCCAGGTACCAGGGCAAAAGCTCTTCCTTGGCATTTTTGGTCCTTTCTCGCTCCTTCAGGTACTGCAGGTTTTCGGACTGGTTCAAAGGGGCGGACGAGCATTGGACAATTCTTCAGCCAATGGCCAACTTGGCCACATCAAAAGCAGGTTCTCGTATCTTGATGGCATGGTCCCCAATGAATCCGTCCACAGGTAGAGCAAGCTGGAGTGGTGCCTCTTTTAGGGTTTGCAGGGCTTTGATTGCTTGGACCAGTTGAATTGGTTGTGCTCGTATTTATTCTCTTGGGAGGTGCAACACCGGCCTTCTGTTATCTCTTTCCCAAAATCGCTTCCTCTGACTTGGCTCCCCAGATCGTAAGGCTTTAATTCATTTTTCCGCAATGTATGCTCGATCTACCATTGCCGTATAGGTTGGTAGTTTCAGAACCTCCAGTCTGTCCTTAATTTTAGGATCCAGCCCTGCTTTAAATTTCCTAGCTTTTCGAGCTTCGGTGGGAATGACATATGTTGCAAACCGGGCTAGCTGTGTGAACTTACTTTCATATTCGGCCACTGTCATGGTTCCTTGCCTTAGATGTATGAATTCTGACGCTTTTTGTTCCTGTAGTGAATCTGGAAAGTACTTTTCATAGAATACTTCTAAAAATCTCGCCCAAGTCACAATATCTTCCTTTTCCAAGGTAAGGAGCCACCATTCTTGTGCATCGTCCTTGAAGGTGAAGGTGGCAAAAGTCACCTTCTGTCATTCTGTGCAAGGTAGTGCGCGGAAGATTTTCTCCATGTCCCTGACCCAAGCCTCTACTACTAGTGGGTTTGGACTGCCGATAAACGTGGTGGGCTTCAGATCTTGAAATTGTTTAATCATAGTCGATTCTTATCGTCTTTCTAATGTCCCATTGGTTATGCTGCTTTGCAAGGCCTGTAAAAAGTTGGTGACTGCCCTTTGCATGATCTGTTCCATTGGGATGGTATCGCTGACTGATGATCCATTTTCATTTCCTTCGTTGGCCATTACTACAAGGCAAAATGATATAAGCGTGACATCATATTGAAACAATTTTGATACATCATATATAACATATTAGTTCTATTATTACCACATTCGTATATATTGTATTAGTTTTGCTATTAATATCACCACTTTTATATATAATATAATAGTTTTACCATCATGTTAAGATTACCACATATACATCACATTAATACCATATACATCATTATTACCATACATAGGGTGTTAGTCTGGCGGTCACAAATCAATGTCTAATCCTACTAATACAAAAAGATTAGACTACTCATGGTCAGCTCACAAAAAGAGTCTTCTGGTCAAACATCTAAAATGGTCCATTAGGCCACCAGGAAAACTGGCCTCGGAAAACTGGTCCATGAAACAACCCCGGAAACTCACTTTGCATGATGGACTTAAACTCCCACCCACTAAGCTCAACTCCAAAGCAGCTCCATACCTGAACCATGTAAACAGGAGCACCGTGATCATAACCCCAGAATTCCCATCCAATAATCCGTATCAGTGTCTCCAGGTATGATGCACCGTCGGTAAAGTCCACAGCTGGGGTATAGACAATGTGCTGGGGAGGTGGTGTCGTGGTGCGAATGTAGCTACTAAGAAATGCAGGTCCCCTCCTCTCTACAAAGCCTACGGGTAGAGATGCGACCAGAAAATGTGGTGGTTCTATGTCCGGAGCAAGACCAACAACGTGAGTCGGTCCTATGTACCTTTCACGAGTGCTACCTCGGCTAAGTCTCCAAAATAATAAGTCCTCATCGCGGTCAGCCTATAAGTAAACGAATCTTTCCATGAGATGGTCAAGTGTTGGATGGGCTTGCCTGACAAGACTCTCTGAGTCACCCCAGCCCTCTAATTGGTTCGGGAGGAGATGAGCTTCTGGGGGCTCGTACCAGAATAGCTCCAATAGGTTCGCCATGTCCTACAACAAAAAAAACTTAGCCTAGACATATATATAACATGGCTTATATGCGTTAGACATATCACATAATAATGCAAGTTTAATACCTTTTTTTTTTTTTTGTGAAAATTATATAAAAATTTTAAAAACTTGTACTATATATTTTTTTTATTTATTTATTTTTATTCATTTAATTATGTATTATTATTATTATTATTTTTTTAAACCATTGCTCTGATACCACTTTTGTCACGACCCAAACCCAGTATCCAAAGGCTTAGCGTCGTAACAAGATAAAAAAATAAAGTAATTCAGATAATTCTGTAGTCACAGCGCAAGCGGATTAATTAAAATAAGTAACTGGGTACCAATTGTTTATTTATAAGGAAATAAAACATAGTTTACTTGAACGTCATTATATTATAAAAGTTTAATAATAAAATATAGAAAACAAAATAACATAGCGATTCTTTTTCCATCTTGATCCCGCTAAATCTCGTCACCTGAAAGGGGTAACAGCTATAAGCACATAGCAGAGTGAGAAATATTATACTATGAGGGGCACAAAATGGCTATGGATATTTATTTAAGCTAAAACATTATAAATTGAGTTGAGTTGAATACACAAAATAATCACTATAACCACGGTACATCACTAAGTGACAATCACTACACTGGTCAATAGATCCATGGCAAACACTGGACCACAAAGTGGTCAAACACTAGTCAATGGTTATTTAAGTCCCCCAAGGCATGGGATTCCCGTGATGGTACTCACAAAGCATATTTTCATATAAGGTCATAGCCAAATATTCTTTAAAAGTAAAACAAACATATCCATGGGTTTCACTTTTAAGCAAATAGGGTTTAGAAATAAACCACGTAGCTGAAACTTTTATAAAACATAACTTTTATTAATATATTAATAAAACATAAATTATATAAAATAGATTTTGGTAAGTCAAAAAATAAGTAAAATATTTTTTGGTAACTCAAGGTATAATATAACTCATCTTAAATTAATTCATTTATCCTTTCTTTCCATCAACACTCAAGATGCTCGCCCGTGCGTCCTCTCTTATACCTTTTTTCTTTCCGTTGCCTTAATTCGCCACTCTTTCCTATTTATAGAAAGGTGAACCGTGGGTAACAAGTCTTAGAAATTTCCGAAATTGACGCGTGTAAAACTGAGTCCACCCTTATCCATTTAACTTATTAACTTGTTTGAATTCTTTGGCCATTGACTAACCCAGCTTCTTAGAACTTAGACATGTTTTGACCATTTGTTTTTTTTTAATTTAAAAGTTATTACCTTCTTTGGTAATTCAAGATGACTCCTAAAATTATATATGACCACACGTTAGGTTTACGTCTAAAACCTCACTACTCAATTATAAATCACCATTTACCACTTACTAAAATATTTAATGTGTAATGTTTCACGACGTATTTCTTTAACCATAAAATTCTCAATCTCCTAAATTATGCATTTATTTATTATTATTATTATTATCACTACATGTATATATGTATTATTATTATTATTATTATTATTTATTTATTTATTTTATCGTAATGTTAAATTTAAAATAGTCGGGTGTCACAATATCCAATCATTCACCATTTCTTTCATTGGATGAAACATTGCTAAAAAATAACATCCAATCCTTTCATCAAATCAATGGAGACCAAGGTTACGGCGGTTCTTGATGGCGATGCGATGTGATGGCGGTTGATTCTTGAGGCGTAATGGTTACTGATAATTCTGATAACCGTGAATTTTTTTATTTTTCTTACAATTTGAAAAAAACTTATCGATATGCATATTTTTTTTCCATGATCATATTTATTGGGTTTAAAATAAATATTGATCAATTTTTATAAATTTTTAAGTATTATCCAATATATTTCATATTTTTAAATCACTATAAACTGAGTTTTTTACATTTTATTTTAATAATTAATGACTTTATATTATACAAAAAATCAATCACTAACTATTATATATAAGATAAACAATTATAAAAGTAAGAGAATAAATAAGAGTCTAAATATATATATATATATATATATTTTTAATCAAGCCAAATAGATAATGGCCACACTTATTATTATTATTATTATTATTATTATTATTATTATTATTATTATTATTATTTTCAAACAATATGTAGATAGACACACACAAACAAAATGGTTAAGTGATAATAGTTGAATAGAATAGCATAGGTCTTACAGTTTCAACAAATCAATAGCATGTTCTTCATCTTCCCTCTTCTCTCTCTCTACCTCTTGCTCCTCCATTTTCTCTCTTTCTCTTCCGTCTATCCATCTTCCCCCATTTTCAGTTTTTTTTTTTTTTTTTTGTGTTTTTTTTCTGAAAGAAACAATTTGGAACCATTACGTAACAGTGCATAATAGGCCGTTACGGCACCGTTACGACCGCTACGGCCGACACACCTGTGAATCTCAATTACACTGCAAAAGCGGCCGTAACGAGTGGCAGTAACCACCAAAACTGTTACGTAACGGCGTTACGTAACGGTTGCAGCCGCTTTTTAAAACCTTGATGGAGACTCATTTTTTCATCAAATTGAGAATTCATAAAATCCTTCATCAAATTTGAATTTGATAAAAAAAATTAAAAAGATTAAACATTGGAAGTGATTTTTTTTCATCAAATTTGATGAAAAGTGAAATTTGGAATAAGAAAGGAACTTCTATATAGATTTTGATGAAAATTTAATGAAATGATTGGAGTAGTTCATATCAAATCAAACTTTTTCCTCAAATTTGTAATCAAATTAGATGAAAAAATTGGTACAGGGTTTGAGATGCTCTTAGCAGTGGCTCTTGAATTTTTTTCAAAATCATGGAGTCTACTATTTTTATTTTTTTTTCATTAAATTTCAAAACTCGTTGATAAAAAATTATGAAGAATTCAGATTAAACCCAGACCATATTTGAAAATGTGGTTCTCTATGAACAAACGCCTATGTCTAATAGTTGCCATAATTATCACAGAAAAGACTATAAGCTCGAAATCGAAATGGGTTTTTCAATAAAATTAAAATGTACGAATGCATAAATCAAAAAGATGAATTAAAATTGGAGAAGAAGAAGAAGAAAGAAGAAGCAGAAGAGGAGTATATAAGAAAAAGAAAATGAACCAACAGTGGAAGACAAGATCAAATTAAGCAATTTGTTCAAGTGAAAGGATTCATATAAGCAAAGAGCCATTCATAGTGAATTTCTAATCTTTAAAAGCCAGTAATATATATGACCATATAATCTGGTCTTACTGTGCCATTTAGCTTTTCAATAGCAGCATTTGCATCCTCAATAGTCTTCCTCGTAAAATGCAAATCGCCGGCTTCTATTTCCCCAATAATATTATACTTCACTTTATAAGACATTGTTTATCTTAGTATTTCGAATCCACAATTGTAAGATATTACTGGAGCTCGTGTTCTAATCATTACACCAACAAGTGTAACTATGCCCTATATGATTAACAAAATATATACTGTAAAAAAAAATAATAAATTAAAAAAAAAATAGTAGAGTTGTTTGCTTGTTTGGCAACAGTCATAAGGTGTGTGTGTGTCTGTGTATATATATATATATATCAGTGTGTGTGTGTGTGTGTGTGTGTGTGTTTGTAAGAGAGAGAGAGAGAGAAAGCATCTTGGTGAGCTCACCGAAGAGAGGATAAATGTCTGCCCGTCATACCGCTAGCCGTCGTCGTCAGAGAGAGATCGTCGGTGAACAATCGAAATCTCTGTGATTGGGATCTCGAAATCTCTATGATCGTCGGTGAACACGAACTCGTCTCTGAGATTGGGAACTCGAAATCTCTATGATTATGAGGGAGAATGGTGTTAGGGATTTGGGGATGAAATTTTGGGGGTTTTGATCGAGCGCCAATTGGGCTAAAGGAGGGAGATGAACATTTCAGTACCTTTTGCGACGGTATAGATAAACCGTCGCAAATGATAAAATCCATTTATTAAAACAACGCCGTTTTAATAAGGGTTTTTTTGCAACAGAGAATTGCCGTCACAAATGCCCACTATTTGCGACGGTAAAGTTCACCTGTCTCAGAAGAATTTATTTTTGCGACGGCACACAATGCGTCGTGAATACTACCGTGTTTAAGGCACTTTTCCTTGTGTGCTTATTAGCGACAGGGTGATTACCATTGCAGAAGACATTTTTGAGACGGCTTCAAATGCCATCACAAAAGACCACTTTTTGCGACGGGATACACACCGTCGCAAAAAATTCCATGTTTTAAAGTCACTTTTCTTGTAGTGTATACTTAAGAGGTCATCTCAGCCGTTCATCTAAATATACAAATGAATCATGACCATTAAAATATCCTAATAGGACAATTGTCTCTAGGATAAATTTAAAAGGATTTTTCTTAAGTGTGCAACCCTCAAGGTTGCACACCATGTGCCACTTACACAAAAAGTGTAAGTGGAAGGTGAGCTCATGTAATGTAAAAGGCGTAAGTGTAAGGCGTCAAAAACCCTCTTCCCTTATTATATAGATTTTTAATATTTTTTTAAATATCTTTTATGAGTTTATAATATTACTGCTTAAAATATATAAAGTCATATCCTTTAAAAAAAATTAAGGGGGCTAATACCCTACAAAAGGTATGGGAAAATTCTTGCACGCTTGTTGTCGGAATAGTTAATCATTTTCACTTTATTTATCTTTCTATTTTTTAGGCTTTGTTGTATTCCAATCTTGACATTCATTCTTTCATACTCAACACTTTATTATACGCAAAGGTTCTAGGCAATCTATATACTTTTTTTTGTGTGTGTGTTATATAAAAGTGACACAGAATATATCTTTGTAAAAAAGAAAGAAAAAACAATAATAATTAGAAAGAAAAACTCTTCATTTTAAAGTAAATTAAGTTTACCAATGTTCCTAATGAATGTTTTAATTTAAAGATAAGGCATCTTATTATATCATCATCTAATTTACGTAAAAGAATTTTTCATTCACTTTTTTCGACTAGAATTGTTATTAGGCCTAATCTTGTTCAATATTTTCTCAATATCTTCTCCAAATTGTTCTATTTTTTGTATAGTTTTTCCCTTTCTTGTTTTAAAAAAATGAAATTCTTTGTCTTCAAAGATTGCCCCAAACCGTTTCGAGCAACCAACTGTTTTATTTAATTATTAGCAGGTAGGTTATACTTTTTCCTGAAGCATATAGGTGTGGAGTCTTTTCTCGTGTGGAAAGGTTTGTCGCTTACATCAGTTTGCCAAATGATTTTTCTTAGATTTGCAGATTGAAATAAGGGATATTGCAAAAAAATTTGTGACAACCCTCAAAAAGCATAAAGCCATTCGATCTCTAGCACGTTTTTATGTATTCATTCATAGTATAATGCTTGGAACCCTCAGTGGGTGGTCATTGGCCAAATTTTTTTTTTCCCTCTCCAATCACTAACCCTCACGTGTGTGTGGAGGTAGTGGGGGTGGAGAATAGCGGGGGTATGTATCATGGTTATCATTCATATGCTCTCTTTTTTTTCTGTCTTTGTGGGCTATGTGGTTTTTCATCTTGACTTGGCATGGTTCGAGCAAGTAGTAACGACATTAAAAAGAAAAAAGTCCCACCAAACGAGGCCTTCCTTGAAATGAACCCTTATTTAAAAACCCTAACAAGAAATCCAAAATTTTTGATTCAAATGGGATGGTTTTGTATTTTTGGTCTGGGAAATGGGATGGGGGGGATGGTTAGAATCGTTGGATCTATGTGGTTATATGCAACATCGAGCTAATTGGACCCTCTATTTCCCCTCAAAACAAGAGAGGTGTGGCCCAAGCCTTGTGCCCACTGAAAATTATAATCATGTTACATGCTGTCTAGCCCATAGTGACCTTGGGCTGGACTATAATTATGGGCTTGAAAAATGCGGAAAAAGACAGATTTACTGCAGCCACATCAAATCCACTTCACCAGCAACACACATAACATCCCAATAACATGAAGGGAGACTTACAAGTCAGTCTTATGAATCGAGCTTAATATCTAACAAGTTCTGTTTCAAATTATTTATTTTACCTTCACAATCCACTAACTCACAATTCTCAATGAGAGATTGCTTAACTATTAAGTTACTTAGCCTCTCGTCTGGAGCTCACAAGAAAATTTCAAAAAAAATAAAAAATTAACCAGTGAAGGATCCAAATTTTCAAATGTTTAGTTAAATAAGATTTCATTTCGATATTTAATCCAAGGCCTCCAAAAATTTTGGACTGCTACTCTTGTCAGCTCACAAATTCTCACAACAAACTCTCTAATTCTCACAACAAACTCTCTAACCCACTACTTATCTATACATACACACACACACACACATATATTCTTGTTCATCTTAAATTCGTGATAGTTATAGATTCTAAAACTTAAAGTAAAAGGAGATTCTTCCTTTGAAATTCCTGGTGGTTACAGATTCTTCTTTTACATAGTTTAATGGTTAGAATTGTATTAAACAGTTTTTCTATGTGCGCAAAATTCCATCACAGCATCAAACAAAATAAAGAGTTATGTTTGACTCCATCATCGTATTGTGTACACTCGGAATTTTTCATGTATTAAAATAGCACGCCAGAAGAACATCCTTGGCCTATATATACACCACTAGCTAACCTTTGCCCTCAACGTAAAAACAACCTACACAACATCAATGTCGATCCATGTCCCTGGTTTTGGCTCTCACCGAAGCAACATCTACGATCCTTTTTCTTTCGAAGTTTGGGACCCTTTCACGGACTCTTACTTCCAAAGTCCCTTCAATGGCCACCCTCCTCCATTCCCCATTAATAATGAAACCCTAGGCTTCATCAATGCCAAAACTGATTGGAAAGAGACCCCAGAAGCTCATGTCTTCATCGCTGAGCTTCCGGGGCTCAAGAGATGAAGTGAAGGTGCAAGTAGAGGAAGACAGAGTGTTGAAGATAAGCGGAGAGAGAAACATAGAGGGAGAGAGAAGAAGAAGCACCGCGTTGAGAGGAGCAGCAGCAAGTTTATGAGGATGTTTAGGTTGCCTGAGAATGCTAGGTAGGGTTGATCAACTGAAGGCTTTTATGCATGATGGAGTTCTTACTGTTATTGTTCCTAAGGGGGAGGTCAAGAAATCTTGTGTTAGAACTGTTCAAATAGGTTGAAGAAATAATATAGAATTTTAAGCATATAATTGGCTTTATGTATTAATAAAAAATAAAATGATTTGAAAATTGGAATTCAAGCCAAACATATGGCACTGACGAATTTAAGCTGAACACGTTTATTGGTTTTGGTTTGAATTTCAACTTGAGAATCATTGCTCTTAATAAATTAGTAAGTACTATTTTCTTTCCAATTTCTATATTGTTTCTTTTGTTATATTTTGTTCAAATAAAAATAAAAATAAAAAAATTAGGGGAAATTACTATTCAGGGTGAATTTTGAAAAAAGTATTACACAAATGTGAAAAAATTATGATAATATTTTTCCTAACCACTACTGATATGTAATTTTCCTTCTTTTTTTTTTTTTTTTTTCTAAGAAATTTATTGGATCATTGAAAATTTGTAAAAAAAAAATATACTTAAAAAAGAGTAGACTGTATAATGTAAGAGTTGGTTTGGAATATTCTAAAAAAGTGTACTTTTTGACTTATTGGCTTATATGGGTTGGTTTTGAGTTGGGTTTGATGTGATTTAAATAAGATGATGTAACTTAAATAGATAGTGACTTTTTGACTTTTTGTATTACGTAAGTTATGCCAAACTTGGCCTAAATCTCACCTACCCATGAATTTGTTATTCCTAAATGAGTCTTTCAACATATAACAAGTATATACTCTATTGATTCAAGAAGAGAGATCAAAAACTGTTCATTCATGCAGAGCTATTGAACAGGTCCAACCAGCAACCAAACCTGTATGTGTTATAATAATTATATGAACTGAAAGCAGCCGATCGGAATCTTTCTCTTGCCTCATTCACTCCTAACAGACAGACAAAGGATAAACAACCAACAAAATACATTGATATACGTGAAAGAATAAACAACCAAAAATACCAAATGCTATCTAACGGTGTTGTCTCTCTCTATCCTAATCACACCATAAATTTCTTTGGTTCTTACTCCACATCCAAATGGAAAATTATACTTTATCCCCATCAATTATCACTGTTTTTCATTTTATCCCTTCAAATTAAAAATTTATATCTCTTTATCTTCTGAAAATTAATATCTCCATTATCTTAATAAAATAGACGAAAAATATGCATGTAACATACACATATCATATTTATGATAGATCTTTAAAGGGCACTACAACAAAATTGAATTTTTATGACTTGAAATGCATGTCGTAAAAATTCTTTTGTGCATGCGGCATGCACACAAATGCCATTATATGATATGTCGTGGAAAGTTGAGCGTCATTTACGGCATGCAGGTGAAGTTGTAAAAAGTAATAAATTAAACATTAATGACTTACTTGGTATGTCATATATAATTTTTTACGAAATTTTTATCATGTCATAAATCATCATATTTTCTATGGCATAATTTTGCATGCCGTAGAAAGTTATTTTTAATATATTTATGACATACTTTGTATGCCGTATGTAATATTTTATGACGTTTTCTTGCATGTTATAAATCATTACATTTTTGACGACATAATTTGATATCCGTAGAAGGTCATTTTTAATATATTTATGACATACTATGTATGTCGTATATAATCATTTACGACATTTTCTTGCATGTCATAAATTATTACACTTTTCATGACGTAATTTTATATGCCGTAAAAGATTATTTTTAATATGTAATATATATATATAGGAATATAACATTACCTAACAGTATGTAGACAGTAACTTGTTTAAAAATATCGTAGAATGTACTAATAACAACCAGCAATGCTAGGTATCATGAAAAGTCTTTCATGAAAATGATCATGAAAGATTTGTGACCTTTGGATTACACTTACAATAAAGCACCACACACTAATTAAGGTAATCTAAAGGTCACAAATTTTTCATGATCATTTTCATAAAAAAAATTTCATGACCCTTAACATTTCTCAATAACAACACGCATTCATGCATGCCGTAAAAATGATGTCGTAAATAATTTATTTTGTTGTAGTGGGATTTAAGGTTTAAGATTAGATATGTGCATATTACATATGCACATTTTCCGTTTGTTTTTGTTAATGGAACAAAGACATAAGGATTAAGTTGAAAATTTTCAGAAGACGAAGAGGGTAGATTGTATTAATTTTTAATTTGAGGGAATAAAGTAAAAAATAGTGGTAATTGAAGGGGGTAAAGTGTAATCATGCCCTAACCAAATAAACACACCTGTATATAAAACCCTACAAGACAAGCTTTCATTACCCATTTCATCTTGTACTTCCCTCCCAAATTCCCCAAAATGTCTGGTGACATGACCATGCCGCCGGGATCAATGTCCAATGATACTATGAACACGAATGATATGATCATGCACATGAGCTTCTACTGGGGCAAAGAAGTCATCATTCTCTTCCAAGGATGGCCTAACAACAGACTTGGCATGTACATACTGTCTCTCTTCTTCATCTTCTTTCTCTCTGTTGCCATTGAAGTCTTGTCCATCTCTCTACCAGCAAAGCCGGGTATGAGCCCAATGGTTGGCGGGTTGACTCAGGCCAGTGTCTATGCTCTCCGGACCGGTCTTGCTTACATGGTCATGCTCTCTGTCATGTCCTACAACCTTGGGATTTTCATGGTGGCCGTGGCCGGCCACGCCTTCGGATTCTTTCTCATAAAGTGCCGTGCACTGGCTGTGGGTTCCCGAGCTGAGGCCACAACAAACAACACTCCTAAAGTTTGATGTTACAAAGCAAACTCACCTCATATGAGAATATTGTGTTCCATTTTCTGATCTATTTTTTGTATTTTTGGAACTTTTTTATTTTGAGGTAAATTACAAATATATCTCCTAAGGTTTGTTTAAAATATGAATTGTCTTTTGTAGTTTGAAAAATTACAAATACTTCCCTATCAGAATTTTTATATAACAGAATTAATTGAAAAAGTAAAATTTCTAACTGTTCATTTATACAATAATAAAATTATCTGAATTATTAATTGAAATAAAATTTTAACATTATTAAAAACTGTTAATTAATCTAATGATTTATTAATAAAATGACCTATTTGTTATGAAATTATAAACCTTAGAGGGCATAATATAATTTCTAGAACCATAGGAATAATTTGTAATTTCAATAAATCTCAGATGGTGTTTTTGTAATTTATCATTTTGTTAATACCCTTTGCAGTTAATGTGTAATTTTTATGATGTGTGTCTGAATTTTTAATTTGGGAAAAAAAGAAAGTGAATAAAGTAAAAAATTAATTTTTTTAAGGGAAAATTGATGAAAAATTCACTCTAGCAATTGTTTAAGACATTAAGTCTGTTATTTTTTTTTTTTTTTTTTTTCTATTGGTGAGAAATCCACACTTTATGAAATAGTTGGGTGAGAAATCCTAGAAAACATTTTGTTTTCAATTTTACTCTTTGACTTTTTTTTATTTGTTTGACTTCTTTGACCATCTGTTCAAATTTATATTTATCTATTTAAATTTTTTGTCTATTTGTTCAAATTTTTTTGTCCATCTATTCAATTTTTTTGTCTATCTGTTCATTTTTTCTGTTTAAATTTTTCTGAGCAAATTTTCTATCTGCCCAAATTTTACCTATTTTATTTTTCACCTGTTCAATATTTTTATCTGTACAAATTTTCTATCCAAATTTTCTCTATACAAATTTTAATCTGTATAGTTTTGATATATACAAATTTTGCAGAGCAATCAAAAATTAGTTCAAATTTTGATCTTATTTTTTTAGATGTTGAATTTGTGACCTATTTGTTTTATTTTTATATCTAATCTGTTGAACCTACTTTCTCTCTATGTGTGAAACCAAACATATGAATCTGTTGAACCTATATATCTGCAATTGTTTCATTAACAACAACACAACAACAATCAATAACTACCAAAAAAAGAGAAAAAAAAAAAAGAATAAAGGATTCATTAGCATCGTCAATAGCAACAAAAAATAACAAATATATAATATATAAATGTAAGAAAGAGGAGAGAGGAACAAACACTCACATTTGAGTCCACTAAATTAATTAGGCCCAATAGTCCAAGATTGGTGGGTCCGGATTTATCACCATCAAGCGAAATTTGAATCGCTCTAAGCCTCGAAAGGGTTCGGATCCACGAACTTAGAGACTTACTTGGGTCTGGACTCGAAAGGGTATTGAGCAAGTCTAGAGATCCGAGGCACTTGGACTCAAAAGGGTTCGGATCCACAAACCTAGAGATCCAAAGCACTTGGCTTCGAACGGATTCAGACGCAATCTAGAAGTCACTCCGTTAATGAGTCCCAGAACACTTGCTGGCTCGGAGCTTTCCGGGATCTACGCACCAGAACCATGGGCGTAATGGAGTTCGAACAAAGGACCCGATCCTGAAGACGGTAAGTGGAGATAAAAATTCACTCTTCGGTTAAACTAACATATACCCGGGTCGAGGTGGCACGATCTAGGGGGTCCTTGAGACTCGGCAATATTTGCGACAGAGCGTTCTCTTGAACTACCCCTGACCCTTTTACGGCAGGACGTCCTCTGGGACTATCCCTAACCCTTTGGAATGATTGGGGATCACTGGTTAGGTGTGGCTAAGAAGAAGGGTTCGCCAAGAGGTTAATCTCCTCTTCGGGGTTTTCCTCATCCTCGGAGAGGTTACCTCCTCGGACAAGGTGGTTAGAGAGAATTTTCTCTATGTGCCTTGCACATGGGCTCCATCCTACATCATGAGGTGCCTATAAATACTACCCACCTATAGCTTTACAATGGATGGATTTTGGAGAGATAACTCTTGGGAAAAAACAAATTTCTCTTCTCCATTATCGACCTTGAGAGTGAAAGTAGGAGATCCATGGGAGAACCTTGTCATTATTATCTCTTTAATTACTTTGCCTTCTTCTTTACCCAATCTCTTATCTCCATCATCTCTTTGCTTTTGTATTTTTAGTTGTAACTATTAAAGAATCTAAGCCTCTCATCATTTTCTAGAGAATTTGAGTCTTCTTCAAAGATCTTCGAATTCTCCAATGACGTTCTTGAACCCTCTCATACAATGTGCATGTATATATATATATATATATATATGTGTGTGTGTGTGTGCATAATGTATAAATGTAAGAAAGGGGAACAATAGATCTGGAGAATAAAAGATGAGAGAGACAGTGGTGGTGCTCATCTGTGAAGGAGCAGAATCCAGAGGCATCGTGGTTATTCGGATCTGTAGATTAGAAGAGACATCGATCTATAGATCCGTGTGGCCTTCGACGATGTGACAACGAATAACGGAGGAGGACGGCAAAGATGAGAGGAGGGGACGAAAGAGGTGGCAACGGCAGGAAAAGAGAGATTATGGCGACAAAGGTGGAGCGGATGACAGAGTCGACGAAGGTGAAGCAACGGCGTGGACAGTGGTGGTGGCACTGAGGAGTAGGAGAGGTGCGAAGTGGATGGCGACTCCGGCGTCACGGCAGTGACGGAGGCGTTGGAGAGAAGAGAGAAAATGAGAGAGAGAGAGAGAGAGAGAGAGATGGAGGCCTCGTTTGGAGAGTAGCTATTTTAGTCAAAAAAAATTACTATAAGTTGTCATATCACTTTCTCTATTTTTATGCACATCTTTTTGTAAAAAGTCAAAAAGTTACTAAAATAATTTGTTCCGAAACAAGGTTAGAGTGTGATTTGTTCGGATTGAACCATATGTATGATATATATACAAGGGTATGTTAGTCATTTTATTTGAATTTGTCTTTTGAACAAAATGTTTGACCGCTAAGACCTTTGACAAACAAAATTAAAATTTAAGTGTTTTTTTTTTATTTGGGTTTCACAAATCCAAAATCCTAACATAGTAGAACTCGTTTGATGTTATTGGTTCGTTAGGGTATGATGTGTTGGATAAGTAGGCTTGCAAATTAGCACTCTCAGTTGTATCGAAAAAGACTTGAGATTTTGTAAGTTTGTACAATTGTGCCCGTCGTTTGTTAGTTTTATTGGAATCAATAGAATCAAAAATTGTTGATGGTATAGAGTTTCCTTTTCATTGTAACATAATCAACTTCATTGGTCATCATTTAAAATAGAGCAAAATACACTAATCTCTTCTCAGGTTTTAAGTAAATACAATAATTTCTATAATTTTGACAAAATTACACTAATTTCTCTTTTAGTAATATATTTCAGTGTGAAATAAATAACAAATTTTCTTCTTTATAACTAACAAATTATTGATAAAAAAGATTAGTGCTATGCAAATTAAAACTCTTAAATGAGTCCAATTAATTATGTTAATTTGTAAAACTTACTATATTTCCAAAAAGATGTGATTTACACTTTAAAATATGTCTACACAACTACATATTAATATATGAAAAATGTTTAAAACTTACCCAAAAAAAAAAAAAAACTATCACAATTTGATCCATAATGATATGATATGATATATATCAATTTTTTATTTGGCGTATTCTCAATTGTGTAGGGCTTCTTGCCATATCATTGTAGGTAAATTTAAGAATCTAAATTGTAAGTCTATAACATTAATTTTAATATATATCTATATATATAAGAATTGCTTATATATATTTCTTATATATATATATGTAGGGCTTATATCTCTTGTATATATTTCTTTTCGATTTTGCCCTTTCTTTTGATTAATTTGCTCATGGTCGTCTATATGTGGAATGAAATTATTTTCATTATTACATAAACATTCTTAATCCATTATGAAATAAGCTTTTTCATAATTACGCAAATATTCTTGACCAATTATGAAATCTAAATATTTTATCTTTTAACAAATTACAAATACACCTATAAAGTTTGTTTAAAATATGAATCGGTCTTATAATACTAGAAATTACAACTATCTTTTGTTATAAATCTTAATTTAACACAATACTCAAAAAAAAAAAAGAAAAAAAACTATTCTCCTATACAATAATAAATTATCAAAATTGTTGATTGAAAAATATTTCTCATATCATTAAAACTAGTAATTGACTTAATAACTTATTTATTAACAAAATGGTTAACTGAAAATATTTTTCATATCATTAAAATTTGTTAATTTACTTATTAATAAAATTGGTCATTTATTATGTTAGTATGATTTATGTTAGAAATGGTTGGGAAAATTCTGGGTAAGATCATAATTTTTTCCTAAATTTGGTCTATTTTTTAAGTGGACCCTGTGCGTCGATTTTCGCAGGTCAAAGTGGTAACGCGTTCTATGCCACGTTGTGATTCACGTGGTATATTTGATTGCTCAAAACCATTATCGAGTGAATGGTAAATTAAAGTCAAAGTGTGCTCCATGGAAATGGAGTTTTTGTAGAAATTCCTTAAGGTTGGAAAATGGCTTGTCCCACATTGATTTAGTGAGAAGTTTTGAATGATTTTATAAAGTATGGGATTGGAACTTGGGGTGTGCCCCAAGGAGTACCCAAGTTTTGTAGAGAGGAAGGTTATGGGCAAAATGGACTAGACCCATTAGACCTAAAAAATCACCACACACGCACGCCACCATCCGGTCAGACGGGCTGGGCACAGGTGCGTGGTGTGTGGTTGGGCTTGTTCGGCCCAATACTAATCTTTTTAGGCCAAAAATATTTGAATTTAAATTTTATTTTTTGAAATAAAATCTGTTCGAATTTCTATCCAGATTAATTTCAATTTTTGAATTCAAATTGTTGCGCCTCTCTAGAATTTTGTACAAGTTTTAGACAGATCCGAATCTGTCCAGATTCAAACCCAAAACTGGTTTTATCTATGCAACAGATTCAGGTATATGTTCAAAATTCAAAACCAAACAGTGCCTTAAACAGATTTGTATATGTTTAATTCAAATTGAACAGATACTGTACCTGTTTAATTCAAAATGGAAAGCCACCAGTCCATCTATAAATAGACTAGCCCTCATTTGTTATTTAGATTCACTAAATTCGTCCAAAATAATTCTGCATCTATTCTCTTCATATTGCTGCGTTTAATTTTTGTGAGAAATAGTGTATACACTAACTATGTTTGTTGAACAAATAAATTGTAGTGCTGCATTTATTTGTTGTTGATCATTTCATCCTGAGAGATAGACGTCCATATTCTGAAAGCACCGTGGAGAGGACGAATCTGTCTTAAGGAGACAGTCGAACACTGGACTTGATCCTATTATTATTCAAAGATATTCATCAAGTAAGTTATTTATTTATTTTCTGTTTTGTTATTGTTTATTTAAATCAGATTTTAATTTTGTTTTTGTAACAAAATAAAATCTATTTTTATTTATTTAATTCTTTTTCTAGTTTGATTTTTGTAATCAAACATTCATTCTTCTTTCCTATTTTTCTTTTATATTTTGTTTGTCGTTTAGTACCCAAATAAAATTAATTAATTTAAATCTGATGAAGATTGTCCGACAATCTTAAGACATAGTGTTTTGTATCTTTATTGTATTTAATTTTACATGTTTCACAAAGTGATATTTTGGTTGGAAAATACAAATAGTATTTATAAACTATTTGTCACAATAGCCTAGATTTCTTGTAGTGAATTGATAAATATCAATGATTCAGATTGAAAAACATAAGTAATTCGTGACTAGATCAAGATTTAATTGTACCAATTCCCAACCAATTAAAACTCACAATCTAAATCATTAAGTACGTACAAAAGTGATTTAGATTGTTGTTTCAGAAACAATAAATAGACACAAAGGATTTTTATGTGGAAAAAATCACTATTGGAACACTTTCAATTGTGATTAAAAAATCACGAGCGAAATGCCACACATCAATCCACTACTGAAGAAAGAAAGATTACAAATATACCAAACAAATTACCAAAACGCGGTCAATTTGTCTTCCACAATCTGTATATCTTTCAGCGTAACCTTCGCCTTGGAATTAATCAGATTAATTTTGAATCCACAACATTCATTGTCGAATCAACGACTACGCACAACATCAAACAACTTCGACTCATCTGCGCTTGATTCTTTGGATTTCACTGAAGAAGAACACTCTTACAAAAGAACAACCAAACTCCTTGATGTGTGCTTATCAAAACTTGAGTTCAATACTCAATCAAACATCAAGGAAAACCAGCAAAACAGCCCCAAAAGAAAATCCTAAAACCCTTAAAGAAGATCCAAAAAACGTACCCTAGATTTGGAGCAACTTGCAGTTTTATAGCTGCTGAAATTGCGAAGTCCGCTTGAGTGTAGGAATGGACGCTAGAGCAGGGACGCTAAAACGCGTGTTCCGCTCGAGCATAAAATCACACCGCGCAGTATTTTTCAAACAAGTCAAAGTACTGCGATGATGGAAACTCCGCTTGAGCGCCACGCTCCCCGCTCGAGTGGGAAGACCAAAAATAAAAGAAAATTATAACTCAATGAAACCCAAGTTTGTTCACGAAATTGACAATAAATAGAGTCTTAACAATCTCCCATTTTGTCAATTCCCGGACAAAACTTTTCTAACAATTTTTCCTATCAAACAAACCCACTAAACACATTAACTAACACAAACAAAAGCCTTGACTTTAACAAAAACAAAAAACAACAAAACCACTACAAAACCACAAGAGTCGAATTCGAAAATGAAACACAAAGGAACATTTTGAACAATCCACCTGTAGAAACAACCATACAAACCAAAACTGTGGAACTAGATAAGACAAATAGATCAAAATAAGCACAATAGCCAAATATATATCTAACATGATCTATTTCAAACAAATCCCAATTTCCATACATCAAAATGTATCTATACCCAAAACCCAACACAACCCTCAAATCCCAAACAACTACAATGCAAAAATATCTCCATAAATATCTACTCCCCCTTTTTGTCAAGGAGGAAAACACAAGTGAAAAAAAAAAAAAAAATAGAAAACAAGAGAAAAAAACTGTGCAAAGAATATACTAGCCAAGAAAACAAGCATCACGGAGCTGGTGGCTGTGGAGGTCGTTGTATCTGAAGGAGGGACAAGATCTGGGAAAGCTGAAAGGAGGACTGAGCAACTGACTCCTCAATGCGCCTAGAAAAGGCCTCCAATGCAGTAAGCCGGGCCTTAAAGATATCCATCCAGCCCTCCAAGCGATCAAAATGTGAAACCATGGACTACTCGAACTGACGCAACTAGCCTCTGATAGAACGAACCAGAGGAAGCTACTCCCCCTCACTAGCAGCCTCACCTGCAGTAGCAACAGCGTCATACTCAGCCTCCTTGGCCAAAAGAGCATCCCCTGTACTTGCACCAAAACTACCCACTCCAAAAGGGACCCCCTTGACATGAGACTAACTCTGAGAGACAGTCTTTTTGGTGAATGGGCGGGTAGGAAAAGCAAAGTCATCCTCATCAAATGAAATAACCTCAAATTTGGTGAGGAGGCAGTTAATGAGGCAACTGTAAGGAAGACCTAAGTTATTTCACTCAAAAGTAGCGACCATTTTTTGAATAATCAGGGTGGCAAGGTCGATGGAACGGTGGTGAGCAATGCAAAAAAGGACAAAACCTTGTTCTTGATTTATTTCAGAGTTGTGAGTAGTGACTATGATGTTGGCACAAACAATGAGATTGAGTAAACGGAACTGGAGAAGAAGCTCATTCTGTTTGATCAAAGTGCCCTGGATCTATGAACGAGACGTACCACAGAAAGTAGTGGCCACCTCGTTGAAATCACAAATGGGTCGAACAAGGAAAGGATAGTAACAAGGAAAGACTTGACCAATACCCAATAGCTCACGAATAAGGTCAAGTGTAATGGTGATAAACTTAGACCTGACCCATGTCTTGAAAGAAGGGCCAACATCGTCAATCCCCTCAATATTACAATCAAATTCCCGCACCCAATCAAGATTTTGACAGCCAGAGAAAGAAAGGACCAAATCTCCCCCCAAAAGATCAAACAAAGGTTGAATGTGGATGGACTCAAAAGTATTTGATTGTACATTACACTCTAAATGAACTGTCCTAGACGAGTAAGACTCTCTACACAACTTGGTTTTTTCTGCTAAGGGAAACAGGTCGGCATTATAAGAGGGGCGAGTGGCAATTGACTTCTTACGTTTAGAGGTGGACATAACTAAACCAAGGATACCCAAAGGAGACAACCGCAAACCCTCCAACCCATGACAAGAACCGAAACCAAAAGCACAAACAAACCATTAGGAGTAGAGGTCAAATAGATAAAAATCAAATAACCAAGATCAGTAACCAAATCATTAGTGACTAAAAACAAATGACAAATATCTAGGAGACATAATCCATTTGTAGCAAAACCGAGCAGAAACACAACCAATGAGTAACATTCAGTAACAAAATAGAAATAGGCATTATGAAAAGCATAAAAGAATAGCAGGCAGTGATAATATCAACACCAAAGCCCAATAACCCAGAACTCATTAGAGCACCAAACTAAACATCATAGAGAAAGACAGACTATAATCACATTGCATACAATAGAAGGCACGAACCATCCCATAAGAAACTCAATAGGTACAACCCACTGTGAAAGTGTGTGAACAAGTGAAGAACAACAACTAACCACAGAAGCGAAGATACCTGACCAAGTACCTCAATCTCTTGAGGAAAAAAAAAACAATACAAAAAAAAAAAAAAAAAACCAATAAATAAAAAACGAGGAAGAAAGAGACTAACTTGAGATAAAAGAAGAGCACACAAAAGCAAGGAAAGTCACGCACGCAAGGCAATCCAAGTTACAAGAGGAAGGATCGGCACCATAGAAGAAATCCTAGGAGAGAGGAAGGGATTTTGGGGAAAAATGGACTGAAGAGTCGAAGGTTAGGTTTTTAAAGCGAACCAGTCCGCTCAAGTGAGGGTTTGAATGCTCGAGCGTGAGCCTTAACACGCGTGGCCACGCTCGAGCAAGGAATCATGCGCTCGAGCGCCAAAAACACCCACTCAGAAGTTTGTTAACTCTACAAAAATGCTGGAAGAAAAAAATCTATGCTCGAGCGTGAGAGTTTCCACTTGAGCAGGGAAAAAAAACAACAATGACCAAAAACCACCTTTGTGGAGCAATTAAAACCAACTTGTACTGGGAAATGTGACCTGTAACAAACAGAAGTGAGCATAATATCAAGAATGTGACACTAAGATGGGATAATCCACAAACCATGAAACCCGTAAACTTGCAAAGCTGACATTATAAAGCACAAAATCATGAGCAAATCAGATAAAAATTAATCAATGATCATGAGCTACATGAGAATACACAACTCAAATGCAATAAAGAGAACTCATAAAATGAATGTGTGTGTGTGTGCAATCCTTGAGAGGCCACAGAGCTAGAGTTAATCATCGTAGTGATCGGATGGTTGTACCTCCAGCAAAAGTAATTGAACATCACAGAGAAAAGTCAAACCACTAAGAATCAAGGAGTATTTGTTGAGTAAACGCGGAGGCTCCCCCTCAATCAATGAGTCCCTTTTTTTTAATTATTATTTTTTTTTTTTTCCTGTGGACACTCATTGGTGGCATGCAGACTCAAGAATATGAAGACCAAACCAGAGAAGCATGAAATCAATAAGGATGGCCTGGTTAGTGCCTCTAAGGTAGCCTTTCCTAATGCGGACTTCAATGAATTGAAGAAGGAATCGTGGAAGTGAAAAAAGCGATGGTAGATGGTTAAGAGACTCAACATCACCTATGATATGCCCATATAGGTCAATTCCTCCCATAATGTAAAAGATACACTGTTAGTGGTCCATAGAGAACTTTGATCGCTTGTGCAGAAACCCCTGCAACAGTTTATCTCAAGAATATATACAGAATAAGATCATGAAGTCAATGAACATGGGCATTCAAAATGAGTTATGAACAAAGAAGCATGAAATCTTGCAAGCAGCATGAGATGTGTTCATATGAGTTTAAATGCAGAAATGACAAGAATCAATGAAAATGAGATTATAGCATCCAAGTACACATAAAAGCAATCATTCACACCCACTCAAGTAACAAGTAACACCCTAGTGATTGAGCACTACACCCAAGGTCTTTCTAAGGAACTCAAACCTATGAAGATCAAGGGGTTTTGTAAAAATATCAGTTTTTTGATGCTTAGTGGGTACATGTTCAGGAACAATAAGGCTTTCTTCTACTAACTCTCGAATGAAATGATGACGAATGTCAATGTGTTTGGTACAAGAGTATTGGTCAGGATTTTTAGAAATGTTAATGGCACTTGTGTTATCACAGAAAATTGTGAGAGTGTTTTGGTCTATACCATAATCATGAAGTATTTGATTCATCCACAACATTTGGGCACAACAACTCCCTACAGTAATGTACTTAATCTCAATGGTCGAAAGAGAAATGACATTTTGCTTTTTGCTATGCCAGGCAATCAAATTATTCCTAAGGTAAAAACACCCCCCAAATGTGCCCTTACAATCATTAGCACACCCTGCCCAGTCGACATTAGAAAAACCAGTGATTTCAGCTATAGTGTCAGTCGAGAACCAAATCCCATAACCCAATGTCCCATTAACATACTTAATGATGTGTTTGATAACAATCAAATGAGACTCTTTAGGACAGGCTTGGTAACGGGCACAAACACTTACACTAATGTCGGACGTGGTACGTGAGATATAAAAGACTCCTTATCATACTCCTATAAATGATAGGATCAACATCAATACTAGAGAAATCTTTGGAAAGGTAAAGACTGGTACTCATGGAAGTGCGCGCATGTTTGGCCAACTCAAGAACGAACTTTGACACAAGGTTTTTGGCATACTTAGTCTAAGAAACAAACATACCCGAAGAAGATTATTTAATTTGAAAACCTAAGAAATAAGACAACTCTCCCATCATGCTCATGTCAAACTCATGTGTGATGCACTCCGAAAAGTATTTAACAAGATGATCAATAGTGGATCCAAACACAATATCATCAACATAAATCTGAGCAACAATTATGTGAGACTTAGTATGTTTCGCAAATAAAGTCTTGTCCACACTACCCCTTTGAAAATCATTATCAAGAAGAAAGGTAATAAGTCTATCATACTAAGCAGAAGAACTTGTTTTAACCATACAAAGCCTTGTCTAACTTGTAGACATGGTTTGGATATTTAAGATCCTCAAACCCTTTGGGTTGCTCAACATAAACCTCTTCTTTTAAGTACCCATTCGAAGGCACTTTTCACATCCATTTGAAACAATTTGAAACCAAGAAAACATGCAACACCATGTAAAATACGAATAGATTCGAGACGTGCAACTGGGGCAAACGTCTCATCATAGTCAACACCCTTGAGCAACCAACCTCGCTTTATTTCAGTACCATTCTCATCAGATTTATTCTTAAAAATCCACTCGGTACCTATCACATTCATGTCTCTAGGTCAGGGAACAAGAGTTCAAACATTGTTACGTTCAAATTGACCTAATTCTTCATGCATAGCATTGACCCAACTATTATCTACTAAGGCCTCTTTTATATTTTTAGGTTCAATTAATGAAACATAACACATATGAGATACCTCATCCTGAATTCGTCTTTGGGTTTTCATTTGATCCGAGACACTTCAATCACTGTTGAAATTTGGATGATTCGTTTCACCCTTCTTGATGGTTTGAACTCTAGACTTGTGGTAGCGGAGGCATCAGAAATAGTGTCTCTTTGTGCACTCTTTGGTCTCTGTCTTTTTTGGGATGTTGGTGCTGTCTCTCCTTCTTGTGCTTGTTCATCAACTTCTCTTTGTGTTTGTCGTGCAGTATCCAAGGTTGGAGACCGACCATTTTCTTCCTCATTTATTCTTTGAAATAAGAGAACACATGTCATCTATAACCACATTGATCGATTCCATTAAAGATAAAGTTCGCAGGTTATAGACACAAAAAGCTCTACTAGTAGTTAAATACCCTAGAAAAATACATTATCACTTCAGGAGTCAAATTTGCCCAAAAGCTCTTTATCTTTGAAAATGTAATATTTACTCCCCAAAATTTTGAAGTATTTTACATTAGGTTTCAATCCCTTCCACAATTCATATGGAGTTTATAAAGTGTCAGGCCTTAAATACACACGATTCACAACATAAACGACGGTATTTAAGACTTCAGCCCAAAACTTTAGAGAAACTTTCTTACTCAGGAGCATGACCTTAGCCATCTCTTGAATAACCCTGTTCTTCTTCTCAACAACTCCATTTTGTTGTGGAGTAATCAGAGCAAAAAATTCATGCTTATTCCATGCATATCACAAAAATCCGAAAACGAACTATTTTCAAACTCACAACCATGATCAGTTCGGATTCTTATGATACGCCCAATAGAAACACCCTGTTCATTTTGGATTTTAAGGACTAAGGCTTGGAAAGCATCAAACGTATCAGATTTTTCTCTTAAAAAATTTATCTATGAAAAACGAGTAAAATCATCAACGGTTAAAAAAATGTATCTTTCATCTCCAATGATTTTAGTGCGAGTGAATCCCATAAGATCCGTATGAACCAATTCAAGAGGACGTTTGGTTATAAAGCTGATCACCTTTT
This sequence comes from Camellia lanceoleosa, assembly GCA_025200525.1. NCBI lineage: Eukaryota > Viridiplantae > Streptophyta > Magnoliopsida > Ericales > Theaceae > Camellia > Camellia lanceoleosa. The sequence goes on from CM045761.1 coordinate 17,664,495, forward strand.
TGTGAGGGGCAAGTTTGCTTCCCAAGTTAGCATGGTCCACACACATGGTTCATATTCTTACCCAGTTTAGGTACTTCTCTCACGAGCTCTTTGTTGGCTATCTTAGTTATGTCTTTGAAATTCATGTGACCTAATCTTTGATACCACAAATCAATATTACTTATGATGGTTGAGTGGCAAGTGAAATCATTAGTGGTAACAATCCCATAACAGTTATCAGATATGCGAACCCCATGCATGACAGTATTTCCTTTTTTATCTAAAATTTCACATTTATTTTTTGAAAATAATACTTCATGGTGGGAATCACACATTTGACTGATGCTCAAAAGATTTTCTTTAAGGCTAACGTGGGTAGGCCCATAAAGGCCATAACCCACTATGAACAACCCAAGCCTACCACTTAGGGCCCAATACATAACCCAACTGATAAGGCCCAGCACCATCTGGAAATCAACATGGCATGAAGGACCAATGATATTCAGACATGTGGCAGGTAAAGGGTAAGCCACATCAGCAAACAAAGATCTGCAAAGTTATTGCCACTGCACATCACCATTAATGCAGCCCCTCACTGCATTTATTACAACAACACCTCTCCGTTGGGACAGCACGCCCTCACCCTGAACAAGGTAAGCTACAGCATAGACTTTTGGCCAAGGTGACAGGTCGGAAGGGACAATGAAATGATTACCAAAGGATATAAGCAAACGTTGAAAACAAGAAGAAGGTTAAGCTTTCTATCTCTAATTCATGTCTACACTCTATCTCTCTCTCTAACTTGCTCGTCGGAGGGTTCGCTGGGGGACTCCCCGTTCCCCGTTGAACTTGTGTGCAGGTTCACGAGAGCTTGCGATTGAATCTGGGTTAGAAAGCGTGAACCATCCGATCCATTCCACCTAGAACCCGTTATATCATAACTGCATCATCAGTTGGCACCATCTGTGGAAACGCTATGCTCCGCGCACCAGTTGTGCTCATTGTCGCCGAAGACCCTGTTCTAATAATCCTTTCCTCCTACCCACCAAAGTATATGGTCACGACTAGATCCATGGCTTCTCACCAAAATGCTGCCGACCATCAAGCTGACCCCCCCAATCCAAACAACCCACCACAGTATTTCATCGAGCTTACCAACAGCATTAACCGCATGGCCGAGCAAAACTAAGCCTTGATAAATGCCCTACTCCAAAAGAACCTTCCTATACCCCTCACTTCCAGATATTACGCCAACCAAGAACGAGCCCCGCCATACTATCCGCAACCCTATCCACCCAACCTGGAAGGCTTGCAACCTCCTCCTCCTAATATGAATCCATCACCCCGGCCCCCGTATCCATCGCTCTGGCACGGCCCTGAAGAGCTAGAAGCGTCAACTCCATTGCCTTCCGGAGGTGATAACATCCTCTACGGGATGCGAACTCCGAGCCATGAAGCTCCAACTCCAAGGGGTCATGCAGAACATCCAACATAAACCCTCTACCACAGCAAATTCACCATTTGTTATCTCCATCCAGGATAAAACACTACCCCCCAAGTTCAAAATGCCCACCATCGACTCTTTTGACGGTACGACGGACCTAGTCGACCATCTCGAGACTTACAAAATCCTCATGATCCTCCATACATTCCCTGACGAGATCATGTGTCGAGCTTTCCCTATGACACTGAAAGGGTCAGCTCGGCTATGGTTCAGCCAGTTACTAGTAGACTCCGTCTCCACTTTCCAGCATCTCAGTGACTCTTTCCTCAATCATTTTATTGGAGCCCAGCGCCAACGCCGTTCGGCAACCCGACTCCTCAACATCCGCCAGACCGAGGGGGAGTCCCTGAGCAATTTCGTTACCCGCTTCAACACCGAAGCCTTGCAGGTGGCGGAAAACGATGATAAAGTCATCTTTACAGCTTTCATGGCCGGACTACAGTCGTTTGACTTCCTCTTCTCCCTCTCTAAAAACCCCTCCACCTCCATGGTAGCCCTACTCTCCAAAGCTAAAAAATACATGAACGCAGAAGATTCCCTAGCCGCTCGCCAAGACCTTACAGCAAAAAACCCGACCCCCCGAGAAAAGCGAAAAGACTCAGAAACCAAAAACACCCAATACAATAACCCAACAACCCACTATACCGACCGACCCCTCAAAGCTGACCGAACGACACCAGCTCGACCGCCTGGTCGAGTCGAACGATACACATCGCTCAATTCCCCCATGGAACAAGTCCTCAATCAGATCCAGCGGGACTACCCCCTCAAATGGCCCCAACCATCATGAACTGGAAAGACCAGTCCGAATATTGCCGCTTCCACCAGGACCACGACAATAATACTGATGACTGCATCAACCTCAAAGATCAAGTCAAGACCTTAATACTGGTTCACGGACACCCGCCCTCAGCAGAGGCAAAGGACTGAGCCCCTCAGAAACAACCGCCGGTGTACCCCTCTCCGGCAGCCTACCCAACCCAACCAAGGCCATGATCGCCCTCTACAGCAGCCTCGGCCACAAGGTAATCCCCCCCCACCTACTGGAGAAATCAGAGTTATTTCAAGTGGCCTTGCTTGTGGGGGACCATCCCTCTCGGCTCAGAAAGTAGAACTCAGAAAGATAAGGCAGGGCTCAGACAAAGCAATTGCTACGATGGACCGACCCTCCAAGCAGCCCAAGCAATGGACCGAGCCTATTACTTTCACGGACGCCGACTGCACAGGCATCCGTTACCCTCATGATGACCCTCTCGTCATTTCTGCCCTCCTCTCCAACTACAAGGTCAGACGAGTTCTCATCGACAACGGCAGTTCTTCAAACATCATCTTCCTCAACTGCTTTCACCAGCTCAAGATTGGGGAGAAAAGCCTGTCTCCTCTCCAAACCCCTTTGGTCGGTTTCACTGTGACCGGGTGACCTCCATCGGCTCCATTGATCTTCCTATCACAATCGGCGAGTACCCGCGACAGACCACAAAGTTGCTCACCTTCCTTGTTGTTGACTGCCCCTCTGCCTACAACATCATCCTCGGCCCACCGCCCTAAATGCTTTTCAAGCTATCACATCAACTTACCACCTTGCCATTAAGTTCCCCACCGATCTGGGGTCGGAAGTGAGGAGAAGCGAGCAGTTGCCAGGGAGTGTTATGTCGCCTCACTCAAAGAAGTCAAGCTGAAGAAGGCAATGATCATTGAAGGGCTTGACGTCCGAGATGAAGACAAGCTGGTCAGAGGAGAGTTTGTGGAGGAGCTCGTTGAGGTTCCCATCAACCCTGCCAACTCGACGAAAACTGCCAAAATCGACAGCCAACTATTCCCTCAAGCTAAGGCCGACCTTACTGCCCTCCTGATCGAGCACAACGATGTATTCACCTGGACCCACTCAGACATGCCGGGTATTGACCCCTCATTCATAACCCATCGCCTTAGCATTGAACCCCATTTCCGATCTTCTGCGGTAGCATTTTTCATCCGGAGCGTAACACTCTCATTGCTGCAGAGGTCGACAAGCTCCTTGAGGCACAATTCATCAAAAACGTGGACTACCCTAGATGGTTGTCAAACGTCATCCTGGTCCGTAAGAACAATGGTAAATGGCGACTCTGTGTCGACTACTCCGACCTTAAGCGAGCTTGCCCCAAAGACAGCTATCCTCTCCCCCGCATAGATCTGCTGGTTGACGCCATGGCCGGTCATCAAATACTCAGCTTCATGGATGCCTTCTCTAGGTACAACCAAATTCTGATGCACCCATCTGATCGTGAACACACCTCCTTCATTACCGATCGAGGTACCTACCATTATCGTGTGATGCCGTTTGGACTGAAAAATGCTGGGGCCACCTACCAACGGTTGGTCAATGCTGTTTTCCATCATCAAATATGTCAGAATATGGAAGTATATGTTGACAACATGCTAGTCAAGAGCAAACTCTTCACTGATCACCTGACCGACCTACGAGAGACCTTCACCACCTTACGAAAGTACCAAATGAAGCTCAACCCGGAGAAGTGCGCCTTCGGCGTAGGATCTGGGATGTTTTTGGGTTTCATGGTCAGTCAGCGGGGCATTGAAGCCAACCCTGAAAGGATCAAGGCCTTGATTGAAATGCAGTCACCCAGAACGGTTAAGGAGGTTTAAAGACTTACTGGCCGAGTCGCCGCCCTCAACCGCTTCATTTCCCGCGCAACAGATAAGTGCCTCCCCTTCTTTAAAGTTCTTCGGCAAACTTTTGAATGGACGACCGAATCCGAAGAGGCTTTTCAATAGTTGAAGCAATGTATGGTCAATCCCCCCCTCCTTTCACAGGCATTCACGGGTGAACCTCTTTTCCTCTATTTAGCCGTGTCAAGCACCGCAGTTAGTGCCGCTCTTATCAGGGAAGACGGCTTTGTCCAACGGCCGGTCTACTACATCAGTCGGGCTCTCAAGGGAGCGGAGCAGAATTACCCACTGTTAGAAAAATTGTCCTTGGCCTTGGTCACTGCCTCCAGACGACTCCGTCCTTACTTCCAAGCCTATTCCATAGTGGTCCTCACCGACCAACCCTTGAAGAAGGTAATGCAACAACCAGAACTCTCCGGCAGACTCATGCAGTGGTCAGTGGAACTCAACCAGTTTGATATCTCCTACCGACCTCGAACAGCGATTAAGGGGCAGGCTATCGCCGATTTCATCCTGGAATTCACTAATCCTACCCCAGCCACGGCCCCTCTATCCCCATTAACCCCTACCGACCCAGAAGACCCTCACTCTTGGACTCTCAATGTCGACGGATCATCCCACAGGGAAGGCAGTGGGGCTGGCCTCATCCTCACTGCCCCTGAAGGTGGTTATTTCAAATGTGCTCTCTGTTTCTTGTTCGAGGCCAGTAACAATGAGGCCGAATACGAAGCATTGATAGCAGGTTTCTGCCTAGCTAGGGATATTGGTGTCAGCCACATCTGGGTGTTCAGCGACTCCCAGTTCATTGTCGAACAAATTACGGAGGAATTCGATACCAAGGAGGACACAATGCGGGCTTACAGGGATATAGCACTCCCCCTTGTCCGCTTCTTCAATACCTTCCACATCAAACACATCCCTCGGGTGGAAAACTCTAAGGCGGATGAGATGGCTCAGTTGGCTTCTGCAGACCAGTCCGACCTCAGCCATGGTGTCCGCCTCGACTACCTAGCCCACCCTGCCATTACCCTCGACCAGCAAGAAGTCCACTTCCTCCAAAATGAACCTATCCCCTGGGCATCCAACATCTTTCTATTTTTGACAACGGGAGAGCTACCAGAGGACAAACAGCAGGCCGCCAAAGTCAGGGCCCGGTCGTCCAATTACATTCTTGTCGATGGTCTTTTGTACAAGAGGGGCTTTTCACGCCCATACCTCAGATGCCTCAATCTTGCTCAGGCGACTTACGTGATGAGAGAAATCCATGAAGGCGTATGTGGCAATCATTCTGGTGGCAGGTCCCTAGCCCACAAAATACTTCGCCTTTGGTTATTTACGGCCTACTCTCAATCAAGATCGTGATTTTGTTCTCAAATGTGACAAGTGCCAGCGTTTTGCCAACATCCTCACGCCTCTCCTCTGAGAATTGATCACACCTGCGGTCCTACCCTTCGCCAAATGGGGATCGACTGGTTATTGCCCTTTGGACGAGGCCAAACCAAATTCGCCATTGTCGCCATCGATTACTTCACCAAATGGGTCGAAGCAGAACCCCTTGCCATCACTACCAAGTGAAACACAACCAGATTCATCTGGCAGTCGATCGTCTGTCGATTTGGCATCCCTCAACCCATCGTCTCCGACAACGGCAAACAATTTGACAATGCCAAATTCAGGAAATTCTGTGCAAAACTCCAAATCCAGCCATGTTTCTCCTCTCCAAGCCATCCCCAAGCCAATGGCCAAGTTGAGGTCACCAACCGTTCTCTTCTCAAGATTATTAAAACTAAGCTAGAAGCTGCTAAGGGACTCTGGGCTGAGGAGTTGCTGAATGTACTGTGGGCTTACCGCTTTTGCTCGAGCATTTGGAGAGACCCTTTTTGCTTAACATCTGGTAGGCGGTCATCGATGAGATCGGTCTTCCTGCCCCAGCGGTTCTACATCTGAATCCAGAACTAACTGAAGAGCTGCGTCGGGCAGACCTAGACCTGATTGAAGAGCTTCGAGAAACAACTGCAGTCAAACGGGCGTCATACCAACAGAAAATGAGAACACATTACAACCGCAGAGTCTAACCAAGGGAGTTCGCCATTGGCAGCCTTGTTTTGCGAGAAGTAACTCTTGCCACCAAAAATTCGACTGAGGGCAAACTGGCAACCAAATGGGAGAGACCTTACGTTGTGAAAGCCAGACCACGTCCGGGCACTTACCGACTTTAGGACATGGAAGGTCGAGACCTCCCCCATCCTTGGAATACTGAACATTTGAAGCATTATTTTCAATAAAAGTTGTATTTTTATATCGTCCAAATTGTTGTACATTCTTTTTGACAATCTATGTTCTCATTTTCTCCTCATATAGTGTAAATTTATGACTCCATGGGCCACACTTTGTATGACAGCAAGCTTATATCTCAGTTATCTGTGGTATTCCAATAACGCTTTGATTGCAGCCTCGGCCAGACCAAGTCGCAAAAAGCCTCAGCCAGACTGAGCATACAAAGCCTCAGCCAAACTGAGCATGAAAAGCTCGCCCAGACCGAGTCACTCAAAGCCTCAGCTAGACTGAGCATAAAAAGCCTCAGCCAGACTGAGCATGAAGAGCTCGGCCAGACCGTATCACTCAAAGCCTCAGCCAAACTGAGCATAAAAAGCCTCAGCCCGACTGAACATGAAGAGCTCAGCCAAACCGAGTCACCCAAAGCCTCAGCCAGACTGAGCATAAAAAGCCTCAACCTGATTGAGCATGAAGAGCTCGGCCAAACCGAGTCACTCAAAGCCTCAACCAGACTGAGCATAAAAAGCCTCAGCCAGACTGAGCATGAAAAGCTCGGCCAAACTGTGTCACTCAAAGCCTCAGCTAGACTGAGCATAAAAAGTCTCAGCTAGACTGAGCATAAAAAGCCTCAGCCCGACTGAGCATGAGGAGCTCAGCCAGATCAAGTCACTCAAAGCCTCGGCCCGGGCCAGGCATGAAGAGCTCGGCGGATCGAGTCACTCAAAGCCTCGGCCAGTTGAGCTTACAAAGCCTCGGCCAGTTAAGCATGAAGAGCTCGACCAAGGTCACTCAAATCCTCGGCCGATTGGGCATAAAAAGCCTCATCCCAGCCGACCATGATGAGCTCGGCGGGCCGAGTCACTCAAAGCCTCGGCCAGGCCAGAACATAAAAAGCCTCGGCCGGGCCAGGCATGAAGAGCTCGGCGGACCGAGTCCTCAAAACCTCAAAAGCCCAGGCATAAAAGCCTCAGCCAGACTGAGCATGAAGAGCTCGGTCAGACCGAGTCACTCAAAGCCTCAGCCCGACTAAGCATGAAGAGCTTAGCCAGACCGAGTCACTCAAAGCCTCTGCCAGACTGAGCATACAAAGCCTCAGCCAAACTGAGCATGCAGAACCTCGCCAGACTGATTTACTTCAAGCCCCAATCACTCGGCATTGAATTGTTACAAGTTCAAATTCACTCTGCATTGAGTTTTTCCTATATTCACTCTGCATTGAATTGTTACAAGTTCAAATTCACTCTGCATTGAGTTTTTCCTATATTCACTTTACATTGAATTGTTACAAGTTCAAATTCACTCTGCATTGAGTTTTTCTCACATTCACTCTGCATTGAGTTTTTCTCACATTCACTCTACATTGAATTTTTCTTACAAGTTAGATTTCACTTTACATTGAGTTTTCCTTAAATTTTACACTTCACACTAATTTATACATAAGCCTTATACAAGTCGCCATTCTCATTCATTTCAGATGTGCAAACAAAAGCAGTAGCATGAAAACAAGACTCAAAATTTTATTTATTCACAAACTTATACATAAGTTTCTTACAATCATTCAAAAGCAGAAGCCAAAATTCAAAAGAAAAAAAGAAAAAAAAAAAAAAAACGTAAGTACAGGTTTTATTCACATCAGTCACTCATTCTCACTTGACACAAGGTCTTCTTCTTCAATGGCCTCATCTAGGGGGGTCTAGGCCACGTCGTCTTCATTAATCCTTACACCACTAAGGTCCAAGTCTAGGAACAGTTCTTCTGCCTTCCCCTTAAACATCTTCGACCCTTGTCCCACTTCGGCCATTTCGTGTTTGCGAAGTCCGACTGGAAGCTCTCAATAACCACCTTGATCCTGCCTCCAGCGGTCGTTCCCAACGGGCCCGCCCCTCCAGACACCTCCCTTGCCAAGTTACTGGCGACCGCGACATCGACTGCCATCTGAAATTCAGCAGACCCCTTGAATTGCTCTCTTCTGCAGCGCGCCAGATCGGTATCTGCGCCCTTCGAAATTGCCTTAGTTCTTTCTTCCTCCAACTCCTTCTGCAATCTTGCCTTCTCCTCCATTGCCTTAGCGCGTTCATCCTCCAACTCCTTATGCAGCCTAGCAATCTTCACGTCTGCTTCATCCTTCTCTTTGATCTGCTGGGCACACAGCTCTTCATTGTTCGCCATGGCCTCTTCAAAACGACCATTAGCGACCGTGCAGGCATTTTTAGCCTCTTCGAACTTCTTCTGCTCGCCAACCAGTTGGAATTCAAGCGACACTACCTTGCGGCATTTGTCCTCTACCTCCAACTTGGTTGCGAGCAGCTCAGCATGGACTCAAGCGGCCACATTGCGTTGTACGATCGCCAGTATCTCCCTCTTCTTGGCCTTTTCAGCCTCTTCCAACCCCCTTGCACAAATGCTCCGTGTGGTCCTCCTCCACCCCGCAGTTTCACTCCTCAAACTTGCAAGTTGGGCCTTCGCCTCCTCCAACTTGGTCTTTCCCACCGCCGCCTTTCTCAGCAAAGCTCTTACTAAGATGGTCACCTCCATTTGGGCGGAGCACAACCCCCTCAGCAGCTCAACCTCATTGAGCCTGGCCACCGAGCACACCGCTCCGTCGTCCACAATCTCCACAAGGCGATCTGCAGCCGCCCTGGCTAAGCCTTCTTCTCCCTCCAGCCGCCCAGCCACTGCACGAGCGTGGTAGATAGTAGTCGTCAGCCTAGCCCCTTCTCCTTGAAGAGCAGGGCCCCCTTTTGGCTGTTGCTCCATCATTTCCTTAAGACCAGCTAACCCACTCTCCACTGGCACTTTAGGTATGTCACTCAGGTACTCTTCTTTCTCCTGGCCTCCTTGGCTTTTGCCCCATTCCATGTCTGGGGAAACTACACTTTCGGGGGTCGCCTCCACTCCCTTCTCCCTTATTGCGGCCGACTCCTCCACCATAGGGGTAACCTCCTCCCCAACCCTCACCCTCTGCAACCCAGGCTCACCTGAGACCCCCTCAGGGCGAACCCTCTTTTCCTTCTTCTTCTTCAAAGCCTCTGCCCCCCTGTTTGACCTCTCCTTCACCAGATCCACCGGGGAGGGGGGTCGTGGCTCAAAACTGCCCAAGTCTTTTTCCCACAGTGGCTTGGGGGGCGGTCGAATTCTCTCCCTCGCGACTAGTTTTGGTGGTGGGCCTAACTGCACCTCCTGGAATTTTTGGGCTCTGGCAAAAATGGTCCGATCTTCCACCTCCTGTGCTTTTCTTCTTGCCTCTAGTTCTTCCAGTGCCAGATCTCCACCGGTGGTGAGGCCCAATCTGCGACAAACAAAGGCGGGGCCAATTTGGGCAGATAAATCCCACTTGACGCCCTCCTTCTCCCTCCAAGCCTTTACCTTTTTCACCCTCTCCTACGCGGCAACCCCCAGCTTTGGCTCCATAGACTTGGTAGGCACTCCCCACACCGTGTGCACCCCTACTCTCCCGTTCGCAAACACGTAGAACCACCGTGGCCTCTATCCCTTGATTGATGATGGCAACCCTGCCACCAGACCCCTCCCTACCGCTGCCTGCAAAGTGACCCAAGTTTCTTGCTGGCCTGAGGCCTTGTAGCATGCAAAAAACTCATCTACCGTCATAGCCGCCCCCTCCTTCGCTTTCGGCCACGGACTTGCACAGGCCAATGCTATCTTCCACACATTGGGCATTAGTTGACCTAGCGCCACTTCCAGTCTGTTTAAGACATCCACTACTACCTATGGAAGCGGCAACCTCAACCCACCCTTCAACGCCTCCTCATAGAGGGCAAACTCCCCCGGCCGGGCGTCGGACAGCCTCTCCGTTGGTGTTGGTAGCATCAATTCTATTTGTGCGAGAACCCAGTATTTTTTGCGCATACCCTTCAACTCCCCCGCAATAACGGTCGACTTGTCAGCTCAGCCTGGTTGATTGGCTTCGGAGCCACCATCAATGTCAACGAACGCGGCGGTCCCGCTGGCCCCCCTACTCTCTTCACTTGCCTCTCCCTCCTATGTTGTACTGCCAGGTCAATCGCGTCATCATCCCCTAGGGGATCAACCCTTGCGATGGTTGCTTCCTCTTGGGACATCTCTCTCATATATCTTCGAATAGCTTCAGATGTGGGCGCAAGAAAATTCAAGAAGTGTTGCAGGGGCGTATCGTTAACCTTGAAAGAGTTTAGGTTTGGAATGTTTTGATGTCTAGCACAAAGATAGGTGAAGCGAATAATCCCTAAGGCCCAAGGTTTGCCGTATTCAAGGGTCCTATTAAATTTCCCCAGTTTGAAAATTTTTCAAAACACCGCCAAAACTGTCCTTTCAACACCCTGTAATAACCTATCGTTTCACTTCTGGCCCAACGCCTAAACTCCCCCACCACGAGATGCCGCCACGTGTACGACCACAATCCACTGCCCCCTTCCCCTACCTTGTCTTTTCCACTTCAAGTCATCAGCGCCGCCTCTCGAGCCTCGCACTGCGTCACCTCACCCTTCGCGGTCTACTCTTCTCATAGTCGGTCCCTTCACTCGGCTACCCTTCGCGGTCGGCCCTCCTCATGGTCGGTCCCTCCACTCGACTACCCTCCGCTGTCGGCCCTCCTCATGGTCGGTCTCTCCACCCGACAACCCTTCTCGGTTGGCCCTCCTCATAGTCGATCCCTCCACCTGGAAACCCTTCGCAGTCGACCCTTTTCATGGTCGGTCCCTCCACTCGGCCACTTCTGGTTGTTCGTTCCTTTCCCTCGCCCCACCAACCCTCATTTTTCTCACTATTCCCTTCGTTAGACTAAAGCTGCACTCGGGAATAGGGGACTACTAACGTGGGTAGGCCCATAAAGGCCATAACCCACTATAAACAACCCAAGCCTACCACTTAGGGCCTAATACATAACCCAACTGATAAGGCCCAGCACCATCAACATATCATGTTTCATGCCTTACCATGCTTTGGTAGAGTGGCATTCGTGCCTTAGGTTCGGTCCTTGGTTTGCGTGCATGTATGCACGCATCTCGAGTGTCTCATTTCCATCTTATGGCCTCTTATGTGAGTGTGGCTGAGGACCACTTGTGTTGGTGTAAGTCCATTATGCATTGTGTATGCCATTTCATTTCATAGCATTGTGTATGCTAGGTTGTATGTTAGCGCATTGTGTATGCCATGTTACCTCGTGCATCGTGTATGCCATTTCATAGCATTGTGCATGTTAGGTTGTATCTTAGTTGCATTCATGCATGTCATGCATATTGCATTATGTTTGGGATAGGAGTTAGCCTGAGCACGGGAAACGAGGTACATTTCGTACTCCGAGTGACAGAACGTGTCTCAATTCCCCAGTCACCGACACTCTGAATTATCCATGATAGAGTCTCGGTATTGTTGTGTTTTTACGTGCATTCATTTCATATTGAGTTATGCAATTCGACTCCTCAACCATCATGCATCGAGATGCGTGATTGGTGGCACGAGGATCGAGGCATGCAGACATATGTGAAAATACATTGCCGTACCCCTTTCTTGCTCTCTGTTGCAGCCAATCAAGAATCAACAGCCTTTCAAAGCTTTGCAGAGTATTAGAACATAAGCGTATGTGAGGCTAATCGGGGCGTCGCAATGGATTTCCGCGCCAAAGCAACTCAAACATGCATCATCCATCATCCGGAGTAAAGTCGAGACAGTCCCTAACTTGCATGCTAGTTTATAGCTTTCCTAGATTAATTTGTTAATTAATTAGGATTTTGTACTGTATTCGGACTGTATTATTTATTTGGGACTGTATTATTTATTCGAACCCTCTGTGCGAGCGCAGTGTTGTAATAAGTGTGCGTGAGTGTGATGTATGTCTTCCAACCCCACGTCTTTCTTTCATTTTATTTACCAGCTTATGATGGTTAGATTAGGGCATGTTTCAATTATCATACAGTATGATAGCATGTTTGCATTCATTCATCTGTTTTGCATGCACCGGGCTCGACACATCATACTAACTGCATTTGTATTTCAATTCCGAGTTGAATACTTGATAGCTGTTGCATCTCATATGCCATGTTTAGAATAGCCGAGCCTGCTATAGTTGCATTTTTGCATGTGTTGCATTAGGCATTTCTGTATAGTTAGGATCATGCATGGATTTCTAATTAGCCTCTGTTTTGGCTTGGAGTACTTGGTGAGTTTTTATGCTTTAGCATCCTTGCATGCGTGTGAGTGACTGCCATGATAGCATGCTTACCATGAGGCTATTTGCTTATGTGATATAACTGCCTGAATGCCTGTGGGTGAAGGTTGGGTTATTTGGATTGGGACAAATCATCAAACTGAGAGTTTTAAGCCCACTAGATAGTGGCAAAACCATGTTTTCTAAGCCCACCTGAGGGTGGCAAAATCTGCATTTTAAGCCTACCTGCGGGTAGCAAACCATCTTTCCAAAACAAATATGAATGTTTTGTTCCAATTCAGGCGACCCGGTTTATACTTGTATGTTGTGCGCATCACATAGTAAATCTAGGCTAATAACCGGAATAAGAACGTACAATGTTTTCAAAACTAGATATCATGGTTAGTAGAGGCCGATCTTTGATTGGGCGAGCGAAGTGCTCACGGTGACCTTCAATCGTACCCAAGTTCCCGAGCCGAGGCAACTTTGGTGATGACGGACACGTGGCCTTAGGCAAACGAGTTAGGGTTTCCTAAATTTCCCAAAAACTAAAATATTTAGGTGGCGACTCTGTATCTGGCAAAGTAGTCTATGTTTGGCACTTCTTTCAAAAATCTGTTTTCTCAAAACGATTTGCCGGATTTGGACTCTTTGGTTTAGATTAAAAACCATGACAATTAGAGTCCTGAACTGTAGTGAACCCAAGACAAACGGAACGGGGGACCTCATTCATCCCTCCCGAGGGGTTCAGGGACATCTACAGTTTTTGGCGACTTTGCTGGGGATTTAGAGAGTTTGACTCGAACTCACGATATCTTGTTTTGATTACATTTGTGTGTTTCTTTGCATTTCATTTGCATTGGTGCGCCTAGGACACCATGTTTGCCATCTGCTATTCCTGAACGATTTGTCGGAGGCTTGTCTTGTCAAGGCATGACCATAAGGCTGACCGGTTACGAGCTCTGCCAGTATGGGAACACAAACCCCAGTTTTACCAGGGCACCCTTTTTTTGACCATTCGACCTAGTGCATATTTCGGATCCGTAGTGACCATTCCAAACTAAGACAGGTTTCTTACCTGATATAGGTTGTTTGAAACCCCTACGTGCGTAGTGAAACCCTAGCTCCTGACAAAATAGGACAGGGAAACCCTATCCCGACATAGGGGTGTTTTGGCTCTCACTTATCTGTTATGTGCTTTTAGAGTGCGTCTCTATAGGGAATGCATGTATCAGTGTATGAGTTTGGGCATCAGGCCTGCAGGCATCAGTTAGTGTTTAAGAATCAGTTATCTGCGGGTATCAGATTCAGGGATAATGATCAGTGTTTGGGAACAGTGTGTATTCAGCTTATCGACCGTGTGTTGTTATGCCCAGCTGTGTGTTGTGTATTTATTTTAAGCTGTATGCTGCTCGTTTATCTGGTTGTTTTATTTCCTTATTGCTTTATTTATCTTTTTGCTAGGACAGTTTTAGCACAATTGCTTCAAACCCAGTAGATATTCCCCAAGCACTTTGGATAAGAGGTCGTCGGCTCAATCGATCTGAGGATCTGGTTGACGGACAGCCAGTGTTCCATTCTCTACCCCGGTTATCGAAGAAATTTGAAAGCGCGGTGTGTACGGCGAGAGGTTACGAGCGATGGCCTACCCTAGCGATGAGCAGTCGGTGAGGTCTTAGTTTCTGCCATAGAGATACACATACCAGTCAGTCAGCAGGATCAGCAGAATATTGTCAGGATGGAAAAAATGATCGCCGGCTCAAGAAACATAAACAAATCACGAGGAGGCCATTGTCCGTAAGTGGAGTTCTCTAAACAGCAGGCCACAATCATGGCCCAACAGGCGGAACTAATTACCCGGCTACAGCAGCAAGCCGGAGCATTAGCCTCACACCCAAACCCTCCCCCACCAGGAATCCCCCTACCCGAGCAAACACCACCTGTCCAAAATGTCCTGCCAAACATCCAAAACACCTTGCCAAATGTCCAGAACATCTAGGAGGACACAGACATTCTAACGGGGCCAGCTCCGCCCCCACTTCTGCCTCAACTTTCCAAAACCTATACACCCGCCAACCACCCGGACTCTCCTTGAGTTGAAATAGATCATCTGACCTTGAAATTGAGCAAGCTCGAGAAGCTATTCAAAAAATCCCAAGGGGTGAAGGCTATTCCAGATATCGAGGACGGATATACCAATGTGGCTGTGACCTTACCGGATAGATTCAAAATGCCACAGATTGATCGCTTCGACGGATCTGGTGATCCCATGGTCCACCTCCGACTATTCTCAGATATACTACGACCAATGGGCCTACCCAGACCCCAGAAGCTTTCGCTATTTGGCCGAACCCTATCGGGAGTAGCCGCCATCTGGTATGCGAAGTTGGAGGATGATGTCAAGCGAAGTTGGGACGAAATGGCCGAGGCCTTTGTTGCGCAATGTTCTTACAACACCCAAATTGAGATTACCACTCATGATCTCGAAACAACAAGGCAGGAGCCCAAGGAGAGCTTCTCGAATTTTGTGACCTGGTAGAGAGCAAAGGCCTCGATGATGACTTTAAGGCCCACTGATAAGAACCAGATCAGGATGATTGTACACAATCTCCAGCCAAAACTGATGCAAAAGATGATTGTACTCCCCTTCTCCACCTTTTCGGATCTGCACAAGATGGGGGTACAAATTGAAGATGCAATGAAACAAGGTCTGATTGACCAAGACAGGGAACAACCCCGGAGAACTTTTAACCGCAACAACAACGCGGGCAGTGGTAGCTGACTACAAAACCGAAGGTTAGCGTGGTCGCCACCATTCCCCCTCCCCTTCCAAGGCCCATGGCAGCCACACCCTTCTCTGGTGCATCCGGAAGTAGTACCCAAACCACTAAATACCAACCTAGAGGCCAAAGAACCTTTACCCCATTGTACATGCCTTTGTCCAAGGCTCTAGGGATCTTAATCAGAAAAGGGCATCTAAAACCCCTAGAGCCGAGGCCGTTACCAAATCCACTCCCCCCCACTCACAACCCAGCCAAGTATTGTGCATATCACCAGCAACACGGTCATGACATAGACCAATGCTTCAGATTGCGTCATGAGATTCAGGATCTCATCGACAAACAGGTGATTTTGCCACCAGAAAGACCCAATGTTACAACCAACCCACTCCCTACACACAACCCAGCTCCACCTCCCAAAAGAGTCAACTTTATCCAAGCTGGGTGCGTGTCTTACGATCCTAACATCTATATCACTCCCTCCCATCTACCTAAGCGGAGGTGCTCCTTCCATTGCCGACTTTTTGTGCATGTTGGACATCTCTAACCAACCCTAAGCCAATGGTGGTGGCCGTTGAAAGCGATTAAGGAAGATTGCAAGGAGGATGGGCTGTTGAGGCGGGGTTTGGCGATCTGGGAATTTCGCTAGGGAGCCTCTCGATCCAAGTGAGTACATTCGTGAGGCGATTTGAGCCAAGTATAGGATTGCCAAAGAGGCGAGCGTGTGTGATCGAGAGGATAGACTTGGCGAGGAGCGGATGATTTGTGACGTAGAAGAGGGCTTTGCCAACCTATAGTTTTGATGACCAAGAATCGAGGTGATCCAACTAGTTTGATTATGAGGAATCGGCAGAGGTCACTAGATGGCTGGATGATCAACCAGATGTGGTAGAAGAGTTCCAACGAGCAGGGCGGCGAGCGAGGGTATCAATTGTGGCGGAAGGGCGGAAGTCGATACATTGGGAGGCGCTGGTACAAAGAATTTCGCTCAAAATAGGAGCATTGTGAATGTAGGGAAAGCTGAACAACAAACTGCACTAACGCAGGTGGAACAAGAAAAGATTTGGGATTCTGAGAGAATCCGGAAGGCCAAAGCCCATGAAGTGATTGAAAGTCTTTGTGGAGCACGAAGGCGAAGATCTTTGTGAGCATAGGGGCTAAAAGTCTTTGCAAGTACAATCATGCGAGCGAGCAGGTGCCTTCGAATGCCAGCGGAATGTGGTGGGAAGGCGATGACTTATGTCTTGCCCACAGGAGCGATGATTGGAAGCAATCAACGGATAACACAGTACCTCAATGAGGTTGATCACATGACAAGAAACGGGCGGTATTTCAAGCCCCCGCACCTAGACCAACCCGAGGCATCTGGGAAGGACAAGGAAGCTGAAAAGTAGAAAGAGAAACAGATTGAAGAGGAAGCTGTACTAAGGCAATTAAAGAAGATACAAGCGGACATCTCCATCTGGGGACTGTTTATGGCGTCACGAGTGCACAGGCAGGCTGTCCTATCTGCTATGGACAAGACTAAACTCTCTATAGATACCACACCAGAGCAGCTAGTTGGACTGGTCTTTCCGGGAGGAGGTTCCCCGACGTTAACTTTTTCAGACAAAGAAGCGCTGAGGCGCAAATCATAACAAACCCTCTACATCTCTATGGAATGTAGAGACAAATGGAATGCCGATGGTTCTTGTCGACACGGGATCTGCCATTAATGTGTGCCGTCAAGGGCGGCATCTGAATTGGGTTAAAGCCCACGCAGTTCGTGCCAACTACTCAAGTGATCGAGCCTATGATAACACCGGCGGGGAGGTGATGGGGAATTTGTCAAAATTGAGACCCGGTTAGTCGAGGACAACCTGGCGTTGAATTCCATGTCTTGGACGTTCCTACAACCTTTAATCTATTCTTGGGGCGACCGTGGTTGCACCAAGTAAAGGCAGTCTCTTCCACTCTACATCAGATGGTGAAATACCCCTATGGAAAGGGAGTAGCCATTGTTTTCAGGAATTCATCGATTCATCCACCTCCGGAGGTATCCACACCAGTCCTAGAAATTGAGCACGACATGGAGGACGTGTTTCTGTCAGGTTTTACTTTGGCTGAGGCTCGGGTTGTGCAGAATATCACGGCTGTTAATGAGGGAGTGTACGTCAGTGCTCAATCTGTATACCTCATGAACAAGCTACAACATATCCCTGGGATGGGATTAGGAAGGAGCGGTCGGAAAGGCGTCACAGTATTGGCCAAAGTGCCACACAACCCTCATACCTTTGGATTGGGTTATTTGCCCACCAAAGAAGATTGGTTAAGGAAGGGAAAAGAAATGGCTGGAAGAGCTAGGGCAAAGAAGGCTGGGAAGCCATTCGAGCTGATGCATAGGCCCATTCAGGGTACCCTAAACGAGCAACCGTCCAGGGAGGAAGATTTTCCTTTTGTGGCTTCGAGGCGTGGTGAGCAGCGGAGAAAAAGCGCGTACCGACCTTGAGATTTTCTTTGACCTACAACTATCCAAGAATAGCGTTGCGAAGAGTAAACAGACCCATCGGTGAGGTTGAGCGGTGTAAGGCGATGGACTCAGGGCCTTGAAGTTGAAATGGGGGTAGCACTGGCATGTTTACTTTCGGATCCTTCGATCGACCATAAGTGCTTGGGGGATAACTTCTCAGTTTCCATGATTGGGGATGAAACGGCTGCGGGCCTACCAGCAACTATTTTGGATGCATCTATCGCACCCTCTCTCACTTGAATCTGATGAGGATTTTTGTCCAACGATCTAAGTCGGTGGTGGAATCTGATTCCACCGAATCTTGTGAGTGGAATCGGGTTCAGCTCGGCCTAATCTGATCAGTAATCTGGAGATGATAACCCGGATGCCACAGTTATGTCCAGGTCGTCTTTTTCTTTCTCGTTTAAGTCTGTTGTAACCGAGGAATCGGACGATTTGGATGTGCTTAATGAGAATCAAATAGCTGTAGTTTCTAAATACTTTTCTATGCCTTTAATTTATTGCATAAACTTAGACTTTCAAAATTTTGATAAAAACGACAAGGAAGAAATTCCTTGGTTTTAGCAGCTTAATTGGCGGAGCGGAGAGATTTGTTAAACCCTAATGGATGAAATCACTACCGTGAATATTAGTCTTGAGGAGGACCCGGTGGTCGGATCGAGTCCACGTTGTCTTCGGAGGAACACGAGCACTTAGTCGCTTTGTTAAAAGATTTCAAAGATGTTTTCGCATGGTCCTACGAAGACATGCCTGGGATCGATCCTAAGATTGTACAGCACCGGATCCCTCTTGACCCCGAGGCCCGACCAGTCAAGCAGAAACTCAGAAGGATCCGCCTGGACTGGGCTCTCAAGATTAAGGAAGAGATCACCAAGCAAATCAACGCAGGCTTCCTACTGGTATCTGAATACCCGACTTGGTTGGCCAACATCGTTCCAGTGCCGAAGAAGGATGGTAGAATCCGAGTATGCGTGGACTTCAGGGATTTGAACAGAGCTAGTCTGAAGGACGACTTTCCCTTGCCGCATATTGACGAGCTAGTGGACTTCACAGCAAGGCATGCTTTGCTCTCATTCATGGATGGCTTCTCAGGATACAATCAGATAGTGATGGCACCAAAAGACCGAGAAAAGACTGCATTCACTACCCCATGGGGGACATACTGCTATAGGGTAATGCCGTTTGAGTTGAAGAATGCTGGAGCTACTTATCAACGGGCCGCGACCACAATACTGCACGACATGATCCACAAAGAGGTTGAGGTGTACGTAGACGACATGATTGTCAAGTCCAAAGAAAGAGAGGGCCACTACACCGCCTTGCAAAAGTTCTTTCAAAAGATCAGAGAATGCAGTTCTGTTGAATCCTCAAAATGTCGTTTGGTGTTACGGCGGGAAAAATCTTTGGGGTTTCGATTACCTGAGAGGTATCGAAGTCGACCCTTCCAAAATCAAGGCCATCCTAGAAATGCCCCACCAAGGGAAAAAGATGTGCGAGACTTTACGGGTAAGTGCAATTCATAAGGCGATTTATCTCAAAATTCACCTTGACTTGTGAACCACTTTTGGTCTCCTAAAGAAAGGAAAGAAATTCAATGGACGGCCAATGCCAATTGCTTTTGAGCAGATCAAGGAATACTTACGAGAACACGCCTGTTGTCCTTTGCGAGCGGAAACCATTGATATTGTACCTTCGATGGTTGAGACTACGATGGGTTGTATGCTCGCCTGAGAATCAGAAGACAAGGTGGAGAAAGCCATCTACTATCTGAGCAAGAAGATGCTAGAGTATGAGACTCGCTACACACCTTTGGAGAAGGCTTGCTTAGCTTTGGTATGGGCTACCAGGAAGCTACGGGGCTACCAGGAAGCTACGGCACTACCTGTTAGCTCACTCCGTAATGTTGGTTTCACGACTCGATCCCATCAAATATCTTTTCGAGAAACCAGCACTTACGGGTAGGCTAGCTCGTTGGTTGCTGTTGCTCTCCGAATTCGATCTGAAGTATGTAACGTGCAAGTCAGTCAAGGGAAGAGCAGTAGCAGAATTCTTAGCCGACCATCCAGTGGAAGGGGGTGAAGCAGTTGAGTACCTATTCCCAGATGAAGCTATTTTGCACATCGACGATGAAACTTGGACGATGTACTTTGACGGAGCGTCAAATCAATACGGGTATGGGATAAGAGTGTTGCTGATAGCACCTGACAAGTCCTGTATCCTTCTAGCCTTCAAACTCCGGTTCAAAGTCTCGAACAACAAAGCAGAATATGAGGCATGCATTGCTGGTCTAAAAGCAGCCCTGGAACTAGGGACAGGACGGTTGGACGTCATCAGGGACTTGAACTTGGTTGTGTCTCAAGCAAAAGGAGACTGGAAAGTCAAGGAAGAAAAGATGATGATGTATCACCAGACCTTGGATTTGTTAATTCCTCAGTTTGAAAAGCTAAACTTTGCTCATCTACTAAGAGAGAACAACAGGTTCGCAGATTCTTTAGCAACTCTATCTTCTATGATAGACATTGCATTCGAAGTCTGGATGCGACCAGTCATCATTGACCAGAAATTTGCGCCAGCCTACGAGTCGATTGTTGCTATAGATGAAGCTCAGGACAAAAACCCACAGTACCACGACATTTGGAATTTCTTGGGAAGGAAGCATACCGCCAGGTAAATGCCAAGGATAAAAGGGCAATCGGAAGAATGGCCGTTCGGTTCATCATCTGTGGGGTAAATTTGTATAAAAGAGGTCATCACGGGAATGCATAAGGCGTATTAGCCGATCTTTGAAGAATCAAAAGCGTCTAATGGAAGCCATCCATGGAGGAGAATCGATCACATGAATGGAGATATCTTGTACGGAAGATTCTCGAGATAGGGTTACTCTTGGTCCACCATGGAGGAGGGGCTATGTCGGTTTTGTTGACGATGCCACAAATGTCAAATTCATACAAATCGCATGAACATTCATACGTCGAAGGTACATACAATATGACTTCGCCATGGCCATTTTCAATCTGGGGGATTGATGTGATCGGGGCTGTCACTCCAAAGGGGTCGAATGGGCATGAGTTCATACTGGTTGCGATAAATTATTTCACGAAGTGGGTCGAGGCCTAATCTTTTGCGGTGTTGAAGGCTTCGCATGTTGCAAAGTTCATCAGAAACAACATCATCTGTGAGCTACGGAGTCCCAAACGAGATAATCTCAGATAACAGTTCCCACTTCAAGAAGGAAGTGATTGACTTGTTGGAGAAATACAACGTGGCTTTTCATAAGTCATCTACCTATCGACCGCAAACCAATAGAGCGGTTGAGGCCGCCAACAAGAACATCAAACACATATTGCAGAAGATGGTGGAAACTTACCGGGATTGGCGGATAAGGCATCGTTTGCTCTGTAGGCTCTGGGACTTCAATCAGAACTTTTACTGGGGCGACTCCGTATTCATTGGTTTATGGGATGGAGGCCGTTTCACCTATCGAGATTGAGGTTCCATCATTGCGAGTATTGGCTGAGTGCCAAATAGCCGAAGCAGACTGGCAGCAGAGCAAATTTGAGGAACTCATGCTATTTGATAAGCGAAGACTGAAAGCACTGTACCATGTCCAAGGTTATCAGCCTTGAATTGCCAGACTTTCAACAAGAAAGTTAAGTCCAGGAATCTAAAGGAAGGAGATTTGGTGCTCAAAGACAACCGAGCTCCCATCCACGACCCAAGGGGCAAGTTCAGACCCAATTGGACTGGTCCCTACATCATTAAGTCAATCAGTCGGTGGAGCGTGGTTACGATGGATCTAGATGGCTTGGAGTTCTCTGGCAAGATCAACATGGACAAATTGAAGAAATATTACCCTTAAGAGACTCGCTAGGCGAAAACCCGAAAGGCGACCTAGAGCAAAACTCAAAGCACAAAAAATTTTTGAAACTACAAAAGCGGGCTCATGAGGTTGAAAACCCGCAAAGGACGGCCTTGGCAAAAGTTAGAGTGTAAAAGGAGAGTGAAATACCCGAGTGAACCTGACCCCGAACTACGTAAGGCTTGATTCCCATCTTTGGGATACCTAGGCAACTTCATTCTGAAGTCCAGCCGTAAAACACTTCAAATTCGATCGTGTCCATGTAATGGTTTTTGATCATCTTTGCCTTCTCTGTATCCGAGAGTTCGGTTGTAATCATCGCTCCAAGGACTAACTACAATGCGTTGCGGTGCCATTCAAACAAGGGGCAACTTTTCGTTGCCATTCAATGCGCCGCGGTGCCGTTCAAACAAGGGGCAACTTTCCATTGCCATGTAGCTCTCTTCAAGCAAGGGGCAATTTTCCTTCAGATCTGAGGTTGTGCATCTCAGGAGTAGGTTTCATGTTCGTTGAGCAAGTAGCCGTTTGCAAAAATAGTTTTTGAGAATTTTTGCTGAGGTTGACTAATTTTCTCGAAAATTATTTCATTTTCCGAAACTAGACCATTTTCTTGGACCCAAAAAGGAAAATTTTCAATGCTCATGGCCTGACTTGCATGATTTCAAAATCAAAAATTGAACAAGCGTGTTAATCTAACTCTCATATTGGTCAAAATTGTTTTAGTAGAAAAATCAAAACAAAAAAATGGTCAAAATAATGAACTAGGGGCACAGTTGAGTCAGGTGTTTTGTCTTTTCCCCTTTGCCAAAATACTTGCTAGAAAGGGCACTATACTTGCCGGAAAGGGCACCGTATTCGCCAGAAAAGAGCACAACAAAGGGCTGAAAGCTCTCTCACCCTCCAAGCAATGAGGTATCAAGCCAAGTGCAAAGCACGAACCGGAATGGGGCAAGATATTCCACCCCATCATCTGGACAGATCTTATCACGTCCAAACTCCCCAACAAAGCATCATCAACCGATGTTAGTTGCAGATTTGCTACACACCCAGTTGTAGCGCAACCCTTCTATAGGAGGAATTCACTAGCTGTGAACGGAAGAAAGAGAATCTAGCAGTATGCTAGGGGCAAGAGCCCGCAACTTCCTATTTATCCATCAACCACCTAGGGGAGGGATTGAAAAATGAGAGATTGAAGAATAGAGAGATGTACGATGAGAGAAAAAGTAAGAAAAGGGCTTTTTCAGAAAACAAGAGATTGAGTGCCAGAGTGATATGAGAATCACAAATGAGAAAGGGTGGGAAACACTACCCAGTGAAACAAGCTCCCTATGCACGTCTGAGTGTCGTGTCTTTTTTGTTTTATCTCGGTTCTTGTTTTGAGTCATTTTGAGTGTTACTCGATGTGTCTAGGTTGTGTGCCTTTTATTTCCTTGTTGAGTCATTTTGGCTGTGTTCAGTGATAGGCTCAATACCTGGTCGAAAAATCATCTCTCAATTTCAAAAATAAAATCGTTCTGTGCTCCGAGTGCCGTGCCGTTCTCCACATTTGTGCAAAACAGAATTTGTTCTTTCATAAAACCGCAGGGTTTAACCCAGGTTATGTGAGAACAGTGGAACCAGGACCTATCTGAAGCTATAATGGTTCCGGACTGCAAAGCAAAAGCAAAAGAGGAAAATGTCGGGCATCTGAGTTTGTTCCAACTTCAGTAAGCTCCGAGATCACATTCCGTATGCACCTTGTCAGGCGTTGTCAATGCTCCGAAGTATGAGTGTGCCTCTACCTCAAGCTCAAGATCAAGTCTGCCTCAAGCCAGAATGGTAATCAGAAATGCTCTCTCTGAGTACCAGTTCCTTGCCAGGGTCATCTTGGCTATGTTCACAATGAGCTCCTAGGAGACCAACTGCGATGGTGGAAACTAGAGTTCAAATGGCCGTGGCCTAGAACGCAAAGGTTCGGGATTTTCGAGACTAAAGTCTGGTTTAAATACCCAGGGGTGTATCCCCGGCTTGAAATCTGTATGGAAGCCCCATAGGTTGTGACAGCAAGTATGCACCTCAATTCTGGATACTGAACCAACCTAGTCTGTCACCCCGTTGGAGAATAGGGAAAGTTGTGAAAATGATCATAAAGAAAGGTAGCATCCAAAGTGTTCTACGTATAGAACCCTTGCCAGCATTTCAGAGCCTTTGTACTATGAGTTGAAGGTAAAGTGTTCGAAGAGCACAAGGGGAGATCCCCATCGGAGAAGAGCGGTTCACCGCTACTCACCTCATGAGGTGCTTTCTAAAGCGCCGCTTTGTCCATTTATTGCTTTCCGTAAGCATCATGCATTGTAATGCATTGTACCTATCAAGTTTCTTTCTCAGTCATGCACGATATTGTATGTATGGTTCATTCAAAGAAGTTCTGTTTAAGATCATTCATTTAGTGTATCAATCACACTTTGTTCATATTGTGTATCAATCACACACACTCGCTTTGTATCTATCACACTATGCCTATTTTGTGTATCAATCACACACGCTCGCTTTAGTGTATCAATCACACACATTCTCATTTTGTGTATCAATCACATTCTCTTCACTTTAGTGTATCAATCACACTTCACTCATTTTGTGTAGCTATCACACACATCCTCATTTTGTGTATCTATCATTCACATCATCACCTTTAGTGTATCCATCACACTTGTTCACTAAGTGCATCTATCACACTTTGTGTTCACTTTTAGTGTATCAATCACACTTTGTTCACTAAGTGCATCTATCACACTTCGTGTTCACCTTTAGTATATCAATCATACTTGTTCACTAAGTGCATCTATCACACTTCGTGTTCACATTCAGTATATCCATCATACTCTATTCACATAGTGCATCTATCACACTTTGTGTTCACTTTTAGTGTATCAATCACACTCTGTTCACTTAGTGCATCTATCACACTTTGTGTTCGCTTTTAGTGTATCCATCACACTTGTTCACTTAGTGCATCTATCACACTTTGTGTTCGCTTTTAGTGTATCAATCACACTCTGTTCACATAGTGCATCTATCACACTTTGTGTTCACTTTTAGTGTATCCATCACACTTGTTCACTTAGTGCATCTATCACACTTTGTGTTCGCTTTTAGTGTATCAATCACACTTTGTTCACTAAGTGCATCTATCACACTTCATATTCACCTTTAGTATATCAATCATACTTGTTCACTAAGTGCATTTATCACACTTCGTGTTCACATTCAGTATATCTATCATACTCTGTTCACATAGTGCATCTATCACACTTTGTGTTCGCTTTTAGTGTATCAATCACACTCTGTTCACATAGTGCATCTATCACACTTTGTGTTCACTTTTTGCGTATCTATCACACTTTACTCGCTTTGTGTATCTATCACACGTTCACTTTGTGTATCCATCCGTTCACTTTGTGTATCCATCACACTCGTTCACTTTGTGTATCTATCACCGTTAAGCTTTGTATATCTATTATACACGCTCGCATGCTTGCTAAGATTGCATAATTTTCTTATATCCTTTCTGCATGAGATGTAGTTTGGTTCATGTTTACTTGCTTGCATAGCATTCGCTTAAAATGTTGCATTTAAATTGCTTCATTACAGCTCTCCTTGCACGATCATAAGTTATGTCCGGCTTTGTGCATATCGCTTTGCATTTTGCCCCCCGCCTGCGGGCATGCCTGCGGGCACGTTTCTCTGATATCTAGTATGTTTGTCTGAGTCTTCAGCCTTGTCAAAAATGGGTCGTCTCTGGGCTTTGACATTCACTCCCGTCACTTATGACTTTCGAGTTCTGTCAAAAATGGGTAACTGTAGACACCCCATTTTTGAACGACCTTAAGACTCAGACATCACCAATTGAGCGCTTGGTGATGTTGCATATCATGCTCGTTTGGAGGTCGCGGAGTCTCGGCTGCGAGCCTTGCCCCGGACTTCCGGACTCTTTTGTACCTTGCCTCGGTTTGCGAACCAGGTCCCGTTTTCTCCGTTTTCTCTTCCCAAAGGGAGGGAGAGGTCTCGTAGATCATCTCTTAGTGGCCGTAGGCTACGTTTTGTGGTCGTAGGCCGTTTTTCCCATTTGGAGCCCGGTTTTTGGTTTTTCGGAGCCGTCGGCCGTGTGCCTCGGTTTGAGACCGCTTAACCACCTCCGTTTGCTCCGGTTTTTGGCATACACCTTATTTCCTCCCTTTTGAGGGACACTGTGGTCCGAGAGACCAACTTCGTGGTCGAACGCCACTTCCGATGCCTAACAGCTTGTTTCCAGGGCCCCGAACTACGTGTTTCGGCCCCCGAACCTCCGTTTTGCATCCGTCTTGGTTCATTTTTGGTGGAGACCTCATTTTCATTGTTAGAAAGCTTGTAGAAGGGTGGGTGGCCAGCAATTTTTCTTAAAAAATAGCTTTTTTGGTCAAAAGTGGTTCAGCATGAATCCAAGAAGAAGGAAAACATCTGCGCGGCTTCACCGAAACGGGCATAACTCTTTGCACAAAAGGAATTAAGATATGAGGCTACCACCGTTGGAAAGATTACTTCCGGGCCTTCATTTTACACTCAAGAATCTCCTAAGGACAAGTCCAGGCGGGGGAGATATGATTGGTTGAAGTAGGGGATCAATCCGGTTGGACCGAATCTACGCGGCTTCACCAAAACTGGCATAACTTTTTCCACAGGAGGAATTTTAATGCAAGGTTTGCAGCATTGAAAGCTAACTTCTGGGGCTTTATCCTAGGGGGTGGCCAGCCACTTTGCCCCCTTTGACCTGGTCGGCGGGCCACCTTAACTGGTCGGCCGGCCACCTAGCTGGTTGGCTGACCACTTTGGCCCTTTTGACCTAGCCGGCCATTCTTGCCCTCCCAAGTGTGTTCCAGCTGTGCAATTTGTTTTTCCCCAGATCCTATACCCGAGGGTCAATCTTTGGGGGGCAAATTTGAATTGGTTTTTCCCCCCATTTTCCCCCATTTTCTCCACTCCTTTGCCTATATAACCAGCACCCCTAGCTGTGTTTTAGAGGTGACAAAATTTTGTTCTAAGGCTCTTGCATTCAATCTCTCTCCCTCTCTACTCTAAGCATCAAAACCCCTTAAGTCCTACACCATTTCTACACCACCTCCAAGCCTACAACCTCCATATTCCATTCTAGCAACTTGATGCTATTTTTTAGAGCTTAGGAGCATCATTCCTTCAACCAAAAGCTGCTGGAGCTTTGTGCTACAAGGGTAAGCTTCATTTCCCTCTTTTTATTCCTATTTTGGCATGCAATCTTAGCCTTTGTTGCTTACATTTTTGGGCTCCGACCCAAACTGTAAATAGTCATATTTTGAGCTCCTTTTCATATTTGATTAAGGATCTCTTGCTTTTTGAGGTCTCCTACTATCACTTGCCTCTTTAACTCTCTTTTAGGCCTATTTTTGCATAGTATTTTAGGCTTATTTTTGAGCTATTTTGGACTTGGTCATAAACTTTAAAATATCATGTTTTAAGCCCCTCTTCAATATTGTTGAAGGTCCCTCCTCTGTTTGAGGTCAGAAGCTACCACTTGCCTCTTTGTCCCTCTTTTGGCCTTTTTCTTGCATGATAGTTTAGCCCCACTTGTGTTTATTTTCGTAGTTTGATGTAAACTGTAAAGTGCTTTTTTTTTAGCCCCTCTTAAACTTTGTTGAAGGGATCCTTTCCATTTGGGGCCAGCTGCTGCCCCTTATCTCTTTTCTCCCTTTTAGGGCCATTTTTGCATGATAGATAAGCCATATTTGTGATCACTTTTGAGACTTGTTGTAAACTGAGAAAAGTCTTGTTTTGACATCATCTTCATGTTTTATTAAGGTTCAATTTTTTTTTTTTTTTGAGGTCATGTGCTATCTTGTATGCTTGGTTGCTTCCCATTTTGAGCCTTACATCCTAGCCCTTGTTGCATGCCTTATTTGACCTTCTAGCCACTGGAATCCAATGGATTTCCAGTGGCTTTGATGCTATTTTGAGTCTCCAAAATAGAGGGGGGTGACCCCCTCTCACCTTGACTTGTTTGGTGGCTATTTTGGCCTTCCAAAGCGACCCCATCTTGCATGCTTCTTAGGCACATTCTAGGGTCAATTTGTTGAGTTTTGGGACTACTATATTTGATTTTCAAAGTTGGTTTGGGGCTGCCACATGCCTATCTTGTATATGCTTAAGAATCCCTTGTATGCCCTTCCAAAGGAGCCCCTCATTTGTGCATGTGTTGGCTGTCTTTCCATGGTTATTTGGGCTTATTTTGGCATTCTTTATTCACTAAATTTTTCTGGTTTGGTGAGTGCTCACTTGCTTCATGTACTTACCATGTAATCCATGTTTGATAGTCAAAATTGCATGCTAATTTAAGCTATCTTGCTAGCACTTTTTGGCCACACTCTAAACTGTAAAAGTTCATGTTTTGGGACTGCCTTGACTCTGTCTTCATGCTTCATGTTCAAATAATGCATGCTTGGTATAGCTATAAGTCATTCCATGTGCCTAGTTTTGAGTTTCGGGTTTCATCTCATGCATCGGGTGCCATATTGCCATGCTTCGGGGCTGTTTAACATCATGTTTTAGTGCTGAAATTTGCTTGTTTGCATATCATGTTCCATGCCTTACCATGCTTTGGTAGAGTGGCATTCGTGCCTTAGGTTCGGTCCTCAGTTTGCGTGCATGTGTGCACGCATCTCGAGTGTCTCATTTCCATCTTATGGCCTCTTATGTGAGTGTGGCTGAGGTCCACTTGTGTTGGTGTAAGTCCATTATGCATTGTGTATGCCATTTTATTTCATAGCATTGTGTATGCTAAGTTGTATGTTAGCGCATTGTGCATGCCATGTTACCTCGTGCATCGTGTATGCCATTTCATAGCATTGTGCATGTTAGGTTGTATCTTAGTTGCATTCATGCATGTCATGCATATTGCATTATGTTTGGGATAGGAGTTAGCCCGAGCACGGGAAACGAGGTACATTTCGTACTCCGAGTGACGGAACATGTCTCAATTCCCCAGTCGCCGACACTCCGGATTATCCACGATGGAGTCTCGGTATTGTTGTGTTTTTACATGCATTCATTTCATATTGAGTTATGCAATTCGACTCCTCGGCCATCATGCATCGAGATGCGTGATTGGTGGCACGAGAATTGAAGCATGCATACATATGTGAAAATACATTGCCGTACCCCTTTCTTGCTCTCTGTTGCAGCAAATCAAGAATCAACAACCTTTCAGAGCTTTGCCGATATTAGAGCATAAAGCAAGCAGAGGCTAATCGGGGCGTCGCAATGGATTTCCGCGCCAAAGCAACTCAAACATGCATCATCCATCATCCGGAGTAGAGTTGAGACAGTCCCTAGCTTGCATGCTAGTTTATAGCTTTCCTAGATTAATTTGTTAATTAATTAGGCTTTTGTACTGTATTCGGACTGTATTATTTATTTGGGACTGTATTATTTATTCGGACCCTCTGTGCGAGGGCAGTGTTGTAATAAGTGTGCATGAGTGTGATGTGTGTCTTCCAACCCTACGTCTTTCTTCCCTTTTATTTACCAGTTTATGATGGTTAGATTAGGACATGTTTCAATTAGCATACAGTATGATAGCATGTTTGCATTCATTCATCTGTTTTATATGCACCAGGCTCAGCGCATCATACTAACTGCATTTGTATTTCAATTCCGAGTTGAATACTTGATAGCTGTTGCATCTCATATGCCATGTTTAGAATAGCCGAGCCTGCTATAGTTGCATTAGGCATTTCTGTATAGTTAGGATCATGCATGGATTTCTAATTAGCTTCTGTTTTGGCTTGGAGTACTTGGTGAGTTTTTATGCTTTAGCATCCTTGCATGCGTGTGAGTGACTGCCATGATAGCATGCTTACCATGAGGCTATTTGCTTATGTGATGTAACTGCCTGAATGCCTGTGGGTGAAGGTTGGGTTATTTGGATTGGGACAAATCATCAAACTGAGAGTTTTAAGCCCACTAGATAGTGGCAAAACCATGTTTTCTAAGCCCACCTGAGGGTGGCAAAATCTGCATTTTAAGCCTACCTGTGGGTAGCAAACCATCTTTCAAAAATAAACATGAATGTTTTGTTCCAATTCAGGCGACCCGGTCTATACTTGTATGCTGTGCGCATCACATAGTAAATCTAGGCTAATAACCGGAATAAGAACGCACAATGTTTTCAAACCTAGATATCATGGTTAGTAGAGGCCGATCTTTGATCGGGCAAGCGGGGGTGCTCACGAAGTGACCTTCCCCAATCGTACCTAAGTTCCCGAGCCGAAGCAACTTTGGTGATGACAGACACGTGGCCTTAGGCAAACGATTCAGGGTTTCCTAAATTTCCCCAAAAATAAAATATTTAGGTGGCGACTCTGTATCTGGCAAAGCAGTCCATGTTTGGCACTTCTTTCAAAAATCTGTTTTCTCAAAACGATTTGCCGGATTTGGACTCTTTGGTTTAGATCAAGAACCGTGACAATTAGAGTCCTGAACTATAGTGAGCCCAATACAAACGAAGCGGGGGACCTGATTCATCCCTCCCGGGGCGTTCGGGGATGTCTACGCATATCTTGTTGGTCTTAACAAAATCAGAACTGGTGGTCTTGGTAAATGTTTTAGTGTTGTAAACACCCTCATGAGTCTTAGTGTTCCGCCTAGACATATAAGTTTGTCTCCTAACCCAAAAAGTATTAGAATTTCTACCCTTTTGAGACACCTTATCAAACAACATAAAGCAATAAGGACGACTGTGGCCATACCTACCACAATGATGACAAACAAAAATAGGTTTTACCTCCCTTTTGTTGATTTTACCCTCGTTAGGTAAATGAAAAAAGAGATCACCCTGTTGCACCTTCAGATTTCCCTTTGTTTGAGTCTTCAGGTCATGTGATGTAGAGGCTTGTCCCTTATGAACTGTCGCATTACCATAACCTAGACCACTTCTGTCACAACCCATTTGTTGAGACCCAAGGATGTCTTCTAATGTCTTGGAACCTTTGCTCCACATGGCAATTATGGCTCTAGCATCTCTGAGTTCTTCATCTTTTTGACCAACCATCTCTTCCAATGCAGCTTGTGACATCTCAAGGTTTTCAATCTTCTCTTCATATGTGGCATATATTTTTAGAAGTTCATTCCTTTCGGTCTCACAAGATAGAAGTTTCCCACATAGGTCTTGCCTATCATTAGAGATCTTGATGACATTCTGCTTTGCTGTTGCAATTTCTCTTTTTAGCTTGACATTCTCATTTTCACATGCTTTGAGCTTGAGAGTGAGTTTGTCATTGATCTTGGACAAATTCAAAGATTCATTGTAAAGATTTTCATAAGCTTGTTGTAGATTATCACTATCAATCTCATCATTGTCTTCTGGTGTTTCATCATCTTTTTTTTTCTCCTCTTTCTCTTAGACCTCATCTAGTCGAGCAACTAAGAAAAGAAAGGTGATAGATGGTAGTGAAGATGACTCTCATCTTTCATGAAATTGACTCAGAATGTCCTATGCATCTTTGGCCTTTGTGTAGTGAGCAACCCGTTGTTGTTCTTCATCAGAAATTGTTTCACGAATCGTAGTCAGAACTCTCTGATTGCTCGGATTGTCAATGCTTTCAACATCCTCTTCAATGGCTTGCCAGCCCTCAGGGTCGTACGCTCTCATAAACATTTTCATTTTGATCTTCCAGAACAAGTAATTACTCCCATCAAAGGTAGGAGCACGATACAGATTCTGACCACGAGCAAATTCCACTGGCTTTGGAGGAGGTTGAGTGACAGTAGACCAGAATGCCATGTAAGTACTATCTCTTTATTTTTTCTTAGAAATCTAGTGGGCTTCATAAGTCTACAAGTTTTCAACTAACTAATCAAGCTTGAGGGTATCAACATCCTGAGCCTCTTCAATAGCTGTCACTTTTGATTAGAACCTCTCGGGTAAAGACCTCAAAAATTTTCCAATAACCTTAGCTTCAGGGATTTTTTCACTGAGTGTAAAATAGGAATTCACGATGTCACTAAGTTTAGCATAAAAATCATCAAACGTCTCATCATCACGCATAAAAAGAGTTTCAAATGCAAAGGTGAGACGTTAAAGTTTTGACCTTTTAACAGAAGTAGTACCCTCGTGAATAGTTTCAAGAATATCCCAAGTCTCTGTTACTACCTCACAAGTACAAATACGACGAAACTCTTCTGGTGTAACAGAGCAAAAGAGGGAGTTAAGAGCCTTACTGTTCAAACTCGAATTTTGATAATCGAATACGTTCCATTTATTAAGAGGTTTGGGAACATCAACGCCATCAATGGTGACAACAGGTTCACTCCACCCATAGATCACACAATGCCAAACTTTCTCATCGATATATTTTAAAAATGCTCTCATACGAGTTTTCCAATAAAAATAATTTATACCATCAAGTAACAGAGGTCTATGGGTCGAGTTACCTTCACGAATTGAATCCATATCACCAATCACACAAAATCACACTCCTATAGTTTTGATAAAAACAAAGAGTGACCCGCTCTGATACTAATTGAAAAACCTAAGTGATTCGTGACTAGATCAAGATTTAATTGTGCCAATTCTCAACCAATTAAAATTCACAATCTAAATCATCAAGCACATACAAAAGTGATTTAGATTGTTGTTTCAGAAACAATAAATAGACACAAAGGATTTTTATGTGGAAAAAATCACTATTGGAACACCTCCGATTGTGATTAAAAAACCACGGGTGAAACGCCATAAATCAATCCACTACTGAAGAAAGAAAGATTAC
This sequence comes from Camellia lanceoleosa, assembly GCA_025200525.1. Taxonomy (NCBI): domain Eukaryota; kingdom Viridiplantae; phylum Streptophyta; class Magnoliopsida; order Ericales; family Theaceae; genus Camellia; species Camellia lanceoleosa. Next base: position 17,697,023 of record CM045761.1, read on the forward strand.
AAATATACCAAACAAATTACCAAAATGCTGTTAATTTGTCTTCCACAATCTGTATATCTTTCACCACAACTTTCGTTTCGGAATTGATCAGATTTATGTTGAATCCATAACATGCATTGTCGAATCAATGACTGCGCACAGCATTAAACTCCTTCGACTCCTCTGCGCTTGATTCTTCGAATTCCACCGAAGAAGAACTCTTAAAGAAGAACAACCAAACTGCTTGATGTGTGCTTATCAAAACATAAGTTCAACACTCAATCAAACATCAAGGAAAACCAGCAAAACAACCCCAAAAGAAAACCCTAAAACCCTTAAAGAAGATCTAAAAAATGTACCCTAGATTTAGAGCAACTTGTAGTTTTATAGCTGCTATAATCGCGAAGTCTACTCGAGCGTAAGAACTTATGCTCGAGCATAAAATCACACCACGCAGTATTTTTTCAAACAAGCCAAACTACTGCAATGGTGGAAACTTCGCTGGAGTGCCACGTTCCCCGCTCGAGCGAGAAGACCAAAAACAGAAGAAAATTACAACTCAATGAAACCCAAGTTTGTTCACGAAATTGATAATAAGTAGGGTCCTAACATAAATGATGCTTTGATTCCCGCCCAAACACTCTATGCTCTCTCTCTCTCCCACATACCCACGTCTCCTCCCTCTTTTATCTCTCTCTCTCCTTCTTTGTTCTTCTTTTTTCATACCCTCCCTCTTCATTCGCTCCCAACGTTGCTTTTTCCCTTCTCTCTCATTCGATTTTTGTCACTCCCCCCTCTCCCACACTTCTCTCTCAATGGCTTCAAGTCACAACCCTCACATTCGCTGCTCTTAAACCCACTAGCCGTCTCTCCCCACTTCAGTGTTTTGGTTTTGCTGGTTGGTTCTGAAGGCTAGGGTTTCCAATTGAGAACCGCAAAACTATTGTTTTGGTTTTGTTGGTTAGTTCCGAAGGCTAGGGTTTCCAATTGAAAACCACGAAACTGTGCTTCGATTGGCACCACCACCACAGCCACCGTTATCATCATTAACTTCCTTGAATTCTACATTAACGCCTTCGTCTTCTCTTTCTCTCTCTACTTCAAACCCCCATAGGAGCTCTCCAGTACCTCTCTCCCTCTCTCTCTCTATGCTTCAAGTTTTAGTTGGATAAATTGTCGTTTGTTGGTGGAATTGAGGTCTATAATGGTTTAAATCGATGTTTTCGTTTATCATCATTTTTGTTTCTGGTATATATATGTGTTAAGCTTTATTTTGTGTTTCATGGTTTATTGTTTGGTGGTTGCCTAATTAAAACTATGGCAGAAATTCCAACAGAGACGATGGTCTCAATAGGAAAGAAATACCCTCGCCATTGATCAACATCAAGCTCTACGACTGTCCACCCTCCCTCGGCCCCCACCCTCCCAACATCAGAGTTATTTTATTTCTTCAATTCTTCAGTTCTTTGAGGCTTCAGTTTTAGGGCGAATTTTTGAATCAGTCTATGTATATGAATTGGTTTCCAATTTTCTGGTTGTGGTTTTCAATTTCCCTTTCTCTGTCTTAAATCAGTTATTTGTCTGGTTATGTTTTAGGTTGAATTTCCTTTAGCTCCCTCTTGGTCGCTGTTGTGTTTTTCCCTCTTTCTAAGAAAGGGAAGAAGTTATTTGGATTTATTGTTGTATGTTGTTTGAATTCTAAGAAAGGAAATGAGTCGTTTGGATTTGTTGTTTACATTCTCCATAGTTTTGTAGTTTACAGTGGCGTATCATATTGGTTTGAAATTTTTGTCCAATTCTCCATGGTTTTGTAGTTTAGATGGCTGTTCATTGACATCTGTTATTTTTGCAATGGCATTTCATTGACATCTGTGAGTCCTTTATATTGGTTTGGAATTTTATTCTAATTTTAGGAAATTATATGAGTCCTTCATATTGGTTTGGTTTGTAAACTGTGTTCACATACTAATTTTTGGTTTGGAATTGTTTTGCTTCTGCTACTATGAAACATTATTTGCCCATTTTCGCCTCATCTTTTACACTTAAATTAGGGCTTTCTTTTTCTTAGAGAGATTACTTTTTGTTTTTTCCTAGGGAGATTTATTTTTCTTCTTTTTTTTTTTTTTCCTTTAGTTTGTGTATTGGATTACAAATATTTACTTTTAGAATTGTGGATTATGCTGATTAGGTTATACAACTATTTCTCTTTTGGTCTACAAAACATGCTGATGTACACAAAATTCTCTACCACGACCACAGCAGCAAATTTGCCTCTTCCTTTTCGCAAACACCCACACTCCTCACAATTGTCTCTGCTCCTCCCTCCTTAGTGACCCTTTGTCAACATCTCGATCGCAACAACTGCAGCAACCCCACTCCCCATCTCAACCATCGCACAACCACCATCTTAGACTCATGCAACATTGCGAAGGGTACACACATTTACTTATATGTATGCTTCAATTTGATCAAGATTTTTAACTGCATTCGCATAATTTTACTTAATCTAACTATTGTTCTCATATAGCAAAAAGCCCTAATTTTTCACACCCCTGAAGTTTATGAATAGTTGAGCTTCATATACTTTGTAAATTATTTCTACATAGAAAAACTAAAAACTACTTTGAGAAGTACGTGACATGAAGGCTGAACTCCAAATTGAGATTGCCAGAGATAATTTCCCTCAACAGCAGTATTATGTAGGCAAGAAAACATTGTAAAATTTCATTTATCTTATGCAAGTGATATACGCAAAAGTTCTAAGCTGATACGAGTCATGATCAATAAAGCATCATACTCCTATTTTTTTATGGAATCTGAATAGTGTTGTGGGAATTAAAAGGTCTGCCAAGAGTTTGAAAAAATAAATAATAAAAAATCAACAAGGCACTAACCGATCCCTAGGGAAGACTAAAGTTTTTGCTAATTTAAGGGAGATTTCTTTTTCTTCTTTTTCTTTTTCCCTTCAGTTTGTGTATTGGATTTCTAATATTTACTTTTAGATTTGTGGATTATGCTAATTAGGTTATACAACTATTTCTCTTTTGGTCTACAAAACATGTTGATGTGTTTTAATCTTTATTAGTTAAACATGCTGAAAGTCCAATTTTGTCATGGTTTGATTCTAGGCATGTAATTTTTTATCTTTGTGTAGATGTTATGTTATTTTCTTGAGTAGAGTAATTCATGGTCTTCTTTGTTTTATTTTTTTATTTTTTTTTTTTAAAGTAAATAAAATAAATAAAATTGACTGACTGAACGAAATTGAGCTTAGGTGTTAATATTATATCCTACAGAGTTGAGACACACTTTCCATTGATGTAGCAGAACTAGGATTTATTTAATTGTTAAGCTCTTTCGACCTTCATATTTGTTGTTTTGAAATTCTTTCCATGTCCTTTATAGATTGCTTTTTAGGATGTTAGTTTTGATGCTCATTTTCTTTGAAAAAATTCACATTGATTGAAGTTTGTAATTTTTTTATTTACCAATGTGAGCACTTCCAGATTGAGGCATGAGTCATAGTTATAAAGGTAAATTCATGATTTAATTATTGAGCTTCGTTGGAGGTTTTATTTGATATGATTTGAATTTTCTGGCTAGGGGATCATGTATATTTTTTGATCTGATTCAAAATATTATATTGTTTTTTGTCTACCTTTTATATTTATTATATTGTATCCTGTTTCTAACTGCTCAATTTCTTCCAATTAATCGTTTCCATTGTTTATTTGATTAATCTAGTTTTCAATTCGATCTTAATCACCCACGAGATCAGTCTGGGTTTATCCACCAGGTTTCAGTCACCCACTTTCGTTTCCTGTCCAGAGTAAGTCCTTAGGGTTAGGCAGTGTTAGACATTTAGGATAGGGTCTGTACTAAACCACCTTGGTCTGTGATAACCTGACAAGAATAGAGTATGTATTAAGATATCTGTAAAACTGATTAATTAAACAGAACAATGAGTCGATTATTTAAAAGTAACTCATCAGTCAGTTCTAGGTCAACTACGTTGCCTTCAATACCTAATCAAGGATTAGTAATAAATGAAGAAGATGTTGAAATACAAAATGATCAAATTAATGTAGGATGGAATATACCAAAATTACAAATTAAAGACATTTATAAAACTACGTTTTTACAGAATATTTTCAAAGTAGCTTTACACGTTAAAACTATTGAACAAGTTTATGCTTTAGAAAAACTCCGAGAAACTTGCCAATTATTTGATGCTAAATTAATTAAAAGACATATCAATAATGGTTACAATTTTATGCACATTGGTTTAATTCAAGTTGGTGTTAATCCATTAACCATAGTTGGTAAAAATACCTCTGTTTTATTATGTTTAAGAGATGCTCGTTTTCTTAATTACAATGATAGTTTAATGGGTATGATGGAAACTGGTCTTCATAAAGGTCCAGTACATTTTAATTGTTTTCCTGATTTTACTCTTAGTTTACGAGATCCAAATATTTTACATGCATTAACATTAAACATACAGTTACATGGTTCATTTACCAATATGATGGATAAAACTCATAATATTGCTTTAATTTATCGTGTTCATTATAAATGTATGCACACTAATTTAAATGTTCATGCTTTACATAAAAGTCCCAAAGATAAAACTCTTTTGAACCAAAGTAGTAGTCAAAATGAATCACATATTAATATACCCAAAATGATTGAATGGAAAAATGTTAATCTACCTGATCACTGAATTACTGTTAATGAAAATTACAAACATAATCAACAACAATCCTCAGAACAAGATATCCAAGATATTAAACAATACAATGATGGTTCTGTACACATTAAATTTAACCGTAGTCAATCCTCTAGACATAGTACATCTAGTGTCCCTACTGAAATTGAAACTGAAGATGAAATATTTAATACACCTCTATTCAGGAAAAATAGTAACTTACATCTTGGACCAACTACTGGTCCTACAACTCAACATAAATTAAAAGGAATTGATAATTCCACAACTTCCCAAATTAGTAAACCTGTTTATTCAACACATACTCACTTTCCTGAAGAAGACGTTGCTTCAACTGATTCTCCAACTCAAACTGATTTTAAAGAATTTACACCACCTGTCAATCCTCAATTAATGACAATCAAAAAAGAATTTACTCCTAATCTTGATAAATTACTTATTGATTTTAAATCCAAAGCTAATCGTACTCAACAACATGCTTATTATGCTTAATACAATTCTGCTCAAATGTCCCAAATTTCTCGTGAATGGTATGATTTTATGGTTCAATATGGTTTTGAATTACCTTTATTAGAATATGTTGACAAATACTACAAAAAACTTAACACAATCACCAAACATAAGTGGAAAACTTTTGCTACCACTTCAATTACTTCTAGTCATCCTCCTTTAGAAAAAATCATCCTTAATCTTTAAGATTCTGACATCCCTGATTCACCTTTCAAATTACCTAGTAATGATGCTGAACTTAAAAAAGTTATTGAACAAAATAATTATACTAATCAATATTTAAGCACAATTAGTAAACAATTCGACAAAATAGTGTAGACACCCCATTTTTGACCGCCCTCAAGACTTGGGCATTACTGATGGTTTGCTCGGTGTTGAGAGATGTGCAGGCCAAAGATTCAATTCCTTCGGCAAGGAGAGAGGCAAACCCTTCAAAACACTTTGTTTAGGGGTTTGGAGTTGAAGAAAAGAGGAGAGGAGGGGAGAAAATAGGTTGGAGAAGAAGTTCGCCATAAATCCGGGTAGAAGAAAGTCAAGCGGCCCTCGCTGAATCAGGCTTATTCAATTGCATACTTGGAGGTAAGCTATGAGGCCACCATCGTTGGAAAGAAGAATTCCGGGGCTTCACTTTGTACTCAAGAATCTCCCAAAGCCAAGTCCGGGTGGAGGAGATATGATTGGTTGAAGCTGGGCATCATCCCGGTTGGATCGAGTCTGCGCGGCTTCACTAAAAAGGGCATAACTTTTTGCACAGGAGGAATTTTGATGCAAGGTTTGCGCCATTGGAAAGCTAACTTCCGGGGCTTCAATTTGCATCCACTGGCCATTTTTTGACCTCAGAATCATCTATCGGCACTACATTTTGCCAACCGGCAATATATAGTGCCGACCGGCACTTTATTTTGGCCGACGATCAAATTTTCTGGCCGGTTTGCACCCTTTGCACCCTCAAGCTTTGGTGCATACCAGCTATTGGGATGCACAGAACCAGATCTACGTGCATGTATGTGGCTATTTTGCACCCTTTTGAGCCTTTGAACCCCCTAGAGCTTCTAGAAGGTGACCCTTTGGCCAAAGCTTCTTGGAGAAGCTTGGCCAGCTGTCTTAGCTTCTCCAATAAGCCTAGACTCTTTTGCACCCCCCCTTGAACCTTTCTCTTTGCTTAGCCCTTAAGATAAGTGCTTTCCTTGCCTTATATAAGGACCATTCCTCTCCCTTTGTTTAGGTTGGAGTTCTTGAGCAAAAATCAGAGAATAGACATATATATCTAACATATATATCTACAACCCTCTATATCTATCCTATCCAAAACACCTTGGTTCTTGCATCATTTGCTCTACAACACCTAGCACAACACCTCCATCTTCCATTCCAGCATTTGGGAGGCCATTTGCAGAGGTTAGGAGTTCAGAAACTTGGACCAAGGGGTGCTGGTTTGCTGCTCTTCAAGGGTAAGCATTCATTTCCCTTAAACTTGCATTTTTTAGTTTCATTGGTTAGCCTTATTTAAAAGTATTTTTGGGCTTCGATGTAAACTATAAAGAGGCTTGTTTTGAGCCCTTCTTCAACATTGAAGAAGGGCTCAACACTGTTGGGGACCTCCATGTATGACTTGCTTCATTACCCCTCTTTGGTCCCCATTTTTGCATGACTTGTTAGCACATTGAGCTTCTGTTTTCCGACCCTGATCAGAACTGAAAAGGGTCTTATTTTGACCCCCTCTCCATGTCCCATGAAGGGTCTTTTGCTTTTTGATGCATGCTTTGTATACTTCATGTTGTAGCCCTCTTGTGGCCTTAATCTTGCATTGCATTTTAAGCATGTTTTTATATTGATTTGGGGGTTGTCATCTACTGTGAGTAGTCATATTTTTGGTCCCTCTTCAATGTTGTTGAAGGGTCATTTTCAGTTTGGGCTTTGCATCTTACACTTGCTTTGTAATCCTCCATTTTGCCTTAACATGTATCTAGCATTTAGACCACTATGCTTGCTTTTTTTGGCTTAGCTTTGTGAAGTTTTTATGCTTTTTTTGACATGATTAAGGACTTTTTTGGGTCATTTGAGTCATCCATGCTTTTCTTTGTATAGCTACCATGCAACCTCTCTTGTATACCTTATGAGCCTTGAGTGTTGACCCCTCTAGCATGCTTTACTTGCACTATTTCGGTGATTTGGAGTCACTTATAATGTCATTTCAGTCCTCATAGTATGCTTGAATGCTCATATTTGATGCTCCTTTAATGCTTTATAAGGTTATTGTCATATGCTCCATATTTGGCCCTTTGTGCATGCTTCCATGCTTAGACCTTTTAGATGCCATCTAAGTGGTTTTGGGGGTTTGTTTTAACATGCTTTAGGACTGATTTGGTTGTTCTTGGCCTGTTGAGGCTTAATTTGTATAGCCATGGTTTAAGCCCCTTGGCTTGCTTTGAGTTTTGGACATCATTGCATGCTTGGCTTGTCTTGTTTACTTGGTTTTGCACCTTCTATAACATGATTTCAGAGCTTTCTAAGCATGCCATGTATCCATGATTATCCTCTTTTAAGTGTGCTTAAAAGTTGCTCTTTGGTGCCTAAGTGTTGGACCTTGTGTGCATGCATGTTTGTATGTGTTTTGGCCCTCATTTCCATGACATTTGGCCATTGTTTTGGGCCTAGTATAGAGATGCCCAAATTAGTTTGAATCCATATTTAACATGTTGCTCAAAGGTTGTTGCCTTATTCCATGCCTTGCATGTTTGTTAGCTTAGGTTGTGTGCCTAGTACGTATTGCATGTTTGCATACTTGCCTCCATGCTCATGTTGCATGCTTAGGTTGCATGTGCATTGTTGTGCACTGCCTCACCTCTTGATCAACCATGATTGAGGTTGGGTCCCTTGTATGTTTTGTGTGCATTGCATTTGACATTGAAATGCAAATTTGGCCTCTTAGGCCATCATGCGTCGAAATGCGCCATTGATGGCCCGGGGGTCAAGGGCCATGCTCCCTTGAGTCCATTGCATGATAGGGAGTGTGTCCATGCATACATTGCCTTGAAATTCCATGCCATACACTGTCTGGCCTTGTTGCTGTCAAAACTGTCTTCTGCAGGAAATTTTTGCCGACCGGCAACATTCAGTGCCGATAGTTTTATCTCCAGCCGATGGATATTGTACACTGCCGGTGGCCATCCCTCCCAGCCGATGATGTTCTACAATGCTCATAGAAGGTGTCCTGGGACTTTGACAGTTTTCAGAGAAGAAAAGGCAGTAAAACAGAGGCAACAGTGGCATGGTGCGGACTTTCCGGGCGAGTCGGATTCGAGCATGCATCATTCGCATATCCCGAGGCAGGGCTGAGGTCCCCTTCTTTTTACATTTGATTTAATTTGATAATTAGAAATTTCTGTAATAATTTATTTATTCTGTATTCGGACTGTATTATTTTTGGACTGTATATTCTTTTGGTCCCTCCGTGTGAGGGCGTATTTGTAATAAGTGTGTGTGGGTGTGTGCATGTCTTCCAACCCCCACTTCTTTCTTCCCTTTTATTTACCTGCTTATGATGGTAGATTAGGGCATGTTTATTTTGGCATACCTTATGCAATGCATGCGTGCATCCATTCATTTGTTTACATGCATCGGGCTCGGTACATCACGCTAACTGCATTGTATTCCAATTTCCAAATTGAATACGTGTTATTTGTAGCATTCCATATGTCATGCTTAGGATAGCCGAGCCTGTCTAATTGCACTCTGTATGCATCGCATTAGTCATCTTAACATGAGCTAGGTCATGAATGTTTGCTAACTAGTTTACTGTTTTGGCACGGAGTACAATGTAAGTATTTATGCTTTAGCATATCACATGCGTGTGAATGTTAACATGACAGTATGCTTACCATGCGGCTAAGTGCTTATATGAGATAAATTGTTTAAATGCCTGTGGGTGGAGGTTGGATTGCTTGAGTTGGGAAAACTCATTGAAATCCGTGTTTTAGCCTACTTGCGAGTAGCAAATTCCAAAGCATTTTCAAAACGAACGGATATGCAATGTTTGTTTCCAAATTAGGCAATCTGGTCTATACTTGTTTGCTGTGCGCATAACATAGTAATTCTAGGCTAATAATTAGAATAAGAGCATGTAATGTTTTCAAAATCGGATATCACGGTTAGTAGAGGCCGGTCTTCGGACCGGGCGAAAGGGGGTGCTCATAGCTGACCTTCCGCGATCGTACCCAAGCTCCCGAGCCAAGACCACTTTGGTGATGACGGACACGTGGCCTTCGGCATCGAGTCAGGGTTTCCTAAATTTCCCATTTTAAAATATTTAGGTGGCAACTCTGTATCTGGCAAAGCAGTCCATGTTTGGCACTACTTTTCAAAAAATCTATTTTCAAAATCGATTTGCCGGATTTGGACTCTTTGGTTCAAGATTAAGAACCGTGACATTTGAGTCCTTGAACTGTAGTGACCCCAATATGAACGGAACGGGAGTCATCCTCTCGGATGCGTTCGGGGACGTCTACAGTTTCTGGCGACACCAATTTAGATTATGTCCATAACTCATCTACTAAACAACCTTTAGATACTCCTTTGCTTAATCTACCTACTAATCGTTCCAAAAGAACTAGTTTAGTTACAAATGATCAATCATCTACTATCCAAGCTATTGAAAAATTATTTACTAAATTATCTACCACAGATACTGCTTCACCTTCTAAAGATAAAGGTCTTACTGTTCTGAATCAACAATTTGATATTAATCCAACTTCTACTCAATCTGACACCGATCATGATATCAATGAATTAGCTCGACAATTTCAATCTACACAACTTGCAAAAATTCATTATCCTAAAGTTAATCCGCAGACTACCAAGAATTGGTATTCTCGACCTACTCCTGTTGATCTACAATTTGAAGAAAATAATCTTAATAATCAATTTTCTGTTTCTGCTAAAAAATTATATGAGTGGAATATTGATGGTCTTAGTAAAGATCAAATTCTCCAAAAATTAAATCATTTATCTATGGTTTCCAATAGTTATCTTTCTAACTATCCCCAGTATACTCAACCTGAAATTGTTACTTTAATTACTACTGGTTTCACTGGTATGCTCAAATCTTGGTGGGAAAAATATTTAATTGAAGATCAAAGAGAATCTATAATTTATGCTAATCAAACTGATGATAATGGTTTACCTATTTTTGATGAAAGTCTAGGATGTTGTCACCCTGACGGTATTAATCAATTAATCTATACTATCGTTCGCCATTTTATTGGTACACCTACTAATATTTGTTCTCGCATACATGATCAACTTAGTAATCTTACTTGCCCAACCTTAAGTGATTTTCGTTGGTATAAAGATGTATTCACCTCTAGAGTCATGCTAAGAGAAGACTGTACTAAATCATTTTGGAAAGAAAAATTTATTAATGGATTACCTAGTCTATTTGCTCACAAAATTAGAGATGTTCTTAGTCAACCTACTGGTGTTATTGAATATGATCATTTAACATATGGTGATATAATTAGTACTATTCAAAAAGAAGGATTAAAAATATGTATTGATCTTAAACTTAGTCAAAAAGCTACCAAAGATAAACATAAAGCTAAATATGAATTAGGCAATTTCTGTGAACAATATGGATTACCTCCTGTTGCACCCTCTCGTAGAAAATCACATACATATTCTAAAAACAAATCCAAATACTATAATAAATACAAAAAGCCTTATTCACCTTCCAAATCTACTGATAAATTTTATACTAAACCCAAAAAGAAATATTATAAATCTAAATCACATCCAAAATCAAAATCTAGTAAAGATATTACCTGTTACAATTGTGGTCAGAAAAGTCACTATGCTAATAAATGTAAAGAAAAACAAAAATTAAAAGATAGAGTTAACCAACTCCAAATTAATGAAGAATCCAAGACTCAGTTATTTGAAATCTTTCAATTAAATCAATCTGATAATGATTCCTCTTCTGTTCTTCCATCTACATCTAATTTCCCATCAAATAGTGAAAATTCTGATTCTGATAATCAAATTACCTTAGGATGTAATGATGTTTGTTGTAAACCAGTTAAACAAATTTCTGTTCTTACAAAACATACTCAAGAAGAATCTGCTCTAATTGACCTAATCAGTAAATTAGATGATCCTCAATTAAAACAAAAATATATTGATAAGCTAAAAGGTTTACTATTACAATCCGACACTAAACCTAAGTTTAATAAACCTATTATTAGTTTATCCAAGACTTTGGAAAAATTCAAACATAAAACTAAAGAAGTCACTCTTTAAGATTTACAATCTGAAATCAATCAAATTAAACAAACTATTAGAGATCCCCAGAATAAAGATAACAAATTAGAAAATGAAATCATTAATCTAAAACTAAATCAAAATTTAAATAATTTTCAACCTAATCCGACATCACCTCATGAATCTGAACATAATTCTGATCATGAATCTGATCATACTAATCCAGATAAACTTATATATAATAATAGATCTCCAGATACTAACCTTGAAGATAAACGATTAAATTTACTTAATAAAATTTACATGCAAAAATGGTATTCAAAAATTAAAATCATAGTTGAAGATTTTGAATTAGAATTAGTTGCCTTAATTGATACTGGTGCTGATTTAAACTGCATTCAAGAATGATTACTTTCTACTAAATATTATGAAAAATGTCAAGAGAAATTAACTTCTGCTAATGGTAGTAAAATGCATATTAAATACAAGTTACTTAAAGTACATGTTTGCCAAAATAATGTTTGTTTTAAAACCACGTTTGTTTTAGTTAAAAATATGACTGATCGAATTATTTTTGGTACCCCATTTATCTCATTGTTATATCCTTTTACCACTTCTAGTGACGGCATAACTACTCATGTTTTAGGTCAACCTGTCACATTTCAATTCTTATTTCCACCTAAAATGTTAGAATTAAATCAATTACAAGATTGTTCTATTTCTCATACTATTAATAGATTAACTCGACATATTAATTTTCTTAAAGAAGAAATTAATTATAAGAAAATTGATTAACAATTAACTAACCCAGTTTTAATCTCTCAAATAAATGATTTTAAATTAAAACTTGAATCAACTGTTTGTTCATCTTTACCTACTGCATTTTGGCATAGGAAAAAGCATGTAGTTATTTTACCGTATATTAAAGGTTTTAATGAACGACAAATACCTATTAAATCTAGACCTATTCAAATGAATCATGAATTACTAGAAATGTGTAAAAAAGAAATTAATGAATTGTTAAAAAATCGAATTATTAGTCCTAGTAAATCACCATGGTCTTGTCCTACTTTTTATGTTAATAAAAATGCTGAATTAGAACGAGGTGTTCCTCGTTTAATTATTAATTACAAACCATTAAATGCTGTTCTTGAATGGATTAGATATCCTATTCCCAATAAGAAAGATTTAATTAAACGACTTGATCAAGCTATTATTTTTAGTAAATTCGATTTAAAAAGTGGTTTTTGGCAAATTCAAATCCATCCAAAAGATAGGTATAAAACTGCTTTTAATACACCTTTTGGTCAATATGAATGGAATGTCATGCCATTTGGTTTAAAAAATGCTCCTAGTGAATTTCAAAATATAATGAATGACATATTCAACCCATTTAGTCATTTTTCCATTGTTTACATTGATGATATATTAATTTTTTTCAAAATCAATTAGTGAACATTGGAAACATTTAACTGCCTTCTTTTACACAATTAAAAGTCATGGTCTCGTCATCTCTGCTCCTAAGATTAAATTGTTCCAGACTAAAGTTAGGTTTTTAGGATATGATATTCACCATAATACTATTCTTCCCATTAGTCGCTCAATTGAGTTTGCTTCCAAATTTCCTGATGAAATTCTTGATAAAACTCAATTACAACGGTTCTTAGGTTCTCTCAATTACATTGCTGAGTTCTACAAAGACCTTAGGAAAATCTGTCAACCTCTGTTCAATAGGTTAAAGGATAATCCTCCTCCTTGGTCTTCTACTCATACTGCTGTCGTTCAACAAGTCAAACAATATGTTAAGTCCCTTCCTTGTCTTGGTATTCCTACTGAGAACTCATTCAAAATTATTCAAACTGATGCTTCTGATATTGGTTATAGTGGCATTCTCCTTCAGAAAGTCACTCCTCAATCATCTGAACAAATTGTTCGTTTCCATTCTAGTGTCTGGAATAAAGCACAATTCAATTATAGTACTATTAAAAAAGAAATTTTATCTACTGTTTTATGTATTCAAAAATTTCAAGATGATATTTTAAATCAAAAAATTTTACTTCGTGTTGATTGCAAATCTGCTAAATATGTTTTGGAAAAAGACGTTCAAAATCTTGCTAGTAAACAAATTTTTGCCCGTTGGCAATCTATTTTAAGTATTTTTGATTTTGATATTACCTACATACCTGGTTATCAAAATTCCCTGCCTGATTTTCTCACCCAGGAATTTTTACAAGGGGGTAAGGAATGAGTGCTACTCCACATATTCCATATTTAAAAACCCAAATTACCTATTACCAAACCCTGATCAGCCAAGTTAACCATCGTATTAACCGTCTCAAAGCAGCTCGACCAACTACTAAACGAGCCCAATACATCAATTACCACCAGATTAAAGCCCGTCGTATTCTGCGACATGATTATTACAATCATTTACATTATTACCAGAATTATTTAGATCTTCTTTCTAGTTGCTAATCGTTGTTTCCTGTTTCACAGATGTCTCGCCCAAAGCCCCCTTCCAAGGCTTTGGTTCTATCCTCCAGTAAACCTAATCAATTATTTGTTCCTCCTCCTTTGGAATCAGTCAACCCATCATATTCACTTGAAATGGTTAACCGTTACCAAGTTCTTGGTAATATTTACCGTCCTAATTACTCATCGGCTTTAGCCAATGATCCTTTTGCTTTAAGCCAATCAGTCTCAGTTACGCCATTCCCTGCTAATCCAATCAGGTCATCTCGATCTGATTATGTCAAATCCCATGTTACTAATCTGTTCTATAAAGAACCTGGTCACCCTAAAGGTCAATTAATTAATGATCTTGCTAAATTCCATTTTGGCTCTGGATGCCATTTCCTCATTTCTCATCTAGAGAAAACACTCACCTATTACAAAGATATTCTGCTTCATCATCACTCAGTCTTAATCAAACCTATTCAAGATCGAACCTATGCCTACAAGGTTCTCTACCATTCAATTTACATTCACAACATTGTTTCTTTAGCTGAATGGGGTCCCCCTAACCAACTCCGAGATTTACCTGGTCACTCTATTCAGTATAATTACCATGATTATATTGATGCTTGGTTCAAGCTTTTCTTGTACCAAAATGATTCCTTCAGTCACTCCTGGTTCATTTCCTTTGATCAAAAATTTAAATCCGAATTACCAACCTGGTTCTTGAGATGGTGGGCTCATTATGGCGCCATTTCTGATATTATTCCTAGTGACCTCATTAAGACAATCAATTATTTCTCTGCTGTCTATCCATTTACCACTCATCTCATTTTTATATCCAAATACAAACTTCCATGGATATTCAAATGGCATTATGGAATTGATGATAATATAATTACCCGACAACATACAGTCAAATGGTGGGCTAAGTTCAATGTGCCCAGAATTATTGAAATTGTTCACGAAGAATTCCCCATGGATCAATGTGCTCCAACACCTGCTATGATCAAAGCTCAGCAGAACCCAACTGTTGCAATCAGCTAAGGAAGTCAGCCCAATCTTCCTCCAATCAACCTTGGAAGCCCCTCATCTAGTGGTTCCAAGCCCAAATCATCCAGGTCCAAATCAGCTCAACCGGCCCAATCCAAATCCAAGGCAAATTCCAAGACTCCTGCAATTCCGGACCAGCCCAAGGAACATTCACGGCCCAAATCAAGATCCAAAGCTAAGGCAAAGCCCATTTCACCTCCTACTCAGCCCAAAGCACAGTCCAAATTAAAATCCAAGTCATCCAGAGATGAAATGCTCCAGTTAGCCCGACAACTTGTTGATCAAGCTCAAGCCCAATCAACCGCTTGCACAATTCGAAGATACCTGCATCGATCCTCTGAAGGTTCAACAGCTCAATCTGTTTCATATGGACGACCCGAGTTCCAAGATACTCAGGATCCATATGCCTAATTAACATTGGATTCTCTATAAATTCAAATTGGCTTCAATCAATACTCTTTTGAGAAAAGCTGCCAATTTGTATTTATTATGATTCATTTATTCATATGTTCCGCCGAAAGTAATGAATAATAAAAGTTACTGTTCACTTTTACTGTTCACCATCACTATTCGCCTAATCAACTTTTGATAAAGCTGCTCAACTGTTTAATCAATCAGCCGAAAGCAATCGACAGCTCTGCTCAGTCTTCAATGCTGCCAGCTGCCTTCATCATTCAGCCAAATCACATGCTACATAGTTAGTTTTATTTTTCTATAAATTGTAATTACTTGTAATCACTCAGGAACCTTCTCTTTCTTCAACCCTTCAGCTTGTAAGAAAAAACCAGAGTGTTCTGAGTGAGAGTTACCTTCTCCAGTTGTACCTAGTTAAGATCCTTGCAGATTACTACAATTATAAGTGCAAGTTATTTTCTGTAATAAGTTATTTCAAGTTTAATGTTTAAATGATTTTGATTATGTGCTTTCCAAGTTTATTAATTTGAATCATCTTTGATTTCGTAATCTACCTTCTTCATATACTTGCTGCTTCCTAAGACCAAAACAACCCAAATGGAATGCCAATCGACGTCCCACCTCAAGGCGTGATCAACATAATCCATGGGGTATTCGAACCTGAGCGCGTATACGAGCTCAGGGGCATGATCAAGAAGGCTGAACACTTAAGGGAGGTACTAAGCGCCCAACCTACCATCAAAAATGGGAAAACAGAAGCCACGAACGTCATATCTTTTTCAGATAGAGACTTGGCAAGGATATACTGCCCTCACAATGATGCACTGGTCATCACTCTCCGAGTCAAGGATTTTGACGTTAAGCGGATTTTGATTGACCAAGGGAGTTCATGTGAGATAATGTATTACGAAACATTCAAACAATTGAAACTAGAAGACAAAGACTTGGCACCTACTGTATCTCCCCTGATCGGGTTCAACTCAATGCCAGAGTGGCCAGTCGGCAAGATAATCCTCCTAGTCAGAGCAGGAAGCATGACGAAACAAGTGGAATTCTGGGTATTGAAAGTGCCCTCCACTTACAATATAATCTTAGGAAGGACATGGCTGCATACCATGAAAGCGGTAGCTTCAACCTACCATCAAGTCATGTGATTCCCAAATGAAGCCGGGGTAATTGAAGAGGTCTATGAAGACCAAATTATGTCCAAGCAATGTTTCGTCACAATAAACGGCAGTCGCGCTGCCAAGGGGTTTGTTCAGATAGTGGAAGAACTAAAGAGCAATGAATTGTTCGCGGATGTTGGCAAAGCCGCTGAACAGAAGGCAGTAGAAGACTTGGTACAGGTAAAAATAGATGAAAAGAACCTGGATAAGTTTTTTTTGCTTGGCTCATCTATGTCCAGCACTGAGAGAATAGAGGTCATGGAATTCTTGACCTCTAACATCGAAGTGTTTGCTTGGACGTTGTATGATATGCCTGGCATTGACCCAAGCTTCATCTGTCACCAATTGAACGTCCACCCAACCGCCAGACCAATCATTCAGTGCACTCGAAGATCGGCACTCCACCACGCCGAAATAGTGGCAGAAGAAGTAGGAAACCTGCTGGAGGCAGGAGCTATCAGAGAGGTACACTACCCCAGATGGATCTCCAATACAGTGGTGGTACCAAAAAAGAATAGAAATGGCATGTCTGCGTAAACTACAAAACAGTCAACAAGGCATGCCCAAAGGACAGCTTCCCTCTACCCCCGATAGATCAACTAGTAGACCTAACGACAGGGCACAACCGACTTAGCTTTCTTGATGCGTACAGAGGCTACCATCAGATCACTATGTATGAACCAGACCAGGAGGTCACATCTTTTACAATGCCAAGAGGACTGTATTGCTACAAGGTCATGCCCTTTGGCCTAAAGAACGCAGGGGCAACATTCCAACGGATGGTCACTAAGATGTTTGAACCATTGTTAGGCAGAACAATGGAGGCTTACATTGACGACATAGTGGTCAAGAGCAAGGATAAGAATGACCATCTCAAGGACCTAGGTGAGATGTTTCAAATCCTGAAGAAGCACAAACTGCGCCTCAATGTGTCCAAATGTGCATTCAGTGTAGGATCTGACAAATTCTTGGGCTTCTTAGTGACCAACCGAGGTATTGAGGCAGACCCCTCTCAGATCAAAGCAATTCAGGATCTGGAGAGGCCTAACTCAGTGAAAGAAGTGCAGCATCTCACCGGCATGGCAGCTGCACTCAACCGATTCATAAGCCAGTCGTCGGACAGATGTCGACCATTTTTTCAAGCATTAAAAGCCAAGTTCGAGTGAGATGAAGAATGCGACCGAGCTCTAGAAAGCTTGAAAGAATATATGTCTTCTCCACCATTGCTGGTAACCCCAATACCTGGAGAAGAACTCTTTTTGTACCTGGCGGTTTCACAGCACGCAATTAGCGCAGTGTTGGTCCGAGCAGCAGGGATCCAACATCTGCCCATCTTCTATGTCAGCAAGACATTGCTGGGCACCGAACCAAAGTATTTACCACTGGAAAAACTGGCCTTAGCCTTGATGATGGCCTCAAGGAAGTTGTCACACTACTTTCACACCCACACCATAGTCGTCCTCACAGCTTTTCCATTAAAAGCTTTGTTTGAGAGGGCGAACTTTTCTGGGCGAATCTTGAAGTGGGCAGTGGAGTTGGGATAGTTCGACATCAAGTTTCAACCCAGGACCGCAATAAAAGCCCAAGCTTTGGCAGATTTTTTCGCAAAATTCACACCAGGAAGTCATCACATCTGCCCAGTAGACTTGACTGATACAACCGAAAGGGATGGAAAGTTTCACCAGAATAGCGGAACCCCTGGTACAGGATATCCAGTCAGATCCTAAAGCAGACCAAAATGAAGTAAGGGAGGAAGAAGTAAACCATGCTACAACAAGTAAAGACTTGGTACAGTCAGACAGCGAGGGGCAAACAGTTAGCATGGCCTCTGAAGAAAACATCAGCAACACTCAAGACCCCAAGGCATCATTCGACCCCTCCACTTGCTGGAAGCTGTTCATTGGAGAAATGTGGAAGCTCTTCGTGGATGGAGCATCCAACAGGCACGGTGCAAGACTTGGCATAGTCTTCATCTCACCAGATGGCCTGATAGTGGAGCAAGCAGTCAACCTTGGCTTCCCAACATCAAACAACGAGGCGAAGTATGAAGCCCATTTAGCAGGACTGAAATCAGCATTCTACATGAAGGCAACCGAGCTGATGGTTTATAGTGAGTCACAACTGGTGGTAAACCAAATTTCAGGCGATTACGAGGCAAAGGACGACAGAATGGCTAAATACCAAGAGTTAGTCAGAACAAAGATCAGGAAATTTGAAGTAGTACGGATAGAGCAGATCGGCAGGGAAGAAAATAGTAGAGCAGACGAACTAGCAGGCTTCACTTTAATGGCAGATACATCCATCCCTCATCCACTGCTGATTGACTACCTACCAAGACCAAGCATTGAAGAGCCCGAGGTAGAAGAGGTATGTTTTGCCGAACTAGGCCCTTCATGGATGGATCCCATCATACTATTCTTAAAAGACGGCATCTTACCTGAAGAAAAGAAAGAAGCCAACAAGATTAGAGCAAAGTCGCAGCGATTTTGGCTCTCCCCATCAATGGCCTTGTACAAGAAATCCTTCACAGGACCCTACCTAAAGTGTGTTCATCCCAGCAAAGTTGAAGCATTCTTGTTCGAGATACATGAAGGCGTATGCGGAAGCCATCAAGGAGGAAGATCATTGGCATACAGGGCAATCTCACAAGGATATTGGTGGCCTTACATGCAAGCAGATTCAAAGAAATATGTGAAAAAGTGCGAGAAATGTCAAAAGTTCGCACACCAAATACATCAGCCAGCCAGAGAACTCCTACCACTAACAAGCCCATGGCCCTTCACAATGTGGGGCTTGGACATAATAGGACCACTTCCAACAGCACCCGGCAACAG
This sequence comes from Camellia lanceoleosa, assembly GCA_025200525.1. Lineage (NCBI taxonomy): Eukaryota > Viridiplantae > Streptophyta > Magnoliopsida > Ericales > Theaceae > Camellia > Camellia lanceoleosa. Next base: position 17,716,414 of record CM045761.1, read on the forward strand.
AAAGTTCTTCCTTGCAGCAACAGACTACTTCACAAAGTGCGTGGAGGCAGAAGCACTAGCATCAATAAAGGAGAAAGATGTGAAGAAGTTTGTCTGGCAGAATATCATCACTCGATTCGGCATACCAAAGGCTCTAATATCAGACAACGGCACTCATTTCGATGGTAGAATCTTTACAGGCTTTTGTAAAGAATACAAGATAGAGTTCTACAACTCTACACCGGCATACCCCCAAGCAAATGGCCAGGCGGAAGCATCAAACAAGGTCGTCCTGGATGGATTGAAGAAAATGTCAGAAAAAGCAAAAGGCAAGTGGGCGGAAGAGCTCCCTCATGTCTTATAGGCTTACCGTACCACACCTCGACAGTTAACTGGAGAAACACCATTCTCCTTAGCCTATGGCATGGAAGCAGTAATCCCACTAGAAGTTGGCCTCCCCACAATTAGAAGTGAAAATTTTGATCCAGACTTGAATGGAGAAGCCATTACACTAGAGCTCGACCTTGCAGAAGAAAGAAGAGAAAAAGCACTGGTTCACATCGCCTCATACTAGCAAGAGTTATCAAGGAAACACAACAAAACAGTACATCCAAGACAGTTCAAGATTGGAGATTGGGTACTTTGCAAAGTAATGGGAAACACTTTGGTACCCGGAGATGGCAAGTTAGGGCCCAATTAGGAAGGACCATACAAAGTGGTTGGATTAGCAAGAAAATGAGCATACCACTTGGAAGATGAGGACAACAAAGCCATTCCCAGGCCATGGAACACTGTCAATCTCAAACTATTTTATTTTTAGCTTTTCTTTCGAGTATTTGTAATTTTTTCCTTTCTCAATAAAACAAGTAATTTCTTTTCAGTATAATTGTTTCCTTCTGTAAAAGATTGTTTTAGTGAGCTAGAGGCATTGTAAGAAAAGTTGGCTGGAATAACTAACTTTGCGCTCTCTTTAGCGAAGATAAGGATCTGAGCTGAAGAAGTTGGCTGGAAAAACCAACACCCCTCCTAAGCCCAAGATAAGGATCCAGGTTGCAGGACGTTTGGTCAGAATAACCAAACACTTTACTCTAGGTTGGCAGGAATAACCAACTTAGAGGTTGGCTGGAAAAACCAACACTCCTCCTAAGCCCAGGATAAGGATCCAGGCTGCAGGACGTTTGGTCAGAATACCCAAACACTTTACTCTAGGTTGGCTGGAAAAACCAACTTAGAGGTTGGCTGGAAAAACTAACTTTGAGTATTCTTCAACCGAGATAGGGGTCTAGGCTGAAGAGCGGTTGGCTGGAAAAACCAACTTTGTGTACTCTTCAACCGAGATAAGGATCTAGGCTGAAGAGCGGTTGGCTGGAAAAACCAACTTTGAGTACTCTTTAACCGAGATAAAGATCCAAGTTGAAGAGTGGTTGGCTGGAAAAACCAACATTTATTGTTCTTTAGCCGAGATAAGGATCAGGGCTAAAGAGGTTGGCTGAAAAAACCAACATTTATTGTTCTTTAGCCGAGATAATGATCAGGGCTAAAAAGGTTGGCAGGTATGGCCAGTCAGATTGCAAAGTTAAAACCGGGATTAAGTATCTCGGCCAGAGAATGTTTTACTTTACTCAGATTACAGCTTGTAAAGGCTAGCATGGAGAAAAACCGAAACAATAGTTGCCATAAAGGAAGATGTCATTTAAAACGCAAAAGAGTACAGAAGACAGGGCCGTAGCCCGGTTACAATTCTTGTCCAAAAGTAGAAAGAAGAGAATACAGAGATTAAGTAAAAAGGTCATCTATTTCTGCGTCAAGTTCAACTCGGAGCTCGGTCTCATCTGGTAGTTCGGTCGTCAGATCTTCAACCGATGGCTCCAACTGAGCTGATTGAACAGCAGGTTCATTAACAACCGGGGTATTGTTTGGCTCGATCTCTTCTTCGTCATCCTCAGCCTGAAGAAATTGTTGCTGAATGGCAGCAGCGTACTCCGTCATCGAACCTAGGATAAAATACGGAGGAGGGTTGAAGACTTCGGTCTCTGGCCCATGACCGAACTGTGCAACGGCTGCCCTCCATCCACATTTAAAGAATAAGTCTTTTGCCGCCTCACACTGCTTGATATACATGGCTTCGCCTTCCTTAAAGCCACGGTCCTCCGCATCTTCTAACTTCTTCTCAAGCTTGGTTATCTCGGTGTTCTTTTTTCCCTCGAGCTTGGCGAGCTCGCGCAGATACTTATCTTTTACCACGGCCGCTGCCTTTTTCTTGTCTTCTTCAGCCGAGCTAACAAGACTGGTCAGACGACTATTCTCAGTTTTCAGCTCGACTATTTGTTTCTTGGCCACCTCTAGTTCGATCATTCTTTCATTAGCCTCGGCCATGGCCTGCCAGGTGGTTTTTCGAAGTTCCAACACTCACTTGTGAGCAATGTGGTTCTTCTGTATGGCCTACAAGAGGATGGTAAGAAACTTTTAAAGTGAAACCGAGCAGAAAGTTGTAAAGATTAGAAAGATAAACAAAGGGGCAACTTACCAGTACCATTGATTTTGTGGACGAGCGAAGGGCTTTCAGCTTGGTTAGGTGGTCGTGGTGCCTCATATCGGCTGGAAGGCAAACACCTTTAGCCAGGTTGAATGCCATCAAGTGGTCTTTTTCTGCGACCACTGAGTTAGAATCCGTGATAGCACGGTTCTGAAAAGTGATCTTTGGAGCCCACTTAGAAGAGCTAGCTCGGTCAAAGCGCTCCGGCTGTGGGCTCGGTAGAGGGCTTGGCAGAAGGATGGTATCTTCTTCATCAACAAGGCGTGGCTCAGTTGTAGAAGTCCGAGCACGCTTGTTTGGACGAGATAATGAGGGTTGATGGGATGGAAGGGCCACCACGGTCTCCTGAGTCTGACCAGCTGGTGGTACCTTAGGCTGGTTTGACTCAATCAGAGGAGCTCTTACGGCTTTTTTCTTGGCCATTTCTTGCTCAGCAGTTAGTGGGATCAAGTTGATTTGAGGCAATGATGGATCCGGTTCAGGAGAGGCTTCCAACAAAAAGTCAATTACCTTGGTCTTTCGTTTGCTGCTATATCTGTATGTCGGTTCAAAATCCAGTAGCTCGGCCCAACTTCTATTGGGATATCGCAGTGCGACGCGAAGTGTGTTTAAGTTGGGATAGTTGTACTGGGACTTGAGAAAGTTCAAATCTGCATAAAGTAAAAGAGGCAGCAGTTAGTACAGTTCAGCGTAAGCAAACCGAGGTAAAAGAAAGCATAAAAACTAAGCCGAGGTAGTTATACCGGTGACTCATTTGTTCCAATTAATTCGGTTGCCAGGGATCTGGCTTCGTGGTCTTCGAAGTTCCCAGAAACCCAGAAGAAATCATCATCGTTTACATCTTTGTCCGGGGTATTCTTTATTATCTTCTCACGCCGACGTCTTATTCTTAAATAATAAACCCAGCCATCTTCATTTGAGCCTATGGAATATTAGTGGAAGAGCTCGGCTAAACCGAGATTAAGGCCAGCTCGGCGGTTTAGCTCGGCAATGCCATTTATTATGCGGTATGAATTTGTTGAAAGCTGGGTAGGGCAAAGGCTGGTTTGTCTAAGGAATTCACAGAGAATGGGCTGTATAGGGAATCTTAGTCCGGTTTCTACCATGGAAAGAAGGGTAAAAGAAACAAAGCCAGGGTTTTCCCAGGGTATGGTATCTAGCTCAGCTAAGGTTAGATGGACGTCATCAGGGATATGACAGTCCCTTTGGAACTCGGCCATGGCACCTGGCGAATTTACTAAGAATCTATATTTACCCATTTGTTATTAAATTATGAATAAATTAGCGGAAGTATAAGCTCAGTCGAAGAATGGTGCTGAATAGCTCGGTTGAGTGCTCAAGAAGTGCCTGGGCAACCTAAGTTTGCAAAGTGAAAAACAAAGGTGTTAAGCACAGATCGTTGGACCGTGCTAAAAGAAATAAAGGCAAGATAAATGAATTCCTAGCTCAGCTATGTGAGGTGCTACGGGTCTTAGCTCGGTTTGAGCAAGAGGTTTGTTAACCTGGTTGAGCCTCTAGGGGCAGCGTTCTTAGTTCAGTTTGAACTAAGAGGGCTGGTTTAGCCAGTAGCTTCGATTGGTTAAGCTTTCAAGCATGCTATTGCGCAAACCTTGTACGGTTTGATAGCTTGGCTAATTGAATCAAAAGGGGGTTTTTACTTGTTGAAACTACTGGTATAGCATGAAGTGTTAGTTTGGTTGGTTAGTCTGGCTAGATTGACATTAACTACAAACAACTTCCTAGTTCGGTTGCATTGTGATTTTGGATCAGATGCAGTGTTCTACAGATTGTTTCATGAATACAAGTGGTTCTTAAAATGTGTTTTGCAAAAGCACACAAACAATATGTTGTGAATTGTAAAAAATAAGTGCGAAAATAACAAAAAGAGAACAGATGTAGCTTACCAGGTCGAAGAGGAAGGAACTGGAAGATGGAAATGGCACCAGAAGCAAGAACACGAAGCTTTTTTCAGTTGCAGGTCGAAAAACAATGATAGCTCAGAAGGAAGAGAAAGAAGAGGATGAATAGTAAAGTAATGGATTCAAAACCTTAGGGTTTGTTTTGGTGAAAGGCCCAAACTTGGGGCGGGACTGTTCAAAAACACAGTCTACAAAGCGACATGGCAAATGCCTTGGGGCCAATCAGAGGGTGCCACGTGTCCTAGGAATGAAAAGCGATTCAATTGCTGCGATTAAAGAGACATTTTTGACCAGACAGTTTTGTAGCTCGGTTGGAAAACTAAAGTTTTTTAGCTCGGTTGGAAGGTTAAAACTTTTTAGCTCGGCTGGTAACAGATAATTCCTATCATGCTGGGCAGACGAAATTAAGGGGCAATTAAGAGAGTAATTTATATATATAAATTGGGCCGAACTGGGTAATGGGCCGTTGTGAGCCACGATAAGAAGGGCGGAGTAAAGGGGCCTTGGCGTTAGCCCAGTCCCCAAAACGGCTTTGTTGTTATCCCGGTCCAAGAGAGTGTTACAGACAGCCCGGTCACCACACTCAGAGTTAGCCCGGCCGTGGCATGTTGCGGTTAGCTCGATCCAAACCTTGCTATTTCTTAGCTCGGTCTAAACACACTATGGTTTGCACAGAAGACGCCGAGGTAAGAGCAGTGAATGGAAGAAACCAGACTAGCTTTAGTTCAGTCTACTCTGCGGCTTAGCATAGCCATGCTTACCTTGGTTATATTGGAATCCGACCATAGTAAAACCATCTCACTTGGTTTAAGCAGTGAGGGGGGTGTTGAAGGAAAAGCATTATCTTTCAAGAATGTGATTCCTAGGAGGACTCTACATGGAGGAGTAAGAGTCCTACTAGGATTGTACCACACGGAACCTATAAAAGTTCACAACATCACCTATGGAGAGGTAACACAACTTTGATTCTCAAATACACAAGAGCTTTTTGTCTATTTGTCTATTTTTCTGACTTAGGCATCGAAGAGGTATTCGGCACACACCCGCCGGCTAACTCACGTTTATGTTTTCAGGAAATAAAGCGACGTCGTACGAAGGAGTGCAATCTTAATCAACAGGATTATACAAGGACAATATTTCGTGCTCGTACAATAAATAACAATGTTTCCAACTAGTTTGTTTTCTTGATGGAAACTCAAAGCAACATATTCATCCAAAAATGAATATTAAACACAAGGTAAACTTTAATTGCTTTTTGAATTTAATTATGTGTCGGTTTACAATCTAAAAAATTCGTATCCATTATAACGTTTAATCATGTTTCAATTAATAATGTCACTTTTCTTTTCTATGAAATATATGTCTCACATTCCTTTTTTGGGTTTCCATTGAACAATACTCTCAATGAGTTAGAAGAGTATAGGAATAACCTAAACTCTTGCATTAGGAAAAAATACATAGATACTCTCAAGGTTTTATATCATGGTTTTACTATTGAATTCTGTTTTTCTTTGGTTGTTTTCTTTTTCTTATTATATCAAGCATGATGTTTTCACTACAATAGGTTTTTGGGCAGCTAAAGTCTGGAGGTTTGTATGATTCATTGTCATTCTCAATTTCACTCTCTGCTATTGTTTTCTTTCTCTTCATTTATCTACTTTAATAGTGCAGAAAAGTTTCAATTGACCATAATAGTTAAACGTGGAATGACAATTTTCAATTGACCATAATAGCTGCATTGCTTTAAGCAATGACGTTGGCATTTGCAAAAGAGTTTGTAGTTATTATATTGCGTAATAGATATATCAACCTTCAATCATGTACCAGGCTAGATCAGATCAATTCTTTTTTTTTTTCTTTTTTTCTTTTTTGAGTTTGTAATATTATGTAGCATGCTACTTTCTGCCTACCAAGTTACTAACCAAACTTTCACAATTTGCATTAATTTCTCACAGGCCAGTGGAAGCAAGAGTAAGGTGGTGATAATCATGATGATGTTGCATTAATATACTCTATTTCGTCATTACTTGAACTGTGAAGCTTTTTGAATTTTTGAAATTTAGGAATCATTATTATTACATTGTTCTGTACTTTGTATCATTGTCCAAGTAGAGAGATTGAACAGTTATCCATGTTACATTTTAGATGGTCAAGATCAATTTTAAACATTATCAAATTTCATACGGTTAAGATTAAGAAGGCAATTTTTTTAAAGTATCTTGAATATTTTGGTATAACATATTATTTCTTTCTAAGATCAATTGGTGAGAGATTGTTTTTTCACCTTTAAATTCCCCTCAAATGTGTTTGTTTCTTAATTTGCATTAAGGCTAGGGGAAGTTGTTTTTATATTTGAATTTTGTAAAACGTGTAATACAAATAAAATTGTTATAAGTTCTCTAAGAAGAAAAATATTTAAATATATTTTTTTCAGGTATCTTTATCAAAAAATGACACAAATTTCTTACAAATTTCAATATGATACGTATAAATTACAATTATATTTTGACCTTAACATTATTTATACCGTACTTTTAGGCACGAGCATACACTAGTATATATATATATATATAATAAGAAAGAAAAGAGAGAATATTTATAAAAAAAAAAAAAAAGTTAGAAGAAATATAAAAATAAAATAAAAAAAGTCAAAATTTTCAATTTCAACAATCTGGCAAACCATATCCGGTTCAACTGGTTCGCTGGTTCAACTGTCAATTTTTTCGGTTCTCTCTAAATAGACCAGTTTTTAGTTTCAAACGTTTTAAAAGTTATATCCGCACCGGAACCCCGGTTGGGTCGAACCGACCAGATTTTCAAAACCATGCTTTCAATGCTTCAATATCCTTCATATTTTAATAAACTGCTGAATGTTAGATGATACAAGTCATGAAGGCACCAAGTGAGAACAAAATAACAACACAACACTCCATTAACATGACTTATTATTTTTAAAATGTCGTAACCACATCATTTTGGTAGAATTTCTTGTAAAAATTTGTGTACAAATCCTTTTTTCCAACAAAATCAACCTCTCTCTCTCTCTCTCCAGCAACAAGGGGTAGGGTTACACTGTTATTCATATTCTTCTAATTGGAACAATTGGAAAAATGTTTAAGGGCTAGGTGCCTCTATTTCTGTAACATTAATTAGACTGGAAACTCATAGTATGGTACATCTTTCTAGCCCAAGTGCTCTGAATAGTCTTCTACCAGTAGGCCACAACTGCGACATGAAACTCACACGAGGAGGAGCCGCAGGCTCGTGATGTTGCTCCTCATTATCCCCATCTCGAGCATCTTGATCACCTTTCTCATGACTTTCTCCTGAAACCTGATCCTCTTCCCTATCAATGGTTCCGACTTCAGAAATTTCCCCAGGCTTCTTGTCAAACAGTCCTTTAAACTGTTTCCGGGCTTTCCTCTCAACTTCCTGTTTGTCATGGGTTATGCAATCACAATTCATAAAGCTCTTCCACTCCATCTAGAATAGAGTAGTGAAAATTCATTATTGTTGAATTTACCTGCTCTTTTTGTTTCAGTTTAAGAAGTGCTGCCCTTGCATCGGATTCGGATGACTTGTCAACGCTCATCATCTATTGTCACCCAGAATTGAATTTAGAACATGCCTATTGACAATAATTTGTTATTTAACCATCAACATAAATAAAATGTTACCTTGTTAAAATCATTTCTTGCTTCATCAAAATCTCCAGCTGACATATGGGCCATTCCACGACGATAAAGAGCTTTCACATGAATAGGGTTTGTATCCAATACCTGCAAATATTTTGAACCATTTATCAAAATCCATATTCAGAAATATAATCTGATAGAGAAATCAACAGAGCCTACAACTATAATTGAGTCACGAAACATACCTTATTACATGCTTCAATGCACTTTTTGCATTCTCCCATTTTAAGAAAGCATGCGGCCACGTTTAAATGTAATAGATTCTTCAAGCAACCAAAAGCAAAAAGGTCAATATATAAGAAAACTTTGCTATCTGACATAAGAGATAGGTGGTTATGGTGAGAATGTGTGATTAAATAACAACTCACTTTAACACCCTCAAATAATAATAATTTTCATGTATCACTTTATAAACACTTACTCTTGTATTCGAAAACTCTTTTCCTTCCTCATCATCTTGTGGATTAACATGATTAAACTCACGAAGCACCTGTAGAGCAATTACCACAGTTTATATCTCCTCGCAACTTACATTATATCTTAAACTCCATAAGAAGAAATCTGCATAGTAATATTACTAGCACAGAATGCTAAAGCCAGGTTTGTAATTTCAGTTCACAATAAGAGATGTTCAGGTCACATTCACAAGCAACAATTATCTTACAAAACATTGAAAGATAGAGCAGCAACAGGATCATTAAATTACAGGCCTTCTTACAGATTGCTGCCACAGAAACAGATCTCCAAGTGAGAATGGATACAAACTTCAGTTAGCAATCCAACAACTGCCTAGTGAGCCCCAGATTCCTTTAATGGTGCTATGAAATGTGGGATCATAGCTAAATGACATAGTGCTTGCATGAAATTTCAAATTTTATAATAAAGAGCGCAGCAAATAGCTTGATCTTAGGAGAAGAGATTCACACCAAACATTAATGTAAAATCCATTTTTACAAATACTACCGAGTAAAAACCTGAGACAAAACAGTTTGTGTTCCAGATTTACATAGAAAGAAAAGGTGAAAACGCAAAGAAAAAAAACATGCCTTCTCATACTTTGCCTTCGCAAGTTCAAACTTTTCTTCTTTGAAGAGCCTGTTTCCCTGAAAATAAACACATCAGAATTGGTGAACTCTATTCCTGTGTAACCGATATATAGGATTTGATCATCTTGTATGCACAACATTAAACTATTAACGCTGTGTTTGGTTGGAAGATTTGAAGAGGGATTTAGAAAAGGAAAGGGAAAAGTTTGGTGAAATGTGAATAAAATATACATGCATTTCACCTAGTTTCACACACCTTTTCCCTTTCCCTTTCCAAATTCCTTCCCAAATCCCTCAACCAAACACAGCATAATTGTTGCCAGGGTGGACAGGGCTAATGCACTGAATGTGGTGGCACTATCTTTGCCTTTGCCTCATTGTAAATAAAAAGACTAGCCAAATTGTACTTCCACAGCCTAAGCTGGATAAAAAATCCAGCAGGCCAAAAATAGCCAGGCATGCCTATTGTAGTTATGCCCAAATAACTGAAGTTACTTATAATTTGCATATAACTATTATAACTTATCCTGAAACTATATCTGTTTCTAAATTGAATGGAATATCACGCCCTATACATTTCATTGTGCATCCAAAGAATGACAGCTGCATGCTGGCTTTTTTAGACACTAAAAATTAAGTGAAATATTATGTCCACATCTTGAGTGCATCGAAGGCATCCTAGATGTGAGGTTTCAACACGTGCAACCCAGAAATGATTCCTCTTCAGAAGTGTCGGCTGGGATGATTAAATAAGACAAGCCACCAAACCCATTGTCAAATTTACTTGAGATAATTGGACATGCAACAATAAAAAGCAGTGTAAAAAGTTCAGCACTTAGTAGTGACCAGAAGAAATATCAATCACAAATTTTCTAAATGACTGTTACGTATATACCGTGCCTTTGATCTTCTCAACATCCTCCATAATCTCTCTAAAGTTCAAACCTGTCCAGTCCTGCAATAAGAATTCAGATTATGCACAAGGCACAAGGTTGGGTGCAATGATGCAACATTACGGAGAGCATGTCAATGTAATTTCATAAAAAGACAAGAAAAAAGACGAAAGGGCAAAAAAAAAGCATAGAAAATTTATGAGTGTGTGAGTGGGGAAATATCAACTTTGGAACTCCCCTGTGATTAAAAAAACAAATGCTTAACCAAGTAAGTGAATTGGCATCCAGAAGTACCACATTTCAAGCAAGCCAGAAACCATAAAATTCATAACTCTTTAACAAAAAAAAAAAAAACCCTTAAGATTTCAGAGGCAAAGGAAATGTAAAAGAAAATGAGTTTTAAGTTCATTAATGATGATGAGCCCAACAAAACATTTACAATGCAAGAGAAGAAGTACTATCAATAACTTCCCTTTCTTTTTTTTTCCAGTTGTCAGTTTCAAGAACTTAAGAGCCAAAAAATAAAAATAAAAAGCAGAAGATACAATGTATTTTACAAATGCATGTATGCCTTACAATTCGTGCTGAAAAATTGAATTGATCAACAAATGTGGCATGGATGAGAATGTCATCCCCACAATTGACCTGACAGTTAGTTGTATGAAAATATCCATTATCCTTTCTCTTTTATACAAACACAGGAATCACTTTCTGCTGTCACAATCCACAAGAACACTAAGGACCAAATATAGCACTCCCTATACGTTAGAGAGTTGATCAGGCACAAAACTATAAAAGAGAAGACAAGTTGCAAGTATGGCTGACAGCTGAGGTTGACATTAAGGCCATGTTTGTTTCGCGGCTTGAGTGGCCGGATTAGACTACCATGGCTGTGGGCCCCACCCACAGCATGTTTGGTAGTAAAATGGGAGGACGGATTGATAGTCCAAGGGGTTTAGCAATCCCACTCAGTAGGGGGATTAGATTGGCTAGGTTTTGGGTGGAATTAGGAAAATAGTGAGGGAATTGAGTCTATTTTACGTAAAAAATTTTTTTTTTTTTACCGAGTGCACTTGTTTGTTTTAATATTTGTTTTAACTTTTTTAATATAAAAATAATTTATTTATTTATTTTATATAAAAAATAATTTAACAATCTCATCACTAACCATCTCCCATACTATCATCAAAACAAACACATTTTTACTTAATTCTCTCACTAACAATCCCCACATTAACAATCTCTTCACTAACCATCATCTCACTAACAATCTCATCCAACCTAATCCACTAAACAAACATGGCCTAAGCCTTATATTATGTTTTAGTTAACAGATGAAATCTAATAGCTAGGTACACCAAAATATCCAGCTCCTATATTTTGGTCACAGGCAAGCGTATCATGCTCTGACATGAAAACTGGATAGTGAAGTGGCAACCATGCAAATATTGTGCAACGGAAAACTTCTGAATGCCATGTATGTTATGTACAGAGTTAAACCAAAGCTTATGTCTAGGATGTCTCAGCATCCTGGTCAGTTGCATCAGGCTCAACACACCTAAGTTACACCCATAGTTAACCCGTCTTCAACTTTCATTCTACTGCAGAAAAATAACCATAAATAAATTGAAAATTTATTTTCAAACTCCAGTAAACTCAAATACCCAAAGAATGCAACATAGCAGCCACATATTGATAATTCTTAAACTTGGATGCTTCAAAAATAAATAAATTCTCTTTTATACTTTCTATATGCCAATTGTATCAATGAGGCTACCTTCGGCGTCTCAAACTCAAGAAGTTCAATCTCCCATTGAACATGAGCACCTTCAGAAACATTAGCAGGCCTATCACATGGAAAGAAGTGAGAACAAATCTTGAAATTAGTTAAGCACCAATGAAGAAAAAGATCGTGATGATGGTGGTGGTGGTGGTGGTGGTGGTGGTGGTGGTGATCATCCTCATCATCATGAAGTAGTTAATTTATGAACCCACACTTTATAGGA